>CM065590.1:450276262-450876262 GCA_033119425.1 Bufotes viridis
TATAACCCCCTATAATGTGCCAGTAGTCAGCCATATAACCCCCTATAATGTGCCAGTAGTCAGCCATATAACCCCCTATAATGTGCCAGTAGTCAGCCACATAACCCCCTATAATGTGCCAGTAGTCAGCCATATAACCCCCTATAATGTGCCAGTAGTCAGCCATATAACCCCCTATAATGTGCCAGTAGTCAGCCATATAACCCTCCCTATAATGTGCCAGTAGTCAGCCATATAACCCCCTATAATGTGCCAGTAGTCAGCCATATAACCCCCTATAATGTGCCAGTAGTCAGCCATATAACCCCCCTATAATGTGCCAGTAGTCATCCATATAACCCTCCTATAATGTGCCAGTAGTCAGCCATATAACCCCTCCTATAATGTGCCAGTAGTCAGCCATATAACCCCCTATAATGTGCCAGTAGTCAGCCATATAACCCCCTATAATGTGCCAGTAGTCAGCCATATAACCCTCCCTATAATGTGCCAGTAGTCAGCCATATAACCCTCCTATAATGTGCCAGTAGTCAGCCATATAACCCCCTATAATGTGCCAGTAGTCAGCCATATAACCCCCTATAATGTGGCAGTAGTCAGCCATATAACCCCCTATAATGTGCCAGTAGTCAGCCATATAACCCCCTATAATGTGCCAGTAGTCAGCCATATAACCCCCTATAATGTGCCAGTAGTCAGCCATATAACCCCCTATAATGTGCCAGTAGTCAGCCATATAACCCTCCTATAATGTGCCAGTAGTCAGCCATATAACCCCCTATAATGTGCCAGTAGTCAGCCATATAAACCCACCCTATAATGTGCCAGTAGTCAGCCATATAACCCCCTATAATGTGCCAGTAGTCAGCCATATAACCCCCTATAATGTGGCAGTAGTCAGCCATATAACCCCCTATAATGTGCCAGTAGCCAGCCATATAGCACCAGATGCCCCCATAGTGCTCCTCTCCCCATAGTGCCCCCTATAATGTGCCAATATCAAGTGCCTCTGTCTTCCCCCATCCCAATATCATAGTGCCATCCTCTCCCCCTGCCCCCTAATGTGTGTGCCAATATGAAGTGCCTATCTCTCCCACCCCCCATTTGCCAATATCATAGTGCCAATAGCCCCCTCCTCCCCTGTGGCAGTAAAGTAAAAGTCCAGTATTTAAAAAATAAAAAAAATAAAAAAAAAACACACATATACTTACCTCCATGTTAGGCAAGCCTCATTTATCCTGTCTTTCAGAAAAAGTTTGTGAGGGGAATCGAACCTGTGACCATTAGGATGAAAGGCAAGACACATATCCACAAGACCATATGAGCTGTATAGCCTGATAGCTAAAAAAAAAAAATAAGACCTCTAGGTAAGGAGAACTTTGATAGTGTATCTATACACATTACAGCTGCCCCAACACACCAAGCTCTGCTACATCCATATACAATGTGCTGGTGCAGCTGTAATGTGTATGGATACACTATCAAAGTTCTCCACATCTAGAGGTCATATTTTTTTTTTTTAGCTATCTGGCTAGGCAGCAGGTATAGCCTAGTGGTAAAGTGGCTTGCCTTTGAACCTGATGGTTGCAGGTTCAATCCCCAGGGCAAGCTTTTCTGAAAGAAAGAAGAAATAAGTTTTAAATAAATAGACAAGGGCGAGAGGACACTGCGATCGGGAGAGGAGCGAGGACACGTGCTGATTACCCAGGGGAGGAGAGAAGTGAGGACAAACACATGCTTGCCGGGCCCCCTGTAAGCCCCGGCCCCGAAGCAGCTGCTTCCCCTGCTTCCCCGGTAGTTACGCCCCTGCTATAAATAGCTTAAGCCATCTTAGATTCTGCCATTTACCAGTGTACTTGGTCAGTGACGTAACTAGAGTGCTATGGGCCCCATGTCAAACTTTGGATAGGGGCCCCTCCCCCACGCCGTGCTCGGTCGCACCCTCTGTGTCTGCAATTGTCACACCCCTGGTCCCTGATCGCCCAGTAATGTCCCCAGTAAAGTCTCTCACTGCCTCCAATAATGTCCCCAGTAGTGCCCACACAGCCCCTATTAGTGTCCCCCACTGCCTCCAGTTATGGCCCCAGTAGAACCCCCCCACTGCCCCGAGTAGTGCCCCCCACAGCTCCTAGTAGTGCCCCCCACTGCCCCAGTAATGTCCCCAGTAGTGGCCCCAACTATTATCCCCAGTAGTGGCCCCCACTGCACCCAGTAGTGTCCCCCACTTTACCCAGTAGTGTCCTCCACTGCCCCAGTAATGTCCCCTGTAGTGTCCCCCACTGCCTTAAATAATGCCCCCAGTAGTGTCCCCCACGGCTTCATTAATGTCCCCTTTAGTGTCCCCCACTGCCCCAGTAATGTCCCCTGTAGTGCCTCCCACAGCTCCTTGTAGTGTCCCCGACTGCCCACAGTCTTCATGTAACGGGGCCCGTCATTTTCTCTGTACTTAATGCAGGGCCCCGTCAGAGCACTCATCTCACCTCCATGATATGATCTTTTGCAGCCTCTAGACCTCCAGCATCAGGCCCCAGCACTGCCACTCTAAAACTAGTCACGCATTAAGCAGGTGGGCAGAGCCTGACCTACGTTAGTCAGGCTCCGCCCACCTGCTTAATTTGTGACTAGTTTTAGAGTGGCAGCGCCGGGGCCTGATGCTGGAGGCCTAGAGACTGCAGAAGATTATATCATGAAGGTCATATGAGCGCTCTGACAGGGCCCGGCATTAAGTACAGAGCAAATGCTGTGCCGCGTTACATGTGAGCGCAGCGGGCCCCCACCCCCTGCGGGGCCAGGCATTTTCTTTTGTTACGCCCCTGTACTTGGTGCAGGGAGAGACGTCTGCAGGCGCTAGGGACAGTGATAGGAAAGACCTGATTGTGGTAAAAAAAACGATTTATAAGTGCAGGAAAAGGATAGGGAGGAATCGTTCCACAGCATTTATGTTGAACAAGGTTCAGTAGGAAAGGTTACACACTGGTAAATAGGAACAATCCTATTACACCTTGGTGCACTGACTGGGGATCCAAATTGCCATTATACAGCTCTGTCATTCCAGCAAACCGTTCTTGTTATTGGGGTGCATGTGCTATTTAATACAGCCGTTAACAGGGTTTATTACAAGGAAATATTTCTACAGTATGTCCTATTTGCCCTTGTGCGGTGCAGTTATATGTTGTAAAGCCCTTTTTGCCATGTATTAGTGGTAAAAGAAAAATATATTTGCCCTTGTGTGGTGCAGTGATACGCAAAAGTAGAAATAAAATTAGGGCCTAATTGCCGTTCAGTGGTGCAGTGATATATTCTAAAGCCCTGTTTGCCGTGTATTAGTGGCGAAACAAAAATATATTCGCCATTCAGCATTGCACTTATATGTTGAAAAGCCTTATGTAGTGTGAAAGTGGAAAAAAATAAGGGCCTTTTTGCCGTTGAGCGATGCAGTTATATGTGGTAAGGCCCTTTTTGCCATGTATTAGTGGCAAAAGAAAAAGATATTCGCCGTTCAGCGGTGCATTTACTGCTTACTGCTTAAGCAATGAAGGCCACGTTATTTGTCAGTTGCCAGGACTACGGGATTAACTATGTCATTCCACTGCTTCATGTCCTGGAACAGATGCTAGTAAATCTGGCTGGTCAGTGGACTGGAGACGTGGCGCTTCATGAGCGCTATGGGAGCTGAACTGGAGGAGGAGGACATTGGAGCACAAACAATGTGTAGCAAAATAGGTGTTTTTTCTACACAGGTGACAGCGAAGGAGGAGCAGGAGCAGCCACAGGAGCTACAGGGCGATGAGGAAGAGGAGGCAGAGGACCCAGACACACCATGGCAGTATGCAGTGGAGATGGAGACAGGGAGTGCCTCTGAGTCACTTGCACAAATGGCCTGATGCACGCTCACTTGCTTGCTAAGTGACAGCCGAATTATCACCATTCGGCAGAGGGATGACTTCTGGCTCTCCACCCTGTTGGACCCTCGCTACTGGTCCAATATGGGGGCCTTTTTTTATACCCGCTGAGAGGGAGGACAAACTATACTACTATAGAGACATCCTATGTAGTCAGTTGGCCGCTGCCTATCTGCGCTATCGTCCATCCTCCTGCAAGTCTGACCGGGGAGACCTCTGCGCTCACGTTCTACTGCCATAGATGCTGGGGAGGGGTGGCAGGAGCAATAACAGCTCCATCAGCTGCAGCCTGAGTCTAGACTCGCTGATGAGCAGCTTTCTTCACCCGCCTAATGAAGAAACTACTCACCAGCAGAAGCAGCAGCTAGACCTGGAGCAGGACCTGAACCAGCAGGTGGTGGCATACTTGGACAGCTCCCTGCCACCCCACATTGAAGATCCGCTGGACTACTGGGAAGCCAAACTGTATTTGTGGCCGCAACTGGCCGAGTTTGCCCTGGAAAAGCTGTCCTGCCCTGCCAGTAGTTTGGCATCAGAGCGGGTGTTTAGGGCGGTGGGGGCCATAGATACCCCATGAAGAAATCGCCTGGATCATGGATCAGCCAGGATTTCCACCCACCAATGCCTGATGCATCAGACTAGATCATCTACAGTTGTGTTCAAAATTATTCAACCCCCACTGAAATTGAGTGTTTTAGCCAGTTTGACATTGATTTTGATCATTTCAGTCATCTTGTTTACAATTAAATCAAAGAGGCACTTGTAAGTCAGACAAATATAACATAACATTTATAATGAAATAACCACAAATGTCTTTTCTGTGCTCACGTCATTATCAGTTTTATTCAACCCCCAAGTGACATTCAATCTTAGTCCTCAGTACAACATCCTTTTCCAGTTATAACAGCTTTTAAACATGAAGCATAGCTTGACACAAGTGTCTTGCAGCGATCTACGGGTATCTTCGCCCATTCTTCATGGGCAAAAGCCTCCAGTTCAGTCACATTCTTAGGCTTGCGCGCTGCAACTGCTTTCTTTAAGTCCCACCAGAGGTTCTCAATTGGATTTAAGTCTGGTGACTGCGATGGCCACTTCAAAATGTTCCAGCCTTTAATCTGCAACCATGCTCTAGTGGACTTGGAGGTATGCTTGGGATCATTGTCCTGTTGAAAGGTCCAACGTCTCCCAAGCCTCAGGTTTGTGACGAACTGCATCACATTTTCATCCAATATCTCCTGGTATTGAAGAGAATTCATGGTACCTTGCACACGCTGAAGCTTCCCTGTACCTGTAGAAGCAAAACAGTGCCAAAGCATGTTTGACCCCCCGTCATGCTTCACAGTAGGCAAGGTGTTCTTTTCTTCATAGGCCTCCACCAAACATAGCGTTGATCCATGGGGCCAAACAGTTCTAATTTTGTTTCATCAGTCCACAGAACACTATCCCAAAACTTTTGTGGTTTGTCCACATGACTTTTGGCATACTGCAGTCGACTCTTCTTATTCTTTGGAGACAGCAAGGGGGTGCGCCTGGGAGTTCTAGCATGGAGGCCTTCATTACGCAGTGTGCGCCTTATTGTCTGAGCTGAAACTTCAGTACCCGCATCTGACAAATCTTTTTTCAGTTCCTCAGCAGTCACACGGGGACTTTTCTCCACTTTGCGCTTCAGGTAACACACAGCAGTCGAAGTCAGCATCTTCTTTCTGCCACGACCAGGTAGCGTTTCAACAGTGCCCTGTGCCTTGAATTTGCGAATGATGCTTCCTATGGTGTCTCTTGGTATGTTTAACATCTTTGCAATCTTCTTATAGCCATTGCCCTTCCTGTGGAGAGAAATCACCTCTTCTCTTGTCTTCCTGGACCATTCTCTCGACTTCACTATGTTTGTAAACACACCAGTAAATGTCTAGAAGGAACTGAGTATCACAGTCATTTTAAATCCGCCTAATTGGTGCTTATTATGCTTGATTGCTGCTCCTTGACATCCACAGGTGTTTTCAATACCTGATCGAAAACACTTGAATAAACCTCTGTTCTTAAGAGTGGTAGTCTTTAAGGGGTTGAATAATTGTGTCAATGAAGAAATCACAAAAAAAACATTTAACACTGTATTACAAAAACAATTGATGTCATTTTAGTTGCATTTGGTTCTTTAAAAAGTCCTTGTAAGATTTCATTCTGAACACAATTACAAATGTACACTAAATTCCCTAAAACCCTTCACAGCATTGGGGGTTGAATAATTTTGAACACAACTGTATGGTGCCACACCAACACTTTGACAAAAGAGACCTGTTTCTTCTGGCTACCTTCCTTAGCTACTATTGTGATACTGCCACCCGCCTGATGCTACACATCTGATGCCAAGTGCTACTTCTTTCACCCACCATTTTCAGCAGGTACTGATATTGCCACACACCTCCACACTATGTCACCTTTCTCCTCATGCTGCTTCCGCCTCACAACTATGTCATAGGGCCATTCTGTGGACTTCTCTTGCTGTTCCCACCCTCCCCAGTTTTTGACTGGGCCACTATGTTGCCTTTCGGCCTGGCTGACATTATCATTTATTTGACCCTTCTTCTGATCTGTCAGAAGGAAGTAAAAATGAGACGCACAACGGATCCTGTCTGTATAGCAGCTGTAAGGCCTGTATGGTCCCATCAGAATTGGCTTGTGATTTGGTAGCCAAAAGCAGGAGTGGGTACAAAACACAGAAGACATGCAAATATTCCATTCACGTGTCATCTCTTTTGGATCCACTCCTGTTTTTTTTTTTGGCATTAGCAATACTTATGGATTACTGACCAAATGCTCACCGAGTGAAGGCAGATGCTCGACACAAACTTACTGCTGACACCCCCTCTCCACTCTGCCGGGGGCTCTCCTTGTATTAGCCTTTAATAGAACAGGTTCTGTAGACAACTATATGGAATCAGCTGACAACGGTGTAAAAGGAGTGTGCTTCTTCTTGGCGCTATCATCAACCTGTAAGGCTGAGTTCATACTTGAGTTATTTGGTCAGTTTTGGCCCCGTGACTGCCCAAATAAGTAAAGTGTGCAGTGATTCTAAGAGCGATGCCTGTCATCTGCATGTCATACGGACTCACAGTATTATTTCACTACCAGAGCAGACTCCCTAAGTGTGTTACTGCAAGGCACAATGTTCTACACCACTATAAAGGCTCTCTGAAGACAGGAAATAGCAATTTTTTAACGAGATTCACCACGAATAAATTCGGACCGAATCAAATTTTCCCCAAAAAATTCAGCGAATCGAATTTTTCAAAAATGTGCTCATCTCTAGCGATCAGCTATCGGTCTACAGCAGGGCATGATGGGAGTTGTAGTTTTACAACAGCAGGAAGGTCGCAGGTTGACATCCCTGTATTAGAGGAATATTCCAATACAGGCCACTAGGTGGCAGCACTGTATTGTTATATTGAAAATTGAGAGTTCACTGATAGCTATATAGCCATCAATGAACACAATGGGCAATCTAATGATTGCCAGTTAAAGTCACCCAGGGTAAAAAAAAAGTTAAAAAGAAAGGTTAAAAAAAAGTTTTTAAAATATAAAAAAATTGTTCTAATCACCCCACTTTCCTGAAAATAAAAATACTTAACCAATAAAAAAAATAAACATCATGGGCATTGCCGCATGCAAAATGCCCTTACAAATAAACAATATTACCGTATAATTCTAATTATAAAATATTAATTCTTAATAACAATATTAATGGCATACGAAAAATGGTATAACGGGGCAAAAAAATAAAAACAGCCAATTTGCCATTTTTTGTCACTTGGACTCCACAATAATTTTTTTTAAATAAAAAGTGATAAAAACTTCAAATTGGTATTACTGAAAAGAACAGATCACCCTGCAAAAAATGAGCCCTATCACGTCCCCGTACACATAACTACAAAAAAGTTATAGGGGTCAGAATATGGTGATAACATTTTTTTTCTCAAGGGTTTACATTTCTTTTTCAGTAATAAAACGCAAGAAAAATTATACAAGTGTGGTATCGTTGTAACCGTACAGACCTGTAGAATGAAGATAACAGGTCAGTTTTACCACATAGTGTACATTGTAGTGTACATTGTAAAAACAAAACAAAAAAACTTTGTCAGAATTTAGTTTTTCCCCGATTCTACCCCATTTGGAATTTTCTTTCCGCTACAATCAGAGAGATAATTGTCAAGTGCCCTAGATCTGTCCTCTTCATTAGTGGGTAGTTCAGAGGGGAAAAAGTATAAAGATGCATAGTAGGAGTAAAATATCTGTGCAACCTGTTCAGGGCCGTAATATAGGGTGCCTGTGGAATCTTTAATAGACTTGGGGTGGAGGTGATTTCACAATCCTGGAGCTACTTTCCTAATAGTGTATGGGGTTTATTACCAAATTCGAAGAAATACTGTCTAGAGTACCGCAAAAGCCTTTCTGTTTTAGTTAGGGAAAATGCCTTTAATTGGGTCCTTAGATCCAAAATCTTTCGCAGGAGATGTCTCGATGGTCTAGTGGCCAGTTCTTGTTTGGCTTGTTTTAGGTCCATGACATACCTACGATAAAAGGCTTTTCTGTCTCTTTTAACTCGAGAGGCCATGGAAATGCAACACCCGCGGAATACTGCCTTATGGGTTTCCCACAGTATGCACGGAGAAGAAACAGAGGGTTTATTAGTCTGAAAATAGCTAGAGAGATGGGAGCTCAATTTGTCTCTTGTGGTACTGTTAGTCAGAAGGGTTTCATTTAAGCGCCCTTTTTGGGGGGGAGGAGGCAATATCCAGATCTATGTAGATGGGGCATGGTCTGACCAGGTTATAGGGCCTATCGCTGCTGAGTATAGTACGCGAAAGGTAAATATATTGCCGAAAAAGAGTAAATTCTCATGTGTGTTTGATGAGGATGTGAAAACAAGGAATATTGACGGGCGGTAGGATTATCTATTCTCCACAGATCCTAGAGGGAATGGGAACGGACTAGTCTGCGGAGTCTTCTAGACAATTGAGCTGATGAGTGTGTGGGGGGGGGGGGGGTCGAGGGGATTGCAAGTCTATCCACCAAATCAGAGAAATGGGCATTAAAAATCACCTCCAAGTACCAATGCAGCGTCCCGGCAGGTCTCTAGGATAGATAGTAGGGTAGAAAGAAAAGGGATCTGACCTGATTTAGGGGAATAAACATTGCAGAGAGTCACTTTCATTCCAAATAGGGTGCCATGAAGGATAAGGAAATGACCATGGGGATCTCTCTCAGTTCTATCTATATCAAGGAGACAGGACCGGGCTATTAAAATACCCACTCCTGCTGTTTTAGTCATATAGTGTTCGCCATATAGGACACCGGGAACCAATGTTTTGCATATTGTAGGGACCCAGACCCTAAAAGATGCGTTTCTTGAAGAAACACTATGTCCGCCTTAGCTTTACGCATTTCCTGTAGGTCAAGTCTCCGTTTAGACATAGAATTCAAACCCTTTACATTTAAGGATACAAACTTAACCATAATGATTAATAATGGGCCTTAGTGGCGTATGATGAAGGGATCCATTCACTGTAGGGGTGTAGTAGTCGAGGGTGACCCGAATCCGAAGCCCTAAGGCATCTCCTCTTAGGAGTAGTAGTAGACCATGTGGGTGGGAGCGGAGGACAGAGTTGGGAGGCAGTCCACTCTGGTAGGGAAAGAGCAGGTATCCCCAACTGGGAGCAAAATCCAGGCAGGTTATCCAGGGATCTCAGAATGAACACTGCACCATCTTTTCTAACCACCAGGCTAACAGAAAAGCCCCATTGGTAAGGAAGGTTATGCTTGCTTAGTGTTTCCAACAGGGGCCTAAGTGTCTTTCGCTTCTGAAGGGTTATCCAAGAAAGGGCTTGATAAATCTGTATCTGAGCCCCTTGAAAAAGCACTTGGCGCATAGAGCGTGCCTTGGTCATTATTGCTTCGTTAAGGCTATAGTCATTGATATAGCAAATTATGTCTCTAGGATTTCCTTCCAGGGACTTGGGACGAAGTGCTCGATGAGCTCTGTCCATTTTAATGAAAGTCTCTGTAGGACATTCAAGCACATTTTCCTTGCTCTGTATTTAAAGGACCCCTCTTACCCTCAAATTGTGTCTGCAAATCTTGCAAAAGGTGAAAGTGAGATCCCAATTGCTCCTGTAGAGTACGAACCGCTGCTCTAGATATATTATGTTTCTCTTCTAGCTGATATAGTCACTGACCTATGGAACGTACTTCTCTCTGTATGATGTGAATTTCTGCTTTGAAAGTGTCCTTGACTTCAGCTACCAAGGATCGGAAGTCTTGTTTAGTTGGAAGTTGACAGATTTGGGACCACCGATTTGCTGGAGGCGCAAAGGGGTCCGGAGCTTGAGAGAAATCAAAGGGCGAAGAGGACCAACTCCTAGATGGGGTCCTGGAGCATAGACCTCTGGGAATATCAGAGCAGTCCGAACAATTTACATGTAAGGGCTTCATATTAGGGTGGGGGTCCGCTTCACTGGTTTAGGGGTGCGTTGCGGCAGTGGGTCCCCCCATGAGGGGTTTCCTGTGCCATTTAGGGCAGAATTATGTGTCGCAGACTGGCTCAGAGGCGGTCCGACAGGAATCAGAGGCATATTGGAGCATCTCTGGTTAGATATATTGCCAGGCGGAACTATAGGGCCTACCTGGCCCCCCAGGTGAAGGTGTTGCTGAAACGTGAGTCAGGGGGTGTGGTTCTCCTGAGGTGATTCTCCCACTTTATGGGTCTACGAAAGACTGTTGTTACTTCTTATGAGGAGTTAATTTGGATGCAGACTATATGTATCACAGTGCACTAGTATTTACCTTAAATATTTGCCTCTGCTCCTTACCTGCAATTGAGGGATGCATTGATATTGTCTCTCTTTCCCCCCATATGAGTTTCTTTATCATGTAGAAATTTCCCTCAGGTGTATACTGCACTTTTTGTCTTGATGCATTTGGTCTCTATTTTAATAATTTGTTTATATGTAGACTTAATAAAGATCACTGATCTATTTGAAGCCTGTTCAGACTCAGCCTTTTTTGTATAGGTATACTGGCCTGTAGCAGGTGGAATCTCCAGGACATCCAGGGCCTGTCTATTCGGGTCTCAATCGGCCAAACCAGCTGCATCATGGAGACCCAACCAGGCATCCTCAGCGGTGGTCGGACAGGTGAAAGGTATTTGAAAGGCTGTATTTTAAAGGAGAGGTCGATCTTGAGGAGGGTTCCCCTGATCCTGTGCGGCATCATCATGCAAGGCATCTGCTGTGGGGCTCCAAGAGCACCGTTATGGGGACGAATCTACCAGGGATGGCGGTCCGTCCGTGCATGGCGGTGAGGGAGTATGAGCGTGACTTTCCTGGGTTATCGGGTCAGCTGTCTGGGGGAATTCCCACGCAGGGCTGGGCGAGAAGGGCAGCATGGAGAGCGGCGCCATCTTGGATGCGTCCGACAAGCTTAGCGGCTCTTTATGGTGGAAGGCGTCCATAGTAAGCGACACAGGGAGGGAATGTAGATCACCAGTGGGTTTAGCAGGTCGTCCCATTCTTCTCTTCCGCATATTTAGTGGGATATGTGCTAAGGAGCCATGGAAAGAGGGAGCTCTCAGCTCACCCGTCCGTCTCCATTAACTTCCGGCCATGCATCCCCAGGAGAGGATTATTTACAGTAAGAGCAGTGAGTTCAAGAAGGCCCTGGATGTATTTCTGAAGTGTAATAATATTACAGGTTATAGTTACTGGAGAGGGGTCGTTGATCCAGGGAGTTCTTCTGATTGCCTGATTGGAGTTGGGAAGGAATTTTTTTCCCCTAAAGTGAGGAAAATTGGCTTCTATCTCACAGGGTTTTTTTTTTTTGCCTTTCTCTGGATCAACTTGCCTGATAACAGGTTGAACTGGATGGACAGATGTCTTTTTTCAGCCTTATAAACTATGTTACTATGTTACTATTTAAACAGAGCTAACCTAGATAATCAGAAGGTCAGTATGTCTGTTTTTTCCCTCTAAAACTTTGCAATATTAGCTGGCTGTGCATATATAGTGTAATAGTGCAGATTAATAGGATATATTACAATAAACATATAAATACAGTTCAAAAATATGAACCAGTAAAAATTCACACAACAGTATACATCAAAGTGCAATAAAGTAGGGAGTTGATAGCTTTGCATAGTAGCAATAAGGGCAAATGTCCATAAATGTCCATAGTCCAAAGTACCCTTGCTCCAGGGCACTAAATTGGGCGATAGGACTAGTCCTTTAGGGCTCTTGCACACGATCGTATGTATTTTGCGGCCCAAAAAAAAAAAGATCCTCGAAAAATACGTGTACATTCGTGTGCATTCCGTATTTTGTGGAACGGAACAGCTGGCCCTTCATAGAACTTTACTATCCTTGTCTGTAATGCGGACAATAATAGGACATGTTCTATTTTTTGCGGAGCGGAAATATAGACATACGGAAACGGAATGCACACAGAGTAACTTCCGTTTATTTTGGGCGGAACCATTGAAGTAAATGATTCCACATACGGTCACAGAAAGAAAATACGTTCGTGTGCATGAGCCCCTAGTAGTGGAGTTGATTGAAAGCAAGTGTATTTGTGAAAGATGGGGATGAATAGCCCTTGCAAGCCATCTTCCACACTTTTTGCAATATTCAAAGTAGCCTTTTTTTGATCCTGTATGGTATATAAAACGATCTCTGATCAAGGATAGATAGAATCTGCTGGCATAAGTTATATGTGTCTGACTTCAATACTTCTGTGGGTGACTTCTTATTGGAAGATTCTTTAGAGGTTTAATCACTCAGCAGCCCCTGAAGCTTAGTCAATTTTTACTTCTTTAGCCAATACTTCTCTAAGAACACGCTTCCCATTTTAGAGGTGCTTTGGTGGGGTCATGAGAATAACAGGAACATTCAGAGACAGAGGACTTAATCTCTGTTAGTCATAAATGATCATTGAAAAGATTATCCTTTATGTGCCACCAGCCTCTTTTGAAGGTAGGACTTGTGCATTAGATGGAACCTAAGGGTCCTTTCACACTGGCGTTTTTCTTTTCCGGCATAGAGTTCCGTCCTCGGCGCTCTATGCCGAAAAAATCCTGATCAGGATCATCCCCATGCATTCTGAATGGAGAGAAATCCGTTCAGGATGCATCAGGATGTCTTCAGTTCAGGACCGGAACGTTTTTTGGACGCAGCAAATACCGCAGCAGGCCGGATCCGGAATTAATACCCATTGAAAGGCAATAATCCGGATCCAGCCTTAAGCTAAATGTCGTTTCGGCGCATCGCCAGATCCGACGTTTAGCTTTTTCTCAATGGTTACCATGGCAGCCAGGACGCTAAAGTCCTGGTTGCCATGGTAAAGTGTAGTGGGGAGCGGGGGAGCAGTATACTTACCATCCGTGCGGCTCCCGGGGCGCTCCAGAGTGACGTCAGGGCGCCCTACACGCATGGATCACGTGATCGCATGGATCACGTGATCCATGCGCATGGGGCGCTCTGACGTCATTCTGGAGTGCCCCGGGAGCCGCACGGACTGTAAGTATACCGCTCCCATGCTCCCCACTACTACTATGGCAACCAGGACTTTAATAGCGTCCTGGCTGCCATAGTAACCTGAAAGCATTTCGAAGACTGATCAGGATCCTGATCAGTCTTCTAATGCTTTCTGACGGATCTGGCGGGACGGAAGTGCCTGCCGGATCCTCAGAACGCAAGTGTGAAAGAGCCCTAACACAGAGGAGTGGTCTGACCACAAAAGCACGTCAATGGAACATTTTGGGGAAAGAGTTATGAGATTGTGAAAAATATACAAGTGGTGTAGCCAACTGTAACTACTGTGTCCTAAAGAATAAAAACTGTAGTCTAATCAATAAGTCTCAGGGTGGCTAAATCTCTCTGAAGTCTGCATAAGAGGGAAACAGTGGGCCTGCCTAAAGTGGAGTCCAAAGTCAGATTGAAAAAGAAGTTATTCGACTCCGAGAATAATATACAATCTGTCAGTGAACTCACCCAGCTTCGGAGCATACCAACACCCAAACCTTACTTGTCCCTGATTAGGAAAATAAACAGATGAAAGTGTACAAACTGAGCTTGTCCCTGAAATCTTAACAAATAGATATCTACCATCAGTATCAGTAGCGGCAGAGATAAGATAATGTGGAAGAGACTTTTGAAGGGCAAACTTCTCAAGCCTTGATGGAGGGATGTGGACTGTGAAATCAAACAGGAAATATTTTTTTTTAGATTTTCTGCAGATCTCGCTCTTTCTTTGAAAAGGGTGAAATCTGCACCTAAAACTGCAAACATAATTGACATGCTGTGGATTTTAAAATTTATTCAGCAATTTGTGCACTGAAAAAAGAAGCAAAGTGTACATGATATTTGTGTAATCTCATACGCTTTGCTGGTATTGTATTACGGTATGCTGCAGTTTTTCTGCTTGAAAATCCACATGGAATATCCGTGTGTAATCCGCAATGTGTGCTAGTGGCCATAGGGAGATTGGAACCATGTTCTTGAAACGTAGCAGTCTGTACATTTTTCTTGCAAATGATGGAGTATTTGGCTTCTTTTTTTGTGTGGCTTATCATTGTACATACAAAAGGTCAAATTAGCCATATTGGAATAATGCAGATATGCTATAGTAGCTATATAGCACACGTGGGAGGAAAGAGGAATGGTGAGGAGGAAGGAATAGGGTGAGAGAAAAGAAAAGTATAGAAAAAAAACTGATAAAAAATAAAGCATAGGAGATACTAAGAGACATAAATCCACAATACCATACTATCAACCCAACATGAAAGAGGAAGCCATATACACAGGAAGGTTCTCATCCCCCCCCCCCCCAAATCTGGTTTAAAAGGAGACCTCTTAGAGTCTTAACAGTATAACAAAACACAAAACAAGCACTATATGATCTTGCATGAAATAAACATAACTACTAATTTGGTAGGAGACCAGCAAATATGGTATATAAAGACTTATATTAAGCGCCGTCACAAAGGAAAGTATAGTGTTAGGAACTATATGGCAGATATCCAGAGAGCGTAACCTACATAGCGAGTACAATCCAAAAGGCAATCAGGAACCATTAGGTAGGTAAGTGCATAGCTCCATCCAGGTCATCATGAGGACCACAGTATTTAGCCCCTTCAGGTGGCAGTAGTTGGAAGGTGTCTGCAGTGATCTCTCTGACATTTAGGACTTGCTACTTTCTCTTTGTGCAAGGACAATGTGATGTAGGGAGGTATTAGCCAATATGGAAGGTGTACCATGGGTAATTCCAGAGATCCTAAAGTCATCTAAAGATTTCAGTTTTTTAACTGACAATAAGTTGAAAGGGATAACCCTTTTTTTAAATGCAGGGCCTTTTGCAGTTATAAGGTATACTATCTGGTCAGGTCTGGTAGGATGAGAATGGGTACACCCATAAACTGAAAAGCCTCAGAAAAGATTGGTTTAATAGAGCATCTGTAACAATGGCAGTTGGCAGCCGCCAACGTGCAGTGCGTCCGACTACGTACCTCAGTCGAGCTGCACGCGGGGCTCCTCCTCTTCGCTGCAGGCTCCGGACCTGGTGACCTGGTGTCTCCCCTGCAGCTGAGTCCAGCTTCCGCATCCTGGAGCGGGATAAAGGGTGAAAACCAGGGGGACACTTAGACTCCGCTCCCAAGTTTGGCCCAAAGCCAAACCGGTAAGTGGCACAGCGGGTCCACACCCGTTGATCCGTTACAGTTTGCTCAGGCCATGGACCCCGCTGGCAAGCCCAAGCCTGTGGTACAAGATTTATACTGAGAGCTGCAACGCCAGAGTGAAAGCCAAGAAGTCCTGCTGCAGTATCTGAACACAATTTCTGCACGTCTGGAAGCTCTACCCACTACTGCTCTTGCGGCACTACAGGTCCCAGCAACTCCTGCTAATTCCGTTGCATCGTCTGCATACCAGGGCACGTCTGCTGTCCAACTTCCCTTGCCTCCACATTTTAGCGGTGAGTCAAAGGCCTACAGAGGGTTCCTGAATCAATGCTTGATGCACTTTGAGCTACATGGAGACAAGTTCCAGTCTGACCAAGCAAAGGTGGCTTTCATTGTATCTCTGCTCTCTGGAGAAGCTCTTGCTTGGGCTAATCCTATATGGGAACGAAGCGGACCCGAGACTGCAAGGCTACAGACCTTCTTAACTGTTTTCCATACAGTATTTGAGGAACCTGGCCGTGCCTCGTCTGCAGCTTCTGCTCTTCTTCGTCTGCGTCAAGGCGCTAGGACAGTGGGCCAATACGCAATCCAGTTCCGTACACTGGCCGCAGAACTGTCCTGGAATGATGAAGCTCAACGAGCCGTATTCTGGGAGGGTCTGTGTGACCGCATTAAAGACGAACTAGCGGGAAGAGACCTCCCTGGCTCTCTGGATGCTTTGATCACGTTGGCCACACACATAGACGTGCGGTTTCGTGAACGTTTTTCTCAAGCCGTAAGGAAGACGCAGACGTCTAAACTCGCACCTGTCTTCCAGAGGACTGTTCAGACTCCTGCTGCAATTCCGTCTGAAGAGCCTATGCAGGTGGATCGCCTGAAACTCTCTTATCAGGAACGCCAGCGACGGCGAGCAGAGAACTTGTGCCTCTACTGCGGTGGAAAGGAACATGTTGTTCGTACCTGCCCCCAGAAGGCGGAAAACTTCAGCGCCTAGGCTCACTGGGAGAAGTGACCCTAGGTGAAAAAGACAATTCTCCCAAACTTCTTATCCCTTCAATTGTGTCTGCTGGGAAAACCAGTATATCGGTACCTGCCTTCCTGGATTCTGGCGCTGCCGGGAATTTTGTTAATCAAGCCCTGGTGACCTAGTGCCAGCTTTCCACTACCCGTCTGGCGAAGCCTCTGGTGGCAACAATTGTTAATGGACAAACCTTACCCAAACCTATTCAGTTCATCACGGCTCCTGTGAAACTCCAAGTCGGGGTGCTACATTCTGAAGAAATATCCTTCTATGTCCTGCCAGATTCCACGGACCCAGTGATTCTGGGATTGCCCTGGCTACAGCAACATTCTCCCGTCTTAGACTGGCGAAAGGGGGATATTCTCCGCTGGGGTCCTCAGTGCCAAACCTCCTGCCTGTCGATGGTCCACCCAATGTCTCCTCGTCCGGTTCCTATGAACCTGCCTGGTCTGCCTCCGCAATTTGCATCCTTTGGAGATGTTTTCTGTAAGAAGAAGGCAGAGACTTTACCACCTCATCGGACATGACTGCCTGATCGATCTTCTACCTGGGACTTCTCCTCCTCGTGGAAGGGTTTATCCTTTATCCCTGCCTGAGACACAGGCTATGGCCGAGTATATTAAGGAGAACCTGGAGAGGGGGTTTATCCGGAACTCTACCTCGCCGGCTGGAGCCGGTTTCTTCTTCGTGTCCAAGAAAGACGGGTCACTCCGTCCATGCATAGATTATCGTGGACTGAACAAGATCACAGTCAAGAACAAGTATCCTCTGCCCCTGATATCTGAATTGTTTGACCGTATCCGAGGCGCACAGATATTTTCTAAATTGGATCTACGTGGTGCATATAACCTGATCCGAATCCGTGAAGGCGACGAGTGGAAGACGGCATTCAATACCCGTGATGGCCACTATGAGTACTTGGTTATGCTGTTCGGCCATTGCAACGCTCCTGCAGTCTTCCAAGAATTTGTAAATGACATCTTCCGGGACCTGTTATACAAGTGTGTAGTAGTGTATCTCGACGATATTCTCATTTATTCTACCGACTTGTCCACTCATCGGAGACAACTGCGCCTGGTTCTGCAGCGCCTAAGGGAGAATGGTCTGTTTGCCAAGCTCAAAGTGTGTCTTTGAGCAGTCTTCCTTACCCTTTCTGGGGTACATTGTTTCCTGCACTGGTCTGCAAATGGACCCCAACAAGATCTCTGCCATCCAGAATTTGCACCGTCCTCAAGGTCTCCGTGCCATTCAAAGATTTCTGGGATTTGCCAACTTCTATAGGCAGTTCATTAAAAACTTCTCATCTCTCACAGCCCCTATTTCTGCGCTGACTAAGAAAGGGGCGGATGCAAAGAAATGGACCCCTGAAGCAGAGTCTGCATTCCGACAACTCAAAAATTGCTTTGCTGCTTCTCCTGTCCTCCATCATCCAGACACTTCCAAACAGTTCTTCCTAGAAGTGGATGCTTCTTCTATTGGTGCAGGTGCAGTCCTGCTACAGAAGACCTCGAAAGGGAAATTTGTCTCGTGTGGTTTCTTCTCCAAGCTCTTCTCTTCTGCAGAAAGAAACTACTCCATCGGTGATAGAGAACTGCTTGCTATCAAGATGGCCTTGGAAGAATGGAGATACCTTCTGGAGGGGGCTTTGCATCCAGTGGTTATATACACTGACCACAAGAATCTGACTTATCTGCAGTCTGCACAACGTCTTAATCCACGTCAGGCTTGATGGGCACTCTTCTTTGCCCGATTCAATTTCCTTCTGCATTTTCGACCGGCAGACAAAAATGTGAGTGCTGATGCGCTTTCCCGTTCCTTTGACCCAGCCGATCAGATTGAGGAACCTCAACATATCATCGATCTGTCCTGCCTGGTTTCAGTGGCGCCAGTTCGAGTAAAAGATATTCCTCCGGGGAAGATTTTTGTTCCGCAAGCCAAGAGGAGGAAGTACGCTGGTCACCCTGGGGTACGTAAGACCCTTGAGTTGCTGTCCCGTCACTACTGGTGGCCAACCCTACCCAAAGATGTCCGGGAATTTGTGTCTGCCTGTACCTCCTGTACCCGCAACAAGGTTCCCCGAACCAAACCAGCAGGGTTACTACTACCGTTACCCATTCCGGAAGTTCCCCGGCAGCATGTTGCTATGGACTTTATCACAGATCTCCCGTCCTCTGCTGGCTGTTCTGTAATCTGGGTAGTGGTAGAAAGATTCTCCAAGATGGCACATTTTATTCCGCTTCCTGGATTGCCCTCTGCTAAGCGACTAGCCTGTCTGTTCTTCAAACACATCTTCCGCCTTCATGGCCTACCTCTGCACATTGTGTCCGATCGAGGGGTACAATTTACTTCCAAATTCTGGAGAGCGCTCTGTGGGCTACTTTTTTTTTTTTTTATTCCAATTATCTCAAAACATACAATTTATGAAAGACATAATTACAAAATCATCATCATCTCCTATGGAGCCACAGAGGTGTTACATATATTTTGGGCGTAATATTAAACTGTACCACAATGTGATTAAAATTGTGCGAAACCTGACTTAAATTATTACCTACATTCTCCCAGTCCGGGGAACCCAAATCTAACAGTAAAGTAGACCAGGATCTTTGCCCTGGAGAAGAACAATCCATAAAAATTTTTTTATCAAGTGCCTATAGCAATGTGATACTCTAACTTTCGTGCCACCCTTCTTTTGAATCAAATTGTGTAAAAATTCAGGAGTATCTATATTAAGTAGGTGATTATAAGAAATACTAAAAAGTGCCGAACGCAATTGAAGATATGCATAACAAACCACCTCACCTACATTTTCCTTTTGTTTTAGCTCCATAAGAGTCAAGATTTGTCCATTTTTAACCACTTGGCTCAGATAATGAATATTTTTCTTCCTCCAATATTGCTGACAGTTTAAGTCGTCAAGATTCAGAAGTTTTAAATTATGCCACAGTGGAGTGCAAATAAGTGATGCCCTAACTTTCAACCAACTTTTTATAACCATCCAGGCTTTCATAGCCATTCTGCAGAAAGGTTTATAATCATTCTGTAACTTAAGTAAATAATCAGACTCCAATACTGTAAAGAAATCCGGAAAGCCTGAGTCTTTAACCAATTTTCTGCAGAGATGGCTATTTTCCCAATCATTGAAGAAGCAAAGTTGAGAGGCCATAAAATAACCCTTAAAATAAGGGAGATTAATACCTCCCTGCTTATAAGGCATAGAAAAATAAACTGCCTTTTTTCTCACACGTTTTCTCCCCCATAATAGATCATTAATCATCCGCTCTATCAATCTGAAGTACTATCCTCAATCCATATAGGGGAGTTGCGAAGAACATAAAGAACCTGGGGTAGCACCACCATTTTTATTAACGAAATTCATTTTTTTTGCCATATCTTGATTTTAGATCTCAACTTTTGCAATAAAGGAATCAAGTTAAGCTGTAAATAATCTTGAGTTTTGGCGGAAATTGCTATCCCCAGATACTTCATTGTCTCAGAAATCGATAATCGACTAATCAAATTGTCAATGGATCCTCGCAATTCATCTATTGGAAGAAGAGTAGTCTTAGCCCAATTGACCTCCAAACCAGAAGAATTGCAAAATAGATTGACTAAATTCATTACTCGAGGAAGTGTACTTTCTGTTTGATGGATAAAAAACAGAATATCATCTGCATAGAGAGATATACGGTCCTGCTTCTTCATTACCCCAAAACCAGCTACCCTTGAATCCTGCCTTATACTAACCGCAAGGGGTTCAATATAGATGTTAAACAGGAGAGGAGAGAGGACAGCCTTGACGGGTGCCTCTCCCTAGTTCAAAACTCTCGGTCAACATATCGTTAATCCTAATCCTGGCAGCCGGAGATTTGTATAGAAACTGTATCATTGCTATGAATTTGGGGCCAAAGCCCATTTTTTTCATCACCTCCCAGAGAAATGCCCACTCGACCCTGTCGAACGCCTTAGTGGTGTCCCGCGACAGGATGGAGTGGGCGTCGCTCCCAGGAGACTGGATATTAGTGAAAAACCTGTGCAAATTATGATGGGTGCCCCTTCTCGGCATAAAACCATTTTGATCTGGATGAATAACAGAGGACAAGACCCTGGAAAGCCTCCTAGCCATGACATTTGACAGTAACTTAACATCCGTATTTAGTAAGGACATTGGTCTATAAAAGGCTCAAATCCGCTGAGTCTTTATCTTTTTTCGGGATTAGAACTATCAAAGCTTCCATCATGGACATTGGAAGGTCTCCTCCATATGATGCTTGAGAAAACTCTTCTAGTAGGTGAGGGAGAATAGCATCACTATACTTACGGTAAAATTCACCATCTAAACCTGGCGATGAGTTCCCAGAGATAGACTTCAAAGCCTCCTGGAGCTCCGAGAGGGTCACTTCTTTTTCCAGGGAATTTTTTTGAGTCTCCGTTAACATCGGAAGAGAAATTCTCTCCAGGAACAACCTCGCCAGGTCAGATGAAATACCAGGGGATGCTCTGTATATCTGTGAGAAATATTGAAGAAATGTATCTCTAATTCCCTCTGGATCTCGTATAATTACACAATCTAAGTTACGGATCAAAGTTATAGCTTTCTTTTTCTTCTCCTGTTGTGAAACTATTCTGGCTAAGAGCTTACCAGGGCGTCCAGTCTCTGAGAAATACTTTTGTCCTTTAAAAAATAATCTATGGTTTGCTTTTTCAATTACATATTCCTCAAGAGAACGGCTAGCTTTCTGCATCTCTTCTTTAATATAATCCGTAGGTTGATTGATAAATCGCTCTGTTGTGGACGCCACAATCCTAACCAGTTCCTCCTCTTTTTTCCTAAATGTTTTTCTCATAGCGTTGATGTCGCTTATAAGAACCCCCCTCAAGTACGCTTTCAGGGCATCCCAAACTGAATTGATGTTAGCAGAGGGGAGATTCACCTCCCAAAAGGAGGATATAAGTAGCTTGGTAGAATGGTAGTTGTCCATAATAGTAAGCCAATGTGGATTCAGCTTAAAACCAAGCCCCATATTATCTTTATTCCCCCCGATGCGAACCTCAATTGATAAAGGTGAATGGTCTGAAATTGTTCTTACTCCGTATCGTATCCTTTTGATATTGTTCAAATTACTCTCATTGGTAAACGCTAAATCAATTCTGGACATTGCTCTGCCACCCCTGCTAACACAGGAGTATACTCTCTTTCCTCCACCCCATATATCCACCAAACCAACCTTCAAACAAAACTGAGACAATGGAGAAGAACCAGTATTCCTCCCCAAATCTGCATCCAAGGTCAATCTGTCCATTTTAGGATCCATAACAGCATTAAAATCTCCCATCAGGACAAGCTGACCTTCTGGCCTCTTTTCCAAAAATAGTAATAGTTGATTAAGTGGATAAACCGAGAACGGCGGGGGGCTACTTGAGGTGAAGTTGGACTTCTTTTCTGGATACCACCCTCAGTCTAATGGGCAAGTTGAATGAGTTAATCAGACTTCGGAGAACTACCTACGTCACTTTGTCTCTGCTCAGCATGATGATTAGGTGCAGCTCCTGCCTTGGGCGGAATTCTCGTACAACAGCCATTCCGGAGAATCCACGGGCTCTTCTCCCCTCTACATAGTGTATGGACTACACCCTCGTGCTCCTTTACCCCTGTCCGCATCTTCCGAGGTACCGGCTGCTAATTCTTTGTTCAGAGACTTCCTCAGCATCTGGAGACAGACTAAGGATTCCATCTCTCAGGCTGTTACTCGTATGAAGAAAAATGCGGATACCAGACGTAGACCTCCTCCTCAGTTCTCTCCTGGCGACAAAGTCTGGCTTTCCTCCCGGAACATCCGCATGAAGGTACCTTGTTACAAATTTGCTCCACGGTTTCTGGGCCCGTTTGAGGTCCTTGAGCGTATCAACCGTGTTTCTTATAAACTCTGGTTGCCTCCTTCTCTCCGGATTCCAAACTCTTCTGAAACCGTTGGTCTTCAACTCCTTTTCCAGGCCTCCCTCCACCTCTACTTCCGTGCCTACTGACGGTGAGCCTGAATTTGAGGTACAGAACACACTCGATTCCAAGGTTGTTGGTGGTAAGAGGTACTTCCTTGTAGACTGGAAGAATTATGGTCCTGAGGAATGTTCCTGGGAGCCGGAGGAGAATGTACATGCTCCGAATCTTCTCAAAAGATTTTTTCAGCGCATCAAGGCCAAAAAGAAGGGGCGTGAGAGGGGGCATACTGTAACAATGGCAGTTGGCAGCCGCCAGCGTGCAGTGCGTCCGACTACGTACCTCAGTCGAGCTGCACGCGGGGCTCCTCCTCTTCACTGCAGGCTCCGGACCCGCTTTCCTGCGCTGTCACACGCCCCTGATTCTGCTCTCTCTCCAATCCTGGCCAGGCACCACCTTTATAAGGTTGCTTCCCCCTTCCTGCAATGCCTGAGCAATTTTGTACTTCCTACAGCTAAGGCTCCTGTTGTTCCTACATTCGATATCCTGTTTATGACATCTGCCTGTATCCTGACCTCGTCTCTGCTTGATCCTCTTGTACCTCACTGCTCTCAAGTTAAAGACCCAGACTGTCGACCACGCCTCTGTCTGCTGTGCAGATCGTTACACCAGCTCCACCTGGACTAACTCAGCTCTGCTGTTCTCACAGCACTAGCTCTGCTATACTGCTTGTTCAGCCCAGCATTATCCTGCGGCTGTCTGCTATATTGCCTGTTCCCCGGTGCTAGCTTCGGGGCTTTCTGGCCAGCCCGGCCAGCTTCCACTTAACCGGGAGCCACTCTTGCGGTAGCGACCTTGTGTCTTCCCTGCAGCTGTGTCCAGCTTCCGCATCCTGGCCCAAAGCCAAACCGGTAAGTGGCACAGCGGGTCCACACCCGTTGATCCGTTACAGCATCTTTATCTTAAAAAAATGAATTCTTCAAGTTATGTTTTGGGGTGGTTTGCATCTGTAGTTTTGAGACCCAGAGCAGAAAGTCCTATTTATTTTGATGGTATGAAATGCAGAGTGCTGGAGAAAGTCACCAAAAACTTCTATGCACTTGCTTCCAACTCAGAAAGTTCAATGTCCTCACACAGGCCCCTAATTTTAAGATTATTCCTCTTCTGGTGATTTTTGTTGAGGTTGGTGAGAAAGTCAGCAATTTGCGAGGAATGGGACTGAAGGACTAGCTTGTATGAGTCCCTAGTTTTAAGACCTTCTCCTCAGTGTCCTCCAGAATAGCCACCTGATTGCCTATGTCAGGGATGCTTAACCTGCGGCCCTCCAGCTGTTGTAAAACTACAACTCCCACGATGCCCTTTTGTAGGATGATAGCTGTAGGCTGTCAGAAAATAATGGGAGTTTTAGTTTTGCAACAGCTGGAGTGCCGCAGGTTGAGCATGCCTGGCCTGTGTGGGGAATGTCCTTTTGCAGAGTTTCCATGTCCCGTTTACAAGAGGCTTCCAAACATTGAAAGAGGCCCTCCATTTCCTGTATCGTTTGGATGGCTTTAATGTGGGCCTTTCAATCCCATCCTTCTGAGTGGAGGACTGGGATCATTTTCAGCCCCCTTGGCCCTTGGTCCCCAAAGGAGGAGGTCCAAGATGGCATTGCACTTCCCAGTTCAAGGGAAATTGTGTTGAAAGCATTTTTGCAGGGCCTACAGTTGCTATGTTAGCAGTGCTCCTGGGTGTACCTTTTGGGGATCCAGAGATGACTGAGTACAGTACAGTGTTTGCTCACAAATTTGCGACGTGGCGCTCCCTGCCCATCTCTATAATGGGATGATTGAACCTTATAAAGATGGTTCTTCTCCCCAAGGCTTTGTATGTACTGGAGCATGCCAGCGCACCCGTTACGAGAAGGTTCTTTGATCACCTTCATTCTATGATGTCAGCCTTTATATGGGGGAAAGCTAGGAGGAAACTGGCACTTAAGACCCTTCAACGGCCAAAGCTCCAGGGAGGTGCGGCGTTGCCTGACCTATTTCTATAATTTTTGGCAGGGCAATTACGTTATCTTGTATCCTGAGTGTCTCAGGGCTCCCTTCCCAATGCTGAATTCTGTATTCACATTTTAACCCTCCACTCATTGTGGCCCGTTCTGGAGAACATTGGCCTATTTTCTGGTCGGGCCCTTCTGTTACATAGGCTGGCCCACCAGGTCTGGGAGGCCTCCAAACTTCCTATGGGGATTTGCCGGATTTGATACCTCTATGGCAGAATCCCATGTTTCAACATCTGGAAACTTATGAGGGTGCGGCATTGTGAAGGGAACATGGGATATGTAAACTGAGTGACCTATATGAAAAAGGGTCCTTGAGATCTTTCTCTCAACTTCAGACACAATTTCAGGTACCTAGGCAGATGTTTTTTAGGTATCTGCAGGTTAGACATGCTCTTTCTGCTCAGTTTCAGGGAAGTGCCAGAAAAATTTCGAAATACCCGTTGATCGGAGTGCTCACCACGCAGGGTCCTCGCGGCCTCATATCCGCTATATATACACATCTTATACTCACCAAGATGAATACATCACCGCTGAAAGTGGAGGATAAGTGGAGGGAATGTATTCCCTCACTCTCAGGAACAGAATGGGTGGATGCTTTAGCATCCCCCACTAGAGTGTCCCCCTCTACCAATAATAAACTAATACAGCTGCATATCCTGCACAGGAGTTATCTTACCCCTACTAGATTATACAAAATGGTAAGGGCGGGCAGTAGTGACTGCATTAGATGCCATCAGCCTAATGCCAATTTTTGGCACATGATCTGGGAGTGCAGATATATACAAAGATTTTGGACAGAGGTCACTTCATGCCTATCAGATCTAGTACCAGAGACAGTCCCCCCTATGCCCTAAAATGTGTATATTAGGTGTTGTAGATGATGAGTGTTGGTCTCATTATCATAGGATTTTCCTTGAAGAGTCTCTGTTCCTTGCACGGAAGGCTATAGCACTCAGGTGGATGGCGGAAAGGCTGCCTACTTTACAACAATGGAAGCAACTGGTTAACCAGACTTTACCGTTAGAGAAAGTGGTGTATAAACACAGAGGCTGCCCACAGAAATTCCAGAAAGTATGGGGAGAGTGGTGTGAGTCCTTAAAGGGTTTCTGTCACCAACTTTTGACATTATAAGCTGTCTGACATTAGCTATGTGCTAATGTCAGACCAGCCTGATAATGTCCTTATTATAAAAATCGGATGTATATATAGTCCGAAAAACTTACATTTATTATATGTAAATTAGCCTCTAGGAGCAGGGGGGGCGTTGCCCTGCTCCTAGCGGCTCCGTCCGGCAACCTGCTGGCACGCCCCTTCACACTTTGATTGACAGTGCAGGGCAGCGATCCTCCTGCACTGTCTGTTCTAATCGCGCGCGCCGCCGTCTGTATTCGGCGCAGGCGCGGTGAGCAGAGGACAGCAGGCACCAGCGTCCTCTGCTCACCGCGCCTGCGCCGAATACAGAGCGGCGCGCGGCGCGATTCAGAACGAGACAGTGCAGGAGGATCGCTGCCCTGCACTGTCAATCAAAGTGTGAAGGGGCGTGCCAGCAGGTTGCCGGACGGAGCCGCTAGGAGCAGGGCAACGCCCCCCCTGCTCCTAGAGGCTAATTTACATATAATAAATGTAAGTTTTTCGGACTATATATACATCCGATTTTTATAATAAGGACATTATCAGGCTGGTCTGACATTAGCACATAGCTAATGTCAGACAGCTTATAATGTCAAAAGTTGGTGACAGAAACCCTTTAAACACGTTAACTATTTAATATGGGAGGCTCCGGCCCGTGTGTTCATAACTCATGTCTAGATAGGGAGTAATGTGAGGTGAAAATAACCCTTTTCTTGATCTCTCTGCTACATTTCACTGATGTATGAGTATTAATTGATATCTGCATTTACTCTGTCGAGAATCAGATTCAGAGACACTGTTTATGTATCACGTACTATGCTTGCTGTATTTTTCTTTTGTTTTATTTTGTGCCTGCTTCGCTATGTTTTATTGTCATATGTATCATGACATGTAATGTACTATTTGCATTATTATACTCCAATAAAACGAGTTTAAAAAACGAGTAAAAAAAATCATAACCATATATCAGGCTGATTTGTACACACATCACACTAATTATTATACACTCATTATATACATTACAGTGCTTTTTATACATGACAATATAATTATATACCTGAGCACAGATTATAATACATGCTGAACTGATTATCTCTCTGACTGTTTATCACTCACTATGCTCTTTCCAGATCCTGTGGACGATTTGCAGCCGGCCAGACATGCTGACATGTAGGTGATATTATTCACTCCACACACTGGATCCCACTGGTTGGTGGAGCAGCTACAGTTGCTGTTACAGTCGGAGAAGAGCTGGTTGCCTCCTAATGTGTCCAGTTTGCTCCTAAGATACAGTAAAGACGTCAGAGCCCAGCACCCCCTCATTATGTGCCCCCCCCCACATCTTTATAATAACCCTGGAACCTACCCATTATAAGACACGGTCATCCCCGCCATTTCAGGGTTCTCACATCCAATAACGAAGGTAGTGAAAAACAAAATGAAGGACACAAGATAGGAACTAAAGACCAACTTAGAGGCAGATAGCAATCCAAACTTATACTTCTTCATCAGCATACCACTCAGCAACATACCAAGAGCTGCTGATGGCAAACTGGTTACTCCTGCAAAAGGAAATGAGAGCACTTAAAGGAATTGTTCCAATCCCTCACCAGTGTCAAGATTGCTGTGCAGGGGTGGACTGACCATACACCCTACAGGGAAATTTTTCATTGGGCCAATGCCCAGGGTGGGCGGGTAGGGGGCGCCCATGGCCTCCTGTCGGTTACATAGAGATCTGGTACTTATGCATCAGGCTGGCAGAAGAAAGTGCCCTCCTGCATTCAATTGTAGTGCTGTGCTTAGGGTTGAATGCTGCGGAGGGGGAGGCAGTATTGTGCTGCACAGTGGTATTTGGTTTTGCTTGGGCGGTATTTTGTGCTGCACTACACTATTGCTGGCCCCATCTACTTATGTTGGCCCTACCTTCTGTCAATTTGCACACACCTATAACATGGGGCCACTTTTAGTTTTTTTTTCCACACCCACTTTAAGTTCCCATTTGGCCCCTGCTGCTATACATCCAGCCATAAGTGAACATTTGGATAAAAAATGTATATATAGAGAGACAAGGCTCACACTGCACACAATAGTAATAATAACCACACAATGGGTGCACAATTAGGTTCGGAGCCCAAAACCAAAACCGTATATTGGCAAAATTGATAAAAGAAAATATATATAGGCACACCACCTTCTGGAAGAATATGTCAGTACAGCTTAATTGTAAAACAACTTCACAAATTTAATTGTGTACAATAAAATGTAGAAAAAAAATATAAAATAAAATAAAATACTCTACTGATGATTAGATGAACAATAGTTGGCTCACATATCGTGTTAATTATTCATCCTCATCATTCCTAGGATGTTTCACTTATAAAGAGTTTTAAAAGACCGTAAAGCACTAATCCTGATATACAATAAATACAATGTAAATAAATAAATCTTGGCAGGTCCGCAATTGATCAAAAATGTAACGATCAGAGTTCATGATTGGGGTGCATAGACCACAATTATAAAAGTTATATCCAATACGTAAACTTCTATTGTCAGTACTTTGTAGATTATGTCCCACAGGTGAATACTTCACTATTTGTACTAAATGCGATTGTAGATCCTTACAAATAGCGCATTATATCGGTGATAATCTACCAATAGTATTTGTACTGATAGACGTTTGTAGGTAACACTTGTAGTGCTGAGTGTCTCACATGTAGCGCTCACACTGAAGAATAGTTATAAGTAGCGCTTGAGCAATAAATGTTATTCATATATATTAGTAAGTAGTTGCAGGTAGCGTTTCTTACATACACCTTTGAAAAAAAAATTCTCTAATTAATGATTGTGGAAAAAAAATTCTCCAATTGGTTGTACTTTTTTTTTTTTTTTTTTTTCCCTACAGCCTGCAGGTACTTCCTATGCACACAGCAGGCTGCTTTGTGTGATTTTATATAATCTCAGCTCCATTATGAAGCTTCTCTGTTCTCCTGTGGGAAGTATAGATTTGCATTATTATATTTACAATATTGATCTAGAAAGTGTTTATCTGGTTCCTCTCTGTATATAAGAGCCCGCCTTTCATTAATAGATGCAATTTGGATTTTAGAAATTTCTATATTCAGATGTTTTTTGCGCTATTGTGTGAAAGAAAACTTAAAGTGTATAAATATACAGGGAACATTGATCTTTCACACAGTGAACCAAAATTGTCTCTCTTTGACCTTCCAAAAAGTTGGGAGGTATGCCCCGATGTGTTTAACTTTTAAGAAAAAAATGAAAAGCTTCTATAGGATTATGAACCTATGACTATTCGGTTTGAAGACTAAGGCTGGGTTCACACGAGCGTCATGTTTGACGCCCAGATTGGATGCGGGTGCGTTGCGGGAATATGCATTATTTTTCCGTGCGTGTGCAAACTTTTGTAATGCGTTTTGCACGCGCGTGTGAAAAATCGCCATGTTTGGTACCCAGACCCGAAGCCGGACTTCATCACTGAAGTCCGGTTTCGGGTTGAGTATTCTGTATATTTTATTATTTTACCTTATAACATGGTTATAAGGAAAAATAATAGCATTCTTAATAAAGAATGCTTAATAAAATGTTGATTAAGTGGTTAAAAATAAAAAACTTAACTTACCTTAGCCACTTGATCGCGTAGTTGGCGATCTCTTATCTCTCTTCAAGCTTCAGCTGTAGTCTAAAGGACCTGTGATGACGTCACATCACATGGTCCAATGCTAGAACACTAGTCTTAGCAAAAATCTTGCTGAAGAAAGATCTGACCAATTAATTACAAGGCACATGTATCTTTAAAAAATTGTCATGACTTTTGAGGTCCATGAACTGAAATATACTCCATCCAGGAGCTGGAGCAGATTTCTGGTCGTATGTGACCACCTCCTCCACCTACACCCTGCTCACTTTTTGTAAAAATAAAAAGTGTAAAATGAAAACAATTTTGTTGCAAACAAAATTTTCAACTGTTCTGCTCCACAAAACTGGTGTAGGGCTATATTAAATTAAACCAAAGCATATTAGTATATTTAGTAAGGAGGTGGCTGTGGCCATTATTTTTCCTTAGCCACACAGTGGCCAGAGAGTCAAGATGGGGGAAGGTTTGTGGGTTGCACACAGCTTGGTCCATGTAATCTATAATACCTGTTGTCATGTGAAATGGCCAGTTTTCCCTGAACTTAACTAGTCCCGTTATACTATGATATAATGAAATAGGCATTATAAAAGTCAAAGAGAATTGAATTGCCAACTCACCAATGATAAAATTTGCCTTGGAGGTAGACTGGTCATACTGTTGCTCTGCATACTTGGGTATGTAAGTTATGAATCCAATAAAACTGCTGATATTAAAAAGAACGGTTATAGTAGACATGACGTAGAAGGGATTAGAAGCCAGAGCCTTCAGGGAGAGGAAGAAGCCTGTAAGAGAGAGCGGAAAGTCGGAGGTCACCAGGAATATTCATCAGGGCTACCACTTTCCCCTTCAAGTGATATTGTTATTTCCCGATCATCACATAACATTTTTTTCCCATCCCCTGTACATAGTTGCCAATATGGACTTGCTTGCACTCAAAGCATTTACTTACACATCCCCTGTGATCTTACCTTTTATTGTGGGTTTTTCATCACACTCAGTGTGTGATGTCTCAGTTTCTTTAAGCCACTGTCCCACATGGGAGTGATGTGCTTTTTTTCTTGTCATACTCTTAGGCAGAAAGCAGAAAGGGATTCCTGAAATTAGCATAAGGACTCCAGCCAACAGGAACCCCATCCACCAGGCGCCAACCCAACGTTTATCTTGTGGTGTAATAGTCACAGTGTCTAGAGGAGTGAAACACATTCAGGGTGTAAGAAGTTTAATTTCAGGGCTGTTACTATCTGTTCTTTATAGATTTTCTAGGACTCTTGTCAGGTATGAACTGTATTCATTGAGTTTTCCTAACTATATTAATACAGATACTGTGCAGAAGACCAGTCATTGTTAACTTGAATACATACACAGTGAAGTCACATTATTATGGCCACTAGTTATTATCCAGAAGTTCCAGAACAACCGCTATCTGCAACACAGACAGCAGCTTGAGGGCTGGGAGTGACTCAATAAAGTACTTGGTAGGTTCTCCCAAGTATCTGGAGCCATGCTGACTGCAGTGCATCCCACAGTTGTTGAAGCAGGGGTGCATCTAGCGTTTCTGCTGCCTGAGGCGAAAACTGAACGGCGCCCCAACTCCCCCCCCCCCCCCCAATGCCAACTTCTTAACCTAACCCCTTCCCTCTAGCCCTACTGTTAAAGACATACTTGGAAAACATTACATACAGCACTACAAAACATACATGGTAATACAACGCCACATACTGTGCCCACTGTGTTTCCCAATACTATACTACAGAAACAGATAATCCCCTTTCTGCTGCCCCCCTCTTGCCCCTACTTGGTGCTGCCTGAGGCAATCGCCTCACCTCACCTCATTGGTGGTTCACCCCTGTGCTGAAGGGTGTGTTGTTGAGGATGCATAGAAACACGACAATCAGGGTGGTCCCACAAATGCTCGATTGGGTTCAAGTCTGGGGAATTAGATAGCTAAGGTAGTACAGTACTTGGAATTTTTGCTTATGCTCTCCCAACCACTGTCAGGCATTTCTAGCCATATAACATGTCGCATTAGCAAACAAACAGAACAATGCCTTTCTTCCAGAGCATAGAGCCGTTTGGAGGGGGCCATTCTAAAGACAACCTGTGAACAACGAAACAACCACAGAGTGATTCAAACCTAAGACAGGTCGGAGGACCCACCACTGTGTAATAAATCAAGGAAACATGGTTCAGTATTCCTAGGACCATGACAATTACTCCCCTCTGTGGAAACAGTCCAACAACCACAGTGGGACCCCAAACGGGTCGACTCGAGGATGTTGGAAAAGTAGTCTTAAGGTTTCAGGTCCGTCTGCTGGGATAACCCATCCGCATTCCCGTTTTGAGGACCTGACCGATATTGTATGGTGAAATTGTATGGTTGCAAAGCCAGGCTCCACCTTAGTAATCGACCTGCCACCCGGTTTAGCCATATCAAGGAATTGTGGTCCGTCATAACGGTAAAAGAGCGTCCATACACATAGGGCTGCAATTTCCTTAAAGCCCAGTCTAAGGCCAAACATTCTTTTTCCACGGCGGCATATCCAACTTCACGGGGTAATAACTTGCAGCTGAGATACGCCACCGGGTGCTCTTTCGTCACTAACTTGACTTAGTATGGCTCCCAGTCCGAACATGGAGGTGTCTGTATGTACAACAAAGAGTTTGTTAGGATCGGGTGCCGCCAGTATGGGAGCTTGCGTTAGAGTGGTTTTTAACCGATGAAACGCTGTTTCGCACTCCAGGGACCACAGGACCTGTCTAGGGAGAGTCTTTTTGGTCAGGTCCGTCAGCGGTTTGGCTATGTCACTTTAGTGGGGTACAAACTTCCTGTAGTACCCGGCTGTCCCTAAAAATGCAAGTACCTGGGTCTTGGTTCTGGGAACTGGCCAGTTTAGGACAGCCTCGATTTTTGCAGGTTCCGGCCTCTGCTTCCCACATCCCACTCTATGTCCCAGATATTGCACCTCAGACATCCCGATATAACATTTGTATGGCTCCAGGGTCAGGTCTGCGGCTCGGATCCTATCTAGTACTATGCCTAGGTGTCTGAGATGCTCCTCCCATGTCTGGCTATAGATAGCGATATCGTTAAGATATGCGCATGCAAAATCTTGCAGACCACCGAGGAGTTGATCTATCATCCGCTGGAAGGTAGCCGGAGCATTCTTCATTCCGAATGGCATTACCCAAAACTGGCAAAGGCCAAACGGGGTGATGAAGGCTGACTTTGGAATTGCTTCCGCTTCCAAGGGAATCTGCCAGTAGCCCTTACACAAGTCAATAGTCGTCAGACAGTGTCCCTGAGCTATTTTGTCAAACAATTCGTCCTCTTGGGGCATAGGGTAGGCGTCTGTCACAGTACAGTCATTCAATCTTCTATAGTCCACACAGAACGGTTGTGCCATCCTATTTTGGGACTAATACTACAGGGGAAACCCAGGGGCTTGCTGATGCTTTGATCACCTCTAGCTCGAGCATCTCCCTAATCTCTGCTCTCATCCCTTCTTGCACGGCTCCGGGAATCCTATAGACCAGGCATGCTCAACCTGCGGCCCTCCAGCTGTTGTAAAACTACAACTCCCACAATTCCCTGCTGTAGGCTATAGCTGCAGGCTGTTCGGGCATGCTGGTAGTTGTAGTTTTGCAACAGCTGGAGGGCCGCAGGTTGAGCATGCCTGCTATAGACTGTCTGTCTGTCCCAGAGGCCTCTACCTTGTGCACAGCTATGTGAGTGTACCCAGGGAGTGTTGAGAACATCTCCTGCCGGTCCTAGAGTAATTCCCTGATCTGTTCTCGTTCTTGGATCCTGACCAATCTCATAGCTGAATATCTTCCAAACCCCCCCAGAACGGTTACTGATTTCGGGAAACTCGAGCATTGGTAGGTATTCAGAGTCCCCGGTGGAAGATACGCGTATGGCAGCTACTGACCTCAGCATTCCCGTGATAGGCCTTCATCATTTTGATGTGGACGTCCTCTTAATTTTTGTGTTTGCACAGCTGGCGACCACCTAGGTGGTATCGCACAGCTGTTTTACCACCTGATAGGAGCCCTGCCCCAGGAGGCCTGTAATTTATTTTGCTACAGGGGTTTTAGTACCAGGACTTTCTGTCCGACACAAAAGTTGCGATTCCGAGCAGACCGATCATACCAAACCTTCTACGGACTCTGGGCCGATTTGCATATTTTCATGGACTAGATCGATAAGTTCCCGCAGTCGCTCCCTGAGTTCCGAGACATACCTAAGGATGGGGAGGCCTTCCGGATCCTCTACCCCCTCCCACTGGGACCTCACTATGTCTAAGCGTACCCTTCGCCTATACAACAGCTCAAATGGGGAAAACCCCGTGGACTCTTGGGGTACCTCTCTACAGGCGAACAATAGATGGGCAAGATATTTCTCCCAATCCTTCCTACTCTCCAGAAAGGCCCGAGGCATCTGCTTCAGGGTCCTGTTAGATTTCTCACACAGCCCGTTAGTTTGAGGTTGGTAGGGGGCACTCTGGAGGTATTTAATCCTACCAGAGGTGCCAGAGCTGCTGCGTCAGCTCGTCTGTGAACTGGGTTCCCTGATCGGACAATATCTCCTGGGGGAACCCTACCCTAGTGAACACTCGCAATAAGGCATCAGCTACCGTATCAGCCTGGATATTGGATAGGGGAATCAGTTAATTTCAGGTTCAGTAAATCTTTCAAAAAGTTCAGTTTAACCTCTTAAGGAACCAGGATGTACAGGTACGTCCTGATGTCCATATCCTTACGGACACAGGACGTACCGGTACGTCCTGTGTATTAATTGCTATTGCGCCCGATTCGGGTGTGATAGCAACATGGTTCCTGCTGATATAGTTCAGCAGGAACCATGTTCTAATGCCGAGGGGGGTCCTGTGACCCCCCCATATCGGCGATCGCAGCAAACCGCAGGTCAATTCAGACTTGCGGTTTGCTGCGTTTCCGGTGCATTCGGGACCCCGGTGACCCGATGAATCGGAGATGAACGGTGATCGGTGGTGTGAAAACAGAAAGCAGTGGCAGCGTCACTTACAGTTGCCTGCCCTCTGATTGGCCGGCGGCAGCGAGCGGTGCGAAGTTCAAACTTCCACTGCTTCCTCTCTCCTCCCACAGTTTCCAGCGTGGCAGAGGAGAGAGCAGCCGACCACCGGACCTGCAGCAGCATCCCCAGCAGCAGCTTCCCCAGCAGCAGCATCCCTAGCAGCAGCATCATCCCCTAGGGTCAGTAAGGGAGAGGGTATTTAGGCAGGGATAGTAAGGGAAAGTTAGTTAGGAAAAAGTTTTTGGTGTCTAGGGTACACAGCACTTAGCTGTGCGACCCTAGATCCCTCCCCCCCAGGGTAACCCCCCCCTACACACACCTCCCGCCCCAGGGTAGCCCCCCCCCCATTTTTTTGGGGAGCTTTTTTTTTCTTTTTGACTGTGGCCGGCTCTCTAACGTCCGGCCACTGTTAGCACATCGCCCGTCCCACCGCTGTTCAGCATCCTACCGCTGATCAGCGAGTTTTTTTTTTTTTCACTTTTACATTTCCTTTTTTTAGCTTTTTATTAACGTGAACACCCGGCCTCACACACACGCACACTTCAATAAAGTTTATTTTACACGCACGCACACACACTCGCACAACACACACTCCCATGGCCTGCAGGATGTTCTCGGTGCAGGAGGCATAACCCCAGATGCTCTCCGACACCGAGAGCGAGTGAGGATGAGGATGACCCCACGTTCCTCCTGTCATCCGCATCCTCCTCATCATCATCTGATGATGATGAGCCCCTAAGGCGGCGGAGACGCCGCCAAGCGGAGCCAGAGGAGCCCCATGCTAGGGACCCTGTGGCCAGCACTAGTACGAGCAGCCCTGGGGCTCGTACTAGTTTTCCGGCCCACCAGTCAAGTCCACCTGAGCCCCCTACAGGTGAACGAGTCTGGTGCACCCCAGAGGACTTTGAGCCTGAGATTCCTGAGTTTGTTGGCAATCCAGATTCCCACAGTGGGATTTACTGAAATTGACTTTTTTCGTTTTTTTTTCAGTGACCCACTTGTGAATCTGATGGTGGAGCAGACGAATCTGTACGCCCAACAGTTCGTTGCTCAATACCCGGGCTCCTTTTTAGTCAGGCCCGGTGGCTGGACGCCGGTCAGTGCAGCCGAGATGAGGACGTTTTGGGGCCTCGTGCTGCACATGGGCCTGGTCAAAAAAACAAGTGTCAGGCATTACTGGAGTGAGGACGTCCTCTACCAGACCCCACTGTACAGTACTGCCATGACACGTTCGCGATTTGAGGCCATCCCGAAATGCTTGCATTATGCAAATAATACAGCATGTCCCCCCCGCAGTGATCCTGCCTATGACCGGCTGTATAAGATACGGCCGGTCATAGATCACTTTGGGGCCAAATTTGTGGAGGCCTACGTACCTGGAAGGGAGGTCGCGGTTGATGAGTCTCTCGTTGCTTTCAAGGGGAGACTCAGTTTCCGCCTATACATTCCCTCTAAGCGAGTGAGGTATGGCGTCAAAATGTACAAAATTTGTGAGAGTACCTCAGGGTACACCTACAAATTTCATGTGTACGAGGGTCGAGATTCCCGTATTAAACCCACAGAATGTCCCCCCACTCTGGGTGTTAGCGGGAAACTCGTGTGGGACCTTTTGCACCCACTGCTGGATAAGGGTTACCACTTGTACGTGGATAACTTTTATACCAGTATTCCCTTGTTTCAGGCCCTCTCCGCCAGATCCACGTTCGCTTGTGGGACCGTGCGGAAAAATCAGCGCGGCCTCCCTACCTCCCCCCTCCAGGTAACTATCCCCAGGGGTCAGACACATGCCCTTACCAGTGACAACCTGTTGCTGGTCAGATATAAGGACAAGAGGGATGTCCTTATACTGACCATGATCCATGGTAACGGCGTCACCCCAGTCTCTGTGCGAGGTAACACGGCAACGGTCCTCAAGCCCGATTGTATCGTCGACTACAATCGGTATATGGGAGGAGTTGATCTCTCTGATTAAGTCCTCAAACCATATAATGCCATGCGGAAAACCCGGGTATGGTACAAAAAAGTTGCGGTCTACTTGGTACAGGTTGCCATGTACAACGCTTTTGTACTATCCCGAAGCGCTGGCAGCACAGGGACATTCCTCTAATTCTATGAGGCAGTCCTCAAGGCCCTGATCTTTTCAGACCGGGAAAGAGCAGATCGGAGTACCTCAGGAACTGGAGGCGCCCGGGTCGTCCCTGGCCAACACTTTCCAGGTGTGGTCCCCCATACTGGAAAGAAGGAACGAACCCAAAAAAAGTGCAGAGTGTGTCACAAGAGGGGGATACGGAAGGACACCACCACTTAATGTGACACGTGCCCTGATCATCCAGGCCTCTGCATTGGCGGTTGCTTCAGGGAGTATCACACTTCCATGGAGTTCTAAATTATTATAATCCCAGACAATCCCCTAGAAAATACATAAAATTACGGCTCTCAGACTTTGGAAACACGGAAACAACTTTTTTTTTTTTAAATGATTTTATTGTATTCAAGTTTTGAAAAAATCTTGTTTTAGTGTCTCCAAAGTCTGAGAGCCATACATATTGGGCATCGTCGCGTCCGTAATAATTTGATCTATAAAAATAAAATATTATCTAACCCCTCGGATAAACGCCCTTAAAAAAAAAAAATTTAAACGATGTCCAAAAAATTTTTTTTGTCACCTTAGATCCAGAAAATTGTAATAGCACGACATCAAAAAGTAAAATGCCCCCCAAAATAGTGCAATTAAAACCGCCCTCTCACCCTGCAAAAATGAGCCTCTACATAAGACAGTCGCCCAACCAAAAAAAAAAAAAAAAACTTTTAGAATGTGGAGACACAATTTTTTTTTTCTTTTTCTAAGTTGGTTGATGATTAGAGATGAGCGAACATTTAAAAAAAGTCCGTTGTTCGGCGTTCGGGTGGTGGTAAGCCACGCCCCCTGCACTGATCACATGACAGTGACGTCACCCCAGGTCCTTCGGCTGTGCAACAGTTCGGGTAGGTGGCAGCCGCCCCTTATGGATTCCATATGCCGCTATAGTTGAATCCATAACGGGATACGTGACTTACCACCACCCGAACGCCGAACAACGGACTTTTTTTAAATGTTCGCTCATCTCTATTGATGATGTCAAACTGAAACCAACAAAATACTAAAAGTAGTCATATTAAGTATTGCCACGTCCGTAACAATCTGCTCTATAAAAATAACATTTTAACTAACCCCTCGGATAAACGCCGTAAAAAAAAACTATGTAAAAAAAGCAATTTTTTGTCAACTTAGATCATAAAAAGGGTAATAGCGAGCAATCAAAAAGTCATATGCCCCCCAAAATAGTTCCATTTAAACCGCCATCTCATCCCACAAAAAATGAGCCCCTACCTAAGACAATCACCCAAAAAATTTAAAAACTGTAGCTCTCAGGCTATGGAGATACTAAAATTGTTTTTTTTTTTGCTTCTAAAATAATAATATAGTGTAAAATCTAAATAAATGTAAAAAAATATTAGGTATTGTTGCGTCCGTAAGAATCTGCCCTATAAAAATAAAATTTGACCCAACCCCTCGGATGAACAGTGTTAAAAAAAAAAAAACGGTGCCAAAACACCCATTTTTGGGCAAATTTTCTATTTAAATCTATTTTTTCGGGTAATAAAGCCAAACAAAACTCAAAATTTATTGCCCTGATTCTGTAGTTTGCAGAAACACCCCATATGTGGTCTTAAACTGCTGTACGGGGACACGGCAGGATGCAAAACAAAAGGAACGCCATATGGTTTTTGGAAGGCAGATTTTGATGGACTGGTTTATTTACGCCATGTCCCATTTGAAGCCCCCCTGATGTAACCCTAGAGTAGAAACTCCAAAAAAGTGACCCCATCTAAGAAACTATACCCCTCAAGGTATTCCAAACTGATTTTACAAATTTTGCTAACCCTTTAGGTGTTCCACAAGAGTTATTGGCAAAAGGAGATGAAATAAAAAAAAAAATTTTTGTTACTTTCCATAAAAAAACTTAATCTAGAGCAACCAAAAATAATATTTACCCTAAAATAGTCCCAAAAAAACTACCACCTTATCCTGTAGTTTCAAAGATGGGGTCACTTTTATGGAGTTTCCACTCTAGGGGTGCATCAGGGGGGCTTGAAATGGGTCATGGTGTAAAAAAACCAGTCCTGCAAAATCTGCCTTCCAAAAACCATATGGTGTTCCTCTCCTTCTATGTCCTGCCATTTGGCCAAAAAGTAGTTGACGACCACATATGGGGTGTTTCTGCAAAGTACAGAATCAGGGCAACCTATATTGAGTTTTGTTTGGTAGTTAACCCTTGCTTTATTCCTGGAAAAAATGGATTCAAATGGAAATTTTTCCCAAAAATAGAAATTCTAAAATTGTTTCTCCATCTGCCATTAACTCTTGTGGAACACCTAAAGGGTTAACAAAGTTTGTAAAACCCGTTTTGAATACCTTGAGGGGTGTACTTTCTTAGATGGAGTCACTTTTTTGGAATTTTTATTCTAGGGGAGCATCAAGGGGGCTTGAAATGGGACATGGTGTAAAAAATCAGGGCAACCCATATTGAGTTTTGTTTGGTAGTTAACCCTTGCTTTATTCCTGGATAAAATTGATTCAAATGGAAAACTTTCCAAAAAATCTAAATTCAGAAATGTTATCTCCATTTTTCATTAATTCTTGTGGAACACCAAAAGGGTTAACAAAGTCTGTAAAATCAGTTTTGAATACTTTAAGGGGTGTAGTTTCTAAAATGGGGTCATTTGTGTGTGGTGGTTTCTATTATGTAAGCCTCCCAAAGTGACTTCAGACCTGAACTGATCCTTAAAAAGTGGGTTTTGGAAAATTTCTGAAAAATTTCAAAATTTGCTTCTAAACTTCTAAGGCTTGTAACATTCCCAAAAAATAAAATGGCATTCCCAAAATGCTTCAAACATGAAGTAGACATATGGGGAATGTAAAGTAATAACTATTTTTGGGGGTATTTATATATATTTTAGAAGTAGAGAATTTTAAACTTTGAAATTTGAAAATTTTTCCAAATTTTTGGTAAATTTGGTATTTTTTTATACAAAAAAATTAACTTTTTTGAAAATTTTTTAGTAGTGTCATGAAGTACAATATGTGTGCTGTTCCAGCTTTTATTCCTCTATTTCATTGTATTTGCTGTGTTCTCATTATTTATCATTGCTATGTTGTGTAACACTGCCACCCTGTGGTTATTCTTATATACATTTATAGTGTATTATGTAAATTTCCATTGCAATGCTCTCCTCCCCTTTTTTGTGACATCATATCCTCTGCAAGGTCCTTCGTCTTTCCTCTTTGCTGCAGACTTCTAGCTGGTGAGATCATTCTTTTTGACCTCTAATATCCTCTAATATCCTCTAGCATATCCTGATTCCTGCATTTGTTTTCTCCAAGGCAAATCAATAAATGATCAAAGCTTCACCATTGTATTCTCCTTACTGGATTATCACATGCAACTGGTGCCTATATCTTGAGATATTAGTGAGTTCAGCTATCTACCATTGCTTGTACAGGGACTATCACTCACAACCAATCAGGGGATTTTCTCTAAAGTACATCTGTGGCAGAATAATATGTGACGAAAAAACAATCTCAGAACGGCCTGGGTAAGTAAAAGCGTTTTAAAGTTATTCACACTTAAAGTGATGGATGTCAGATTTGCAAAAAATGGCCTGGTCCTTAAGCTGAAATAGGGCCGTGTCCTTAAGGGGTTAAACCAAAGTTGCTCCCACTGCCCTGAAAGTTTGTAGATAACTCCCCCTAGTTTGCTAGGACTTGGAATCTTTAGGGAAACATGTTATCTCTTTTCATTCCTTTTTTAAATAGTTTTTATCATCACCTTTTTCATTGCATCTAACCCAGGGAGCGACAGCCTAAGGTAGGACACCATGACACAAAACCACTTCATCAGGGACACTACAACTCCCATCCTCTGCACTGGCTCATCGGGGGTCCCGCTCAAGTCTGAGTGGGAGAAGAAACAGCTGATGATAACAATTACACTGTACTGTTGTACCTACAGATCTTGTACACGGCTATGGTTTTGTGTGCCGGTCTTTGGTAGAAAAACCGTCCTACAGGACAGGTAGAGGAAGCCGAGCTTGGCCTAGGTCTGGGACGTTTTCAGCATGTGCCTACAGTATCAGTGGCATCACCAGTTTCCAGACTGACCACAGTAGAAGCAGATCTGGCCTTGCCAGTTCTTTTTGAGGTTTTGGTCATACATTGCCCCTTTTTATTTCCACCGCAGTCACAACCTTCCTCCTCTGATATCTCCTCAGTATCACAATATGGCTTCCAGGTCCTGTCCAACACATGATGATTGTCATTAGAGGTGAGCGAATCGAAGCTGACAAAGTGGAATTCGTTTAGAATTTTAGGAAAAATTTTATTTGCAACGAATGCGAATTTCCTCATGCTTCGTGGTAACGAATCATAATTTTTCCTAACATGGCGGCTAAATGGCGGCTACACGTGTGAGGACATGGAGCAAGGAACTCTGGGAAGGCAGGATGACCCATAATGCCATGCATGCAGCCAATCAGCAGCCAGCCAGCCCCGTGATGTCACAGCCATATTAATACGGCGGCCATCTTAGATTCAGACATTCAGTTTTTGTTCAGGGACAGACGTGTATGCAGGTGCTAGGGAGAGTGAAAGAAAAATGAATTGTTAAAAAAAGGAAAGAAGCGATTTACTGGTGCAGGGAAAGGATAGTAAGAGTAATCATTTCACAGGCAAGGAGAGACGTGTGCAGATGCTAGGGAGAGTCATAGGAAAATCCTCATTGTGAAAAAAAAGCGATTTACAAGTGCAGGGAAACATTACTTGAGGATCCAGATAGTCTCATAATACAGCTCTGTCATTCCAGCAATTAGTTATTGGGGTGCAAGTGCTATGTTGAAAAGCCTTTTGTGGCTTTTATCTGTGGAAAAACATAAATATATGCGCAGGTCACGTTTGCTGTTAACTGCGCTGTAAGCGTTTATTGCCAAATTTATAGAGAAAAAGAGAAAAACAGATTTAGTTCACATTTGGTGTTATTTGCGCTAAAAGCGTTTCTTGTCATATTTCACTACAATACAAGAAAAATAAACACAGTTCACATTTGGTGTTATTTGCGCTGAAAGCGTTTCTTGTCATAGTTCACTACAATACGAGAAAAATAGACGCAGTTCACATTTGGTGTTATTTGCACTAAAAGCGTTTATTATCATATTTCTAGAGAAAAATATTCGCTGTTCACTTTTTCTGTTATTTACTTACAAATGGTTTAGTGGCCTATCTTAGTCCAATACGAGTAATATATACGCAGTTTACTTTTGCTGTTATTTATGCTGAAATCCTTTAGCCTATCTCATTAAGAAAATAAATATATATTTGGCTCTTAATTTATTTAGTTCAACTAAAAGTATGTCAGACAGAGAAGTGCCAGGCCATGCACAGGGGAGTGTCAGAGGAGTAAATGATTCTGGCACAGGCACAGGTCGCAGCAGAGTAAGGGGGCGTGGCAGCAGGGGTTTCTTCCCGAGGCCTCAGGTCCACATGTCAGCTAGCGGTCGTGTCTTGACCAGCAACCCAGCGGTTCTTGATTGGTTGACTCGATCTTCGACTTCGTCGCAAGTGACAGCAGCACCAGCAGCCTGAGTCTAGAGTCACTGATGAGCAGCTTTCTTCACCCACATAGTGAAGAAACTATTCACCACCAGCAGCAGGTAGACCTGGAGCTGGACCTGAACCAGCAGGTGGTGGCATACTTTGACAGCACACTGCCAGCCGTCATAGAAGATCCACTGGACTACTTGGCAGCTAAACTAGATTTGTGGCCACAACTGGCAGAGTTTGCCCTGGAAAAGCTGTCCTGCCTGGCCAGTAGTGTGGCATCAGAGCGGGTGTTTAGTGCGGAGGGGGCCATAGTTACCCCAAGAAGAACTCGCCTGTCCACCCAAAATGGGGACTTACTTTTGTCAAGATGAATCAAGCATGGATCAGCCAGGATTTCTACCCACAAATGCCTAATGGATCAGATTAGATCATCCATCTGCACACTATGTCACCGTGCCACTCTGTGGTATAATGCTGCTGCTGCCATCTCCACACCATGTCACCTTGCCACTCTGTGGCCTCCTGATTCTGCCATGTCCACACTATGTCACCTTGCCACTCTGTGGTATCTTGCTGCTGCTGTTGCTGCCATCTCCACACTATGTCACCTTGCCACTCTGTGGCCTCCTGATGATGCCATGTCCACACTATGTCACCATGCCACTCTGTGTTATCATGCTGCTGCTGTTGCTGCCATGTCTGCACTATGTCACCTTGCCTCTCTGTGGCTTCCTGATGCTGCCATCTCTACACTATGTCACCTTGCCACTCTGTGACCTAATCATACTGCTGCTGTCACCTCCACATTTTGTCATTGTGCGACTCTGTGGCCTCCTGATGCTGGCGTCACCTCCAGACCCTGTCATTGTGTCACTTGGAGGTCTCCTCATGCTGCTTCCACATCATCACTATGTCATAGGACCACTCTGTGGACTTCTCATGCTGTTACCACCCTCCCCATTCTATGACGGGGTCGCTATTGTCCTTGTTTGGGCTTCTTGAAATCACCATTTATTTGACCTTTCTTCTGAATGGTTAGAAGGAAGGAAAAATGAGACGCACAACAGATCCTGTCTGTGTAGCAGCTGTAAGGCCTGTATGGTCCCATCAGAATTGGCTTATGATTTGGTAGCCAAACGCAGGAGTGGGTACAAAACACAGAAGACATGCAAATATTACCATCACGTGTCATCTCTGCTTTAGATCTACTCATGTTTTTTTTGGGCATTACCAATACTGATGGATTACTAAGCAAATTCTGACCGAGTAAAGGCGTATGAGCCCCAGACAGGATCTGTTTTTTGTGGGTTATTGTTCTGACGGATCACAGGAAGGGCAAATTAATCAGTGACGTCAACAAAAACGTACTGCTGACACCCTATCCACTCTGTCGGAAGGCTCTACTTGTATAAGCGTTTAATAGAACAGGTTCTGAAGACATCTATGTCGAATCGGCTGATGAGGGTGTAAAAGGAGTGCGCTTCTTCTTGACACTAACATGGACCTGTATGGCTGAGTTGATACTTGAGTTATTTGGTCAGTTTTGGCCCCGTGACTGCCCAAATAAGTGAAGTGTGCAGTGATTCTAATAGCGAAGCCTGTCATCTGCATGTCATACTGATTCACAGTATTATTTCACGACCCCAGCACACTCCCTATGCGTGTTACTGCAAGGCAAAGTGTTCTACACCCCTATAAAGGCTCTCTGTAGCCCGTAAATAGTCGTTTTTTAATCGCGATTCCAGCCAGCCGAATCGAATTATTGAGAAATTCGCTCTTCTCTAATTGTCATAGTCCGCACTCTTGCCACCACTTTTATCCAGCGCGTGTTTCCTTCCTCTGCCTTGTTTTCATGCAGGTGGCTGTTTTATGGGGATGGGTTGACTAGCATGGCCAGACAAAAAAAGTCGCATGCAGTGTTTTGTCTGGCCGAATCCCAACATATTTGCCTCCTTCACTAGGCAACCCATCCCCATAAAATGGCCGCCAGCATGAAAACAAGGAACTCTAACTCCCTCCAGAAGCATGGAGGGCACCATTTTATAAAAAAAAATTTCTCTCTGGTAATGTTTTTATGTGCTATTATTGGTTTATTTGTGTTAATAGATCTTCATAAAGATTAAGGGGGTAATTTACAAACAAGATATGTGACTTCTTCCCCACTCACGGCAGGCCTAAAAAAGAGGGCATGGTGTGGGTGGTGATGGGTCGACAGGAAGCTATCTTACATTTAGAATTGGCAGTGGGTACGCCTAAGTTATGTAGAGGCTAGCGCCTCTACATAACTTCAGCAATCCACCGCCAGAACAGTGACTTAAGACCGGTGTCTAAAACACCAGTCTTAATAAATGTGCCCCTAAATGTATTGCACTGGTGTTTATTTTATGGATGAATTAGTGCTAGGGAATTTGTAGGTGAGGCTCAAAGGGTACAGGACAAACCCCCTTAGCTGTGAAGCAGGATACAACACCTCAAGACCCACAGTATATGGTACAACACCCCCACGCAGTAGATGCTCAGTAAAGTATAGCTAGTGCAGAGAATGGGAGTAGTAGTGGCCATGATGAAGTGTTGTGTCACTTTGTACTTCCTCAGGCCATCATTCCTTGGGCATCAGTGCAGTGTAAATATTGTTTGAAAAATGAGACCAAAAAAAAAATAACGAATTCTTTTTGCCAAGTGCAGCATATAACATTTGGTACATTCAATAGCAGCAGATTCAAAGTGCAGTTTCTGGCACCAGTAAGGAAGTATGGAGGCAGGTTGGATGGCTGCAACTTAGAACATGTGGGAGTAGATGTCCACTATCAAGGTTAGACTTTAGCTTTAACTGCCCAAGTGGTAGTTCTGGGTGATCGGCAAGGGCGGATTGGCAATAGACCTTACAGGGGGATGTATTTTGTGTTGTTGGCAGTATTTTTGTGATGCACTGTGATATTTGGCTCTGTTGGGTATTTTTTGAGTATATGATATTGCTGGCCCTGCTTTCCATCAATTTGGATGCGACTACAAAACGGGGCCACTTTTTGTATTTTTTCCAGGGCCGCTTTAAGTTCCCAGTCCGCCCCTGGTGATCAGTGTCTGAGCTGTAGTCCCTCACCTTACAGCAGTAGTATCTATTATGCAAGTATTTAGCTGTTTGCTCTGCTGTCTAGTCTCTCAAGTATGTTCTTGAGGCTTGATAAAGTTGATCTCGCGGTAGAACCTTTTCCAGGAGCAGGAGCTCTGCACTGTGCTTCCTCTCCTCTATGTCTGCACAGGAACTTCCGCTCCTGGCAAGGAGCAGGCCCAGCCCACTCCTACCAGAAGTGGAGGAACAGGGTGGTTAGCCCTGTTCCTGACAATCATTTGCCATACATGAATGTGGATAGTAGCAGCACTAGCCATGCAGCCAGAAGTAGTAGTGATCATAGCAGTAGGTCACAGTTCTCCCTGGTTTTGGAAAGGTGCAGCATTATCATTGAGGAGAAAGAAGATGAGATTGTGGATTGGATGGCTTACTCCACCTCCAAGTCATAGCAGGATGACGTGAAGGTGACTTCTGAGCCATTGCATTCATCCTGCATCTCCTCCTTGCAGCCCAGGAGAAGCCTTTCAGTGCTGTCCTCTCTGACTTCACTGCCCCTTTCTCCCTTTCTAGTGGGGTGTCTTGTTTTGTTTCCTAAGAAGAGGCCACAAAACCTTACCATGTGCTATGGCAGATAGTCAAGAAAGTCTCCCTGCTGATGACTTGTGTGAGAGTAGCCAGCATTTGGATTGCTTTGAAAAGGAGTTTCAGGAGGAGGCTGGGGACCCCATGCATAGCTGTGTTGGTGGTGGGGACAGTCACAGTGGCTGTCGGGGCAAATACAGAGTAGGGAATCGTGAGGTGCACCAAGGAACCCACTATAATATATCACAGTCTGATTAAAGTGGCAGGGAGGGTAAGGACTCCAATGACAATTGTGTGTTGGACATGACCTGGGAGCCAGATAGGGGTCTTAAGCAGGAGGCGGTAACTTCAGAAGAGGAGGGTGGTGGTAGCAGCAGCAATAAAGAGCAGAGTCGACGTACTTCCCATAGAAGTGCCAGAGCCATATATGCTTTGGGAACTGGTGATGCCATTGACAATGGGTACATTGGGACCAAAACGTGCCAGAGCTAAGCCAAGCTCAGTTGCCTCTAGCTCTGCGCTAGTATCTCCGTCTGGCAGTTTTTCTCTATGCTACCAAAACAAAGAAGCATTGCCCTGTGCAAGCTCTGGAAGAGTAAAATAAGTTGTGGCCAGTCAAACACAAACATAGTCACCTGAGTCCTATTAAACCACATGAAGTGACATCAACCATCCCCATCCCATAGGCAAACAGAGGTTTCAGCCAGCTGCCACAGCAAGAGTTTCCTACTTACCCCGGTCTCCCTTGTGGCAGCCAGGCCACATCCACATATTGCTTCTCACATCATCAATTTTTGCTTCTCCCACTTAGACTCCTCCTCCTACGCTCCATCGTCAGCCATCAATAACAGAATGTATGGCCAGGAAACAACTTTATATGTCCAGAAATCTGCTGGTGCGCGAGCTCATTTCCTACCTGGCGAAGTTTCTGGAGGTACTTTCACCATTATTTCTCCTTAAAAGCCATCCCTGCCTTGTACTTGCATGGCGTAGAACATGAAATGCTCCTTGCGCTTGTCACTGTGCATGCTACTGTGGCCTCATGAAGCAGCTTTTACAGGCAGTAAATGTCTTTCCTGGCCCACTGGGTCAATATTTTTATGCAGCAGCGGCAGGGTAACACACCACCAACAAGACCAGGTCCTTTTTACGCTACCGATGATGTTGTCGACTGGCTCCCACACAGACATCCACATTCTCCACCTCTTCCTTCATTGACACCCTCCCATCCCCAACAGCAGCAGGGAACAGCTTCGTTCCCACTCCCCCTCCTTCCTATCATATGTGTCAAGTCATGTGTTGCCATGCCATGTTGGAGCTGATTGGCCTGGGAAAGAGTAGCACACAGCTGTGCAGCTGCTAAAGTACATCAAGCAGCAAACATCCTGCTGGCTGTCACCCTGCCAACTCCAACTGGGCAAGATGGTCAGTGACAAAGGTGGCGGCAACATATTGGCTGCGCTGAATCTGGGGGAAATAACACATGCTCCCTGCATGACGTATGTCATTGACCTATTCTTGCAATGCTTTTTAATAAAGTGACCCACCTCCCACCACCATAAGCAGCAGAATCCGCAGCAGCAACATGATGGAGCAGATTTTTCACATGCCACACCAGGGTGAGGCAAATTAGCAAGTTCAGACATCTCTCCTCAACACCCAGGTTGAGGCCTACCTAGACTCTGGCCTGTCTCTGGCACATACCCTGTTCCCTGACTCTATGGACCTCTGGGCAGGCAGAATGAAACAGTGGCTCGAGCTGGCCCAGTATGCATTTTGTCTTCTTTCTTTCCCAGCCTCCATCTCGGAGAGGGTTTTCACTGCAGCAGGGAGTGTGGTGACACCCAAACAGATCAAGTTTTCCGCCAGTGTCCAAAACATCACTCAATGAGCCAAGTCTGGATTCAGGAAGATTTTCACACTCCTCCAGCTAAGGCCAAATAATAGATCTGGCATTGCTGATGGTGCCGATCTTGCAACTGTTGCTGTATGCCAGCCTACCATCGTGTTCTGTATGCCTGCTGCCATCATGCCACTGCTACCATCATGCCACTAGTGCTTTCTGCCTGCCTGCCAACATGTACCAAATATCTGCTGCCGCTGCAACTATCTACATCTCACTTCTAATACCCTACTGCCACCACTGTTAATGCTACGCGTCCACCACTACTACTACTACCACCACCAATATACATCCAATCTACTGCCTTGTATGTTCCATGCTGTGCTGCTTCTGCTGCTACTAGTATTGCGGCCACGTGCCTCTTATTTACTCTACACTTTTCATGTCCACACTGTACTGCTGCTGCTCCCAAATAAAACTGAGAATTTTTCTAGGCTCATACAGAACAAGCCACTTTTTCTTCTGACAATCAAAACTTATGTGTGTCATATAGGCTGGCATTCTGACCCCATCAAGGCATAATTTTTGGATGCTTGATCCCCCAATAATCTTTTTTTGTAAGGCGGAAATCGCATCTTTAAACATTGAGCCCGCTTGCTTGTGCAGTGGGCACCGTAGCCATCAGGTTTCTGCAGAGACCCACGGCACATAAGGCTGATCGCATAGATTTCACCCTTCACACACCCGCGCCCGTAACAGCATTCCCCAGCTGAGATCAGAGAACCTGTTAGGGCTCATGAACATGAATTAACATAAATAGATAATGTTTTCCAAAAAAAAAAATTGCTATGGGGCCCAGTCATTTCTAGCTACGCCCCTGGGTGACACCACCAGGAGATGAGCGCTTGCATTATGGAAGCACTCATCTCCCTACATTTATCTGTATCGTCGTCCTCAGGACGGCGATACAGATGAACACTGCAGCAGGGCAAGGGAGAGGCGTCTCCCTTCCCTGTTCCTCTGATAGGCTTATCAGAGGCCGGCGCAAGAGCCGTACTGCTTGGGACACAGGCCAGAAAAGGCTTGCATCGCATCGCTGTCATGGAGGTAAGTATGTGGTTTTGTTTTGTTTTTCTGTGAGGCGCTTGGCTTGGCTGCGCTGGGGGGTCATTGCTGGCATAAAGGGGACACTTTGGGGCATTATTGCTGGCACATGGGGGACACTATGGAAGCAGTTGTGCTAGTTGAGGAAATGGCTAAAATGATATTGAAAGGGGAAGTTGTCATTATGGGAGACTTTAATCTTCCTGATATAAACTGGAAAAACCAAAATAGCTAGTTCTGCCAGGAGTACAAACATTCTAAATTCCCTACTGGGATTATCTCTACAGCAAGTAGTTGAGGAGCCAACCCAGAAGAAGGCCATTTTAGATTTAGTATTAACAAATGGCAATTTGGTATCTGATATTACTGTAGGGGAAAGCTTAGGATCTAGTGATCACCAGCCAGTGTGGTTTACTATAAGTACAGTGACTGAGTCACTCCACACAAAAACAAAAGTTTTCAAAAAATTTCAATGGAGTCCAAAAGAAATGGGAGTACTTAAAAGTGGCACTACTGAAGGCAACAGAAAAGTGCATTAGGCTTGTCAGTAAAAGCAAAAAAAAAGGAAGAGACCACTGTGGTACTCAGCAGAAGTGGCCAAAATCATTAAAAACAAAAAGATGGCATTTAGTAAGTATAAAAACACCCAAAATGAGGATGACAGGGAAATCTATAAGATTAGGCAGAGAGAGGCCAAGCAAGTAGTGTTAAGCGAACAGTTCGAGAATAGTTCGGGTTCGTACCGAATTTTGGGGTGTCCGGGACCCGGACCCGAACCCGGACATTTTCAAAAAAGTTTGGGTTCGGGTTCGGTGTTCGTCGATTACTTCTTGCTTTCTGAAGGGCTGCACAGCAGCCAATCAGCTAGCGTTTTACTTCTTGCCCTAAGAGCCCATCACAGCCATGCCTACTAATGGCATGGCTGTGATTGGCCAAGTGCAGCATGTGACCCAGCCTCTATTTAAGCTGGAGTCACGTAGCGCCCGCACGTCACACTGCTCTGATTAGTGTAGGGAGAGGACGCAGCTTCTGTCAGGGCGAGATTAGGCAGGTTAAAGTCAGCAACAGCACCTAATGAACGGATCGATTTACAGCTGAGAATCATTGAACTTCTGCTAGTTACTTGCTCGCTGGTTTTTAGGCTGCACAGAGCGTTTTTCTGTCACTTATTTTCTGGGTTGATCGGCGGCCATTTTGTGACTTGTGGTGCGCCAGAAGAAGCTGCCACCAAGTCCATCAATCCATCAATACTAGTTTTTTTTTTGCTATATCCTACATCTGGGGCTTGGCTGTGCTAATTGTCACCCCTAGAAACTCAGGAAAGAAATTTCTATATTTTATTAAGGGGTTAAATACAATTGCCCAAATACCAATCCCTAAATCTGGTGTTCCAGCTTTGGTTAGACAAGTATAATACTGTCTGCTGTCTGGCAAAGGATAGATTATTTTCTGGGGTTAAATTCAATTGCCAAAATAGCAATACCATAAATCAGTGGTTTCAGCTGTGGCTGGCAAAATAGAATAGTGTCCGAGGTAACGCACACACGTACAGGCGCACGTACACGATTCTTGAATAGTTGTATTATCGCGATAATAAAACTAACAGTGTAAAGTTGACTGCATTGCTCTAAGTTATATTCGCGTGCGAATGTAACTTCTATTACAACACACCAATACTAAAACTGACTAAGAGACAGCTTTAAGTTCTATTCGAGCGCGATTGCAACTTTGGAACTTAAAGTGGTGTACGATTTTAAAAGTTGAGTACTAAAAGTTGGAATCGCAATGCGATTCTTATGTATTGCTTAATCGCATTGCGATTACAACTTTGAGCTACCGATCACCATGGGAACGCCTCCTCCAGTAGAATGTACTGTCGGATGTGAGAATTAAGTTGAAATCGCAATGCGATTATTATATATCTGCTTAATCGCATTGCCGTTTCAACTTAGCATTGCTAAATAATTCCATCCATATTCGTTAACTTACTGACTCAGTAAGTTAACGATATGGATGGAATTATTTAGCAATGCTAAGTTGAAATGCAATGCGATTAGCAAATATATAAGAATCGCATTGCGATTTCAACTTAATTCTCAGATCCGACAGTACATTCTACTGGAGGAGGCGTTCCCATGGTGATCGTTAGCTCAAAGTTGTAATCGCAATGCGTTTATTGCGGTATATTATCCCTCTGGGTGTCTTTTACAGCCTTTTTAGTGCCCAAAAGTTCGGGTCCCCATTGACTTCTATGGGGTGTTCGGGATGAAGTTCGGGTTGAGTTCGGATCACGAACCCGGACATTTTCCGGAAGTTCGGCCGAACCTCTCGAACCCGAACATCCAGGTGTTCGCTCATCTCTACAAGCAAGTTATAAGAGCTTCTAAAGCTCAGGCAGAAGAGAAATTAGCTCAGTCAGTGAAAAAAGGTGATAAGACATTCTTCAGATACATAAATGAAAAAAGGAAATTAAAACAAGGAATTACCAAATTAAAAACAAAAGAAGGAAGGTATATGGAAGATGATAAAGAACTAGCTGACTGCCTCAATGAATACTTCTGTTCAGTTTGTACAAAGGAAAATGAAGGAGAAGGACCTCAGTTAGGGAGGAAGACTAATGAATCCTTTGATGCATGTGTCTTTACAGAGGAAGAGGTTCTAAGTCAGCTGTCTAAAATTAATGCAAATAAATCATAGGGGCCTGATGGGATACACCCAAAGCTATTAAAAGAGCTTAGAGGTGTACTAGCAAAACCATTAACAGATTTATTTAACCAATCACTGGTAACAGGAGTCATCCCAGAAGATTGGAAATTAGCAAACGTTGTGCCAATTCACAAGAAAGGTAGTAGAGAGGAATCGGGCAACTATAGGCCAGTAAGCCTGACATCAATAGTGGGGAAATGAATTGAAACCATACTTAAGGAGAATATTGTGGAACATCTAAAAACCCATGGTTTGAATGATGAAAAACAGCATGGGTTTACTTCAGGGAGATCATGTCAAACTAATCTTATTGACTTTTTTGATTGGGTGACTAAAATAATAGATGGCAGAGGTGCAGTAGACATGGCTTATCTGGACTTTAGTAAGGCTTTTGATACTGTCCCACATAGAAGGCTTATCAATAAACTGCAGTCTTTGAGCTTGGGCTTACATATTGTTGAATAGATTAGGCAGTGGCTGAAGGACTGAAAACAGAGGGTTGTAGTCAATGGAGTATATTCAGACCATGGTATTGTTACCAGTGGGGTACATCAGGGATCTGTTCTGGGACCCATATTGTTTAATATCTTTATCAGCGAAATTGCAGATGGCCTCAATGGTAAGGTGTGTCTTTTTGCTGATGACACAAAGATTTGTAACAGGGTTGATGTTCCTGGAGGCATACACCAAATGGAAAAGGATTTAGGAAAACTAGAGGAATGGTCAAAAATCTGGCAACTAAAATTTAATGTCGATAAGTGCAAAATAATGCACTTGGAGCGTAAAAACCCAAGAGCAGAATATAAAATCAGTAATACAGTACTAACCTCAGTATCTGAGGAAAGGGATTTAGGGGTCATTATATCAGACGACCCAAAGGTGGGCAGACAATGTCATAGAGCAGCAGGTAATGCCAGCAGAATGCTTGGGTGTATAGGGAGAGGCATTAACAGTAGAAAGAGGGAGGTGCTCGTGCCGCTCTACAGAGCACTAGGGAGACCTCATTTGGAGTATTGTGTGCAGTACTGGAGACCATATCTGCAGAAGGATATTCAGAGAAAATCTACTAAACTAGTACATGGATTGCAGGACAAAACTTACCGGGAAAGGTTAAAGGACCTTAACATGTATAGCTTGGAAGTAAGAAGAGACAGAGGGGATATGATAGAAACTTTTAAATACATAAAGGGAATCAACATGGTAAAAGAGGAGAGAATATTTAAAAGAAGAAAAACTGCTACAAGGGGACATAGTTTCAAATTAGAGGGGCAAAGGTTTAAAAGTAATATCAGGAAGTATTACTTTACTGAGAGAGTAGTGGGAGCATGGAATAGCCTTCCTGCAGAAGTAGTAGCTGCAAATACAGTGAGAGAGTTTAAGCATGCATGGGATAGGCATAAGGCCATCCTTCATATAAGATCGGGCCAGGGTCTATTCATAGTATTCAGTATATTGGGCAGACTAGATGTGCCAAATGGTTCTTATCTGCCGACACATTCTATGTTTCTATGGGGCCATATTCGGCACATGGGGGACACTATGGGGGCATTGCTGGCACATGGGGGACACTATGGGGGCATGGCTGGCACATGGGAGACACTATGGGGGCATTGCTGGCACATGGGGGACACTATGGGGGCATCTACTGGCACATGGGGTACACTATGGGGGAATCTACTGGGGACATTGCTGGCACATTATGGGGACACTATGGTGTTGGAGGGGAGAAGAATACTATGGGGGTATATTATATAGGCACATTATGGGGGCACTAAGGAGGGGCATTTAATACTGCCACATTCTGGGGGACACTATGGGGGAATCTTATACTGGCACATTATGGGGGCACTATGGGGAAGAGGAAAGGAGCACTATGTGGGCATTTACTAGGGGCATTATATAGGGGTATTTTATACTTGCACACATTATGGGCACATTAGCTCAACTGGCGGCACTGAGGGAGTCTTTTTGCACTGGCACACAGAACCGGAGCACTTTTGAATTAGTGCACATTATTATTATTATTAAAGGTGGCAGGTGAGTTGTTAAGAAGGTAGGAGGATAAAGGAAAAGTAGGAACCTAAGATGTCTTTTTTCAAACTACAGAGATGGGTGAAAAATCATCATGGCGGTCTGGTCTGAAAGGAGAAGATGAGGAAAGAGAAGGTCTGCATCAGAGAAGTTACTGGATGTAAGGTATGTGGTGCTGTATTCTGGATACCACAGAATATAATATGTATGCAAATATGTGGGGGTGCTAAGCAGACAGAAGATAGATCGCCGGGGGTTGGGGTTGGGGGGGGGGGCTGTTGGGGGCTGCTATAATTTGAACCCAAACGATAACAGACAGCTGACGTGGGGGGGGGGGGGCTAAGCAGACAGATCGCCTACGGGGAGGAGGGGGGCGGGTTGTGCTTGGGGGGGGGTGACACTATTTTCTACTGCACCGGGTGACACCAGCCCTAGCAACGCCACTTGTGCACACCACTATGTCTTCCACAGATACAGTTAATGTAACATATATATATATATACTTTGTATATATATATACACACACACACATAAGCTCAACTGTGAAACAGTAGTATGGTAAAACAAAACAGTGCTTGTTTTCAAGAATTGCCTAAAAATTCTACTCTCAAATAGCTGCAGCATGTGCAGGCATTTGGGGGTAGTAGCAGTAGCTCCAGGGAGAGTATCAGCAGGTGAATCATTGGGCCGGCAATAAATAGCCAATGTCAGCAATGGCAGGTCTATTCATTCTCATGAAGCGGAGATGTGTGGAAATCCTCAGAAATCTATTTGCCTGATTGATCTTGACAAAGGTAATGTTTTGGACACTTGCACAGGACAGGTTTGCCCGCTTGGGTGTGAAGACGCCACCTGCCGTGCTGGAAACCCTGTCTGAGATGACACTGGAAGCTGGACAAAACGGTACAGCAATATCAAACTGGGCCAATTCTAGCCACTATTCCAATCAGTCCTCCCAGGAGTTCGTTGGCATCCAGGAGCAAGGTTTGGGCTGAAAAAAGGACACAATCCAGGTATGACTGAAACTAGTTGTGCATGTCTGTTTGCTGATGTGCATCAGGTTAACGCAGCAGTAGAAAAAAACTGTTCCATGATGTTGCAAACTGAAGTGGCTTCTGCAGCTTCTGATATTTTTAGTAGAGAACTCGAAAATGGTGACTTAAATTTTGATGAAGGCGCAGAACTACACCACACTTACAGAAGGATGAGACATGTTTTACAGATATCTGGTCAAAAGTAATAATGCCATAGAGAAGCATACAATTTGGGTGAAGGGGCGGGACTGTGGAACATTTAAAAATGAGACAAATTTTATAGACAGCTTGCCAGAAGTATTAATGGGGTTCTCCGAGCTTTTAATATTGAGGAACGACATGCAGCACCCCCACCGATCAGCTGTATGAAGGGAAGGTGTGGGCAGTGTGTGCGTGCCATCTCCCTTCTCTCCTGTTTGCTGCTGCTGTCTATGGTGAGCAGGAAGAGCGTCCCTTCATACAACTGATCAGCAGTGGTGCCGGGTGTCGGACCTCCCGATTTGATATTAATGACCTATCCTGAGGATAAGTCATCATTATCAATATTAAAAGCCCAGAGAACCCCTTTAATACTATAGAACAGATTTTGTCTGCTGATGACTTATCAGATCGGTGGGGGCCCATACCAGATATCAGATCACCTGGTTACCTGATCACCCTTGACGTTGCAGTGGTGAGCAGGTGTAATTACAGCTCCTCCGTCTCATTCACTTCAGTGGGATAGTTCCATCCTATTCACTTGACTTGTGAAGTGTTTGGTGGTGCAGCACATGGAGTGCTGCCTCCTCTTCAAATAGCTGATCACTGGGGTCCTGGGTGTTGGACCCTGCCGATGATGATAGATTATCAGTATATGGCAGGACAACCCCTTTAACACTTTAACATTGAACCACAGTAATAATCCTTTAGCAGGGATCCACTGGGTCACTAGAGTAGCAGATCTGGCCCAGCAGTTTTTTGCGAGGTTTTGGCTGTATATTGACTCTGCTGTTTATTGCTGCAATGGCCACTACCCTTCTCCTGTGATGTCACCTCCTCCTCAGTGCCACAATCCAGCTCCAATGTCCAACACACAATAATTGTCATAGTCCTCATCCTCCCCACCACTTATCAGACTGTGATATGTCATTGTGGAAACCTTGACCCCCTCCCGGATACAACTGCCCTTGCAGCTATCACTGTTTCTACCAGTGTCATACCAACACAGCTATGCATAGAGTCCCCCGGCTCCCCCTGAGCCCCCTCCTGATGGCAGTCCAAACGCTAAGCCTTCTCACACAAGTCATCAACAGGAAGACTATCTTACATATCTTTCGTAGCACATAGGGTGTTGTTTTCTCTTCTTAGTAAAAAAGAAGACATCCCACTAGGAATAGGCAGTGAAGACAGATAATGCAAGTGAAAGGCTTCTCTGGGGCTGCAAGGAGGAGGAACAGGAGGAATGCGCTGAGTCCTAGCTCAAAGTCACGGTGTCAGAGATGACAAGGACATCATCCTGCAGTGAATCAGAGAAGTGAGCCATCTTGTCCACAATAATAATCTGGCGCCTATCAGAAGTCAGGGAGAACTGTGGCCTATTGACAATTTACAATGGTAGATTAACACAGTAAAATTTATTGACAAACTGGTATATTGAAGCAGTAAAATGTGTTAAATTAAATTGGACGGTATATTTACGCAGTAAAATAAACGGAATGAAACTGGATATTATACTGTATTAATGCATTAAAATGTGTTGAATTAAACTGGTATATTGAAGCTGTACAACGTGTTGAACTGCGTAATTATAAACCGTAGCAAATTTGCAGCTGTGTTTTCAGTAATTAAAAGAAGCACAATTAAGTAAAATTAAAAAAAGTCTGGCACAGAAAAAATGTGGTTTGTGCGTGCACTGCAGGATTTTAGTAATTTTAGTGCATTGCATAAAGCTTTCCACTTCCCAGAAGCTGCCTTCCCTTCACTGTAAGGGCTTAAGCACACAACCACATGTATTTTGCGGTTCGCAAAATGTGGATGACTTCTTTGTGCTATCCATGTTGCATCAGTTTTTTTAACGTGGAATGAGGACTCATTGACTTCAGTTGGTCTGTGGGACGCATTTTGTGGCCAAGAATAGTTGTATAAAAATGTTCTATTAATTGCAGAACAGACACATGGGTTCGGACAGCACACGGAAACCATCCCTATGCAGTTTTTTGTTTTTGGAAAATTTGATGCCAGTCTTTTAACATCTCTAAAAATAACAGTATGAAGATAGGTCATCAATACCTAAATAGTGGACAGCCCCTTTATGGTCAAAATTAGCTAATTCCTTCAAGGGTTAGAAGAAGCATTGGCTGACCAGAGGCTCAGCTACAACACCCCTGTATCAGAGAAATATCACAGTTGCTGCACTACAAACGACTATTGCCACCTTTGTCGCATTGCATATGTGAGTTGACTTACTTGCTCCTTATATCTAAACTTGCTTCTTTGCGTCCTACAACCATCATTTTTATGACAACACAATCAATGAAGATTTATAAATAATAATGGTAACTCACCTAGATCCACAAATCCGATATCTACGTAGAACCTAGCGAATAACGAGCTAACCATCAATCCAGCCATAGGGCCCAACAACGCCACAGTGTGCAGACAAGCTGAGGAGAAAATAAAATCACCAAAATAACAGTATTGTCATAATAGTGGCAGGGATGCAGTAATCACAAAACACAGATTTCCTTTTTAATCTGCCCCCTTCCACACTAGAGGCTAAACATGAGCCCCACAAGGATGACTCCAAGAATACAAGCTGATTATGAGAATCCTAGCAGAGAAGAGGCTTCAAGGACTAGGCTTGTATACAGAAGTATGTACTGTAGCTAGGGTTACCACTAAGCAAAGTTTTAAAAATTCGATTCGGAAGCTTCGCCAAATTTTTCCAAAAGATTTAATTTGATCTGAATTAATTTGTCGCGAAGCACCTTATAAATCAGCTTTTTCTCGGCCTGCAGGGAGATTGTATCTTGGTGTACATCACTGTACATTGCAGAAACATGCATAACTAGTCTGCGGTGGTAGTAAAATACTTAGGCCCCTTTCACACTGGCGTGATTTCCGCGCGGGTGCAATGCGTGAGGTGAACGCATTGCACCCGAACTGAATCCGGACCCATTCATTTCAATGGGGCTGTGTACATGAGCGGTGATCTTCCCGCATCACTTTTGCATTCTGTGAAAATCGCAGCATGCTCCATATTCTGCGTTTTCTCACGCAACACAGGCCCCATAGAAGTGAATAGGGCTGCGGGAAAATCGCAAGCATCCGCAAGCAAGTGCGGATGCGGTGCGATTTTCCCGCATGGTTGCTAGGAGACGATCGGGATGGGGACCCGATCTTTATTATTTTCCCTTATAACATAGTTTTAAAGGAAAATAATAGCATTCTCAATAGAGAATGCAAAGTAAAAAGGGCAATAGAGGGTTAAAAATAATAAAAAAAACTAACTCACCTCTCCATTTGATCGCGTAGCTGCGGGTTACCGGTCTCCTGTTCTTTCTTCAGCCGGGAAGGGGGTGAAGGACCTTTAGTGACGTCACTGGGTCACATGGTCCAATCACCTGCTTCCATCATGGAAGCAAGTGATTGGACCATGTGACCCAGTGATGTCACTGAAGGTCCTTCACCCCCTGCCCAGCTGAATACAGAACACCGGCAGCTACGCGATCAAATGGAAGAGGTGAGTTTATTTTTTTATTATTTTTAACCCTCTATTGCCTTTTTTACTTTGCATTCTCTATTGAGAATGCTATTATTTTCCTTTATAACTATGTTATAAGGGAAAATAATAAAATATACAGATTACTCAAACCGAAACCGAACTTCAGTGATGAAGTCCGGCTTCAGGTCTGGGTACCAAACATGCCGATTTTTCGCACGTGCGTGCAAAACACATTAAAACGCTTTGCACTCGCACGGAAAAATCGCGCATTTTCCCGCAACGCACCCGCCTCTGATGACCCAAAAGTTGAAGTCCCAGAGTGGGTCAGAAATAAAGTTTAAAAAAAAAGTCAAAAAAGAGTATTTTTAATAAACAAAATGAAGTTTAAGGAAAAAAAAAGAAAATAAACTGCCCCTTTCCACAGATTTTATAAGAAAAAAAAGGAAAAACACACATATTAGGTATCACCGCATCTGTAACGACCGGCTCTATAAATATATCACATGATCCACCCCGTCCGATAAACACCATAAAAACATAAAATAAAAATTGTGTCAAAACAAGCCATTTTTGTCACCTTAGATCACAAAAAGTGCAATACCAAGCGACTAAAAAGGCGTATGTCGAACAAAATGGTACCCATAAAACCGTCACCTCATCCCGCAAAAAATGAGAACCTACATAAGAAAATCGCTCAAAAAATAAAAAAAAATATAGCTCTCAGAACATAAAGAGACTAAAACATCATTTTTTTCTTTCAAATATGCTATTATTGTTAAAGTGAAATAAAAAAAGTATACATATTTGTATCGCCGCGTCTGTTACAACCAGCTTTATAAAAATATCACATGACCTAACCCCTCAGGTGAACAGTGTAAAAAAATAAAAACTGTCAAAAAAAGCCATTTTTGTCACCTTATGTCAGAAAAAATAAAACCATCACCTCATCCTGCAAAAAATGAGACTCTACCTGAGACAATTAGTAAAAAGATTAAAAAACTATTACTCTTAGACAATGGAGACACTAAAATATGATTTTATATTGCTTCAAAACTGCTATTATTGTGCTAAAGTAAAATACTTTTTAAAAAGTAAACATATTATGTATTGCCGCGTCCGTAACAACCTGCTCTATACAAATATCACATGACCTAACCCCTCAGGTGAATACCGTAAAAAAAAACTCTTCCAAAAAAGCCATTTTTTGTCACCTTACATCACAAAAATTGCAACACCAAGCGATCAAAAAGGCGTAAGCCCACCAAAATAGTACCAATCAAACCATCACCTTAGCCCGCAAAAAATGAGACCCTAGGTGATTGGTCAAAAAATAAAAAAGCTAGGGCTCTCAGACTATGGAGACACTAAAACATAATTTTTTTGTTTCAAAAATGCTATTATTGTGTAAAACTTAAATAAATAAGAAATTGTATACATATTATGTATTGCCGCGTCCGTAACGATCTGTTCTATAAAAAAAATCACATGACCTAACCCCTCAGGTGAACTCTGTAAAAATAAATAAATAAAAACAGTTCAAAAACAACCAATTTTTTGGTCACCTTGCCCCATAAAATGTAATAATGAATGATCAAAAAATCATATGTACCCAAAAATGGTACCAATAAAAATGTCAACTCTTCCTTCAAAAATGCTTTATTTTGTAAAGCTGAAACAAACAAACAAAGAAAGTAACAACCTGCTCTATAAAAATAGCACATTATCTACCCTGTCAGATGAATAATGTAAAAAATAAAAACCGTGCAGACATTTTTTGATTACCTTGCCTCACAAAAAACGTAATATAGAGCAATTAAAAATCATATGTACTCCAAAATGTTACCAATAAAACTGGCACCTTATCCCCTAATTTACAAAATGGGGTCACTTTTTGGGAGTTTCTACTCTAATGGAATCATTAGAAGAATTTTGATATCTCTAACTTCTTAGTCCAACCTGACTGTCTGTTACTCTGCTTTAATTCTTCTAGCACCATTCTATGGAAACAGTAGGCTTACGGAGCACACCAAATGCTTAAGATAACGTCTTTATTAACTTCAATTTTTCTTCATATATAACACTGCCACCTCCGCAGCAGATAGTCTATGTACAAAACACGTGTTGAATAAAGTACCACAAAATGGCAGTTCAACTGTTCAATCTTGTCATTCAACATAAAATGGTGGATATATTTCTCTCTTCAATACCTGTACTCTCACTTTAAGTTATTTAAGCACTTTATGATCTATGAGAGGTATATCTGAGGTTTAACCAATAGTTCTACATGCTCACACAGGCATGATTTATGGCGGCTACTTCCGGGAGTGCCTGCGCTCACTACAGGCAGAGGGAAAGCTCACTAATAGCGGCCGGGAACGCAGGTTAGTAAGTGTAGGATTATAATTAATACAAGGGGGATGTAGAATTATGTTTACACACAATACACCTCCATCAGGAGAGAAGGGCAGGCGGAAGCCCGCAGCTGCCACACAGCCCGTCTCTTCTAGAAGACGGATGGCCCATAGCAACGCTCTTTTCAGAGTGCGCTGCTATGGGACATTTCAGCCCCAGTTTTCAAATGAAAAAAAAACTTTTGGCTAAATAAAGTGAATTACAAAAATGTTCTCTGTTACTGCCCCTACACATTAACAAAAAAAAATAAAAAATGAAACGGCATTACACTTTAATTCTTGTGGAACATCTAAAGAGTTAACAAAGTTTGTAAAATCAGTTTTGAGTAACTTGAGGGGTTTAGTTTCTGCAATAGGGTCATTTTATGGGGGTTTCTACTATGTAAGCCTCACAAAGTGACTTCAGACCTGAACTGGTCCTTAAAAAGTGGGTTTTGGAAATTTTCTTAAAAATTTTAAGAATTGCTGCTAAACTTCTAAGCCTTCTAATATCTTGAAAACATAAAATGACATTTGCAAAATGATTAAAATTGAAATTTAGAATATTGCACATTTTTCAAAATGTTTGGTAAATTTGGGATTTTTTAATAAATAAAGGTGAAATATATTGACTAAAATTTATGACTATCATGAAGTACAATGTGTCACGAGAAAACAATCTCAAAATGGCTTGGATAAATAAAAGTGTTCCAAGCTATTACTACATAAAGTGACACATGACAGATTTGCAAAAAATGACCTGGGCAAAAGGGCGAAAACTGGCCCGGGGTTAAAGCATGAGGAAAATGGAATTTTTCCAATACTTCAGATCGAATTCCACTTTGTCAGCTTTGATTCACTCAACACTAGTTAACACCTTTTCAAACAAAAAATATGGCTTAACACTGGGTGTTATTTTTCACCAATGGTTTGAGACTTACTTTTTTTCCCTGTTATGGACACCCCTGTGTATTTGACATCTATTAAGTCTCTATTTTAAAGTTGTCTCTGCCAGGAATCAACCCCATGACCTTCTGCATTAACCCCTTCAATACCAATCCCAGTTTTCACTATAAGGACCAAGCCACATTTTGCAAATCCGACATGTTTCACTTTATGTAGTAATAACTCTGAAACACTTTTAGTTATATAAGTGATTCTGAGATTGTTTTCTCGTGATTTGTTTTCTCGTTATTGTACTTCATGTTGGTAGTAAATTTGAGTCAATATGTTTTACCTTTATTTATAAAAAAATTTGAAATTTATTTGAAATTTTTTAAAACAGATTGTGATACCTTAAAATTGTTGTTAATGTACATATCCCAGATGTCTACTTCATGTTGACATCATTTTGTAAATGTTATTTAGATTTTTTTAGGATGTCAAAAGGCTTAGAATTTTAGAAGCAATTCTTAAAATTTTTAAGAAAATTTCCAAAACCCACTTTTTAAAGACCAGTTCAGTTATGAAGTCACTTTGTAGGGCTTACATAGTAGAAACCACCTATAAATTACCCCATTTTAGAAACTGCAATCCTCAAGTTATTCAAACCTGATTTTACAAACTTTGTTTACCCTTTAGGTGTGAAAGGAATATGGAGGTGAAAGTTCAAAATTTAACTTTTTTTGTTTTTTTTTATTTTCCATTTTAATCTATTTTTTCCTGTAACATAGCAAGGGTTAACAGCCAAAGAAAACTCAATATTGATTACCCTGATTCTGCAGTTTACAGAAGCATCCGACATGTGGTGGTAAACTGCTGTATGGGCACATGGCAGGGCGCAGAGGGAAAGGAGCGCCGTATGGATTTTGGAGAGCAGATGTCGCTGGCATAATTTTAAGTTGCCATGTCAAATTTAAAGACCCCATTATGCACTCCTAGAGTAGAAACTCCCAAAAAGTGACCCCATTTTGTAAACTACGGGATGAGGTGACAGTTTTATTGGTACTATTTTGGGATACATATAATTTTTGATTGCTTGATATTACGCTTTTTGTGAGGCAAGGTAATCAAAAAAATGGCTGTTGTGGCACAGTTTTTAGTTTTTGTTTTTTACAGAGTTCTGACAGGATAGATCATGTGTTGCTTTTATAGAGCAGGTTGATATGGACGCGACAGTACCAAATATGTGTATTTTTTGTTGTTTCTGTTTTACATAATAAAGCATTTTTTAAAACAAAATGGTTTTGTGTCTTCATTTTCTGAAAGCTACATTTCTTTTATTTTTCTACTGATCGTACAGGGGCTCTTTTTTTGCAGGAAGGCTGACATTTTTATTGGTTCCATTTTTGGGTACATATGATTTTTTGATCATTCATTATGACACTTTTTTTGGGCAAGGTGACCAAAAAATTGCTATTTTGGCACAGTTTTTACCTCATTTTTTTTAACAGTGTTTAACTGAGGGGGTAGATCATGTGATCTTTTTATACAGCAGGTCATTACGGACGTAGCAATACATAATATGTCTATTTTTTAATATTTATTTCAGTTTTTTATAATTAAAGCATTTGTGAAAAAAAATCATGTATTTTTGTGTCACCATTTTCTGAAAGCTATATTTTTTTATTTTTCTGACGATCGTCTTGTCTAGGGGCTTATTTTAGCAGAAAGAGTTGGCGCTTTTGTAGGTAGAGTTTTTGGGTACATATGATTTTTTTTGATCACTCAATATTACACTTTTTTTTATGGAGTTCATCTTAGGGGTTAGATCATGTGATATTTTTTCTAGAGCAGGTTGTTACGGATGCGGTGATACTTAAAATATGTCTACTTTTTTAATGTATTTCACTTTTACACAATTAAAGCATTTTTGATTTAAAAAATCATGTTTTAGCATCTCCATTTTCTGAAAGCCATATTTTTTTTATTTTTTCGGTGATTGGCTTATGTAGAGGCGCATTTTTTGCAGAAAGAGATGATGGTTTGATTGGCACTATTTTGGTTTGCATATGACTTTTTAATCGCTTGGTATTACACTTTTTTTTTTGAATTTGTAATGGTGTTCACCTTAGGGGTAAGTTATATAAGCAGGTCAATACAGATGTGGAGATACCTAATATGTCTACTTTTTTTTAATGTATTTCAGTTTTACACTATAAAAGCACTTTTGAAGGGGGGAAAAAATTATGCTTTAGTGTCTCCATTTCTGAAAGCCATACTTTTGTTACCTTTTGGACAATTGTCTTATGTAGGGGCTCATTTTTTGCGGGAAGAGATGACCATTTATTTGGTACTACTTGGGGGTACATGTGTCTTTTTGATCGCTTGGAATTATACTTTTTGTGATGTAAGGTGACCCAAAAAATTTTTTTTAATTATTTTATGGTGAGGGGGCTTTTTTTTTTTACTTGGAACTTAATTTTTTTTATTATAGAAAACACTTTTTTAACTTTCTTTTTACTTTTTTGTCTCACTGTTGTACTTCACCTTTTCAGGGTTTGATCCTTGTTTCCATTCAGTGCAATACATTCTATATTGTACTGAATTTAACTGTCAGCATCTTATACAGTAAGATGCTGACAGTTGCCTAGGAGACCCAGCCTGCAGAATAGGTCATCAAAATCAGATCGGCGGGGGTCCGACACTCGACACTCCCGCTGATCAGCTGTATGAAAAGATGGGGTGTGCAGTGCGCATGTGCCATCTCCCATCTCTCTTCCTGTCTGCTGCTGCTGTCTACTGTCTTTGCTAGGACAACCCCATTAAAGGTAAAAATTTGAACCACTTAGAAATAGAGATCAATCCTAGCAAATTAAAGATTTTCTATAGATAAAAACCTCAGTAGTATTTTACCAACGTATTATGTATTCATATATATAATAATGTACTGAAATCTAAAAAACTAAATTTGTTCCCTGTTGGGGACACTCTGTGTATTTTACATTTATGAAGTCTCTATTTTATGATGGCATCCATATTTTCTGGACCTGCAGTTTGCGGATTTGTAAACAGATACAGTCTGTGCGGTCCATTAAGGGATGTTCATTTCTGTCATTAGATGGAGACGGCGTGTCCATTATTTTATTTGTTCTCCTTTAATAATGGACAGTTTTGTGATTATTTTAATTTATATTGTGCTATAACTTTTTTTGCAATTGCTAAAAAAATATAAAATGTCCAGATATCTAGAAACCAAAACTCCCATACAATGTCCTAGTATATATACTGATATATATGTAGATTCCAGTACATTCTACATTGGGATACATAATGTATGAGAAAAATACTGAAGTTTTTAGCCATAGAAAATTTGCCCTATAGCTCAATGGTTGGAGTCTTTGCTTTCAATGCAAAAGGTTGTTGGTTTGATTTCTGGCAGAGACGATTTAAAAATAGAGACTGAAGAAAAGTTAAATACATAAGGTTGTCCCCAGGCTTGGGCAATACCCAGCATCAGATTGGCCCACCGGAGTACCAGAAGATCTTCCGATGGGCCCATGCTCTGATAACATAATGGGTCCCAGTAGTCCAAGAGAACAAAAACACATTTGGGGGAGCTGCCAATCACTTGCCACTAGGGTCTGTATTGAGGATATGAGAGTTGGGCCCTGAGAATAATTTTATCTGGTGTGGTGAGCCCAAAGAACCCCAGTCCAACACTGGAAATACCCCCGCTTCAGGGCCATAGCACTTACTCCATATTGGACACAGACAGTGACTCCCAGAAACACAGACTCCATATATGGACAATACCGGCAAGTTAAAGAGTTAGTAAAAAATAAAAATAAAAATACTGGTACCAATAGTCTGAGCAAAATATTGGCTATGCCGGTGGAATACTGGCCAGGTGGCAACCCTAACTGTAGCTCTACCTACTCTTTATATCTGTCAACCTATGACATCACATCACCATTACCTATATACAGTGCTGTGTTCTCTGGCTCAGCAAAATCATCAATGTAGGAAATTCCCAGAGGAGTAATGGGGGTCTCTCCGATTCCTCGCAGCATATTCCCGATCAAGACGTAAACCCAAAAGTGAGAGCTTGTCTCCTTCACACACTCTGAAAACATAAACAGGTCACATGTAGCAGTAAAGATAGTGTAAGCTTAGACCAACTGCCTGTATCACAGGGGTTTAGACTGGATGATAAATGTAGTGTAGTGTCAGACACATTTGTTCAGCTCTATACCAACTATTGGTTGTCTTAGGGTGCTTTTACACTTACGTTGTGAGGATACGGCAGGCAGTTCCGTCGCCGGAACTGCCTGCCAGATCCGGAAATATGTGTGCAAATGGAAAGCATTTGTAGACGGATCCAGATCCGTCTAACAAATGCATTGAAACACCGGATCCGGTATTTTTTTTTTTTTGCATGCGCAGACCGGAAAACTGGATCCGTTTTGCCGGAACATTAATGCATTTCAATGAAAAATAATGTCAAGTGTTCTGGAATTTTGGACAGAGAAAATAACATCCTGATGCATACTGAACGGATTGCTCTCCATTCAGAATGCATTAGGATAAAACGGATCAGTTTTGTTCTGGTATTGAGACTCTAGGATGGAACTCGATACCGGAAAACTTTAACGCATGTGTGAAAGTACCCTTAGTTTGCAAAAGAAGTTTACGCCAGTATTGTGGTCCACTTTTGTTGAAAAATATAACATATTAGGGAACACAATCTGGGAAGCCATGCAGTCATGTTGTGATATGTGGTTAATTTCTGTAAATCAAGATGCCACAAGTTTTGGTGCAATTTTTGTAAACATCTAGGAGCACTCACTTTAGTAAATGCAAGCTATTGTGTATCAAATGGTGATACATATGACTGCAGGTAACATCTACTACATTATCTGTGGAGTTATCACTGTGTGTTATCAGAAAATGTGCTAAGGAACGACTATCCTGGAGTATCTGGGAGGCACCTGGAAAAAGGCTCCCATACTCCCAGAAGACCTAACAAATCTTCTGGGCACCTTGCGGAGGGGTGCTTTCTCTTGGAGAGCAACCCTCCATGTACTTAACTGTATGTGGTTGCTGTTTGGCATGTGACTGTTTTTTTCCCCGTCTTCGTACTACATCCGTTTTTTGTTATATTTTGATCACATTAGTCTGAGGTCAGTTGCTTACCTGGTTTGATGTCTTCGGTTAATGTTGTGTTGGTCAGACATGGGGAGACACTATAGGTGGAGTCTGTAGAATTGATGGGCGAAGTAACTTGCACCTTCACTGAATCATACTTATAACTGTGAATATAAAAGCGTGTGAGTAAAAGACAGGAGCAGGACACTACCTCAGCCAATCAGTGCTAAGCTTGTTTTCTCCTCCAGGACATCATGCGGTCAGCAAAGCACAGCACACAAGCTATTGCTAGCTGCGAATAGAGAGACCTGTGTGCAACAGAAGAGCCCAGTCTCAGGAAAACTCAGGCAGATTACCAACGTACCCGACAATGGAAATTTCTGGTGGGCCAATTACCTTTTACAATCCCCCTGACTGCTCTTTGTATTACAGTATGTAACACACATAACAGACCCCTAGCTCTGCCTTTCTATGGGGATTTAAGGAGTCCCTGCTCTGAGAGTCCCATGCTTGGCTGTATATGGCTATCTACATTAGTCCCATGATGAATCCATATATGGCTCTTTCCATATATACAGTAGGGTCATCCCTGGGGGTATCCCAAAACACTGCCAGCATCATATATGGGGGTACCCCTGTATATTAGAAATTCATTCTGTCCCTACATTTAAATTATTGGCAGGTCTCAAACCCATGGAGTTCTGTATGGGAGACTGACACACAAACCAGTAGGAGCCCATTATTAGAAAGCTTTTCTCTATTAGAAGGCTGAAGGCCCGTACTTAGCTGCGTGTAGATAGGACGGAAATTACTTATATTTTAACCTCCTCACGACCTCTGCTGTACATGTGCAAATGCTTTATTGTAAATAGTTTGTATATGTACTATATTTTGTATGTTTTTGGCTGTTTGTACCAGTTGAGGATGTGGATGGCAATGGTTGGCAAGGAACAGGGCTAACACCAACCTATATCTCCCCCTTCCTCCCCCTTGGTTGGAGTGTGCTGGAGGGGAAATTCGTTGGTAACCTTAGAGAGGAGAGGAAGCACACATCTGGGATCCTGCTTCCGTGAAGGATTCTCCAGATAGAACACCACAATCACATTCTCAAGTAAATCCTTGAGAAGTAAGATGGCAGCAGGACCAGCTAACACCTGCATTAAAGACATTGCTGGAAGGTGAGGGACAACGGCTAAGTCACCCATCAACCGGACTACTGCTAGGCCAGTTACTATAAAAGTTGAGTCTAGATCTGATAGTGCTTACAAATGCTAAATTGCAGCCATCCATGCTGGCCTATGTGTACTTCCATGGTTTGGCCACCAGAGAGGCTGATGCCTTTTCTTATACTATGCAAGCACGGCCACCGCTACTGGAAGGCAGGGTGGTCGTAACCCCTGGATGCGAGCAGCCTATAATGTGATGGAAAAATGAATCAATCCAGCAAACAAGGTAATGTGGACTATTACCAGTGGCGTACACACAATCTATGGGGCCCCGGCGTGAAACTGATCCATGGGGCCCCCCCTCGCGGTCTCGGGAGGGGCATTTCCCCAGGCAATAGGAGATTACAGGGCAACTGTTGCCCCGCCCACCCTCAAACCACACCCACACACAGCCCCACCCATAAATCGTACCCATACCTCTTACATCCAGTGGTGACGTCTCTTTCGATGTAGATATTCTCTGTCCTCGTCTTCTCCTTTCAGACCTTCAGACCAGACACCATTTTGTCACCCTTTTCCGTCTCTGCATTTTGACAAAATCTTAGTTTACTACTTTTCCATCATCCTCCTATCTTCTGAACAAAACATCCTACTACCCCCAATACTGTGCCACTGTGCTCCCCAATAATGTGCCAGTATCAAGTGCCTCTCTCCCCCCATGTGCCAGTATCAAGTGCCAAACCCCCCCATGTGCCAGTATCAAGTGCCAACCGCTCATGTGCCAGTATCAAGTGCCAACCCCCCCATGTGCCAGTATGAAGTGCCAACCCCCCCATGTGCCAGTATCAAGTGACAAACTCCCTCCATGTGCCAGTAACAAGTGCCAACCCCCCATGTGCCAGTATGAAGTGCCAACCCATCCATGTGCCAGTATCAAGTGCCAACCCCCCCTCATTTGCCAGTAAGTGCCAACCCCCCTCATTTGCCAGTAAGAAGTGCCAACCCCCCCTCATTTGCCAGTAAGTGCCAACCCCTCATTTGCCAGTAAGTGCCAACCCCCCTCATTTGCCAGTAAGAAGAGCCAACACCCCTCATTTGCCAGTATGAAGAGCCAAACACCCCCCCTCCTCATTTGCCAGTAAGAAGCGCCAAACACTCACCCCCCCCCCATTTGCCAGTAAGAAGTGCCAACCCCCCCCCCCCTCATTTTCCAGGATGAACTGCCAAAAACCCCTCATTTTCCAGTAAGTGCCAACCCCCCCTTATTTGCCAGTAAGTGCCAACCCTCCTCATTTGCCAGTAAGAAGTGCCAACCTCCCTCATTTGCCAGTAAGAAGCGCCAAAACCCCCCTCATTTGCCAGTAAGTGCCAAACCCCGTCATTTGCCAGTAAGAGGTGCCAACACCCCCCCATTTGCCAGTAAGTGCCAACCCCCCCTCATTTGCTAGTAAGAAGTGCCAACCACCCTCATTTGCCAGTAAGAAGTGCCAACCCCCCCTCATTTGCCAGTATGAAGTGCCAACCTCACCCCCTCATTTGCCAGTATAAAGTGCCAAACACCCCCCTCATTTGCCAGTAAGAAGTGCCAAACACTCCCCCCCCCTCATTTTCCAGTATGAAGTGCCAAACCCCCCCCCTCTCATTTGCCAGTATAAGGTGCCAAACACCCCCCCATTTGCCAGTAAGAAGTGCCAAACACTCCCCTTTCCCTCTCATTTGCCAGTAAGAAGTGCCAAACACTCCCCCCCTCCCTTTGTCAGTAAGAAGTGCCTCCTGCTCCCCTCATGTCCGGTATTTAAAAAAAAAACAAAAAAAAAACACTTATACTTACCTCTTGGCAGCGATGCGATGCAGGCCTCTTCCAGCCTGTGTCCCGCGCTGTACGGCTTAGGCGGCGCGATGATGTCATCGCGCCCGCCTGCCCCGCCCTGATAGGCTGCAGGCACAAGGCCAGCAGCCTATCAGAGAAACAGGGAAGGGAGACGCCTCGCTCCCCTGCCTGGCCGCAGCACTGCCATCTGTATCGCTGTCCTGAGGACGGCAATACAGATCACTATGGAGAGGAATGCTTTCACAATGGAAGCGTTCATCTCCCTGTCACATGCCGCCACTGCTGCCACCTGAGTCTGAGCTGCACTACTGCAGTGACCAGGGGTCCACAGGCGGCCGGGTCCCCTGGAGTGCTGGGCCCGGGCGCAATGGGGACCCCTGTATGTACGTCACTGACAATCACCATACATTAGTAAGTGCATTGTATTAGCTTTGTATACATTATGTCAAGTGCCATTTGCTAAAGTAAGACAGCCAATTTAATATAAAGGGCACCACAAATACCATCAGGCAAGAGCCCCAACATCAGGGTGTGCCACTATGATTTATATGAACTGTCATTTTGTCACTTCACCTCCCTGAAAAACTGATAAAAAGTGATCAAAAAGCAATACACATGCCAAAATGGTATCAACAAAAACTAAAGATTACCCCACAAAAAATTAGCCCTCACTCAACTCAGTAGAGTAACTATAAAAAAGTTATGGAGGCCAGAATATGACGATGCACGATAAAAATGAAACCCAGAAAACTATGTTGGAATTGTGTTAGTTTTCCCAATTCCGCCCCATTGGGAAATTTTTTCCAACTTCCTGCGACATCATATGCAATTAAATGGTGTCATTAGAAAGTACAACTTGACCTGCAAAAAATGAAATACCTCATATGGCTATATGAATGGAAAAATAAAATAAGTTATGGCTCAAAAAAAAATAATAAATAAATAAAAAGGGCTGAAAAATACTATGTACCGCAAATGATACCAATGAAAACTACAGATGGTTTTGGAAAAATCCACCCCTCACACAGCTCCGTAGAAAGAAAAATAAAAAAAGTTATGGATCTTGGAATGCAAATATATATATATATATATATATATATATATATATATATATTGAAAAAGGGTTTTTATTGTGCAAAAGTTGTAAAATGTGAAAAAAAAGTATATATATTTGGCATCGCAGTGATCGTACTGACTGAGGGGGAGCTACAGTTGTGTTCAAAAGTATTCAACCCCCAATGCTGTAAACGGTTTTAGGGAATTTAGTGTACATTTGTAATTGTGTTCAGAATGAAGGACTTTTTAAAGAACCAAATGCAACTAAAATGACATCAATTGTTTTTGTAATACAGTATTAAATGTTTTTTTTGTGATTTTTTCATTCACACAATTATTCAACCCCTTAAAGACTACCACTCTTAAGAACAGAGGTTCATTCTAGTGTTTTCGATCAGGTATTGAAAAGACCTGTGGATGTCAAGGAGCAGCAATCAAGCATAATAAGCACCAATTAGGCAGATTTAAAATGACTGTGATACTCAGCTCCTTCTAGACCAGTGTTTCCCAACCAGTGTGCCTCCAGCTGTTGCAAAACTACAACTCCCAGCATACATGGACAGCCTTTGGCTGTTCAGGCATGCTGGGAGTTGTAGTTTTGCAACAGCTGGAGGCACACTGGTTGGGAAACACTGTTCTAGACATTTAATGGTGTGTTTACAAACATGGTGAAGTCAAGAGAATGGTCCAGGAAGACAAGAGAAGAGGTGATTTCTCTTTACAGGAAGGGCAATGGCTATAAGAAGATTGCAAAGATGTTAAACATACCAAGAGACACCATCGGAAGCATCATTCGCAAATTCAAGGCAAAGGGCACTGTTGAAACGCTACCTGGTCGTGGCAAAAAAAAGATGCTGACTTCGACTGCTGTGCGCTACCTGAAGCGCAAAGTGGAGAAAAGTCCCCGTGTGACTGCTGAGGAACTGAATAAAGATTTGTCAGATGCGGGTACCGAAGTTTCAGCTCAGACAATAAGGCGCACACTGCATAATGAAGGTCTCCATGCCAGAACTCCCAGGCGCACCCCCTTGCTGTCTCCAAAGAATAAGAAGAGTCGACTGCAGTATGCCAAAAGTCATGTGGACAAACCACAAAAGTTTTGGGATAGTGTTCTGTGGACTGATGAAACAAAATTACAACTGTTTGGGCCCATAGATCAACGCTATGTTTGGAGGAGGAAGAACAAGGCCTATGACGAAAAGAACACCTTGCCTACTGTGAAGCATGGCGGGGGGTCAATCATGCTTTTGGGCTGTTTTGCTTCTACAGGTACAGGGAAGCTTCAGCGTGTGCAAGGTACCATGAATTCTCTTCAGTACCAGGAGATATTGGATGTAAATGTGATGCAGTCCGTCACAAACTTGAGGCTTGGGAGACGTTGGACCTTTTAACAGGACAATGATCCCAAGCATACCTCCAAGTCCACTAGAGCATGGTTGCAGATTAAAGGCTGGAACATTTTGAAGTGGCCATCGCAGTCACCAGACTTAAATCCAATTGAGAACCTCTGGTCGGACTTAAAGAAAGCAGTTGCAGCGTGCAAGCCTAAGAATGTGACTGAACGGGAGGCTTTTGCCCATGAAGAATGGGCGAAGATACCCGTAGATTGCTGCAAGACACTTGTGTCAAGCTATGTTTCACGTTTAAAAGCTGTTATAACTGAAAAAGGATGTTGTACTAAGTACTAAGATTGAATGTCACTTGGGGGTTGAATAAAACTGATAATGATGTGAGCACAGAAAAGACATTTGTGGTTATTTTATTATAAATGTTATGTTATATTTGTCTGACTTGCAAGTGCCTCTTTGATTTAATTGTAAACAAGATGACTGAAATGATCAAAATCAATGTCAAACTGGCCAAAACACTCAATTTCAGTGGGGGTTGAATAATTTTGAACACAACTGTATGTCACTTTTGCTGCAAAGTGAATGCTGCAAAATTTACATTGTATTATGTTTTTCGGATAGGTCGTTCACATAATTGATGCATATGTTCCATCCGCTAGTGTGCTGGCCTACTTGGCTTGGCCTGACCTTCTACCAGTTTGGCTTCACCTACAACATCGGACGCTTCTATGCTTTTTTCCTGGGCTCCTTTGAGTTGACAATCGGCCCCTGTACTCAAGGCACTTTGGAATGGGGCTAGGTAGAAAAATACCTCCTACAGGACTCCAGTGTCAGCCCCCCTCTCCATGACGATAGCGCCCGCTCACCTCAGTGAGCGTATGGATGGTGGGGGTCTCCCCTCAGACAGTTTAGTGTCAAGTAGCATCTACTACATTATATGTACTCAGAGAGTTATCAGTGTGCATTATCTGGGGCGTTACATACGACTGCAGGTAACCAAGGCCCTACTACATCATCTGTACTTGCTGTGTTAAGTTGGGATTTCTTAAAACCGTATCCACTTTGCAGATACGTAAACAATGTGGATTTGCCACCACACATTTACTGTATTTTGTCCCATTTGGATGCGCCCTAATATTGCCATGTAGCTATAGGGTTGGCCCCCAGAATCATTCCACTGGTGGGTCTTTGGCACCCCATTCTGACAATTACCAGAGCTCACGGTCGGGATATAACACAGTGTGGTACATACAGTCCCATGAAGAAATGTGGCATCGCTGTAAGGAAACCGCCCAGCGACATAACCAAGCAACCAGCAGCGATAATTCTTGGTCTGTGAAGTTTTGCCCCAAAGTAACTGACAAAGGCAATCATCAGCAGGTTTCCTGTATGGAGAAAAAACAAACAAACATAAAATGCCACAGACATGAAGGTAACTTAAAGGTAATATTAATAATTACCAAGCTCAAAGCTTCCGTCCACTAGCCCAACCGTGGAGGAGGAAATGTCGAAGCGGCGCTCAATCTGAGTTATTGAACTCTTCATGTAACTCCCAGCAAATGCCTTAGCAAAATAACAGAAAGAAAGTGCGACCAGGAAAGTCTGCAAAAGAGAGGAGAAGGAGGAGGATGACAACGTTGCCTCCTAGAGTGCTTTTACTGAAACACTAGAGAGTAGAGATTAACGCATTTCTAAAAAATTTGATTCTGCCAGTTTGCCAAATTGTTCGAAGAAATTTGGTTCGATCCGAATTTATTTGTGGCAAATAGCAAAAATGGGTATTTCCTGGCTGTAGAGAGCCTTTATAGTGGTGTAGAACACTGTGCCTTGCAGAAAAACACATAGGGAGTCTGCTGTGGTAGTGAAACAATACTGTGAGTCAGTATGACATGCAGATGACAGGTGTCGCTCTTAGAATCACTGCACACTTCACTTATTTGGGCAGTCACGGGGCCAAAACTGATCAAATAACTCAACTACGAACTCAGCCTTACAGGTCAATGTTAGCGTCAAGAAGGAGCGCACTCCTTTTACACCGTCGGCAGCTGATTCCATATAGATGTCTACAGAACCTGTTCTATTAAACACTTATGCAAGTAGAGCGGGTGTCAGCAGTAAGTTTGTGTTGACTTCACTGATTATTTTGCCCTTCCTTTGATCTTTCAGAACAATAACCTCCGAAAAACGGATCCTGTCTGTGGAGCATCTGCCTTCACTCGATCAGCATTTATTCAGTAATCAATCAGTATTGCTAAAGCCCCCAAAAAAACAGGAGTGGATCCAAAACAGAGATGGCACGCGAATGGAATATTTGCATGTCTTCTGTGTTTTGTACCCACTCCTGCTTTTGGCTACCAAATCATAAGCCAATTCTGATGCAAAATAGGGACCATGTCTTGCAGACCTTACAGCTGTTACATAGACAGGATCCATTGTGCATCTAAATTTTCCTTCCTTCTGACAGATCAGAAGAAGGGTCAAATAAATTATGATGTCAGCCAGGAAGAAAGGCAAGATAGTGGCCCAGTCATGAAGTGGGGAGGGTGGGAACAGCATGAGAAGTCAACAAAGTAGGCCTATGCTATATTGGTGAGGTGGAAGCAACATGAGTAGGGTTGAGCGAACCCGAACTGTATAGTTTGGGTTCGTAGTGAATTTTGGGGTGTTCGGGACACGGAACCCGAACCCGAACATTTCCGTAAAAGTTCAGGTTCGGCGTTTGGCACTTTCTTGGCGCTTTATGAAAGGCTGCACAGCAGCCAATCAACAAGCGTCATACTACTTGCCCCAAGAGGTCATCACAGCCATGCCTACTAATGGCATGGCTGTGATTGGCCAGAGCAGCATGTGACCCAGGCTCTATATAAGCTTGAGTCACATAGCGCTGTACGTCACTCTGCTGTTACAAGTGTAGGAAGAGGATGCTGCTGGACTTGTGATTTCAGGGAGAGAATAGGAGAGAATCTAACTCGGCAATCTACCTAGAAATAGTTGTGTGGGTGCAGGGCACTATCCTTTTACCCTGCCCTGAGCTCATTGACCAAAAAATACTAACTTTTAAAATTCTGTTAGTTAGATGGGTGGCGGTGGCCATTTTATGCATGCTCAGTGCACCAACACTGCATCTGAGCTTTTGGGACATTGCAAATCACCATTTTTTGGGGCAAACTACAACATCTGTATTAGTCAGTGTGCAATTTAAGCCATTATCTTCTGGGGTTTGAAAAAAAACACTTTTTCCCCCCCCAAAACAGTATTTTCCAGATCTGCAAGTGTTACATTCATTCAAGTTTAATATATACAACATTCATATTCTGTTAGCAAAAAAATACTTTTTTGGCAATCTACAACATCTGTATTAGTCAGTGTACAATTTAAGCTAGAAATACACCCATCATTTTCTGGGGTTTTAAAAACACACTTTTTTTTCTTCAAAAAACAGTATTTTCCAGATCTGCAAGTGTTAAATTCAAGTTTAATATATACAGCATTCATATCCTGTTAGCAAAAAAATACTTTTTGGGCAATCTACAACATTTGTATTAGTCAGTGTGCAATTTAAGCTAGAAATACACAGATCACTTTCTGGGGTTTGAAAAACACACTTTTTGACAAAAAACACTATTTTCAGGCCTTGCAGCATCAGCACGTGTGAAATTACAGGCTTATATACTGCTGTCAATTTCAGTTGTTAAACAAACAGTCGTTTGGGTACAAAAAATTTAGTTGGCAGCCTTTGATGCAGATGTCATTGTGAGATACACCCTTAATACATTTGGGTTACATTCAGAGATTTTAAATACCACCATTTGGTGCACCAATATTGAATTCAGGCCTACAGAGGTTCAGGCCCTGTGAGATCCCTCTTATACATACAGGGGTTTGAATTAGGCATTTGAAATACAGCCTTTTTGCAAATATATATTTACTTCAGGCCTACACTGATTCAGGGCGTGTGTGATCCCCCCCCTATACATACAGGGGTTTGATTCAGCCATTTGAAATACAGCCATTTGAAATACAGCCATTTAGTGGAAAGATATATTTACTTCAGGCCTACACTGATTCAGGGCGTGTGTGATCCCCCCTATACATACAGGGGTTTGAATTAGGCATTTGACATACAGCCATTTGAAATACCGCCTTTTTGTGCAAAGATATATTTACTTCAGGCCTAAACTGATTCAGGGCGTGTATGAATCCCCCTATACATACAGGGGTTTGAATTAGGCATTTGAAATACAGTCATTTGAAATACCGTCTTTTTGTGCAAAGGTATATTTACTTCAGGCCTACACTGATTCAGGGTGTGTGTGATCCCCCCTATACATACAAGGGTTTGAATTAGGCATTTGAAATACCGTCTTTTTGTGCAAAGATATATTTACTTCAGGCCTACACTGATTCAGGGCGTGTGAGATCCCCCCTATACATACAGGGGTTTGAATTAGGCATTTGAAATACAGCCATTTGAAATACCGCCTTTTTATGCAAAGATATATTTACTTCAGGCCTACAGTGGTTCAGACCGTGTGAGATACTCCCTCTACATACGGGGGTTTGAATTAGGCATTTGAAATACAGCCATTTGAAATACCGCCTTTTTATGCAAAGATATATTTACTTCAGGCCTACACTGATTCAGGGTGTGTGTGATCCCCCCTATACATACAGGGGTTTGAATTATGCATTTGACATACAGCCATTTGAAATACCGCCTTTTTGTGCAAAGATATATTTACTTCAGGCCTAAACTGATTCAGGGCGTGTATGAATCCCCCTATACATACAGGGGTTTGAATTAGGCATTTGAAATACAGCCATTTTGTGCAAAGATATATTTACTTCAGGCCTACACTGATTCAGGGTGTGTGAGATCCCCCCTATACATACAGGGGTTTGAATTAGGCATTTGAAATACAGCCTTTTTGTGCAAAGATATATTTACTTCAGGCCTAAACTGATTCAGGGCGTGTATGAATCCCCCTATACATACAGGGGTTTGAATTAGGCATTTGAAATACAGCCATTTGAAATACAGCCATTTTGTGCAAAGATATATTTACTTCAGGCCTACACTGATTCAGGGTGTGTGAGATCCCCCCTATACATACAGGGGTTTGAATTAAGCATTTGAAATACAGCCTTTTTGTGCAAAGATATATTTACTTCAGTCCTACAGTGGTTCAGACCGTGTGAGGTACTCCCTCTACATACAGGGGTTTGAATTAGGCATTTGAAATACAGCCATTTGAAATACTGCCTTTTTGTGCAAAGATATATTTACTTCAGGCCTACACTGATTCAGGGCGTGTGTGATCCCCCCTATACATACAGGGGTTTGATTCAGCCATTTGAAATGCAGCCATTTGAAATACAGCCATTTAGTGCAAAGATATATTTACTTCAGGCCTACTCTGATTTAGGGTGTGTGTGATCCCCCCTATACATACAGGGGTTTGAATTAGGCATTTGAAATGCAGCCCTTTGAAATACAACCATTTTGTGCAAAGATATATTTACTTCAGACCTACACTAATTCAGGGCGTGTGAGATCCCCCCTATACATACAGGGGTTTGAATTAGGCATTTGAAATACAGCCATTTGAAATACAGCCTTTTTGTGCAAAGATATATTTACTTCAGACCTACAGTGGTTCAGACAGTGTGAGATACTCCCTCTACATACAGGTGTTTGAATCAAGCATTTGAAATACAGCCATTTTAAATACAGCCATTTTGTGCAAAGATATATTTACTTCAGGCCTATACTGATTCAGGGCGTGTGTGATCCCCCCTATACATACAGGGGTTTGAATTAGGCATTTGAAATACAGCCATTTGAAATACAGCCATTTTGTGCAAATAAATCTTTAATTGAGGCCTAGTCTGGTTCAGGCCGTGTGAGATACACCCTTTACATACTGTCGTTCTTTTCTACTATTAATTAAACACCCATTTAGGGCAAGATCCTGAATTAAAAAATTATGAGGAGAGCGTCAAATAATGGACGTGGCCCATGTTGTGGTGCTGCTGGTGGAGCTCCTGTTGCAGAAAGAGGACGTGGTCGATCTGTGCCAGCTACACACAAGTAAAACCCCTTCCTCAGGTGCGAGTAGGCGACAAAACCTGCAGCGGTATTTGGTCGGGCCTAATGCTGCTCTACGAATGGTGAGGCCTGAACAAGTAGAGGCGATAGTAGATTGGGTTGCTGACAGTGGATCCAGTTCCTTCACATTGTCTCCCTCCCAGTCTCCTGCTGAAAGACCACAGTTGGCACCTGCAGCCGATGTCCATCAGTCTTTGACCTCACCCCCTTTCAAATCAGCCAAGCAGTCTAAGCCCCAAGCCATGCAGCAGTATCTTCTGCTTTTTGATGACTCTGTTAGCAGGGTTTCCCAGGGCCATCCACCTAGCCCTGCCTCAGAAGTGGAAGAGATTGAGTGCACCGAAGCCCAACCACTTATTTTTCAAGATGAGTACATGGGAGGACAATCGCAGCACATCTCGGATGATGACGAAACACAAGTGCCAACTGCTGGGGCTTTCAAAAGTGTGCAGACCGACAAGGAAGTCAGGTGTGAAGACTGGGTGGAAGATGATGTGGAGGAGGATGAGGTCCTCGAACCCACATGGAATCAAGGTCATGCGAGTGACCAATGTAGTTCGGAGGAAGAGGTGGTGGTCGCACAGAGCCACTAGCACAGCAGAAGAAGGAGCAGGGTGCAAAAGCAGAGCAGCCGTTCTCTAGACAGTACGCTTCCTACTGCCCATCGCAGTAAGGGACTGAGCACACCAAAGCCGAAGCCAAGGAGTTCCCTGGCGTGGCAGTTCTTCAGACAATGTGCTGACGACAAGACACGAGTGGTTTGCACGCTGTACAATCAGAGCCTGAAGCGAGGCATAAACGTTCTCAACCTGAGCACAACCTGCCTGACCATGCATTGGTGGCACAGGCATTTAAGTGCAAAGCACGAGCTGCAGTGGAGTAGACACCTCAAAAACCAAGAAAGGTCTCTGGCTCCACCTGCTTCCTCTTCTGCTGCAGTTGCAGCCTCTTCATCTACCTCTGGAGTGACAGTGCCACCTGGCACCCCACAAACAGAGAATCTGCCAGCAACACCAACACCTGGGTCACCAAGCATCTCCACAATGTCCCACGGAAGCGTTCAGCTCTCCATATCCCAAGTGCTGGAGAGGAAGAGGAAGTACCCCCCAACCCACCCGCGATCCCTAGCCCTGAATGCCAGCATTTCTAAATGACTTGCCTTTGAAATGCTGTCATTCCGTCTGGTGGAGACGGATAGTTTTAAAGGCCTTATGGCGGTGGCTGTCCCACAGTACGATGTGCCCAGCCGCCACTAATTTTCAAGGTGAGCCATCCCCTCCCTTCACAACCAAGTAGAGGACAAAATCAGGTGTGCACTGCGCAACGCCATCCGTGGCATAGTGCACCTGACTACAGATACGTGGACCAGTAAGCACGGTTAGAACCGTTATATCTCCATAACAGCACACTGGTTAAATGCAGTGGCGGCTGGGCCTGAGGCGAATAGCAGTTTGGCGCATGTCCTTCCACTACCGAGGCTTGCAGGGCGCTTCAGTTTGCCTCCTGTTGCTTCCCCCTCCTAATCTGCTTCCTCATCCTCTACCAGCTCGCCTACACGAACTGACTGACAGGGGTCAGCCCCTGCAACTTCTGGAAGAGGGGTTAGGTGGTCACTTGGACCTAGCGTAATCTTTGCAACCTCTCTGACTAGTAATAGGTGAAATGTCATCTTTATTAATCACTCTATTAAAAATACATTAACTACTTGGGAACATGCAACATCTGGGTCTCCAAATTGGGCACATGGCCTGAGTTTGCCCTTTACCCCTTGGAGGTGCTGGCCTGCCTTGCAGCCAGTGTATTGTCTGAACATGTGTTTAGCATGACTGGAGGTGGTTATCACAGGTTAAATTTCCCAATGTTTTGGGGTGTACCCTAATTTTAAAAATTAAATTTTAAACCAAAAAGCAGTGTAGGCTACCTCCTCCTCTTTCACCGCCGCTTCCACCTACAACTCTATATCCACCGCCTCCTCAACCTCCTACTCCATATGGACCGAACTTGAACTTTTTTCCGAAGTTCGGCCGACATCCAGGTGTCAGCTCAACTCTAAACATGAGGAGACCACAGGGTGGCCCAATGAAAGAGTCTGGGGGTGGCAGCAGCATCAGGAGGAGGCCACAGAGTGGAACAATGACAATGTGGAGCTGGCAGAAGCATCAGGAGGCCACAGAGTGACACAATGGCAGAGTATGGAGGTGGTGGCAGGAGCATCATCAGAAGGAGGCCACAGAGTGGCACAATGACAGTGTGGAGGTGGCATCAGCAGCATGAGGAGGCCACAGATTGGCACAATAACTGAGAGTGGAGGTGGCAGCAGCATCAGAAGGAGACCAGAGGGTGGAACAATGACAGTATGGAGGTGGCGGCAGCATCAGGAGGCCACAGAGTGGCACAATAACAGAGTGTAGATGTGATGGCAGCAGCAGCATCAGGAGGAGGCCACAGGGTGGCACAATGACAGTGTGGAGGTGGCAGGAGCATCAGGAGGCCACAAAGTGACAGAATGACAGAGTGTAGAGGTGGTGGCAGCAGCATCAGGAGCCAACAGAGTGGTACAATGACAGAGTGAGCAGGTGGCGACACCAGCAGCATAAGGAAGAGGCAACAGGGTGGCACAATGACAGTATAGAGGTGGCTTCAGCATCAGGAGGCCACAGAGTGGCACAATAACAGAGTGTGGAGGTGATGGCAGCAGCATCAGGAGGAGGCCACAGGGTGTCACAATGGCAGTGTGGAGGTGGCAGCAGCATCAGAAGGCCACAGGGTGGCGCAATGACAGAGTGTGGAGGTGGCAACAGCAGCATCAGGAGGAGGCCACAAGTTTTACAATAACAGTATGGAGGTGGCGGCAGCAGCAGGAAGCCACAAAGTGGCACAATGACAGAGTGTGGAGGTAGCAGCAGTTTCAGGAGGAGGCCAAAGGGTTGCACAATGACAGTGTGGAGGTGGAAGCAGCATCAGGAGGCCACAGAGTAGCACAATGACAGTGTGGAGGTAGCAGCAGCATCATCAGGAGGCAGGAGAATGGCACAATGACAGAGTGTGGAGGCGGAGGCTGCAGCAGCATCAGGAGGAAGCCACAGGGTGGTAGATAACAGTGTGGAGGTGGCAGCTGCATCAAGAGGAGGCCACAGGGTTGCACAATGACATTGTGGAGGTGGCAGCAGCATCAGGAGGCCACAGAGTGGCACAATGATAGTGTGGAGGTAGCAGCAGTATCAGGAGGAGGCATCAGAGTGGCACAATAACAAAGTGTAGAGGTGACGGTAGCAGCAGCATCAGGAGGAGGCCACAGGGTGGCACAATGACAGTGTGGAGGTGGCAGCAGCATCAGGAGGCCACAGACTGACAGAATGACAGAGTGCAGCAGCCTCAGGAGGAAACAGAGTGGCACAATGACAGAGTGTGCAGGTGGCGACACCAGCAGCATAAAGAGGAGGCCACAGGCTGGCACAATGACAGTATGGAGGTGGCGGCAGCATCAAGAGGCCACAGAGTGGCACAATAACAGCGTGTGGAGGTGGCGGCAGCAGCAGCATCAGGAGGAGGCTACAGGTTGGCACAATGACAGTGTGGAGGTGGAGGCAGCAGCATCAGGAGGAGGCCACGGGGTGGCGCAATGACAGAATCTGGAGGTGGCGGCAGCAGCAGGAAGCCACAAAGTGGCACAATGGCAGAGTGTGGAGGTGTGCGGCAGCAGCATCAGGAGGAGGCCACAGAGTGGCAAAATGACAGCGTGGAGGTGGCAGCAACAGCATCAGGAGGCCACAGATTGACACAATGACAGAATGTGCAGGTGGCGGCAGCAGCAGCATCAGGAGGTGGCGGCAGCAGCAGGAAGCCACAAAGTGCCACATGACAGAGTGTAGAGGTGGCAGCAGCTTCAGGAGGAGGCTAAAGGGTTGCACAATGACAGTGTGGAGGTGGCAGCAGCATCAGGGGGCCACAGAGTGGCACAATGACGGTGTGGAGGTAGCAGCAGCATCATCAGGAGGCAGGAGAATGGCACAATGACAGAGTGTGGAGGCGGAGGCTGCAGCAGCATCAGGAGGAGGCCACAGAGTGGTAGAAAACAGTGTGGAGGTGGCAGCAGCATTAGGAGGAAGCCACAGGGTTGCACAATGACAGTGTGGAGGTGGCATCAGCCTCAGGAGGCCACAGAGTGGCACAATGACAGTGTGGAGGTAGCAGCAGTATCAGGAGGAGGCCACAGAGTGGTACAATAACAGTATGGAGGTGGCGGCAGCATCAAGAGGCCACAGACAGAGTGGCACAATAACAGAGTGTGGAGGTGATGGCAGCAGCAGCATCAGGAGGAGGCCACAGAGTGGCACAATGACAGTGTGGAGGTGGCAGCAGCATCAGGAGGAGGCCACAGAGTGGTACAATAACAGAGTGTGGAGGTGGCGGCAGCAGCAGCATCAGGAGGAGGTCACAGGGTGGCACAATGACAGTATGGAGGTGGCAGCAGCATCAGGAGGCCACAGAGTGGCACTATGACAGAGTGTGCAGGTGGCGACACCAGCAGCATAAAGAGGAGGCCACAGGGTGGCACAATGACAGTATGGAGGTGGCGGCAGCATCAAGAGGCCACAGACAGAGTGGCACAATAACAGAGTGTGGAGGTGATGGCAGCAGCAGCATCAGGAGGAGGCCACAGGGTGTCACAATGACAGTGTGGAGGTGGCAGCAGCATCAGGAGGCCACAGAGTGACACAATGACTGAGTGTGGAGGTGGCGGCAGCAGCAGCATCAGGAGGAGGTTACAGGTTGGCACAATGACAGTGTAGAGGTAGCAGCAGCATCAGGAGGAGGCCAAAGGGTGGCGCAATGACAGAATCTGGAGGTGGCGGCAGCAGCAGGAAGCCACAAAGTGGCACAATGACAGAGTGTGAAGGTGGCGGCAGCATCAGGAGGCCACAGAGTGGCAAAATGACAGCGTGGAGGTGGCAGCAGCAGCATCAAGAGGCAACAGAGTGGCACAATGACAGAGTGTGCAGGTGGCGGCAGCAGCAGCATCAGGAGGAGGCTACAGGTTGGCACAATGACAGTGTAGAGGTGGAGGCAGCAGCATCAGTAGGAGGCCACAGGGTGGTGCAATGACAGAATCTGGAGGTGGCGGCAGCAGCAGGAAGCCACAAAGTGGCACAATGACAGAGTGTGAAGGTGGCGGCAGCATCAGGAGGCCACAGAGTGGCTCAATGACAGTGTAATAGTAGCAGCAGAATCATCAGGAGGCAGGACAATGGCACAATGACAGAGTGTGGCGGCAGAGTCTGCAGCAGCATCAGGAGGAGGCCACAGAGTGGTAGATAACAGTGTAGAGGGGGCAGCAGCATCAGGAGGAGGTCACAGGGTGTCACAATGACAGTGTGGAGATGGCGGCAGCAGCAGCATCAGGAGGAGGTTACAGGTTGGCACAATGACAGTGTAGAGGTGGCAGCAGCAGCATCAGGAGGAGGCCACAGGGTGGCGCAATGACAGAATCTGGAGGTGGCGGCAGCAGCAGGAAGCCACAAAGTGGCACAATGACAGAGTGTGGAGGTGCGGCAGCAGCATCAGGAGGAGGCCACAGAGTGGCAAAATGACAGCGTGGAGGTGGCAGCAGCAGCATCAGGAGGAAGCCACAAATGGCACAATGACAGTATGGAGGTGGCGGCAGCAGCAGGAAGCCACAAACCGCCACAATGACAGAGTGTAGAGGTGGCAGCAGCTTCAGGAGGAGGCTAAAGGGTTGCACAATGACAGTGTGGAGGTGGCACCAGCATCAGGAGGCCACAGAGTGGCTCAATGACAGTGTGGAGGTAGCAGCAACATCATCAGGAGGCAGGAGAATGGCACAATGACACAGTGTGGAGGTGGAGGCTGCAGCAGCATCAGGAGGAGGCCACAGGGTGGTAGATAGCAGTGTGGAGGTGGCAGCAGCATCAGGAGAAGGCCATAGGGTTGCACAATGACAGTGTGGAGGTGTCAGCAGCATCAGGAGGCCACAGTGTGGCACAATGACAGTGTGGAGGTAGCAGCAGTATCAGGAGGAGGCCACAGAATGGCACAATGACAGAGTGTGGAGGTGGACGCGGCAGCAGCATCAGGAGGAGTCCACAGGGTGGTAGATAACAGTGTGGAGGTGGCAGCAGCATCAGGAGGCCACAGAGTGACAGAATGACAGAGAGTAGAGTTGGCGGCAGCAGCATCAGGACGAAACAGATTGGCACAATGAAAGAGGGTGCACAATGACAGTATGGAGGTGGCGGCAGCATCAGGAGGCCACAGAGTGGCACAATAACAGAGTGTGGAGGTGACGGCAGCAGCAGCATCAGGAGGAGGCCACAGGGTGTCACAATGACAGTGTGGAGGTGGCAGCAGCATCAGGAGGCAACAGAGTGACACAATGACTGAGTGTGGAGGTGGCGGCAGCAGCAGCATCAGGAGGAGGTTACAAGTTGGCACAATAACAGTGTAGAGGTAGCAGCAGCAGCATCAGGAGGCCACAGGGTGGCGCAATGACAGAATCTGGAGGTGGCGGCAGCAGCAGAAAGCCACAAAGTGGCACAATGACAAAGTGTGGAGGTGGCGGCAGCAGCATCAGGAGGAGGCCACAGAGTGGCAAAATGACAGCGTGGAGGTGGCAGCAGCAGCATCAGGAGCCCACAGACTGGCACAATGACAGAGTGTGCAAGTGGCGGCAACATCAGGAGGAGGCCACAAGGTGGCACAATAACAGTATGGAGGTGGCAGCAGTAGCAGGAAGCCACAAATTGGCACAATCACAGAGTGTGGAGGTGGCAGCAGCTTCAGGAGGAGGCCACAGGGTTGCACAATGACAGAGTGTGGAGGTGGACACAGCAGCAGCATCAGGAGGAGGCCACAGGGTGGTAAATAACAGTGTGGAGGTGGCAGCAGCATCAGGAGGCCACAGAGTGAAAGAATGACAGAGAGTAGAGGTGGCGGCAGCAGCATCAGGATGAAATAGAGTGGCACAATAAAAGAGTGTGAAGGTGGCGACACCAGCAGCATAAAGAGGAGGCGACAGGGTGGTACAATGACAGAATGGAGATGGCGGCAGCATCAGGAGGCCACAGAGTGGCACAAAGACAGTGTGGAGGTAGCAGCAGCATCAGGAGGCCACAGAGTGACACAATGACTGAGTGTGGAGGTGGCGGCAGCAGCAGCATCAGGAGGAGGCTACAAGTTGGCACAATAACAGAGTGTGGAGGTGATGGCAGCAGCAGCATCAGGAGGAGGCCACAGAGTGTCACAATGACAGTGTGGAGGTGGCAGCAGCATCAGGAGGCCACAGAGTGACACAATGACTGAGTGTGGAGGTGGCGGCAGCAGCAGCATCAGGAGGAGGCTACAAGTTGGCACAATGACAGAGTGTAGAGGTGGCAGCAGCAGCATCAGGAGGAGGCCACAGGGTGGCGCAATGACAGAATCTGGAGGTGGCGGCAGCAGCAGGAGGCCACAGAGTGACACAATGACTGAGTGTGGAGGTGGCGGCAGCAGCAGCATCAGGAGGAGGCTACAAGTTGGCACAATGACAGAGTGTGGAGGTGGCAGCAGCAGCATCAGGAGGAGGCCACAGAGTGGCAAAATGACAGCGTGGAGGTGGCAGCAGCAGCATCAGGAGGCCACAGAGTGGCACAATGACAGAGTGTGCAAGTGGCGGCAGCATCAGAAGGAAGCTACAAGTGGCACAATAACATTATGGAGGTGACGGCAGAAGCAGGAAGCCACAAAGTGGCACAATGACAGAGTGTGGAGGTGGCAGCAGCATCAGGAGGAGGCCACAGGGTTGCACAATTACAGTGTGGAGGTGGCAGTAGCATCAGGAGGCCACAGAGTGGCACAATAGCAGTGTGGAGGTAGCAGCAGCATCATCAGGAGGCCACAGAATGGCACAATGACAGAGTGTGTAGGTGGAGGCGGCAGCAGCATCAGGAGGAGGCTACAGGTTGGCACAATGACAGTGTAGAGGTGGAGGCAGCAGCATCAGGAGGAGGCCACAGGGTGGCGCAATAACAGAATATGGAGGTGGGCGTCAGCAGCAGAAAGCGACAAAGTGGTACAATGACAGAGTGTGGAGGTGGTGGCAGCAGCATCAGGAGGAGGCCACAGGGTGGTAGATAACAGTGTGGAGGTGGCAGCAGCATCAGGAGGAGGCCACAGGGTTGCACAATGACAGTGTGGAGGTGTCAGCAGCATCAGGAGGCCACAGTGTGGCACAATGACAGTGTGGAGGTAGCAGCAGTATCAGGAGGAGGCCACAGAATGGAACAATGACAGAGTGTGGAGGTGGACGCGGCAGCAGCATCAGGAGGAGTCCACAGGGTGGTAGATAACAGTGTGGAGGTGGCAGCAGCATCAGGAGGCCACAGAGTGACAGAATGACAGAGAGTAGAGTTGGCGGCAGCAGCATCAGGACGAAACAGAGTGGCACAATGAAAGAGGGTGCACAATGACAGTATGGAGGTGGCGGCAGCATCAGGAGGCCACAGAGTGGCACAATAACAGAGTGTGGAGGTGACGGCAGCAGCAGCATCAGGAGGAGGCCACAGGGTGTCACAATGACAGTGTGGAGGTGGCAGCAGCATCAGGAGGCCACAGAGTGACACAATGACTGAGTGTGGAGGTGGCGGCAGCAGCAGCATCAGGAGGAGGTTACATGTTGGCACAATAACAGTGTAGAGGTAGCAGCAGCAGCATCAGGAGGCCACAGGGTGGCGCATTGACAGAATCTGGAGGTGGCGGCAGCAGCAGAAAGCCACAAAGTGGCACAATGACAGAGTGTGGAGGTGGCGGCAGCATCAGGAGGAGGCCACAGAGTGGCAAAATGACAGCGTGGAGGTGGCAGCAGCAGCATCAGGAGCCCACAGAGTGGCACAATGACAGAGTGTGCAAGTGGCGGCAACATCAGGAGGAGGCCACAGGGTCGCACAATTACAGTGTGGAGGTGGCGGCAGCATCAGGAGGCCACAGAATGGCACAATGACAGAGTGTGGAGGTGACGGCAGCAGAAGCATCAGGAGGAGGCCACAGAGTGTCACAAAGACAGTGTGGAGGTGGCGGCAGCATCAGGAGGCCACACAGTGACACAATGACTGAGTGTGGAGGCGGCGGCAGCAGCTGCATCAGGAGGAGGCTACAAGTTGGCACAATGACAGAGTGTAGAGGTGGCAGCAGCAGCATCAGGAGGAGGCCACAGGGTGGCGCAATGACAGAATCTGGAGGTGGCGGCAGCAGCAGGAAGCCACAAAGTGGCACAATGACAGAGTGTTGAGGTGGCGGCAGCAGCATCAGGAGGAGGCCACAGAGTGGCAAAATGACAGCGTGGAGGTGGCAGCAGCAGCATCAGGAGGCCACAGAGTGGCACAATAACAGAGTGTGCAAGTGGCGGCAGCATCAGGAGGAAGCCACAAGTGGCACAATAACATTATGGAGGTGGCGGCAGAAGCAGGAAGCCACAAAGTGGCACAATGACAGAGTGTGGAGGTGGCAGCAGCATCAGGAGGAGGCCACAGGGTTGCACAATTACAGTGTGGAGGTGGCAGTAGCATCAGGAGGCCACAGAGTGGCACAATAGCAGTGTGGAGGTAGCAGCAGCATCATCAGGAGGCCACAGAATGGCACAATGACAGAGTGTGTAGGTGGAGGCGGCAGCAGCATCAGGAGGAGGCTACAGGTTGGCACAATGACAGTGTAGAGGTGGAGGCAGCAGCATCAGGAGGAGGCCACAGGGTGGCGCAATAACAGAATCTGGAGGTGGGCGTCAGCAGCAGAAAGCGACAAAGTGGTACAATGACAGAGTGTGGAGGTGGCGGCAGCAGCATCAGGAGGAAGCCACAGGGTGGTAGATAACAGTGTGGAGGTGGCAGCAGCATCAGGAGGAGGCCACAGGGTTGCACAATGACAGTGTGTAGGTGTCAGCAGCATCAGGAGGCCAAAGTGTGGCACAATGACAGTGTGGAGGTAGCAGCAGTATCAGGAGGAGGCCAAGAATGGAACAATGACAGAGTGTGGAGGTGGACGCGGCAGCAGCATCAGGAGGAGTCCACAGGGTGGTAGATAACAGTGTGGAGGTGGCAGCAGCATCAGGAGGCCACAGAGTGACAGAATGACAGAGAGTAGAGTTGGCGGCAGCAGCATCAGGACGAAACAGAGTGGCACAATGAAAGAGGGTGCACAATGACAGTATGGAGGTGGCGGCAGCATCAGGAGGCCACAGAGTGGCACAATAACAGAGTGTGGAGGTGACGGCAGCAGCAGCATCAGGAGGAGGCCACAGGGTGTCACAATGACAGTGTGGAGGTGGCAGCAGCATCAGGAGGCCACAGAGTGACACAATGACTGAGTGTGGAGGTGGCGGCAGCAGCAGCAGCATCAGGACGCCACAGGGTGGCGCAATGATAGAATCTGGAGGTGGCAGCAGCAGAAAGCCACAAAGTGGCACAATGACAGAGTGTGGAGGTGGCGGCAGCAGCATCAGGAGGAGGCCACAGAGTGGCAAAATGACAGCGTGGAGGTGGCAGCAGCAGCATCAGGAGCCCACAGAGTGGCACAATGACAGAGTGTGCAAGTGGCGGCAACATCAGGAGGAGGCCACAGAGTGGTACAATAAAAGTGTGGAGGTAGCAGCAGCATCATCAGGAGGCCACAGAATGGCACAATGACAGAGTGTGGAGGTGGACGCGGCAGCAGCATCAGGAGGAGGCCACAGGGTGGTAAATAACAGTGTGGAGGTGGCAGCTGCATCAGGAGGCCACAGAGTGACAGAATGACAGAGAGTAGAGGTGGCGGCAGCAGCATCAGGATGAAATAGAGTGGCACAATAAAAGAGTGTGAAGGTGGCGACACCAGCAGCATAAAGAGGAGGCGACAGGGTGGTACAATGACAGAATGGAGGTGGCGGCAGCATCAGGAGGCCACAGAGTGGCACAAAGACAGTGTGGAGGTAGCAGCAGCATCAGGAGGCCACAGAGTGACACAATGACTGAGTGTGGAGGTGGCGGCAGCAGCAGCATCAGGAGGAGGCTACAAGTTGGCACAATGACAGAGTGTAGAGGTGGCAGCAGCAGCATCAGGAGGCCACAGAGTGGCACAATGACAGAGTGTGCAAGTGGCGGCAACATCAGGAGGAGGCCACAGGGTTGCACAATTACAGTGTGGAGGTGGCGGCAGAAGCAGGAAGCCACAAAGTGGCAAAATGACAGCGTGGAGGTGGCAGCAGCAGCATCAGGAGGCCACAGAGTGGCACAATGACAGAGTGTGCAAGTGGCGGCAGCATCAGGAGGAAGCCACAAGTGGCACAATAACATTATGGAGGTGGCGGCAGAAGCAGGAAGCCACAAAGTGGCACAATGACAGAGTGTGGAGGTGGCAGCAGCATCAGGAGGAGGCCACAGGGTTGCACAATTACAGTGTGGAGGTGGCAGTAGCATCAGGAGGCCACAGAGTGGCACAATAGCAGTGTGGAGGTAGCAGCAGCATCATCAGGAGGCCACAGAATGGCACAATGACAGAGTGTGGAGGTGGAGGCGGCAGCAGCATCAGGAGGAGGCTACAGGTTGGCACAATGACAGTGTAGAGGTGGAGGCAGCAGCATCAGGAGGAGGCCACAGGGTGGCGCAATAACAGAATCTGGAGGTGGCGGCAGCAGCAGAGAGCAACAAAGTGGTACAATGACAGAGTGTGGAGGTGGCGGCAGCAGCAGGAGGAGGCCACAAGTGGCACAATAACAGTATGGAGGTGGCGGCAGCAGCAGGAAGCCACAAAGTGGCACAATGACAGAGTGTGGAGGCGGCAGCAGTTTTAGGAGGCGGCCACAGGGTTGCACAATTACAGTGTGGAGGTGGCAGCAGCAGCAGGAGGCCACAGAGTGGCACAATGACAGTGTGGAGGTGGCAGCAGCATCACGAGGATGCCACAGGGTGGCACAATGACAGAGTGTGGAGGTAGCAGCAGGATCATCAGGAGGCCACATAAATTGCACAATGACAGAGTGTGGAGGTGGCGGCAGCAGCAGCAGCATTAGGAGGAGGCCACAGGGTGGCACGATGACAGTGTGGATGTGGAAGCAGCAGCATCAGGAAGCCACAGAGTGGCACAATGACAGAGTGTGGAGTTGGCAGCAGCATCATCAAGAGGAGGCCACAGATTGGAAAAATGAAAATGTGGAGGTGGCAGCAGCATCAGGAGGAGGCAACAGGGTGGCACAATGACAGTGTGGAGGTGGTATCAGCATCAGGATGCCATAGAGTGGCACAATGACATAGTGTGGAGGTGACAGCAGCATCAGGAGGAGTCCACAGGGTGGCACCATGACAGTGTGGAAGTGGCAGCAGCGGCAGCAGGCGGAGGCCACAGGGAGGCACAATGATAGATTGTGGAGGTGGCAGTAGCGTCAGGAGGAGGCAACAGGGTGGCACAATGACAGTGTGGAGATGGCAGCAGCATCAGGAACCATAGAGTGGCACAATGACAGAGTGTGGAGGTGGCAGCAGCATCAGGAGGAGTCCACAGGGTGGCACAATGACAGAGTGTGGAGGTGGCAGGAGCGTCAGAAGGAGGCAACAGGGTGGCACAATGACAGTGTGGAGGTGGCAGCAGAATCAGGACGCCATAGAGTGACACAATGACAGAGTGTGGAGGTGACAGCAGCATCAGGAGGAGTCCACAGGGTGGCACAATGACAGTGTGGAAGTGGCAGCAGCGGCATCAGGCGGAGGCCACAGGTTGGCACAATGACCGTGTGGAGGTAGCAGCAGCATCATCAGTAGGCCACAGAATGGAACAATGACAGTGTGTGGAGGTTGCGGCAGCAGCAGCATGAGGAGACCAGAGGGTGGCACATTGACAGTGTAGGGGTGGCAGCAGCAGCATCAGGAGGAGGCCACAGGGTGGCAAAATGACAGTGTGAAAGTGGCAGCAGCTTGAGGAGACCACAGAGTGGCACAATGACAGAGTGTAAAGGTGGTAGCACAGAGTGGCAAGGTGACATAGTGTGGAGGTGGCAGCAGCATCAGGAGACCGCAGAGTGGCAAGGTGACAGTGTGAAGGTGGCAGCAGCATCAGGAGACTACAGAGTGACCCGGTGACAAAGTGGGGAGGTGGGTGGCAATACCAGTACCAGCTGAAGATGGTGGGTGAAAGAAAGAGCACTTGGCATCAGATATGTGGCATCAGGCGGGTGGCAGCATCAGAATAGTAGCTGGGGCAGGTAGCTAGAAGAAACCGGTCTCTTTTGTCAAAGTGTTGGTGTGGCACCATGGATGATCTAATCTGATGCATCAGGCACTGGTGGGTGGAAATCCTGGCTGATCCACGTCTGATTCATCTTGACAACGGTCAGTCTCTCCACATTTCGGGTGGACAGGCGAGTTCCTCTTGGGGTAACTATGGCCCCCACTGCACTAAACACCCTCTCTGATGCCACACTACTGGCTGGGCAGGACAGCTTTTCCAGGGCAAACTCTGCCAGTTGCAGCCACAAATCCAGTTTGGCTGCCCAGTAGTCTAGCAGATATTCAATGTTGGGTGGCAGGGTGCTGTCCAAGTATGCCACCACCTGCTGGTTCAGGTCCTGCTTCAGGTCTAGCTGCTTCTGCTGGTGAGTGGTTTCTTCACTAGGTGGGTGAAGAAAGCTGCTCATCAGCGACTCTAGACTCAAGTTGCTGCTGATAGAGCTGGAACTGCTCCTATCCCCCCCCCCCCTCACCACAGCAGCTATGGCAGAGGAACATGAGCACAGACCTGCGAGAGAATGGACGATTTACATCCCATGGCATGTTTACCTTGAGGTAGCTCTAAAAGTGTTCATGTCTGGAGATCATTGAGTGATGTCATCTCTTCATCAGCGGCCAACTGACTACATAGGATGTTTCTATAGTAGTTAAGTTTGTCCTCCCTTTCAGCGGGTGTAAAAAAAAGGCCCCCATTTTGGAACGGTAGCAAGGGTCCAACAAGGTGGAGAGCCAGAAGTCATCCCTCTGCCGAATGGTAACAATTTGGCTGTCACTACGCAAGCAAGTGAGCATGCATCGGGCCATTTGTGCAAGTGGCTCTTAGGGACCACCACATCAGAGCCACGGTTTTCCCAGGCCACTTTATGGTAATGCTGCATATGTTGACGTAGGGCCATGGTGCCAACATTGGCACCCTGGCCACGCTTAACCTTCTGCCCACAGATTCTACAAATGCCCATGTTCAAAAAACTGCCACACCGCTTAGTAGGTGAATTTACCCCCAACACTCCGCACTGACTGACTGCTACCGCCGCTGCTTCCGTGAACCCCTGCACCACTTTTGTACAAGTGGCTCAGAGAAAATCCCTGCCTCTATCTCCACTGGGTACTGCCACGGTGTGTCTGTGTCCTCTGCCTCGTCTTCCTCATCGCCCTGTAGCTCCTCTGGCTGCTCCTGCACCTCCTCTACTGTCACCTGTGTAGAAAAACCACCCATTTCGCTACACATTGCTTGTGCCCCAATGTCCTCCTCCTCCTCCAGTTCAGCCCTCACAGGGCTCTTGTCGCTTTGAGATCTAGGCGTCACGTCTCCAGTCTCCTGACCAGCCAGATTTACCAGCATATGTTCCACCAGCATATGTTGTGAAGCAGTGGAATGATGTTGTTCATCCCGTAGTCCTGGCAACTGACAAATAACATGGCCTCCTCAAAGGGCCTGAGCAAACGGCAGGTGTCACACATGAGCTGCCACTGGCTGACATCGAAGTTAAACAAGGGAGTACTCCTGTCCGCTTGGATCATCAAGAAATCTTTTGTGGCCTTTCTCTGTTCGTATAGTCGGTCCAACATATGGAGGGTGGAATTCCAACTGGTGGAAACGTCACATATCAGCCTATGTTGGGCGATGCTGTTCTGCCGCTGCGGCTCAAGGAGGGTATGCTTTGCGGTGTACAAGTGGCTGAAGTGCATGCAAAGTTTCCTGCCCATTTTTAGGATGTCTTGCAGATGGGTGGAAGACTTCAGGAACCGCTTGACAACCAGATTAAATGCGTGTGCCATGCAGGGTGCATGGCTCAGCCCTCCTTGACACAGTGCCGATGTCATGTTTTTTCCGGTTGTGGGTCACCATGGTTCCAATTTTGACTTGTCACAAAGAAAGCCAGGATTCGATTTCTTGATGAAGGACACAAAGCAGTTCCTCCCCTGTGTGACTCTGTTCGCCCATGCAAACAAGTTGCAGAACAGCGTGACACCGCCGTGCCCTGCACATGTGGTATGCTGGAGGGCACTGTGAATTGTCCCTGCAGTGGAGCCTGAGGACACGGTGGATGATGGGGAGGCAGAGGCAGACATTGTCGCAAGACCAACAGCGTGAGAATGTGGAGGCGGAAGTGGCGTCACCTGACCAAGTTGCAGGTGTGACTGTGCAGGAACCACATTCATCCAGTGGGCCGTAAAGGACATGTATTGTCCCTGACCGTAGTTACAGCTCCACAAGTCGGCGCTGCTGTGCACTGCGCTGCTGTGGCCAGGAGCACATTCAGCTTCTGCGCCGTTGGATGAGTGCACGCATACTGTTGTCTCTTGTAAATCGCTTCGGTGATCGATTGCTGACGGAATGACTGACGAGGAGTAGGAGGAGGAGCAGGAGCATCAGGACCAGCAGATTATGTGAAGGACAGACAGCTCCCTTCAGCTGAGATGGTGGAGCTTTGAATGCCTGAAATTGGGTGCGTGCCACTGGGTGATGCACCGGTTGTTGCGGCAGGCTGGACCACTACATCAGAGCCACGGTTCTCCCAGGCCACTTTATGGTGATACTGAATATGTTTACGTAGGGCTGTGGTGCCAACATTGGCACCCTGGCCACGCTTAGCCTTCTGCCCACAGATTCTACGATTGGCTATGTTCACCTCCTCCGGCGGCTTAACAAAAAACTGCAACACCACTTAGTAGGTGATTTTACCCCCAACACTCTGCACTGACTGACTGCTACCGCCGCTGCTTCCAGAAACCCCTGCACAACTACTTTCCGGGCAGGTAGGCTCCTTCGAAGCGGGTAGTCTACTGCGGGCACATTTGGCTTCTGACCTCCCACTGTTAGCATACACGGTTTGTACCACTGTACCACTGTATGTCATTGCTGTATATTGTATGGTCACTAGATGGCAGTGTTACATTTGTGTAAGTTCCTGTTTTGCTATGTCTTTCAAACTCCATATGAACTGTGGAACAAAAAGAAACCAGATTTAGGACACATCAGAATTTTTGGAAGTAAAGCCTATGTACACATTCCAAAAGAACAACGTACAAAATGGGATGCATGTGGAAAAGAAGGAGTACTTGTGGGTTACAGTGAATCTCAAAAAGGATACATGATTTTACATCAAGACTAGAGATGAGCGAACATTTAAAAGTCCGTGTCAGGTCGGTGGTATGCGATCCGTTATGGATTCGCACAATACAGCATATGGAATCCATAGGGCGGCTGCCACCAACCCGAATCTGTAACAGCTGAGGTGCGTCACTGTCATGTGATCAGTGCAGGGGCGTGGCTCAGCACGGGATCAAATCCCGTGCTGAGCCACGCCCCCTGCACTGATCACATGACAGTGACGTCACGCCAGGTCCTTCAGCTGTTCTACAGTTCGGGTTGGTGGCAGCCGCCCCTTATGGATTCCATATGCGCTATTGTGGAATCCATAACGGGATGCGCAATTAACCACCACCCGAACCCCGAACAACGGACTTTTTTTAAATGTTCGCTCATCTCTAATCAAGACACAAACAAGGTAACAGTCAGCAGAAGTGTGATTATTGATGAAAGTTCTGTGTGTTTAAAGTTTGAACAACTGACACAAATTATTCAAACTAAGAAAGAATCAACATCAGTCACTCAAGAAAATATGGAAAGTGACACAGAAATAGAAATTACTGCAGAAAAATCAAAAACTGAAACTGAACCAGAGATACCTTAAGTCAGAAGATCAACCAGAACCAATAAAGGTGTTCCAGCTGAACGTTTATCTTACCTAGCTCGCAGAGCCATTCAAACTGAACCAGGTTCATGGAAAGAGATGCAGAAACTGCCAATGCACGAGAAACAAATGTGGAATAAAGCCGCTAATGAAGAGATGACATCACTCAATGATCTCCAGACATGAACACTTTTAGAGCTACCTCAAGGTAAACATGCCATAGGATGTAAATGTGTATAATAAAACCAAATATAAATATAAGCCCTTTTTTTCCACTAATACACTCCAAAAAGGGCTTTAGAACATATAACTGCACTGCTGAACCGCAAATAGGCCCTTATTTTTTCCACTAATACACTCCAAAAAGGGCTTTAGAACATATAACTTCACAGCTGAATGGCAAATATCTATTTTTTTGATACTAATACACGCCAAAAAGGGCTTTAGAACATATAACTGCAGCGCTGAATAGCAAATATATATATTTTTTTGCTACTAATACATTAGAACGTATAAGTGCACCGCTGAACAGCAAATATATATTTTTTTGCCACTAATAGACGCCAAAAAGGGCTGTAAAACATATAACTGCACCGCTGAACGGCAAATAGGCCCTTATTTTTTTCCACTTATACACTCCACAAAAGGCTTTAGAACATATAACTATACTGCTGAACGGCAAATAATATATATATTTTTGCCACTAATACACGCCTAAAAAGGGCTTTAGAACATATAACTGCACCGCTGAACGGCAAATAATATATATTTTTTCCACTAATACATGCCAAAAAGGGCTTTAGAACATATAACTGCACCGCTTAATTACAAATATTTTTTTAATAAGCCCATTTTTTCCACTAATACAAGCCAAAAAATGCTTTCGAATATATAACTGCACCGCAAAAGGGCAAATAAGACATAGAAATATTTCCTTGTAATAAACTCTGTTATTGCACCCCAATAACAAGAACGATTTGCTGAAATTACAGAGCTGTATAATGGCAATTTGGATCCGTATTCAGTGCAGCAAGGTGTAATAGGATTGTTCCCATTACCCAGGCTGTAAACTCCTCTACTGAACCCTGTTCTGCTTCAATACTGTGGAATGATTCCTCCCTATCCTTTCACTGAACTTCTACAGCAATATCAAAGTTTTAAAGTCTTTTCTACCACTCTCCCTAGAGCCTGCTGACATCTCTCGCCGCACTAAATACACTGAAAAATGGCTGAATCCAAGATAGCTAAGGCTATTTATAGGACTGTGACATCACAGGGCAGGCTGGCTGCTGATTGACTGCATGCATGGCATTGTGGGTGATCCCTCGTTCCTAGAGTTCCTTGCTCCATGTCCTAACACGTGCAGCAGCTATTTTAGGAAAAAATGCAATTCGTTACCACCAAGCGTGAGGAAATTTGGATTCAGTGCAAATCAAATATTTCCTCAAATTCGGATCGAATTCCACTTCGTCAACTTCGATTCGCCCATCTTTACTGGAGAGCTTTGGCCTCCATTTCCCCATTACATTGATATCCACAGTGACCCCATAAGAGCTGCTGTATTCTTCTGACAGGCAGGACCTTCAGGTGTGCAGTGAGAGGTGCTGTCCTCTGTCTGATCACTTCCATTATGGTCCAGTGAGCTTTTCTAAATCTAGATCTCTTCTCACTGTTGCATTTTGAGAATTTCAATCTCATGGTTATTTCTCCAATTGGAGGTCTAGTTTGATGGAAAAGTATTACTTGTGGAGCTTGGGGGAAGCCTATTGCCAGTGTGTACTTACTGTATGTACAGTAGCTTAGGATATCTTGCCAGAAAGATGTGGTCTGCGCATTATCCTATACTCCGTTACACAAATCTGTGTGAGGGGTCTGACACATTGGGCAGAGAATGCATTTTTCCCTCCACCTTCCATTTATGATTTCCCTACCCTATAATATTATTCCTGCTATATCTTGATCCCCCATCCATCTTTGCCATGTCTAATTTTAAGAACTTCTAAATCCATTGTATAGCTGTGAAAGTGTCATTCAGTTTGTGACAGCGTGGGCCTAGAGAGCATTTGGAAAGTTTTGACCCCTTAACTTTTTTATATTTTGCTATACCTTTTCCCTGCTCAATCTCCACTAAATCTCCTTTAATGAGAAAGTGAAAATTTAGCAAATTTATTAAAAAGGAAAAACTCGTATTTTGCATGGACGTAATTTTCAGACCCGTTGCTAAGACACTTGAAATTTAGCTCTGAGCCCCTCTTCTCATCATAATTTTTTTAAATGCTTTTACACCTTCAAAAAGTGTAATAGGATCGACGGGCACCCCGACTGGGTACCTCCGTTGAAAGATGCTCCTAGCGCTTCTTAAGGATTCCAAGCGCTCTAGCCGATGGGGAGGGCGGACGATACCATCTGCCATGAACTGCAGGTACTCTGCTGTTATCCTCCTCACGAACTGCACAGATTTCTCCGGGGGGTTGGGTCCGAAGAAAATCAGCCGTGATCTCAGCTCTCTGTCAAATTCCTCCTGCGTGTAGCTGGGTGCCATGCTTGTTCTCCTGAAGTTGGGTATGAGTGCTAGCGTTGCCCTCAATTTGTAATTCCACGAACGGTGTCTCCGAGCTGCTTTACCTCGCACTAGAACGCCATCCCACTGCTTGCCACCAATGTAACGGATCGTTACGCACACAACTCCGTTTAGGCGATATTCCCTTTCCGACACACCGGCAGTTACTGCAATCACCAACTTCCCGAACTGCAAACCACACAAATTCACCAACTTCCGAACAAGAGACACACGAACCCTGGAAGCAGCCGAACAGGAAAAGCAATATGAACAGCTTACACTCCTGGCAATCGGCATACAGTCAAATCCCCCCCAATAACGAGACGACACTTCGTTTTGAGGGTCAAGCAGGAACTCTCTCTTGGATGGCAAAGCTTGGCCTTTTATGCAAGTCTTCCAGCCAGGGCTACTCCCCCGGGGACCTGATTGAGGACAGGCACACAAAATACAGTGACCAATCAATATACAGCCAGATATATCCCAACCCCACATGCAATGTCCATTGTGGATGTTGATTAGGTCACAGGCAATGTCCATTGTGAATATTGATTAGGTCACAGCAATGTCCATTGTGAATGCCAACTGTCACTGGGGCCATAGTCACAGGGTAAGAGGCTGACAAGCAGGCCTCTCCAATGACCAGGGATAAATGGCAGTTTGTCACAGTGTTGAGACCGCGCGTCCCTCTCTTTACTAGTCCTCCACGCGATGTTAACAGGGTCTTTTGTCAGATTTTCTGAGTCACCCAGGCTCCTCTCATGCGGAGATCCTGTGAAGTGTCAAAAGAGTATATACCGTAGTGAAGTACCCTCACACTTTCCATACCTCCACCACTTTTATATACTTACTAGACACAGATACAGTTGTGTTCAAACGTATTCAACCCCCAATGCTGTAAAGGGTTTTAGGGAATTTAGTGTACATTTGTAATTGTGTTCAGAATGAAATCTTATAAGGACTTTTTAAAGAACCAAATGCAACTAAAATGACATCAATTGTTTTTGTAATACAATATTAAATGTTTTTTTTGTGATTTCTTCATTGACACAATTATTCAACCCCTTAAAGACTACCACTTTTAAGAGCAGAGGTTCATTCAAGTGTTTTCGATCAGGTAATGAAAACACCTCTGGATGTCAAGGAGCAGCAATCAAGCATAATAAGCACCAATTAGGCAGATGTAAAATGACTGTGATACTCAGCTCCTTCTAGACATTTACTGGTGTGTTTACAGACATGGTGAAGTCAAGAGAATGGTCCAGGAAGACAAGAGAAGAGGTGATTTATCTTCGCAGGAAGGGCAATGGCTATAAGAAGATTGTAAAGATGTTAAACATACCAAGAGACACCATAGGAAGCATCATTCGCAAATTCAAAGCAAAGGGCACTGTTGAAATGCTATCTGGTCGTGGCAGAAAGAAGATGCTGATTTTGACTGCTGTGCGCTACCTGAAGCGCAAAGTGGAGAAAAGTCCCCGTGTGACTGCGGAGGAACTGAAAAAAGATTTGTCAGATGCGGGTACTGAAGTTTCAGCTCAGACAATAAGGCGCACACTGCGTAATGAAGGCCTACATGCCAGAACTCCCGGGCGCACCCCCTTGCTGTCTCCAAAGAATAAAAAGAGTCGACTGCAGTATGCCAAAAGTCATGTGGACAAACCACAAAAGTTTTGGGATAGTGTTCTGTGGACTCATTAGAACTGTTTGGGCCCATGGATCAACGCTATGTTTGGAGGAGGAAGAACAAGGACTATGAAGAAAAGAACGCCTTGCCTACTGTGAAGCATGGCGGGGGGTCAATCATGCTTTGGGGCTGTTTTGCTTCTACAGGTACAGGGAAGCTTCAGCGTGTGCAAGGTACCATGAATTCTCTTCAGTACCAGGAGATATTGGATGAAAATGTGATGCAGTCCGTCACAAACCTGAGGCTTGGGGGACGTTGGACCTTTCAACAGGACAATGATCCCAAGCATACCTCCAAGTCCACTAGAGCATGGTTGCAGATTATAGGCTGGAACATTTTGAAGTGGCCATCGCAGTCACCAGACTTAAATCCGATTGAGAACCTCTGGTGGGACTTAAAGAAAGCAGTTGCAGCGCGCAAGCCTAAGAATGTGACTGAACTGGAGGCTTTTGCCCATGAAGAATGGGCGAAGATACCCGTATATCGCTGCAAGACACTTGTGTCAAGCTATGCTTCACATTTAAAAGCTGTTATAACTGGAAAAGGATGTTGTACTAAGTACTAAGATTGAATGTCACTTGGGGGTTGAATAAAACTGATAATGATGTGAGCACAGAAAAGACATTTGTGGTTATTTCATTATAAATGTTATGTTATATTTGTCTGACTTACAAGTGCCTCTTTGATTTAATTGTAAACAAGATGACTGAAATGATCAAAATCAATGTCAAACTGGCCAAAACACTCCATTTCAGTGGGGGTTGAATAATTTTGAACACAACTGTAGATTCAGGCATATAGTGCAGTATCCTTTGGATGGGAATGTATCCTTCCTTCCAATCGACTCCTATATTACTCACTAAAATATAAAGAATATCTCCTCTGGTGCAGCACCTTCAAGTGTTTGAAATCCACGTTTTAATGACATACTCACAAAACAGCTGATAAAACAAGCATAAAAGCTTAGTCCTTTTCGTTAGCCCAACCCGGGTTTCACTCACTGAGCTTCGTCAGGGGCGTCTACAACATCACCCTCCCCCGCTTTTACACCTTGACTGGCGTCCACCTGTGGTAACTCCAGTTGATTTGCATGATTTGGAAAGACACACCCCTGTCTATATAAGATCAGAGACCTGATTGTGTGGTGGCTAGAGACATGATTGTGTGAAGGCACAGGTCTAGAGAAGGGTACAAAAAAATTCTGCTGCACTGAAAGTTCCCAGGAGCACAGTGACCTCTATAGTTCGTATACAGAAGAGGTTTGAAACAACCAGGACCCTTCCTAGAGCTGACCGACTCATGAAACTAAGTAATCAGAAGAGAAGGGCCTTGGTAAGAAAGGTGACCAAGAACCCAATGATCATTCTGCCTGAGCTCCAAAGATATGTGCAGATGAGAGACTCTTCTAGAAGGTCAACCACCACTGCAGCATTCTATCAATCTGGGCTTTATAGAAGCGTTGCCAGAAAGAAGCCTCTCCTCAGTAAAAGACACATGAGAGTTTGTAAAAATCACCTAAAGGACTCTCATACTGTGAGAAACAAGATTATTTGGTCTGATGAACCCAAGTATTTTTTGCCTCAATACTAAGTGTCATATTTGTAGGAAACCACTGCCCAATACCATCCCTACAGTAAAGCATGGTGGTGTCAGCATCATGCTGTGTAGAAGTATTTCTCAGCAGCTGGGACTGGGAGACTGATCAGAGTTGAGAGAAAACTGAAAGGAGAAAATTTTAAAAATATTCATAATAAAAATGTGATCCAGTGTGCTATTGATCTCAGACTGGGCTGAAAGATTACTTTTAAATAAGACAATGTTTAACCTCTTTCTCTATTCTAGTATCTTTCCATCTTCTTTCAAACATTCTGTTATAACCCCACTACTAACAAAAAAAAACCTCTTGACCTGACCTGTGTTGCTAACTACTGGCCTCTTTCTAACCTCCTCTTCATCTCTAAACTCCTGGAAAGTTCTGTTTACTCTCGTTTAATAAGTATCTTTCTGCAAACTCTCTACTTGACCCCTTATGATCTGGCTTTCACCCTTTCCACTCTACAGAAACTACAGTTTCTAAAGTGTCTAACGATCTCCTGACAGCAAAAAGGATTGGCAACTATTCTCTACTCTCTACAGCTTTTGATATGGTAGACCACAAACTCCTCCTCCCCTGCTCCGATCAATTGGCCTTAAGGACACTGCTCTTTCCTGGTTCTCTTCTGATCTCTCTGGTCACTCATTTAGTGTATAATTTGCTGGTTTTACTTCTACTTGATGTTGGGGTTCCTCAGGGTTCAGTCTTAGGCCCTCTACTCTTCTCTCTTTACACAGCCCTCATCGGACAGGCTATCAGTAGATTTGGTTTTCAGTACCATCTTTATGCTGATGACATCCAACTATACACCTTATTCCCTGACAACACCCCTGCTTTACTCCAAAACACCAGTGATGTTCTAGCAGCTGTCTCGAATATCATGTCCTCTCTGTATCTAAAACTGAACCTCTTTGAACTTCTTGTCTTTCCCCTATCTACTAACTCACCTGAACTTGATATTTCAATTTCAGTCTGTGGTACTTGTATAACTCCTGGGAAGCATGCCCTCTGTCTTGAGGTCATGTTTGACTCAAATCTTTCCTTTGTTCCCCATATCTAATCACTTGCAGTCTCTTTTCATCTGCACCACAAGAACATCTCCAGAATTCACCTTTTTCTTATGGTGGAAATGGTACAAACTCTTGTTGCCTTGATTCATTCTCATCTTGACTACTTTAATTCATTACTAATTGGTCTTCTTCTCACTAAACTCTCCCCACTTCAATCTGTCCTAAATGCTACAGCCCAGTGCATCTATCTTTCCACCCACTACACTGATGCTTCTAACATATGCCAGTCACTTCATTGGTTGCTCAGAATACAGTTCAAACTTCTCACCCTCGCCCACAAAGCTCTCCACAGTGCTGCACCTCTATATATCTCCTCTCTGATTTTCGTCTACCGATCTACTTGCGCTTTCCGCTCTGCCAGTGATCTAAGATTAACATCCTACATAATTTGTACCTCTCACTCTCGACTTCTAGACCAGGGGTGGGGAACCTTCGGCCTGTGGGACCATTTCATGTGGCCCCACGGCCCCCTGTCAGAACATATTGTGAAAGATGCTAATGAACGCTTCCATTATGGAAGCAGTCATTAGCATGCGGGAGGAACAGGAAGGTGAGAACAGCGCATTGCTAGCTCTACTCACCTTCTTGGTCTTCTTCCGGCCCCAAGCTGTGTCCTGACATGTACAGTGTCAGGACGTTGTGCACGTAGACGCACACTATGACCTGACACTGTGCACTGTCAGGTCACAGTACAGCGCGGCAGGAAGAAGACCAGGGAGTGTAAATGAATCTGCCAAGTGGCAGCGCCATCTGGAGCTGGAGAGGTAAGTTTATTTTTTTATTTATTTTAAATGTCTGATCTGAGGTCTGATTGGGGCTGATCTGAGGGTGGAGAGGGGCTGATCTGGGTCTGATCTTAGGCTGGGGGGGTCTGATGGGGGCTGATCTGAGGCTGGGGGGGTCTGATAAGGGTCTGATCTGAGGCTGGGGGGTCTGATCTGAGGCTGTGGGTCTGATAGGGGTTTGATCTGAGGCTGGGGGGCTATTGGGGGGTCTGATCTGAGGCTGTGGGGTCTGATGGGGCTGATCTGAGGCTGGGGGGGTCTGATCTGAGGCTGGGTGTCTGATAGGGGTCTGATCTGAGGTTGGGAGGTCTGATGGGGGTGTGGTCTGATGCTAGGGTCTGAGGGTCTTATCTGAGGCTGATGTAGGCTGGAGGGTCTGATAGGAGGCTGATTTGAGGCTGATGGAGGTGGGGGAAGATCTTAGGCTGAGAAAGGGACAAAGGCAGGGACAGTTACGAAGAAAGAGGCAGGGACAGTGGCAGGGAGAGTGAAAGCTGGGTGGACCCCTCTCTGGACTACTCTGGGTGTAGCTTGGCTGACATTAATGCCAATTAAAGAACTAAATACATAATATTCTCAACTTCAAAATTAGACTGCTATATGTGGCCAAAATGGCACCTGTACTATTTGTAATATATAGTGCAGGTGCCATTTTGTGCTGCAAAAATACAGTGCTTGAGATTTTTTTAATTGAAGCGCAATTTCTGTAACTTACCCCTAAGTCACTTATATGTTTGACCAAATATAGCCATCAAATTTTTAAGTTGAGAATTTTGTATGGCCCCCAAACGATGTTACAAATATCCAAATGGCCCTTGGGTTCCCCACCCCTGTTCTAGACTTTTCTCCAGCTACACCTATTCTCTGGAATGCTCTTCCCCGAAATATCAGGTCAATTCCAAACTTCCCTATTGTGGGGGACTGTAGTTTAATGAGTATAATGCCTTTAGGATTTTACCCATTTTAAACCCTAGATATGATATATGGGAAGACATCGGTCAATTATAACTATTCCAAGGATGCCCGTACTCTGTGTTCCTATGGCTAAGCCAATTCTAATAACTCAATTTTCACTACATTCATCCAGTAATCCGATGTGGTCCTGAGGTGGGTTATAAAGTCAAGTAATTTTGGGAGCTTCTGTATAATTTTGGATCAATGAACAGGATAAGATCATCTGCAAAGATTAGTTCCTTCACAGTACCATTTCCTTACTGATATGCCTGTGTATAAGTTTGAAACTTCTATGTCACTCCCCTGGTTATAGGGCTAGATTGAATATAAGTGAGGATAGGGGCACCCCTAATGTTTTTCCTTTGATATATTAGTCTTTAGTAAATAGTGACTTTCAGTCAAGAAATCAAAGCTTTGAACTGTTCACTAGTGTTGAGCGAACAGTTCGAGAATAGTCAAAAAAGTTCGGGTTCGGGTTCGGTGTTCGTCGATTACTTCCCGCTTTCTGAAGGGCTGCACAGCAGCCAATCAGCTAGCGTTTTACTTCTTGCCCTAAGAGCCCATCACAGCCATGCCTACTAATGGCATGGCTGTGATTGGCCAAGTGCAGCATGTGACCCAGCCTCTATTTAAGCTGGAGTCACGTAGCGCCGCACGTCACACTGCTCTGATTAGTGTAGGGAGAGGACGCAGCTTCTGTCAGGGCAAGATTAGGCAGGTTAAAGTCAGCAACAGCACCTAATGAACGGATCAATTTACAGCTGAGAATCATTGAACTTCTGCTAGTTACTTGCTCGCTGGTTTTTAGGCTGCACAGAGCGTTTTTTCTGTCACTTATTTTCTGGGTTGATCGGGCGGCCATTTTGTGACTTGTGGTGCGCCAGAAGAAGCTGCCACCAAGTCCATCAATCCATCAATACTAGTTTTTTTTTTTTGCTATATTCTACATCAGGGGCTTGGCTATGCTAATTGTCACCCCTAGAAACTCAGGAAAGAAATTTCTATATTTTATTAAGGGGTTAAATACAATTGCCCAAATACCAATCCCTAAATCTGGTGTTCCAGCTTTGGTTAGACAAGTATAATACTGTCTGCTGTCTGGCAAAGGATAGATTATTTTCTGGGGTTAAATTCAATTGCCAAAATAGCAATACCATAAATCAGTGGTTTCAGCTGTGGCTGGCAAAATAGAATAGTGTCCGAGGTAACGCACACACGCACAGACGCACGTACACGATTCTTGAATAGTTGTATTATCGCGATAATAAAACTAACAGTGTAAAGTTGACTGTATTGCTCTAAGTTATATTCGCTGCATCGAATGTAACTTCTATTACAGCACACCAATACTAAAACTGACTAAGAGACAGCTTTAAGTTCTATTCGAACGCGATTGCAACTTTGGAACTTAAAGTGGTGTACGATTTTAAAAGTTGAGTACTAAAAGTTGGAATCGCAATGCGATTCTTATGTATTTGCTTAATCGCATTGTGATTACAACTTTGAGCTACCGATCACCATGGGAACGCTCCTCCAGTAGAATGTACTGCCGGATGTGAGAATTAAGTTGAAATCGCAACGCGATTATTATATATCTGCTTAATCGCATTGCCGTTAACTTAGCATTGCTAAATAATTCCATCCATATTCGCTAACTTACTGACTCAGTAAGTTAACGATATGGATGGAATTATTTAGCAATGCTAAGTTGAAATCGCAATGCGATTAAGCAAATATATAAGAATCGCATTGCGATTTCAACTTAATTCTCAGATCCGACAGTACATTCTACTGGAGGAGGCGTTCCCATGGTGATCGTTAGCTCAAAGTTGTAATCGCAATGCGTTTATTGCGGTATATTATCCCTCTGGGTGTCTTTTACAGCCTTTTTAGTGCCCAAAAGTTCGGGTCCCCATTGACTTCTATGGGGTTCGGGTTCGGGATGAAGTTCGGGTTGAGTTCGGATCACGAACCCGGACATTTGCCGGAAGCTCGGCCGAACCTCTCGAACCCGAACATCCAGGTGTTCGCTCATCTCTACTGTTCACCCTTCACTTGGTTCTGTCCTCATCCTCAAACTTCAGGCCATACCAGGGGTAAATTCTTATTCCACAGAGGGTCAGGTGTGAGTAGGGGTATTCTATGTTTTTATCACCGCCTGTAATAACCAGCCAAGCCATAAAAATGGTGTTACCTTTAGTGACGCAAAGCAGGACACTTTCTTCTTCTGGAGGGCTGGGGCAGTCTCATCCTGGACGATTGTGCTGATGTTTAGATTGTTGAGCTCACTGCTTTCTTTCTCCACCTCCATGTTACACGATTATCCTACACACCAATAAATATGAAGTAATAATCAGCATGTAAAAACAAGTGCAACATAATATTATCAATCCTGTCTGTTGCACCTATACTATGGTTTGACTAATTCTTATACATCAGTTGCATTAATTATTCTGCTTTTATGTTTTATAACCCAGTCACATCTAGTGCTGCACAGCACATATTCTGCTTACGCCATGTCTTATACTTTAGTCACATCCTGTAATAGTATTAACATGACAAGGTACTGGGTACCCCCTCGGGCTAAACCTGCCTCCTTCCCCAGCTCATTCAAAACCTCTACCCTTACTCCAAAAAACCCCATGCTCTTGCCTCCCATCTTTTTCCCCCCAAAAACCACGCATACTACAGGTCGGATTTAAATCGGATGCCCGCCGATTCCCTCAAAGATGGCGCCGTCTAGTGCCCCCACCAATATAAAACCTCCTTACCCCGCCCCTGTCACTATGGCAACCACCTTAACCCCCCCCCCCCATTAACCTGGACCTAACCCTGTCCCCTCGCTGACCCCATCCCCTGTCATGAGGGCCTCCCCCTTATTGCTTCTTTTATTATAGGGTCCGGCCCCACTTGACTGCTCACCTGATATGTGGAATCGTTAATAGTCTGGAAAGCAAGGTAGGAGTTCAGTGGCTGCAGTGGCGCACCGACAGGGGGTTTAGGGGTCTGGACCCCCCCTAGAACCCAGAACCAATTTTTTTTTTAAATCTCTCAGGGCCGCACCGCCGATCGCAACAGGCAGCGCGGTCCTGGTTTTAATTGTTGGTGGCGGTGGGGAGGCAGTAGTAGATGAGCGCTTCCATTGCGGAAGCGTTCATCTCTATATTCATCTGTGTCGCCGTCCTCAGGACAGTGATACAGATCAATGTGCTGTGGCAGGGGAGGGAGAGGCGTCTCCCTGCAGCCTATCAGAGGCCGGCTCAGGTGGCACGATGACATCATTATCATCGTGCCGCCTGAGCCGGGCAGCACACAGCGCGGCCGGAAGAGGTCTGCTGCTAACCTCATGGGGGTAAGTATTAGTGGTTTGTTTTTTTTTGTTTTTTTAATGGTGGCACATTTTAGGGGGCACCTGGTGGCATTTTGTTTTGTGGGGGCACTATGGGGCATTTCTCACTGGCCCGCTTTGGGTAGGGGGCATACTATGGGAAATCTGGTGGATTTTTTTACTGCCCCATTTGGGAGGCACTATGGGGCATCTGGTGGCACTATAGGGGCATTATTTGGGGCACCACACCATGGGGGAGTGGAGCATTATGGGGGCATTTATTTATTTATTTCTATCCCATTTTGGGGGAGCACTATGGGGAATCTGGGGAATTTTTACTGCCTTATTTTGGAGGGGGCCCTATTAGGGCATCTGGTGGCACTATAGCGGCATTATTTGGGGCACTATGGGGGAGTGGAGCACTATGGGGGCATCTGGGGGCTCTAAAGGGGCTTTTTATAGGCATATTATGGGGGCACTATGGCATCTGGTGGCACTAAGGGGCATTTTTCACTGGCACATTATGGGAGGCACTATAGGGAGAGCAGCACTATGGGGCATCTGGTGGCACTATAGGGGCATTATTTGGGGTCACTATGGTATTTTTTTACTGGCACAATATCCCTATATGCACTATGGTATCTGGCTGGCACTAAGGTGTATTTTTACTGGCACATGGGAGGCACTATAGGGCCGGGCATCACTATGGGCATCTGGTGGCACTAAGAAGGGGCATTTTTAACTGGCACATTATGAGGGCATTATGGGTGAAAGAAGCACTATGGGGGCATCTGGTGGCACTAAGAAGGGAATTTTTACTGACACATTATGAAGGGCACAAAGAAGGGGTATTTTCTACTGGCACATTATGGGGAGAGGAGCACTATAGGGGCATCTGCTGGGGGCACTACAAAGGGGCATTTTTTGCTGGCATATTATAGGGGGCACTATGGGGAAGGGAGAGAAGCACCATGGAGGCATGTGCTGGGGGCACTAAGATGGGGTATTTTATACTGGCAAATTATCGGGGCACTATGGTCAAGTGGGAGAGGAGCACTACGGGGGCATTTACTGGGGCACTATATAGAGGTATTTTATACTGGCATACATTATGGGGACATTAGCTCAACTGCGGGCACTAAGCAGGTGTATTTCTTGTACTGTAATATTATAGGGAGAATTATTACTACTAGGGGGCATTATGGTGAGCTTTACTACTACTGGGGGGCTATGGCGAACATGATCACACTAGTATGGGCACTATGGGGGCATTATTACTAAGTGTGCTCAGGCAGGGAATTATTTCTATTGGTGGGAATTTGGTAAGCACTGTTACTTTGGTGGGCACCCTTGCACAGTATCAGCTTAGCACAATTATTTTTGGGGACAATATGTTTATTCTATTAGTGTCAGGGATACTATATACTGGGCACAGTTATTTTTTTAGAGCACTGTGTGCCAATAATTGTAGAAGGGGGCACTATCTGTGTGGTACAGGTATTTTTCAGGGGATAGTTTCTGCAGTATAGTATTGAGGAGCACAGCGGGAACAGTATTGGGGATGGCAGGATGGGGTGTTCAGAAGATATGAAGATGATGGAAAAGTGGGAAACTAATGTCTGTTTGTCAATCTCTGCAGAGACAGGAGATGGGTGAAAAATCATCATGGCGGTCTGGTCTGAATGGAGAAGATGAGAAAAGAGAACGTCTACATCAAAGGTGACATCACTGGATGTAGGAGGTATGTGGCGCTATGTAGGATAGGAGATGCACCGGCTTCTCCTCCTGCCATTTGCAAAAGGAGGATTCAGAGCTACGTGAGGACGGCCCAAGGGGGTGGCAGGCCAGGGGCGGGTGGCGGATGGTGGGGGGAATCACAAGCCTTGAGCAAGATCTGGGGAGGGAGAAGAGCGGAGGAGCTTCCTGGCTGTAGCCTGCTGTTGTCTATTGTATAATGTGAAGCAGGCAGTGCAGCCAGGACACGCCATCCCCTCTGTATGATGTGTAGAGCTCTACTCCACTTTTGGTGCCTTCAGGACTAGGAGGGAGGAAGTGAAACTGCAACAGCTCCTGCCACGGAGCTACGTGGGGGGCAGTGTGAGTACAGGGGCTTTATGTTTGGCCCTGTATGGTGGAGTATTAGGTACAGTGTGTCTATGTAGGATGAGGGTGAGACTCTTACCGTCATCCTCATCAATATCATTTCAGCTGTACAGTGTTTGTTGGGAGTGGCCTATTATATGTAGGATGGTCTTAGAAAAATGGGCGGGGTCAATTTTTTGGAGCTGCACAATTTTTTTCTTTTCGGACCTCCCCTAGACAAAATTTCTGGGTGCTCCCCTGAGTGGCTGTGACAGTTCAGATGGCTGGAGTTTACTGAAGCAAGGTGTAGTAAAATAAGAGTCCAAGTTCGGTAACAGATGAATGATAATAGTGGTAGCAAGAGGCAGAAACATAGTGATGTAACAAGTTTTAGCTGGACTAGAGGCTGGAAGCACAATAATCTGGCAAGGAGGAAGTGGCAAGGCATGGCTTACATAGGAAGTCCAAGCGTGGAGCTAATTGAGGAATCAAGGCAAAACTATCAAGACACTGTTCATTAGATTCAGGAAAGGAGCTGTCCAGAATTGCCAGTAGGTCAGTGAGATGAGCTACTGTCTGGGACAAAGGAGTTTCTGGGTTTAAATCCTGATAGTACTCCCCATTTTCCAGGATGACCTCTGGGCTTAGTAGAGGCTGCCTTGTCAGGGTCTAACTGATAAAAAATTTGGCAAGTGGGGGCGTGGCCTAGCCGGGAATGTGAGCAGACGTTGTACCTCACTCTCTTGAACTCCGATCCTCTTAATCCTCCTGCATTCACCTGTATTCTGGGTGACAAGATCCTTTGGGGAGAGCCCCTGAGTTCCAGAGCCTGGGCAGCATAAAAAAAGTAAAGTATGAGACGCCAGTCTAAGAAAGAGAAGGAGGGGAAGGAGAGCGGGCCTGCAGTGGGGGCGAAGCAAGATGATGCTGGCGCGCTGGTGAAGGCAGCGGAGGTCGCCGTGTGCCTGGGGCAATTTTCTAGAGTAGCTAATACAATCTGATCCTGAGGCGCTGCAGAAAGGAGGTACTGTGCCCTGGCTGGACTCCTCTGTTAACGCCAACAGCAGGGAGAGCATGGAGGATCTGGGGCTGCTGGGGAGGCCTCCCCCAACATGGCTGCAGTTGATAGTGAATGTAGCAAAGCAGAGTCCAAGGCACAAAATGAGCCTACCTTCTTTCCCTAAACACACAAATGGGGAGCCTGCAAGAGAACATGTCTTTTATTAGAACAGATCTGAGGAAGGTCTCTGAGAGAATTAAAGAGGTAGAAGACCAGGTCGGCTGCTTGGAAGATCAGGTGCCTCATGTCAGAAAGGATCTGGGGAAAAGTGGTGCACCATGTTTCTTATTTGCTGAGCAAGGCGGACGACCTGGAAAACAGGCTCCATAGAAATAATATACTTCTTGTGGGCATACCTGAAAATGCAGTGGTCTTTTTTGAGCAGTGGCTCACTGCAAAATTTGGAATGGACACTCTCTAATCTATTTGCTATTGAAAGAGCCCACACGGTGCCCTTCCGCTCTCCACCACCGGGGGCCCCTCCAAGGCCAGTTCTGATCAAGCTGCTGCACTTCAAGGATAAAGACACTGTATTGCGTAGAGCCAGAGACCACACAGATTTGCTAACTAATGGCAGGAAAATATTCATCCTCCCGGATCTTTCAGCGGAAGTACAGAAGAAAAGAGTGAAATTTGTGGAGGTGAAGTGATGCCTGAGAGAACGCCAGTTGCCATATTCCATGCTATATCCATCGAAGCTGCGAGTAGTAGCAAACGGCAATACCTCTGTGTAGTGTCCACAACAAATTTTTGGGAGGTGTTGAGGAATACGAATTTTTTTTTTAGGGCAGCCATTGTGATGCTGGTAGTGTTGAGCAAACCCGTACTGCAGCAAAAGTTCGGGTTCAAGTTCGGTGTTCGGGCATTTAATAAAGCTTGTTGAAACAACAAGCTTTTAAGCTGTGGGCACTTAGAAGCCATCACAGAGGTAGTGATGAGTGGCATAGGCAATATTCGTTTTCACGATATTTTGTGATTTTTTCGCATAATATTTGCAATAAATTTGTGAATTCTAGAATTCTCGATCTCCAGTCATTATTTTCGCGATTGTGCAAATCGGCACTAATGATGCACATTTTTTTGCGCAATACATGCAGTTTCACATTTTATCAGGTCTGAGTAGATATTACTGATTGTTGCACTAAGTATTGTTGTGACATCACTGTGTCTAACAGAGACACGAATCCCTATCACAGCACAGTAATTCCTATTACACTACCCAACACCCTACACTGAAACCTATCAGCTACATTATATCACTATCTAACCTACACTGACTATCTCCCATCTGTATTATATACACGTATATGAGCTAACTATTAGTGATGAGCGGCAGGGGCAATAATTGAGTTCGCAATATTTCGTGAATATTCGTTAGAATATTCGTCATATATTTGCGAATATTCGTATTTGAGATTATTCTATTGATTGCGAAAAATCGGCAATGTAATATTCGCGTAATGTGAATATTCTAAAACCCGAATATATAGCACTATGGAATATAGTGCTATATATTATTTTAGAATATTCGTCATTTTTTCCAATTTAATATGAACAGTCAACTTAAGCAGGGAGGAATCATGACTTCAGATGGAAAAAAATAATAAAGCAGCTGAAGTGAGGGGGAGTGTTAGGAATCTCATCTGGCTATATATTCTGTGGGTGACCTATAGCCTATAGTGATTTTTTTGCTGGTGCAATACACCAGCTTTGCACCCCGGACACAGAAATATAATAATTAATCTGGCTATTAATTCTGTGGGTGACATATAGCGATCTTTTGTGGGTGCAATGCACCATTTTTGCACCCTTGACACAGAAATATAAAAATTAATCTGGCTATAAATTCTGTGGGTGACCTATAGAGATTTTTTTGTGGGTGCAATGCACCATCTTTGTACCCCTGACACAAAAATATAATAGTTAATCTGTCTGTTAGTTCAGTGGGTGACATATAGCCATTTTTGGTGTGAGGTACACCTGCACTGCATCCGTGTCAGGGAAATTAATATAGTTAATCCGTCTGTTAGTTTGGTGGGTGACACATACCCATTTTTTGTGTGAGGTACACCTGCACTGCATCCGTGACAGGGAAATTAATATAGTTGATCCGTCTGTTAGTTCAGTGGGTGACCTCAAAGAATAAGGAGAGCGTCAAATAAGGGAAGTGGCCCTGGTCGTGATGCTGCTAGTGTTGGTGGAGCTGCTGTTACAGGGAGAGAACGTGGTTGATCTGTGCCAGCTACACGCCCAAATGAAACAAGTTCCTCGGGTGCACGTAGGAGACAGAACGTTTAGAGTTATTTTGTAGGCCGAATACAGGTGTACGAATGGTGAGGCCCGAAAAAGTTGAGGCGGTAGTAGTGCCTCCAGTTCTTTCACATTGTCTCCCACCTGGTCCCCTGCTGATAGCGCAGAGTTGGCACCTGCAGTCCATGGTCATGTCTTTTACCTCACCCCCTGGCAAATCAGCCAAGCAGTCTGAGCCCCAAGTCATACAGCAGTCTCTTATGCTTTTTGATGACTCTGCTGGCAGGTATTCCGTGGGCCATTCACCTAGCCTTGCCCCAGAAGTGGAAGAGATTGAGTGCACTGATGCCCAACCACTTATGTTTCAGGATTTGGACATGGGAGGACCATCGCAGCACGTCTCCGATGATGACGAAACACAGGGGCCAACTGCTGCGGCTTTCTGCAGTGTGCAGACCGGCAAAGAGGGCAGGGGTGAAGTGTGGGTGGAATTTGATGTGGAGGATGATGAGGTCCTAGACCGCACATGGAATCAAGGTCATAGTAACGTGTGCAGTTCGGAGGAAGAGGTGGTGGTCACACAGCCCCAGCCGCACAGCAAAAGAGGGAGCTGGGTGCAAAAGCAGAGTGGCCGTCCCCTAGCCAGTACTCCTGCTACTGCCCACCGCACCCAGGGATTTAGCACACTAAAGCCAGCTCCAAGGAGTTCCCTGGCATGGCAGTTCTTCAGACAATGTGCTGACGACAAGACACGTTGTGCAATCGGAGCCTGAAGAGAGGCATAAATGTTCTAAACCTGAACACCACCTGCATGACCAGGCATCTGAATGCAAAGCACGAGCTGCAGTGTAGTACACACCTCAAAAACCACGAAAGATCTCAGGCTCCTCTGGCTCCCTCTTCTGCTGTGGTCTCGGCCTCTTCCTCCCCCTCTGAAGTGACAGTGGCACCTGCCACCCCACAAACAGAGGATGTGGCAGCCACACTACCACCTCCACCACCGTCACCGTCACCAAGCATCTCCACACTGCTGTCCCATGGAAGCATTCAGCTGTCCATCCCCCAAATACTGGGGAGTAAGAGGAAGTACCAACCTACCTACCAGCGATCCCTGGCACTGAATGCCAGCATTTCAAAATTCCTGGCCTTTGAATTGCTGTCATTCCGTCTGGTGGAGACAGTGACTTTTAAAAACCTTATAGTGGTGGTTGTCCCACAGTAAGTGATTCCCAGTCACACTACTTTTCCAGGCGAGCCATCCCTGCCCTGCACAACCAAGTGGCAGACAAAATCAGGTGTGCACTGCGCAACGCCATCTGTGGCAAGGTCCACATAACCACCGATACGTGGTCCAGTAAGAACGGACAGGGACGTTATCCCTAACAGCACACTGGGATATCTCCCTAACAGCACACTGGGTAAATGCAGTGGCGGCTGGGCCTGAGGCAGATAGCAGTTTGACGCATGTCCTTCCGCCACCAAAGATCGCAGGACGTTTCTCGTTGAATCCTGTTGCCTACTCCTCCGCTTCCTCCTCTATCGCCTTCTCATCCGGTCAGCGTAGCACCTTTACCACCAACTTCAGTATAGCCAGGGGGAAACGACAGCAGGCTGTTTTGAAACTCATCTGTTTGGGGAAAAACCCCACACTGCGCAGGAGCTGTGAACGGGCATGGAACAACAGACCGATGAGTGATTGGTGCCACTGAACCTTAAGACCGGCCTGGTGGTATGCGATAACGGACGAAATATCGTAGCAGCTCTGGGCCTAGCCGGTTTGACGCACATCCCTTGCTTGATGCATGTGCTGAATTTGGTGGTGCAGAAGTTCCTGATACCCTGATACAGTATGTCAGAGCTGCTGCAGGAAGTGTGGGCCGTCTGTGTGCGCATTTGGCCTAAAGGACCTGTGATGACGTCACATCACATGGTCCAATCACATGGTGCATCACCATGGTAAGATGGACCATGTGATTGGACCATGTGATGTGACGTCATCACAGGTCCTTTAGTTCTTAGCTGATGCTGGGAAAGAGAGGACAGATCGCAACTACGCGATCAAGTGGCTAAGGTAAGTTAACTTTTATCATTTTTAACCCCTTCCACTTCATTTTACTATGCATTCTTTATTAAGAATGCTATTATTTCCCCTTATAACCGTGTTATAAGGGAAAATAAACAAGATCGGGTCCCGTTGCTAAGCAACCATGCGGGAAAATCGCAACACATCCGCACTTGCTTGCGGATGCTTGCGATTTTCCCGCAGCCCCATTCACTTCTATGGGGCCTGCGTTGCGTGAAAAACGCACAATATAGAGCATGCTGCGATTTTCACGCAACGCAGAAGTGATGCGTGAAAATCACCGCTCATGTGCACAGCCCCATAGAAATGAATGGGTCCGGATTCAGTGCGGGTGCTATGTGTCCTCCTCACGCATTGCACCCGCGCGGAAAACTCGCCCGTGTGAAAGGGGCCTAATGCATTCTGAATGGATAAGGAACCGCTCAGAATGCATCAGTTTGGCTCTGTTCCGCCTTCATTCTGCTTTGGAGTCGGACACCAAAACGCTGATTGTTGCGTTTTGGCGTCCGTCTGACGAAACTGAGCTAAATGGATTCGTCCTGACACAGAATGTAAGTCAATGGGGAGGGTTCCTTTTTCACTGACACATTTTGGCACAATTGAAAACAGATCCTCCCCCATTGACTTTCAACGCATGGGTGTAGAAAGTGTGGGGGGGGGGGGTACGGATCCCCCCAGGAAATAATCCAGGGGGGACAGGTCTGGTGAAACACCCCCCAGCAGCAGCGGGGCAATATGTGCGGCGGCGGCGGGGCACTGAGATGAGCGCTTGTTGAAGCGCTCGATTTATCTTGATCTGTTTGTATCGCTGTCCTCAGGACAGCGATACAAACAGAAGGCTGTGCGGAGGAGCAGGGGAGAGGTGTGTCCCTTTCCTGTTCCTCTGATAGGCTGCCGGCACTGTCTAGATCGGCAGCCTATCACAGGCCGGCGTAGGCGGTGCAATGACGTCATCGCACCACCTGAGCCGTACAGCGCAGGACACAGGCCGGAAGAGGCCTGCATCGCATCGCTTGGCAGAGGTAAGTATAAGGGTTTATATTTTTTTTAATACAATACTTCGTTTTACTGGAACATGATTGGGGGGGGGGCTGTTATTACTGGCACATAATGGGAGGGGGGGAGGCCTGTTATTACTGGCACATAATGGGGGGACCCTGTTATTACTGGCACATGATTGGGAGGCCTGTTATTACTGGCACATGATTGGGGAGGGCCTGTTATTACTGGCACATGATTGGGGGCCCTGTTATTAGTGGCACATGATTGGGGGGGCTGTTATTACTGGCACATAATGGGGGGGCCCTGTTATTACTGGCACATAATGGGGGGGGGGCTGTTATTACTGGCACATGATTGGGGGGGCTGTTATTACTGACACATGATTGGGGGGGCTGTTGTTACTGGCACATGATTGGGGGGGCTGATATTACTGGCTGATGAGAGGCGCTGGGGGCTGCTGGAGAGGCACTGGGGGCTGCTGGAGAGGCACTGGGGGCTGCTATCAGGCATGGGGCTCTTATCTGAGGTCTGATTGGGCATCATTCATATTGGGGTCTGAGCTGAGGTGTGATCTGAGGTCTTAACATTGGGGATCTTATTGGGGCTGTTAGCTGAGGTCTAATTAACATTGGGGGTCTGATTGGTGATCTGACCTGAGGTGTAATGAAAAATATTTTTTTCTTATTGTGCCCATTTTCAGCCCGGAGCCCAGCTGCCCAGAGCACTGATCCGGAGCAGCTTGGAGAAAAAGGCCTCAGAGTCTTCCACACTCCTTCTGCCAAGCCAGCCAGCACCCCTGAGGCTAAGCCAGCCAGCACCCCTAAGTCTTCAGAACTGTAAGTAAATTATATATAAGAGATTTTTCACACACACACACACACTTAAAATTTTACGATATAAACAACTCGCAGTTTACTGAATAAGCGAATATACCCGGCGAGCAAAAATGCTGTCCCCCCAATATTTTTGGGAGTTCCTATACCCATGATTTAATGGTGTTCAAGACAGATCTGTTTTTGCTATGTTAAAGATAATACAAACAGATCCGTTCTGAATAGATACATGCGGTTGTATTATCTGAACGGATGCGTTTGTGCAGGTCCATGATGGATCCGCACCAAATGCGAGTGTGAAAGTAGCCTTAGCAGTTCCCTCCAAAAGATGTCTCCACTCAGAAAATTCAAATTTAATTGCTAGCAGTTCTTTATTACCAATGTCTTAGTTTCTTTCAGATAAGGACTGGAAAAATAAGCACAATGGTGCAACATCTTGTCTCCAGACCTCTATGATAGGATAGCCCCCACGGTGAATTAAATACATCAACCTCTACAGTAAATGGCAAGTCTCGATTTTGATGACTTAATATGGGTGCTGATGTAAAGAGACTTATTTTGTGAAAGCATCCTAGGCCTCTTGTGTCCAAGCAAAGTGCGCTGTTTTCTGTGAGGTGTGAAATTGGTGCAATGATCTCAGAAGAATTTTGGATGAAAAATTTTCTTCATTAGGTTGTTTGCTCAAATTCATATTTCTCAAGCCTTAGGCCACTTTCACATGGCCGTAGGTGTCCCGTGCCTGTGCAATTCATGGGCACGACGGTGGGGGAGCCGCAGAGGATCACGAACCCATTCACTTGATCCGCATGTTCCTCAGAAAGATAGGACATGTTCATAGTGCTTCCGGAGTGTTCCGTGATTCTGTTTCGCACCGTTCTGCATCTCCGGATTTGCGGACCCATTGAAGTGAATGGTTCTACATCCGTGATGCGGAATGACAACGGAATGGTGCCCATGTATTGTGGATCCGCAAATGCGGTCCGCAATACGGGCATGGGACACCAATGGTCGTGTGAAAGAGGCCTAATATTTATGCAGTGTTCGTGAAGTCGTAGAACCGTGCAGATATGTTTATGATGCTGCTCCAGGTTTTCAGAAAAAATTAAGCTATCACCCAAGTAGGCAATAACAAACTGATCCAGTAAGTCCCTGAAAACATCATTGATTGTGTTTAAAGTGGCTGGGGCATTACAAAGTCCAAAACACATTACAAGATATTCAAAGTGTCCATCGCATGTCCAGAAGGCAGTCTTCCATTCATCTCCTGGACGGATTCGAACCAGGTTATATGCTCCTCTTCGATCAAGCTTAGTAAATATTTCAGCTGTACAAAGTCTTTCAAGTAGATCTGGGATTAAGGGGAGAGAATATCATTTTTTACTGTGACATTATTATTGGCAATATAGGGACATTAAGTGGAATTTTTATTCTCCACTTAGAACAAAGGTACCCCAGCTGTAGAAACAGATGAGCGAATAAAGGCTTTTTCTAAATTCTCACTTAAGAACCAGCGACATACATGTACGACTGGCTGATGAGGCGGGTGCAGGTGCTACGACCGTCGGATCAGCAGTACAGACCCGGCAGTCACTGATAGCTGGGCTCAGTGGCGTACATACAGGGGTCGCAGGGGTCGCAGTTGCGACCGGGTCCGGCACTCCAGGGGGCCCGGCCGCCTGTGGACCCACCCCCCCGGCCAGCAGGCTACCCTAAATCATGTTGTACTCATATGTAATGGAGCGCTCTGATGGGGCCCAGAACGAAGTACAGAGCGCTCCATTACATGTATAATGTGGGTTGGGGGGTGCGCGCACTCACTCACACCCGGCAGGCATATCTTTTCCGTAGTGAAGCAGGGAAACCTCTTTCATCCCTGCTTCACTGATCTTCGCAGCTCAGGAGCTCCCCCTGCTGGCCCCAGATCGCGCTGCTGGCTGTGGGAGGAGATCTAAAAACCCGGGAATCTGCCTTCAGCACAGCCAGCACCGAGACGAGTGAGAGAGCCTGTCATCAGGGAAGAAGGTAAGTATGTTTTTTTTTTTTTCTAAGGCTGCAGACTGGGGGCAAAGGGCAAGGGGGGGCATAACTAATTTGAGGGGGCACCTAATCAGGCATTACTGTGAGGGGGGGGCACATATGAAGGCATAACTATGAGGATTGAGGGGGCACATATGAAAGCATAACTACTGTGAGGAGGCAGGTAAACTGGCATAACCACTGTGAGGGGCACATATGTGGGCATATCTAATGTGAGGGACACATAATGTGGCATTACTACTGTGAGGGGGCACATATCTGGGCATAAATATTTTGAAGGGGCACATAATCTGGCATAACCACTCTGAGGGGGCACATATCTGGGCATATCTACTTTGAGGGGGCACATAACTGGACATAAATTCCATGAAGGGGCACATATTCTGGTCATTACTACTGTGAGGGTGCACATATTTGGCATTACTACTGTGAGGGGGCACACATCTGGGCATATTACTGTGAGGGGACACATAATCTGGCATTACTACTGTGAGGGGGCACATATCTGGGCATATTACTGTGAGGGGACAAATAATCTGGCATTACTACTGTGAGGGGGCACATATTTGGCATTACTACTGTGAGGGGACACATATATGGGCATATTACTGTGAGGGGACACATAATCTGGCATTACTACTGTGAGAGGGGAACATATTTGGCATTACTACTGTGAGGGGGCACATATCTGGGCATATTACTGTGAGGGGACACATATTCTGGTCATTACTACTGTAAGGGGGCACATATTTGGCATTACTACTGTGAGGGGACACATAACTGGGCATAACTACTGTGAGGGGGCACATATCTGAGTATAACTACTGTTACAAGAACAAAGGTGGGCATTAGTACTGTGAGGGGCCTCAAGGTGGGCATTAGTACTGTGTGGTAGCACTAGATTAGCCTGCTATACGTTGGCATAGCTCAGTCTTAAAGGCCAGCACAGGGCCCCCTGCTGGTGATTTTACAGGGTCAGTCGCCATCCCTTTCTGATGTGATTATTCTTTTTTTTCTCACCACAGGGACCTTGTTCTGGATCCAGCGGACATCACGCCGACACCAGCGACACTCTGGATGAGGTAGGACCAGATTTTATTAGTTAGGACTGGGTGAGTGTAGCCATGCATTAGGGTTAGGGCTTCTTAACATCCTGTACGGGTAATATGCTGTGTGAATAAGTGCCAAGCCCCGCTCCAGACAGCAGAGACACGGAGCAATAACATGATAATGCTCCGTGCCTCTCTGTGACCTTTTTACTACTAAATCCCGGTGAGATAAAGTTGTCACTGTGATTTTGTAGTTAAAAGATCACAGAGAGGCACGGAGCAGTATCAATCCTGCTAGTGCTCCGTGTCTCTGCTGTCTGGAGCGGGGCTTGGCACTCATTCACGCAGCGGATTAGCCGCACGGAAACGGCAAGTGATAGGTTACATTTTTGTAATATACTTTATTTAGCCAAAACGTTTAATTTTAGTAGTAAACTGGGGCTGAAATGGCCATTAGCAGCTCTCTCAGAAATGGGGGGGGGGGACGGGGAGGGGGCCCCATGGATCAGTTTCGCACCGGGGCCCCATGGATTGTGTGTACGCCACTGATCCTGACTCTATTCTAAATCACCTCATTGTCTGCAGCGCTGGCACTAAAAATAGAGCAGATTATCAGAGCAGCCTGTCCCAGACTTATCAGTCTGAAGGAGAAACATTTTATGATGTGTCAGACATAACGCTATTTATTATAGACTTTTTATAAACCCTAAAATCGGCCAAGAGAGGACTTGTTGGTCTCCATAACTCCTCTTGGTTACAATAGAAAGGTGACTACATAAGTGACTAGTGGACCCACTCAATTAACAACATTGACTACAGGAACGTAGCTATAGGGAGTGCAGAGGTAGCAGTCGCTACCTTTCCCAGGAGCTTGAGGGGGCCCAAAGACCCTTGTGCCGCATAAGAAGACACACAAAGCACTGAACTCTTGCACCAGGGCCCATGAGCCATTAGCTACGCCCCTGGCTGGGCTCCTGCTGCATACACCGGCATAGATGAAAACACATACAAAGTATAAATATTAGGACTTGCCGCATCCATATCAACCTGCTGTATAAAAATATCATAAGACCTAACCCCTCAGGGGAACACCGTAAAAATAAAAAAAGTGTAAAAAAAAGCCATTTTTTATTAGCTTACATCACAAAAAGTGTAATCCCATTCCCAAGCGATCAAAAAGTCATACGTACTCCAAAATCATACCAATCAGACCGTCATCTCATCCTGCAAAAAATTAGATCCTACCTAAGACAATCGCCCAAAAAATAAAAAAAAACTATGGCTCTCAGAAAATGGAGAGACTAAAAAAATCATTTTTTTCAAAAATGCTTTATTGTGTAAAACTGAAACAAACAACAAAAATTAGTCATATTTTGGTATTCTTGCGTTCGTAATAACCTGCTCTATAAAAATACCACATGATCTAACCTGTCAGATGAACATTGTAAAAAACAAAATATAAAAACAGTGCCAAAACAGCTATTTTTTGTTACCTTGCCTCACAAAAAGTGTAATATAGAGCAACCAAAAATCATATGTACCGTAAAATAGTACCAACAAAACTGCCACCTTATCCCATAGTTTCCAAAATGGGGTCACTTTTTTGGAGTTTCTACTCTAGGGGTGCATCAGGGGGTCTTCAAATGTTAAAATTATCCCAGTGAAATATGACTTTCAAAAAAGAATATGGCATTCCTTTCCTTCTGCGCCCTGTCGTTTTCCCGTACAGCAGAATCAGAGTAATAAATATTGAGTTTTGTTTGGCTGTTAATCCTTGCTTTGTTACTGGAAAAAATGGATTAAAATGGAAAATCGGCCAAAAAAGTGAAATTCTGAAATCTCATCTACATTTTCCATTAATTCTTGTGGAACACCTAAAGGGTTAACAAAGTTTGAAAAATCTGTTTTGAATATCTTAAAGGGTGTAGTTTATAAAATGGGGCCATTTATGAGCAAAGTGACTTCAGACTTGAACTGGTCCTTAAAAATCGGGTTTTGGAAATTTTCTTAAAAATTTTAAGATTTGCGTCTAAACTTCTAAGCCTTCTAACGTCCCAAAAAAAGAAAATGTAATTTACAAAATGATCCAAACTTGAAGTAGACATATGGGAAATATAAAGTAATAACTATTTTAGGAAGTATCACTATCTGTTTTAAAAGCAGAGAAATTGAAATTTTTCCAATTTTTTTGTAAGTTTGGTATTTTTTTAATAAATAAAAATATTTTGACTCAAATTTACCACTGTCATGAAGTGCAATATGTGACGAGAAAACAATTCCAGAATGGCTTGGATAAGTAAAAGTGTTTTAAAGTTATTACCACATAAAGTGACACATGTCAGATTTGCAAAGAATGGCCTGGTCCTTAAGGTGAAAAATGACCTGGTCCTGAAGCGGTTAAGGCCTTTCGTTCTGGCTCAGAAATAGAGTATCAACTGATATGTGGAATCGTCAAGGTCTTAAAAATGAGGTAGGAGTCCAGTGGCTGTGACAATCCAGATGGCTGGAGCTTACTGAAGCAAGGCACAGTAAAATAACAGTCCAAGTTCGGTAACATATAAATGGCAATAGTTGTAGTGTGCAGACAGGTAAAAGTCCAAGTTTGTTATACCAGTGAATAGTAATAGTTGTCAAATAGCAGTCCAAGCAGATCAGTAGATGGACTAGAGGCTGGAAGCACAATGGTCTGGCAAGGAGAAAGTAGCAAGGCCTGGCTTAAATAGTAAGTCCAAGGGTGGAGCTAATTAGGTAATCAAGGCAAGACCATTAAGGAGTAAGAAACTTCAGGAAAGGCACTGTCCAAAATTGCCAGTAGCTCAGAGACGTAGGAGTTTTTGAGTTAAAATCCTGACACATCCAGTCCTGAATTCACTGTTCTGCTGACAGATCATGTGTTAAACTTCTATTCCATCATCACTCTTCTGTTGCACCAGGGATTCTCAAACTGCACCCCTCCAGCTGTTGCAAAACTACAAGTCCCAGCATGCCTGGACAGCCTACAACTATTAGGACATGCTGGAAGTTGTATTTTTGCAACAGCTGGAGGCCACAGGTTGAGCATCCCTGTGCTGAATAGTGATGAGCGGCAGGGGCAATATTCGACCGTGATATTTCATGAATATTTAGGCGAATATTCGCCATATATTCGAAAATTCGCAAATCGTAATCTCCAGACATTATTTTCTTGTTTATGAAATCGCATAAAAATTCGATAAATTAGCATAAAAATCGCATACATTAGCATAAAAATTAGCATAAACTGGCATTTAAAAGATACCTTTAAATACCAGCTTATGCTAATTTTTATGCTAATTTATGCGATTTTTTATGCTAATTTATGCGAATTTTATATGACTTTTCAGCAAACAAGAAAATAATGACATTATTTTCTTGCATGCTAAAATTTGCATATAAAAAATTCAGCATAAAGCTAATATTCGCAATTGCGAATATATTTAGCGATATTCTAAATATTCGCGAATTCTCGAAGTGCTGATATTCGCGATTAAAATTCGCAATTCGAAAATTCGTGATCAACACTAGTGCTGAACCATTGCCTGCCTTTTCACTTGCTCTCAAGCAGAACCTGCCATCAGGGAAATACTACACTCAGGAGCCCAGCAGCCTCATTAGTATTCACTTTACTGCAGTGAATATTAATAAAGCTGGGCTGGATATGGGTTGGGGGAGGGTCTCTCTCCCAGCACATAGGAAGTGATTTACCAAGACTAGCATTCCTATACAGAAGTCTTGATCTCCCTTTGCTGTAGTGAGATGCACCTTTTACTAAGAGGCAAATGTCATTTAAAGGGGTTGTCCAAGTTGAATAAAAAAATTACACTTTGCACACCTGATGGTCAGGAATATTTATATTAGATAAGTAAGGTCTAGCAAAAGAAAAATGCTATTTCCACACATACCTAGCACTCCTCTGGCCCCTTTGTTTACATGCAGGTGCAGAGCTATGGGGGCGTGTAACAACATTCTGTGAAATTCTTCTCACCAATATTAGTGGGTGTTAGCTAAGACTGCCTTTCCCCTCCCCCTGCCTTGGTTCTCTTTGCTGACAGATCCATCATCTCATGCGACAGCTCTCCCCAGTCGTCACTGACCTCATACAGACATTCTTTCTTATGGTTACTCTCCTGGGTATTTACATTTTGCTGCTTCTTCCATTTACAGTATATAGGCAGAGTTTCACCTGTTCCAGTCAGGTAAACCATCCCCCACCCTGTTAGCTTTCACTGTGACTGGAATTCCTCTTCTGCTCATTGGGTTATGAAAGCTAATACTAAGCCACTCTGCCTCCGGTAATGTGCAAGGGGCATGGCTTTGTGCCGACCAGACCCATGCACTTTACGGACCTCAGTTCTGATGTTTCATGTACATGACTATGGCCCATACACACTGTCAGCTTACAAGCTAGCGTCTATGAGGAAGCCTTCTGAATGAACTGGACATGCCTGACAGCCCTCAGCTAAGGATGGATGGAGCATGACGAGACAGCTAAGCCTGTAGACATTAGTGGTGAGGACCCGTGCACAAGGGCTTGGCTTGTCCCTCCAGCATGCAGAGCCCACAGATCAGACTCCAGTGATGTTCTGGGCACAGAGGCAGGACTGCTCCCTCCTGCAGCCTTAGGCTGGTGCATAATACATCATCAAAGCAGGGAATGAAGCTGATGTCACAGGTCACGTGATGCTCAGTGAAATATGAGAAAGGGGCCACTTTAAAAGAAGTTAATCAATTGAAAATCCATTACTTTTGTTTAGATACAAACATACAAAGAATAAAATAATAACTTGGACAACCTATTTAATAAATCAATAAAGATTTGCGTTATAACTTACACCAGTTTCTAGCTTAAGTTTGAGTAAGTCAGACAGGGTGTGCTAAGCCTCGCCCTCCCACTCCCTTTTATTGACACTTCAGAAAAGTGACAAGAAGCTTAAAAAGTCACATATTATGGCACTCTTCACAATTTGCGACATTTTTTACATCGCATTAGACTTTAACTAAAGAAATTATTTTAAAGGATTTGAACCCCAGACCTTCTTGTTGGCAGGAAAAAGAATTAAGCTTACACTACAGACTTTCCCTATTAAAAGGGATGAATTTTCTGTGCTTAAAAAAGCTATTTTCTTTACAGGCATAATTTTAAATGTATACTATGTTACTGAATTGAAGGGAAAAAAATGTACCATTTACCAATCACCATAAATAATTTGGTAACTATATAGTACAGCATATTATGATTTTATTCTAAGTACTGTAAGTTATATGTTACAATAACTGTGATATTTTTATAGTAACAATAACTTTGCGATTATATATTTTACGACAAATAAAAAAAGCTGACAGAACTTCTACTACAAATATTATTTTGCAGGTCTTGGTGGGATTTGAACTTTAGGTTACTGACTAGTCTATCCCCATGCATATCATTCATAAACATGTACATGTATGTCATTATGCTTAAATGGTCACTAATATTTTGCACAACAGTGCATAAATCAGTAATACAAGTAACCTCAAGAAGCTTTATTGTATGTCTTATCAATGAGAAATGTCTAGTTCTCATATTATCAGCTGTTTACCTCTCCTGCCCCCCTTTGCTAATTGCTTTTAACTTTATAAAATGCTTTAACCCCTCCCTGATATCCAGCGTTCTGAGTGCAGGGACAGATGTGAGAAGGTGCTAGGGACAGCAACTGGAAAACGCTAATTGTGAAAAAAAAAAAATGAAAAAAATGATTTATAAGTGCAGGGAAAATATAGGAAGGAATCTTTTCACAGCATCTTAGTGCAGGGAGAGACGTCAGAAGGCACTAGGGACAGTGCTAGAAAAGCGATTTACAAGTGCAGGGAAAGATAACTTGGGGATGTAAATAGCCATTATACAGCTCTGTCATTCCAGCAATTTGTTCTTGGGGATGCAAGTGCTATGTTGAAAAGCCTTTAGTGGCTTATATCTGTGGAAAAATTTAAATATATACGCAGTTCATTTCTGCAGTTATACGTGGTGAAAGCGTTTAGTGGTGTATTTCAGTACTAAAAGAAAAATATATATGCAGTTCACTGTTGCTGTTATTTGCGAAAAAAGCGTTTAGTGGCCCATTTTAGTACAAAAACAAAAATATATACGCAGTTCACTTCTGCAGCTATATGTGGTGAAAGCGTTTAGTGACGTATTTCTGTACTACAAGAAAAATATATACACATTTAACTTCTACAGTTATTTGGGGTTAAAAGTGTTTAGTGAGGTATTTCTGTACTACATGAAAAATATATACACAGTTCACTGTTGCCGTTATTTGCGGTAAAAGCGTTTAGTGGCCTATTTCATTACAAAAAGAAAAATATATACGCAGTTCACATCTGCAGTTATTTGGGGGTAAAAGTGTTTAGTGACGTATTTCTGTACTACAATAACAATATATACACAGTTCACTTCTACAGTTATATTTGGTGAAATGGTTCAGTGTCCTATTTCAGTACAAAAAGGAAAAATATATGCGCACTTCACTGTTGCATTTATTTGTGCTGAAAGAGTTTAGTGACCTATTTCAGTACAAAACGAAAAATATATACACATTTCACTTCCGCAGTTATTATTATTTCAGTACAAAAACAAAATATATTAAGCATTCACTTTTGCAGTTATATGTGGTAAAACCTTTAGTGGCATATTTCGGTAGAAAAACAAAATATATTCAGCGTTCTCTGTTGCAGGTATATGTGGCAAAACCTTTAGTGGCGTATTTCGGTTAAAAAAAATGTATTCAGCGTTCAGCGCTGTAGTTATATGCGCTAAAATTATTTGTGACGTATTTTGGTTGAAAAACAAATTTTATTCAGCATTCAGCGCTGCAGTTATATGTGGTAAAATCTTTATTGACGTATTGCGGTCGAAAAACTAATTTTATTCAGTGTTCAGCACTGTAGTTAAAGGCAGTAAAATTTCCATGATGTCTCCATGATAAATCTGCAGCATGGGGGTCCCGTGTGGTTTCTACACACTTTCAAAATAATCCTTCAGCGTGGGCGAATAGATGCCGGATGACCTCCATGACCTTCCCAGGAGCTGCTGTCGGGAGCAGCGGTTCATTTCTTAGACGTCCGTATAGTGCGCAAGGAATCCGAAGACCCTCTCCATCTCCGTGCTCCGTTATATGTGGTAAAATCTTTATTTACGTATTTCGGTGGAAAAACTAATTTTATTTAGCGTTCACCACTGTAGTAATATGCAGTAAAATCTTTTGTGACTTTTTTCGGTCAAAAAAGAAATTGTATTCAGCATTCAGCGCTGCAGTTATATGTGGTAAAATCTTTATTGAAGTATTTTGGTCGAAAAACAAAATGTATTCACTGGTCAGTGCTGCAAGTATATTCGGTAAAATCTTTAGTGACGTATCTTGATGAACTTCGCGACTCTTCCGGGCTCAAAGCTATCTTGACGCTTTGTCTTCTCATTGTCTGTAGCTACTAGAGGCCTGTTCATGCCAGGCAGGTTCCCTCAGAAGTATCTTGGTTGATCGTCACTCTGTCATAGTGCCAGTCTGTGGCTTCCCCATGCTGCTACCACGCCACACTCTGTGATTGTGTCATTCTGTGGCTTCCACATGCTGCTGCCACCTCCAGACTCTGTCATTGTGCCACTCTGTGGCCTCCTCCTTATGCTCCTGCTGCTGCCACCTCCAGACCCTGTCATGCCTGGCTGACATCATCATTTATTTGACACTTCTTCTAATCTGTCAGAAGGAAGGAAAAATGAGACGCACAATGGATCCTGTGTTGCAGCTTTAAGGCCTGTATGGTCCCATCAGAATTGGCTTATGATTTGGTAGCCAAAAGCAGGAGTGGGTATAAAACACAGAAGACATGCAACTATTCCATTCACGTGTCATCTCTGTTTTAGATCCACTCCTGCTTTTTTTGACATTAGCAATAGTGAAGGCGTATGCGCCACAGACAGGATCCGTTTTTTGTGGGTTATTGTTCTGAGGGATTAGAGAATGGGGAAAATTAATCTGTGACGGCAACACAAACTTACTGCTGACACCCTCTCCACTCTATCAGGGGGGCTCTACTTTTATAAGCGTTTAATAGAACAGGTTCTGTAGACATCTATGTGGAATCAGCTGACAAGGATGTAGAAGGAGTGCACTTCTTCTTGACGCTAACATCTACCTGTAAGGCTGAGTTGATACTTCAGTTATTTGGTTAGTTTTGGCCCCGTGACTGCCCAAGTAAGTGAAGTATGCAGTGATTCTAAGAGCGACCCCTGTCATCTGCATGTCATACTGACTCAAAGCATTTTTTCACTACCACAGCAGACTCCCTATGCGTGTTACTGCAAGGCACAGTGTTCTACAGCCCTATAAAGGCTTTCTGCAGCCCGGAAATAGGGGTGTATTTCACCTGTAACTGGGGCTACTATGTCAGCCCCAGTTACAGGAGAGATCGATAGTGAAAAAAAATAGTAAAAAAAAAAAAATATGAAGTTAAATGTCCCACAGAGGTCTTGTTTGACCTTATGGGGGACACAAAGTGTAAAAGCAAAAATTAAAAAACAAAGTGTTTAAAAAAAAATAAAAATAGTTTTACATTGAAAAAAATATCCCGAATTAATTAATGAAATTTTCTTTTTTTAAATAGAAAAAAATAAATAAATTGGACATATTTGGTATTGCCGCGTCCGTGACGGTCGGCTCTATAAACATATCACATCATCCACCCCGTTTGATAAACACCATAAAAAAAAAAAAAAACAGTGTACAAAAAAACATTTTTGTCATCTTATATCACAAAAAGTGCAGCAACAAGCGATCAAAAACGCATATGTCCCAAAAAATAAAACCAATAAAATCGTCACCTCATCCTTCAGAAAATGAGCCCATACATAAGAAAATTGCTCAAAAAATTTAAAAATTATAGCTCTCAGAACATGGAGACATTACAACATAATTTTTTGTTTAAAAAACAGCTATTATTGTGTTAAAGTGAAATAAATTTAAAAAAGTATACATATTAGGTATAGCTGCATTTGTAAAAACCAGCTCTATAAGAATATCACATGAACTAACCCCTCACATGAACACCGTAATAAAAATAAAATAAAAATGGTGCCAAAAAAGCCATTTTTTGTCACTTAACATCACATAAAGTGCAACACCAAACTATCAAAATGGCATATTTCCCCCAAAATAGTACCAATCAAAGCATCACCTCATTCCGCAAAACATGAGACCCCAACTAAGACAATCGGTCAAAAAATAAAAAAAGCTATGGTTACCAGACTATGGAGACGTTAAAACATTAATTTTTTGGTTTCAAAAATGCTATTATTGTGTAAAACTTAAATAAATAAGGAAAAGTATACATATTATGTATTGCTGCATCCATAACAACCTTCTCTATAAAAATATCACATGATTCAACCCCTTAGGTGAACGCTGTAAAAATAAATAAATAAAAACTGTGCTAAAACAACTAATTTTTTGGTCACCTTGCCCCATAAAGTGTAATAATGAATGCTCAAAAAATCATATGTACCCAAAAATGATACCAATAAAAATATCAACTCTTCTTGCAAAAAACGAGTCCCGACACAGAATAAAAAAAATAGGGCGTTCAGAAAATGGAGACACAAAAAAAAAAATTTTTTTTTCAAAAATGCTTTATGTAAAAACTGAAACAAACCAAAAAAGAAAGTAGACATGTTTTATATCATTTCGTCCATAACAACCTGCTCTATAAAAGTAGTGCATGATCTACAGTGTCAGATCAATGTTTAAAGAAATAAAAAATAAACAGTTTCAAAACAGCCATTTTTGTTACCTTGCCTCACGTAATATAGAACAATCAAAAATCATATGCACCCCAAAATAGTACCAATAAAACTGGCACCTTATCCCCTAGTTTCTAAAATAGGTTCAATTTTTGGGAGTCTCTACTGTCAGGGTGCATCAGGGGGCTTCAAATGGGACAAGGCATCTAAAAACGAGTTCAGCAAAATCTGCCCTCCAAAAATCATATGGCATTACTTTCCTTCTGCGCCCTGCCGTGTGCCCTTACAACAGTGTACTACCACATGTGTGGTATTTCTGTAAAACGCAGAATCAGGGTTATAAATATTGAGTTTTGTTTGGCTGTTAACCCTTAATGTTTTAAAGAAAAAATGGATTAAAATGGAAAATCTCCATTTTCTTTTAATTCTTGTGGAACGTCTAAAGGGTTAACAAAGTTTGTAAAATCAGTTTTGAGTATCCTGAGGGGTGTAGTTTCTACCATGGGGTCATTTATGGGGTGTTTCCACTGTGTAAGCCCCACAATGTGAATTCAGACTTGAACTGGTCCTAAAAAAATAAAATGACATTTACAAAATGATGCCAACACAAAGCAGACATATGGAGAATATCACTTTCTGTTTTAAAAGCAGAGAAATTGAAATTTTGAAAATTGCGAATTTTTCAAATATTTTTAGAAATTTTGGATTTTTTCATAAATAAAGGTGAAATATATTGACTCAAATTTATGACTATCATGAAGTACAATATGTCACGAGAAAACAATCTCAGAACGGCTTGGATAAGTAAAAGTGTACTAAAGTTACCACCACATAAAGTGACACATGTCAGATTTGCACAATTAGGCCTGGTCAGGAAGGGGAAAATGGCAAGTGGTTAAGGGGATTGATATACCTGTTTCCACCAAATATTGATTGAGGCGTGTGATATACCTGCTTCCACAAAATACTGACTAAGGGGTTTGATATATCTGTTTCCACCTAATATTGGTTGAGGCCTGCGATATACCTGCTTCCACTAAATACTGATTGAGGTGTGCGATATACCTGTTTCAACCAAATATTGATTAAGGGTTTCTACATACTTGCTTCCACAAAATACTGATTGAGGGGTGCGATATACATGCTTCCACAAAATACTGATTAAGGAGTTTAATATACCTGCTTCCATAAAATACTGATTGAGGGGTGCGATATACCTGCTTCCACCAAATATTGTTTGAGGCCTGCAATATACCTGCTTCCACAAAACACTGATTGAGAGGTGAGATAAAACTGCTTCCACCAAATATTGATTGAGGCCTGCGATTAACCTGCTTCTGAAAAATACTAATTAAGGGGTGCGATATACCTGCTTTAACTAAATATTGATTAAGGGGTTCTATATACCTGCTTCCACAAAATACTGATTATGGGGTTTGATATACCTGTTTCCACAAAAAACTGATTGAAGGGTGCGATATACCTGCTTCCTCAAAATACGGATTAAGAAATTTGATATACCTGTTTCCAACAAATATTGATTGAGGCCTGCGATATATCTGCTTCTACAAAATACCGATTGAGGGGTGCGATATACCTGCTTCCACCAAATATTAATTAAGGGGTTTGATATACCTGCTTCCACAAAATACTGATTGAGGGGTGTGATATACCTGCTTCCACAAAATACTGATAAAGGGGTTTGATATACCTGCTTCCACAAAATACTGATTAAGGGGTGCGATATACCTGCTTTCACCAAATATTGATTATGGGGTTCTTTATATATACCTGCTTCCACAAATACGGATTGAGGGGTGCTATATACCTGCTTCCACAAAATACTGATTAAGGGGTTTGATATACCTGCTTCCATAAAATACTGATTGAGGGGTGCGATATACCTGCTTCCACCAAATATTGTTTGAGGCCTGCAATATACCTGCTTCCACAAAACACTGATTGAGAGGTGAGATAAAACTGCTTCCACCAAATATTGATTGAGGCCTGCGGTTAACCTTCTTCTGCAAAATACTGATTGAGGGGTGCGATATACCTGCTTTCACTAAATATTGATTAAGGGGTTCTATATACCTGCTTCCACAACATACTGATTATGGGGTTTGATATATCTGTTTCCACAAAAAACTGATTGAAGGGTGCGATATACCTGCTTCCACAAAATACTGATTAAGAAATTTGATATACCTGTTTCCACCAAATATTGATTGAGGCCTGCGATATATCTGCTGCTACAAAATACCGATTGAGGGGTGCGATATACCTGCTTCCACCAAATATTAATTAAGGGGTTCTATATACCTGCTTCCACAAAATACTGATTGAGGGGTGTGATATACCTGCTTTCACCAAATATTGATTAAGAGGTTGTATACACCTGCTTCCACAAATACTGATTGAGGGGTGCGATATACCTGCTTCCACAAAATACTGATTGAGGGGTGCGATATACCTGCTTCCACCAAATATTGATTGAGGTCTGTGGTTAACCTGCTTCCGCAAAATACTGATTAAGGGGTGCGATATACCTGCTTTCACTAAATATTGATTAAGGGGTTCTATATACCTGCTTCCACAAAATACTGATTAGGGGTTTGATATACTCGCTTCCACAAAATACTGATTGAGGGGTGCGATATGCCTGCTTCCACAAAATACTGATTAAGAAGTTTGATATAACTGTTTCCACCAAATATTGATTGAGGCCTGCAATATATCTGCTTCTACAAAATACCGATTGAGGGGTGCAATATACCTGCTTCCACCAAATATTAATTAAGGGGTTCTATATACCTGCTTCCACAAAATACTGATTGAGGGGTGTGATATACCTGCTTCCACAAAATACTGATAAAGGGGTTTGATATACCTGCTTCCACAAAATACTGATTGAGGGGTGCAATATACCTGCTTTCACCAAATATTGATTAAGGGGTTCTATATACCTGCTTCCACAAATACTGATTGAGGGGTGCGATATACCTGCTTCCACAGAATACTGATTAAGGGGTTTGATATACCTGCTTCCACAAAATACTGATTGAGGGGTGCAATATACCTGCTTTCACCAAATATTGATGAAGGGGTTCTATATACCTGCTTCCACAAATACAGATTGAGGGGTGCGATATACCTGCTTCCACAAAATACTGATTAAGGGGTTTAATATACCTGCTTCCACAAAATACTGATTGTGGGGTGCGATATACCTGCTTCCACCAAATATTGTTTGAGGCCTGCAATATACCTGCTTCCACAAAATACTGATTGAGAGGTGTGATTAAACTGCTTCCACCAAATATTGATTGAGGCCTGCAGATAACCTGCTTCCGCAAAATACTGATTAAGGGGTGTGATATACCTGCTTTCACAAAATATTGATTAAGGGGTTCTATATACCTGCTTCCACAAAATACTGATTATGGGGTTTGATATACCTGTTTCCACAAAATACTGATTGAAGGGTGCGATATACCTACTTCGACAAAATACTGATTAAGAAGTTTGATATACCTGTTTCCACCAAATATTGATTGAGGCCTGCGATATATCTGCTTCCACAAAATACTGTTTATGGGGTTTGATATACCTGATTCCACAAAATACTGATTGAAGGGTGCGATATACCTGCTTCCACAAAATACTGATTAAGAAGTTTGATATACCTGTTTCCACCAAATATTGATTGAGGCCTGCGATATATCTGCTTCCACAAAATACCGATTGAGGGGTGCGATTTACCGGCTTCCACCAAGTATTGATTAAGGGGTTCTATATATCTGCTTCCACAAAATACTGATTAAGGGGTGCGATATACCTGCTTTCACCAAATATTGATTAAGGGGTTGTATACACCTGCTTCCACAAAATACTGATAAAGGGGTTTGATATACCTGCTTCCACAAAATACTGATTGAGGGGTGCGATATACCTGCTTCCACAAAATACTGATTAAGGGGTTTGATATACCTGCTTCCACAAAATACTGACTGAGGGGTGCGATATACCTGCTTTCACCAAATATTGATTAAGAGGTTCTATTTATCTGCTTCCACAAATACTGATTGAGGGGTGTGATATACCTGCTTCCACAAAATACTGATTAAGGGGTTTGATATACGTGCTTCCACAAAATACTGATTGAGGGGTGCGATATGACTGCTTCTGAAAAATATTTATTGAGGCCTGCGGTTAGCCTGCTTCCGCAAAATACTGATTAATGGGTGCGATATACCTGCTTTCACTAAATATTCATTAAGGGGTTCTTTATACCTGCTTCCACAAAATACTGTTTATGGGGTTTGATATACCTGTTTCAACAAAATACTGATTGAAGGGTGCGATATACCTGCTTCCACAAAATACTGATTAAGAAGTTTGATATACCTGTTTCCACCAAATATTGATTGAGGCCTGCGATATATCTGCTTCCACAAAATACCGATTGAGGGGTGCGATATATACCTGCTTCCACCAAATATTGATTAAGGGGTTCTATATACCTGCCTCCACAAAATACTGATTAAGGGGTGCAATATACCTGCTTTCACCAAATATTGATTAAGGGGTTGTATATATCTGCTTCCACAAATACTGATTGAGGGGTGCAATATACCTGCTTCGACAAAATACAGATTAAGGAGTTTGATATACCTGCTTCCACAAAATACTGATTGAGGGGTGTGATATACCTGCTTCCACCAAATATTGATTCAGGCCTGCGATATACCTGCTTTCACAAAATACCGATTGAGGGTTGCGACATACCTGCTTTTACCAAATATTTATTGAGGCCTGCGTTATACCTGCTTCCACAAAATTCTGACTGAGGGGTGCGATATACCTGCTTCCACCAAATATTGATTAAGGGGTTCTATATACCTGCTTCCACAAAATACTGATTAAGGGGTTTGGTATAATTGCTTCCACAAAATACTCATTGAGGGGTGCGATATACCTGCTTCCACCAAATATTGATTAAGGAGTTCTATATACCTGCTTCTACAAAATGCTGACTGAGGGGTGCGATATACCTGCTTCCACCAAATATTGATTAAGGAGTTCTACATACCTGCTTCCACAAATACTGATTGAGGGGTGCGATATACCTTCTTCCACAAAATACTCATTAAGGGGTTTGATATACCTGCTTCCACAAAATACTGATTGAGGGGTTCGATATACCTGCTTCCACAAAATCCTGATTAAGGGTTTGGTATAATTGCTTCCACAAAATACTGATTAAGGGGATTGATATACCTGCTTCCACAAAATACTGATTGAGGGGTGCGATATACCTGCTTCCACAAAATACTAATTTAGGTGTGCGATATACCTGCTTCCACCAAATATTGATTAAAGGGTTCTATATACCTGCTTCCACAAAATACTGATTAAGGGGTGTGATATACCTGCTTCCACAAAATACTGATTAAGGGGTTTGATATACGTGCTTCCACAAAATGCTGATTGAGGGGTGCGATATGACTGCTTCTGAAAAATATTGATTGAGGCCTGCGGTTAACCTGCTTCCACAAAATACTAACTTCGGTGTGCGATATACCTGCTTCCACCAAATATTGATTAAAGGGTTCTATATACCTGCTTCCACAAAATACCGATTAAGGGGTTTGATATACCTTTTTCCACCAAATATTGATTGAGGCCTGCGATACACCTGCTTCGACAAACTAATTATTGAGTGGTGCGATATATCTGTTTCCACCAAATATTAATTAAGGGGTTCTATATAACTGCTTCCACAAAATACTGATTGAGGGGTGTGATATACCTGCTTTCATCAAATATTGATTAAAGGGTTCTATATGCCTGCTTCAACAAAATACTGATTGAGGGGTGAGATATACCTGCTTTCACTAAATATTGATTAAGGGGTTCTAAAAACCTGCTTCCACAAAATACTGATTGAGGGTTGAGATATACCTGTTTCCACCAAATATTGATTGAGGCCTGTCATATTCATGCTTCCACAAAATTCTGATTGAGGGGTGCGATATACCTGCTTCCACAAAATACTGATTAAGGGGTTTGATATACCTGTTTCCACCAAATATTGATTGAGGCCTGCGAAATACCTACTTCCACAAAATACTCATTGAGGGTTGAGATATACCTGTTTCCACCAAATATTGTTTGAGGCCTGCGATATATCTGCTTCCACAAAATACCGATTGAGGGATGCAATATACCTGCTTCCACCAAATGTTGATTAAAGGGTTCTATATACCTGCTTCTACAAAATACTGACTGAGGGGTGCGATATACCTGCTTCCACCAAATATTGATTAGTGAGTTCTATATATCTGCTTCCACAAATACCGATTGAGGGGTGCGATATACCTGCTTCCACAAAATACTGATTAAGGGGATTGATATACCTGCTTCCACAAAATACTGATTAAGGGGATTGATATACCTGCTTCCACAAAATACTGATTGAGGGGTGCGATATACCTGCTTCCACATAATACTGATTTAGGTGTGCGATATACCTGCTTCCACCAAATATTGATGAAAGGATTCTATATACCTGCTTCCACAAAATATTGATTAAGGGGTTTGATATACCTTTTTCCACCAAATATTGATTGAGGCCTGCGATACACCTGCTTCCACAAACTAATTATTTAGGGGTGCGATATACCTGCTTCCACCAAATATTTATTATGGGGTTCTATATACCTGCTTCCACAAAATACTGATTGAGGGGTGTGATATACCTGCTTTCACCAAATATTGATTATGGGGTTCTATATGCCTGCTTCAACAAAATACTGATTAAGAGGTGAGATATACCTGCTTTCACTAAATATTGATTAAGGGGTTCTGCGAAATACCTACTTCCACAAAATACTCATTCAGGGTTGAGATATACCTGTTTCCACCAAATATTGATTGAGGCCTGTGATATTCGTGCTTCCACAAAATTCTGATTGAGGGTTGCGATATACCTGCTTCCACAAAATACTGATTAAGGGGCTTGATATACCTGTTTTTACCAAATATTGATTGAGGCCTGTGATATACCTGCTTCCACAAAATACTTATTGAGGGTCGTGATCTACCTGCTTCCACCAAATATTGATTACGGGGTTCTACATAATTGCTTCCACAAAATACTGATTGAGGGGTGCGATATACCTGCTTCCACAAAATACTGATTAAGGGGTTTGATATACCTGCTTCCACAAAATACTGATTGAGGGGTTCGATATACCTGCTTCCACAAAATCCTGATTAATGGTTTGGTATAATTGCTTCCACAAAATACTCATTTAAGGGGTGAGATATACCTGCTTCCACCAAATATTGATTAAAGGGTTCTATATACCTGCTTCCACAAAATACTCATTAAGGGGTTTGATATACCTTTTTCCACCAAATATTTATTGAGGCCTGCGATACACCTGCTTCGACAAACTAATTATTGAGGGGTGCGATATACCTGCTTCCACCAAATATTGATTAAGGGGTTCTATATACCTGCTTCCACAAAATACTGATTGCCGGGTGTGATATACCTGTTTTCACCAAATATTGATTAAGGGGGTCTATATGCTTGCTTCAACAAAATACTGATTGAGGGGTGCGATATACCTGCTTCCACATAATACTGATTGAGGGTTGATATATACCTGTTTCCACCAAATATTGACTGAGGCCTGTGATATACCTGCTTCAAGAAAATTCTGATTGAGGGGTGCGATATACCTGCTTCCACAAAATATTGATTAAGGGGTTTGATATACCTGCTTCCACAAAATACTGATTGAGGGGTGCGATATACCTGCTTCCAGAAAATTCTGATTGAGGGTTGCAATATACCTGCTTCCACAAAATACTGATTAAGGGTCTTGATATACCTGCTTCCACCAAATATTGATTAAGGGCTTCTATATACCTGCTTCCATAAAATACTGATTGAGGAGTGCGATATACCTGCTTCCACAAAATACTGATTAAGGGGTTTGATATACCTGCTTCCACAAAATACTCATACCTTAAGAAGACACCTGGTCTCCTATCACCAAGCCCAGTGGGAGCAACGCAATCAGAACCCACAAAGCAACACTCCCGTCGCTCTACGTCCTGCCTCTTCTCCTTCTCATCTCTTCTCCTATTTGTCCGCCACTCCACCTTCCACCATGCCGTCGTCACGTTCATCTGGCAGAAGGCAGGCTTCTGTGGCCCAAATGTTCAAGCGTAAAAAGTTGATGATGCTGGATAACCCTCTTGCCCAACGGCTGACCGCTGGCTTGTTGGAACTGCTAGCCCGCCAACTACTGCCATATAAACTGGTGGGCTCGGAGGGCAGCTCGGGGGTCAGGTAACACATTCTAACTGCGCTCCGCACGCTTTCTGTCCAGTCCTGCAACATCTTGTTTTTACAGTCAAATTTTGGCAGATGGCGCAACAGCGCCCCCCATGGGGATGTATCCTACTGGGGAGGACTTGGAGTTGGGGGAAAGCTGGCCTTGCACAGGCGCACCCTGAGCTGGGTCCTGATCTGGTGCCACTGGCCGCCATCTCCCGCCGCGTTCCCTTCCATAACGGTCACTATATCTTGCCGACTACACCAAGTTGTAAGCCATATACCAGAGTGGGCTTCCCAGCATACAGTGAAGTCAAGAACAAGGAAAATGACTATTATTTTTCATTTCTTTTTATGGATGCTATATTATTTTATTTTTAAATTAAATAATTACCTGTAACATACCATAGAAAACATATAACAGACAATCACACAAAGGATGTATGCCAAAAGCCGGGTATGTGCAAGCTAACAACCTATCCATGCGACAGGTACAGTCAGGATACCTTACAATGGCAGCCTTGTGCACTATGAGACATTCAAAACCAGCTCTTATCTGACTGTTTAAGTCAGTTATTCAAGTTTATGCAAATGAGTTTACATGACAACGGTGTAGAAAGGTTATTAAATATAATATTAGGACAATTAGAAAATGGAAATTTTTTATGCAGCCCTCCTAAGCAGTGGGAGAAGAGTTATCTGGCATCCCAAAATTTTTTTTACGATTTTTGTCAACCTAATAATAATGATCTAAGTGCGCAGGTCCCCCCAAGTCATCCTACCTAAATCAAGCAAATTTGAGCCTTACTGGCTCTCAGTCAGATGAGAGCTGGTTTTGAATGTCTCATAATGCACAGGGCTGTCATTGTAAGGTATCCTGACTGTACCTGTCGCATGGATAGGTTGTTGGCTTGTGCATACCTGGCTTTTGGCATATAGCCTTTATGTGATTGTTTATTACATGTTATAGGTAATGAAATTGTGTGCGCAATATGCAAATTTATGGCGAATATTTGGCTGAAAATTCGCAAAATATTGTGAATTCGAATATTGCCTATGCTGCTCATCACTAGTCATCAGGCTGACGGCTGCCAATAACAAGGAGATGGACGTCTCAGGGAGGGTCTGAGGGAGAGTCTGGATGTGGGTCCGACTGTTTGGGCAAGATATCGGCAAGAAGGGGGTTGTGCTTGTGGACCATGGACGTCACTAGGTATGAATGTTCTAAAAGACCTAGGCCATCAACTCTATGCCAAAGAAGCGCCGAAGTATTGGCAACAGGCCACCACACACCAACCAACCCAGAAGGTTTTACAGCAGATGGTGAGGAGCTGAAGTCTGCGAAAGAGCAACATGTCCGGTCGGCCCATTGGACACGTGAAGGTGCCGCGAAAAACCCTGGTGAAGATCCCACCTCCACAAGAAAAAATATTGACGCTGCCGTTGGGGCCTGGACGACAGCTGAATGGACTGGAGGTTTTGATCGAGCCCGCTTACTAAGGGGAAATGCAGATTCGCCTACTGGTAGCCCTCGCTATTGTGAAGGATGGATGTGTGCCTGTACACTGCCTCAACGCGGAAAACTCCGAGTTAACCGTTCCTGGGAATACCTTGCTGGCCAAAGTTCATATGTCGGAAGGGGACATCCTTTGACGAAGGGGCTTCACGCTAGAGCCAGATAGGAGATCAGCCTGGACCTATGCTCTAGGGGTCCATCAAAAGGGCACACCAACAGCGGAGTGGAACGGTCGAGTAATCATGGCCCTGATGGGGGTGGACTGCAAGATCTTGACTCCAGGACAACAGAAGTTGCTGGAAGACACCATTTGGGAATTTCAGGAGGCTTTCTCAAGACACGATGAGGACTTTGGGTGTGCCTCCGCCATCAAGCACAAAATCTCCACCGGCGATGCTGCACCAATCAAGGAACGTTACAGACAAATCATGCCTAAAATGTGCCAGGAGGTGATGGCCAGACCGTCCGGGATGCCTACCCCCTTCTGCGAATTGAGGAGTTATTGTCCGCCCTGAGTCATGCAAAGTTCTTCTCATCTCTTGACCTGGCCAGTGGGTATAGGCAGGTACCGGTGGCCAAGAAGGACAAAGCGAAGACGGCCTTCATTGTACCTATGAATTCAACCGGATGACATTCAGCATTTCTATTGCCACGGGAACATTCCAGCAGTTGATGGAGCACTGTCTAGAAGATCTCAACTTCGAGTCGGTATGAATATATCAGGACGACATAGTAGTGTTTGTGGTCTGCTTTGAGGAATACCTCCAAAAGCTGCAACAGGTCCTAAAAAGTGCCAACTGTAGGGGGTAAAGCTATCCCCCAATAAGGTGGAGGCCGTCCAGATGTGGCCCCGGCCGAGTACACTACGAGAGGTGAGGGCATTCATGGGACTTGCCGGCTACCACAGGAGGTTTATACCCAAATTTGCTTATTTCGTGGGCCCGTTAAACGAGTTATTAAGGGGCACTGCTGGGGGGCCGAAGAATCTTCCCATCAAATGGGGACCCCGGCAACAAAAGGCCTTTGAAGCAGTGAAAGAGGCGCTGACCAGTGCCCCAATTCTGGCTTATACGCGGTTCGACACCCCATTCTTGCTGTACACTGACGGAAGTCTACATAGTCTGGGGGCCGTGTTATTCCAAGTCCAAGATAGGCATGAAAGAGTCATTGCCTGTGGCAGCCGGTCTCTGAGGGAGTCAGAGTGCAACCTGATGAATGAGTTGAATGAGCTGAACCTGCTGTATGGGATCGAACGTTCCCTCACCATTCCCTATCACCCCCAGGGAAATGGGGCATGCGAATGATTTAACCCGACCTTGCTCCAAATGCTGCGGACTCTGGAGGACAGCCAAAAGGCTTGGTAGCCCGAGTACCTACCTGAACTGATGTGGGCCCATAACAACAGGGTTCACAGTACCACTGGGTACTCCCCACATATGATCATGTTTGGGAAAGTCGGACGGAAGATTGAGGATCTCAAAATGCCTGATCCGATGATGCCCTCACTGAGAAGTACCACCACATGGGTGAAAGAGCACCACTGCCGACTGAGAGAGATACACAAGGTTGTGAGGTAGAGCCAATAGGGACTGGGGGGCACTCACGAAACTTGCACCGTAACATATTGAGGAGTTGCAATTTTGATGAACCAATGTGCGGGTGAGATGCCTCCTCCTGCACAGAACACAGAGAAAATTACCTTAGAGGAGGAGGAGGAATGCTGGGTGGCACCTGCCACGGTACCTACCGAGATGCCAGCCGTGGCAAGTTTGCCACCCAGGGAAAGTGTTGAGCGGTCAGCAGCTCCTCTTCCATTAAATGTGCCTAATATCCCTAGTGGTTTTGAGCCTACCACTCTACGTAGGTCAACGAGGCTCAATGCTAGTGTGCCCCCACAGCGCTATGCCCAGGATGAGTTTGTATGGGGAGAGTTGCCGATTCCACAACCTCTAGTAGGGTGGCATGTGAGATTGTTTGAACACTGTTTGTGTATGGATTAAATTAAATGTTGTGGACCGATGTTCTGCTGTTTGGCCACAAGATGCTGCTGTTTTCTAGGTACAGCTACTGACTGCATATATATTTCCATATTCATAAGACGTGTGGTTTTTCTCAGAGCATAGATAAGGAGCTGCAGCCATCTTAGGAGCGAGCTGAGAGCTGAGGAACTGTGTGTAAGCAGAGAAGCTAATGGATCCATGAGTGAGAGGACCTCCTCTGGGACCACATTTGCAGTTAAGTGAAGCTGATAGTTGTCAAGACACAGATCCTGTCCAGTGAAAACAGGATTTTTCCAGGAAGACTGACAAGAGCTAAGGGACAAAGCTGCATACTCTGTGGGACCTCATGTTTGCTGGAGAGACTGGTTGTTCAGTTCAGAGGCATCAGTGGATAAAGAGCAGACCAGGGTCGGTAAGATCGTGCATGCAACTTACTGCAGTATTGGCACCTAGAGACTTAGAACAGGCCTGTATTTAGATAGTTAGGGTCTCTGTTTTATGTCAGGTCTAAAGAGTTGCTACTGGTACTACAAGGACTCCATTATTTAAAGGGACATTGCACATTTGGAAGTTGATAAACACCCCTACGAACTCCATCCAGTTTAGCGTTTTGTTCTGGAGTAATCATTTGGCACGTTCTACCTGACTAGTTATGGGAGGGGGTAATAATATAAAGTACGGTAAGATTGTGAACTGTTGTGTTGCACCGCAGGCTAGCCCGTACTAAGCACCCACCCAATTGTTTGTGTTAGTTTCAGGGTAATAATAGGTATGGCGAGGCAGTTTTAGTTGTGCCCGCCAGTAGGTAAATTTCCTCTAAATTTCCACGGGCATCCATTAGAGGCGCCGTGCTATGCAACACAGGGGTCTCAGCCTTCGGGCTGGGTGTATGTAAATCTATTTTATGTTCTTGTGGTTGTGTTTTCTACCACGTGTTAGTAAAATTCAGTTTTTGCAACAGTTCCTTTCCTCATTCGTGACCTGGCCAGTGGGTATAGGCAGGTACCGGTGGCCAAGAAGGACAAAGCGAAGACGGCCTTCATTGTACCTATGAATTCAACCGGATGACATTCAGCATTTCTATTGCCACGGGAACATTCCAGCAGTTGATGGAGCACTGTCTAGAAGATCTCAACTTCGAGTCGGTATGAATATATCAGGACTGACATAGTAGTGTTTGTGGTCTGCTTTGAGGAATACCTCCAAAAGCTGCAACAGGTCCTAAAAAGTGCCAACTGTAGGGGGTAAAGCTATCCCCCAATAAGGTGGAGGCCGTCCAGATGTGGCCCCGGCCGAGTACACTACGAGAGGTGAGGGCATTCATGGGACTTGCCGGCTACCACAGGAGGTTTATACCCAAATTTGCTTATTTCAGGCCCGTTAAACGAGTTATTAAGGGCACTGCTGGGGGCCAAGAATCTTCCCATCAAATGGGGACCCCGGCAACAAAAGGCCTTTGAAGCAGTGAAAGAGGCGCTGACCAGTGCCCCAATTCTGGCTTATACGCGGTTCGACACCCCATTCTTGCTGTACACTGACGGAAGTCTACATAGTCTGGGGGCCGTGTTATTCCAAGTCCAAGATAGGCATGAAAGAGTCATTGCCTGTGGCAGCCGGTCTCTGAGGGAGTCAGAGTGCAACCTGATGAATGAGTTGAATGAGCTGAACCTGCTGTATGGGATCGAACGTTCCTCACCATTCCCTATCACCCCCAGGGAAATGGGGCATGCGAATGATTTAACCCGACCTTGCTCCAAATGCTGCGGACTCTGGAGGACAGCCAAAAGGCTTGGTAGCCCGAGTACCTACCTGAACTGATGTGGGCCCATAACAACAGGGTTCACAGTACCACTGGGTACTCCCCACATATGATCATGTTTGGGAAAGTCGGACGGAAGATTGAGGATCTCAAAATGCCTGATCCGATGATGCCCTCACTGAGAAGTACCACCACATGGGTGAAAGAGCACCACTGCCGACTGAGAGAGATACACAAGGTTGTGAGGTAGAGCCAATAGGGACTGGGGGGCACTCACGAAACTTGCACCGTAACATGTTGAGGAGTTGCAATTTTGATGAACCAATGTGTGCGGGTGAGATGCCTCCTCCTGCACAGAACACAGAGAAAATTACCTTAGAGGAGGAGGAGGAATGCTGGGTGGCACCTGCCACGGTACCTACCGAGATGCCAGCCGTGGCAAGTTTGCCACCCAGGGAAAGTGTTGAGCGGTCAGCAGCTCCTCTTCCATTAAATGTGCCTAATATCCCTAGTGGTTTTGAGCCTACCACTCTACGTAGGTCAACGAGGCTCAATGCTAGTGTGCCCCCACAGCGCTATGCCCAGGATGAGTTTGTATGGGGAGAGTTGCCGATTCCACAACCTCTAGTAGGGTGGCATGTGAGATTGTTTGAACACTGTTTGTGTATGGATTAAATTAAATGTTGTGGACCGATGTTCTGCTGTTTGGCCACAAGATGCTGCTGTTTTCTAGGTACAGCTACTGACTGCATATATATTTCCATATTCATAAGACGTGTGGTTTTTCTCAGAGCATAGATAAGGAGCTGCAGCCATCTTAGGAGCGAGCTGAGAGCTGAGGAACTGTGTGTAAGCAGAGAAGCTAATGGATCCATGAGTGAGAGGACCTCCTCTGGGACCACATTTGCAGTTAAGTGAAGCTGATAGTTGTCAAGACACAGATCCTGTCCAGTGAAAACAGGATTTTTCCAGGAAGACTGACAAGAGCTAAGGGACAAAGCTGCATACTCTGTGGGACCTCATGTTTGCTGGAGAGACTGGTTGTTCAGTTCAGAGGCATCAGTGGATAAAGAGCAGACCAGGGTCGGTAAGATCGTGCATGCAACTTACTGCAGTATTGGCACCTAGAGACTTAGAACAGGCCTGTATTTAGATAGTTAGGGTCTCTGTTTTATGTCAGGTCTAAAGAGTTGCTACTGGTACTACAAGGACTCCATTATTTAAAGGGACATTGCACATTTGGAAGTTGATAAACACCCCTACGAACTCCATCCAGTATAGCGTTTTGTTCTGGAGTAATCATTTGGCACGTTCTACCTGACTAGTTATGGGAGGGGGTAATAATATAAAGTACGGTAAGATTGTGAACTGTTGTGTTGCACCGCAGGCTAGCCCGTACTAAGCACCCACCCAATTGTTTGTGTTAGTTTCAGGGTAATAATAGGTATGGCGAGGCAGTTTTAGTTGTGCCCGCCAGTAGGTAAATTTCCTCTAAATTTCCACGGGCATCCATTAGAGGCGCCGTGCTATGCAACACAGGGGTCTCAGCCTTCGGGCTGGGTGTATGTAAATCTATTTTATGTTCTTGTGGTTGTGTTTTCTACCACGTGTTAGTAAAATTCAGTTTTTGCAACAGTTCCTTTCCTCATTCGTGACTTCGCTGTATCCTGGGGAGCCCACCCGGTATATGGCTTACACTTGAGGGACCTCAGAATGTGTGAGGTGCCACTTATGGGGGATTCATACTGTGTGGGGGATATTTATGGGGCCACAAACTTTATGGAGACACTTAACTAATCACAGGTAGGAAATACAGTATATAGCCATTCTTTTTGCCAGTAGGACATTATTAGTTATTAATAGTTAATATTATTTAACTGAGTAAATAGTTCAGAGTGTCTACTAAAAAGTAACTTTTATTAACTCTGGTTAAAAACTGATGATACAGTGTGTCTGCTATGTTTCACAGACATTAAAAGATAATAGTAACCATAAAAGGGGCACTGCTGTTTGGAATGGAAGAAAGACGGATACTATGCCTTCCAGTTGCTGGTTGTAACTGATGGATGGGCTACACTTTACCTACTCTTTACCTGCTCTTGTAGCCTTTACACCTAGAGGCTCTGCTCTCTCTGCAACTGCCGTGCCCTTTGCACTTTGATTGACAGGGGCAGGAAGGGTAAAGTTGATCACACCTGCCTGGCCCTGTTTCATAGGTACAAATCTGCTGACAGATGCCCTTTAAGGCTGGGAACACACCTAGGTGTTTCTGAATCGCGCGTATGACGTGCGTTTTACGCGCGTTTTTGGATGCGCGTTTTTGTAACTAAGAAACGCGCGTCATACGCGCGATTCAGTGATTCTCCCCTATGGCATCATTGTCCATAGGCGCGTTAAAACGCCCCAAAGAAGCTCATGTACTTGTTTGGGCGTGGAGCGTTTTACAGCGCGTTCAAACGCGCTGTAAAACGCCCAAATGTGAACCATGCCCATAGGGAAGCATGGCTTTTCACATGTTGTGCGTTTTACAGCGCGTTTGAACGCGCTGTAAAACGCTTAGGTGTGTACCTAGGGTAAATGTTTCAATCATGTCCCCCCCTTTATGTCTTTCCTCAAGGCTGTACAGATTAAATTATTTAAGTCTCTACTAATATTGAATGCTTCCACCCTCCACCACTTTTGTAGCCAACCTCCGCACCTGTTTCATTTTATCTATATCTTTTTGTAGATGGGGTCTCCAGAACTGGGTACTGAATTCCAGATGTGGCTGCCCTAGAGCTTTATACAGTGGGATCACAATCTCTCTCTTCCTACTGGTTATAGCTATACAGCAAAGCACCCTTCTTGTTTTCCCTGCTGTTTGTCCACACTGTGAACTCATTTTGAAGCTGTCTGATATCAGGACACCTAAATCCTTCTCTCCTGAAGTCCTTGCTAACAAAGAGCAACATAATACTCAGACTCAGAGTTTCTTCTCCCCCAGTGCTTTAATTTGAATTTGGAAACATTGAACAGCAGTTTCCTTTATTTAGACCATTTACCCAGGGAAGCAAAATCATTTTCCTTGCTACAAATCCCTCCAGAAATGTTAACCCTATTACACACTTTTGTTTCATCGGCAAACAGACCTTACCTACCAAACTTTCTCCTATGTCAATATTAAAGGACAGACCCTTTACACCACTGTAACAAGAGATGTACAAGGTTCAGGTTCGGGTTATCTAAGAATTCCGTTATGGATTCCGCTACCACAGACCATAAGTTATGGTCAACCATAAGTTCGCTCAACACTACTTGTAACTTGTCTTTCCTAAGAATACACACCACTTATTCCTCAGTCAACTGTGAATTGACTGAACTATCCAGTGATTTACAGTATCAGCTCTTTATATGGCACTGCATTCATAGCTTTGGTAAAATCCAGGTAGGCAATATACATGGTGTCACCTTTGTCCAACACTTTTGTGACAGTCAAAGAAATCAGTAAGATTAGTTCAACACGATCTGCTCTCAGTGAAGCCTTGCTGTTTTGGATCTAAAAATGTGCTTGTTTTTATGTGTCTACTATCTTCTTTTTCAGTCGTTTTGCAATCCTGCACAAGAAGTTCTCCGTTCTCTATTTTGTATTTTATATTTGAAATCTTATAATTATGCCACATTTCTATCATTGTCCTTTCCTTTCCACAATTGTCTTAAAAGTTATAACATCTAAAAACAAACTTACTACATTATGGGGGAACAGAGAGAGCTCAGGACATCTCCAGTAAGGGCTCATGAACATGTCCGCAGTTTTTGTCCACATGCGATCTGCATGTTTTGCGTATCAGGTGCAGACCTATTCATCTCAATGGGGGCCTCAAAAGATGCAGAGAGCAGACCCATGTGGTGCCTTCATCTGCAAGTCTGTTCCATGGCCCCACAAAAAAATAGAACATCTATTCTTGCCTGTTTTGCGCACAAAGATAGGACATTTCTGCAGGAGTGCATGACCCCCAAATGTAAGACATGAAACTCCTCTACACAGACCCTTCCATGTAACTTCCTAGACAGTAGGAAGCTGCTTTTGAGATAACAGTGCTTCCCCCCACCTAACATGGGCACCTGCATATGACACTTTATATGAAGTTTTCATAGTCTCATAAATAAGGACAAGTCTTACCTGAGCACCTGTGCTTGCTCCATGCAGTGTCTACACCAGGACAAGACACTACAGAGCTGTTGTAGTCAGGTATCAGCAATGATTAACTCATCAAATAGCTGCCTCGTGATTGACTCTTATTTGGGATTGTTGTATTTGTCTTTCCCAGTTAATCATCAGTGAAAACAAAGGGTCCAAGGCAACATGGACAATACCGCCATAATAGTATTATAGAACTGATCAAATCAGTGTTCAACTTCCCTCCTGGACAGAAAAAAGTAAAGAAATGTAAAATAAAATGTTAAAAAAGCAAAAATGATTTATTATGTCACAAAATAAAAAAGTACACATAATTGGTATTATCACCATAACAACCTCTATATAATAATCAAGTCATGAAAAAAATGAATGTCATGAAAAAAATAAAAAAATTTGGGCCACTTTGCCCTCCATACAATGGAATAAAAAGCAATCGGCCATATGCACAATAAAATAGTACAAGTGAAAATATTAACTCATTGCACAATAAAAGTCCTTACACAGCTCAGTTGATAAAAGTTGATAGAAAGATGGTAAGGTGACACAAAAACTTTTTTTTCAAAAAAAGTTTTTTTTCTAAAAGTTAAGTTAAGATACAAGATGTCAAACACTCTAACCACTCTATCTTCCTTTGACATTCACCTTGAGAGCAATAAAGGATCCAAAGTACCAATCCGTGAGTGTGAACGGAGCCACAAGATGCACTAACTCTTCTCCCGCAAGCATAAAGGGCATCCATTTTCTAAAAAAGCAGGGCCATAAAACTGCTTTTATCCTTCTCCGTGTGTAACTTCTCCAACATCAAAGATTTCAGACAGCTCACTCCCTCGTAGGTAGTTTAGGTACTAGACAAACAGTATGGAAAAGGTGAGGAGGATACTTAGTTTTTTCAGCTGTCCTATCACTAGACCTATCAAAAAAGTGGAAGAGGTAGACTATGGGGTAGGTCGGGGGAACCCAAAAACCCATATCCATCATCATCTGATGGACTTGGGTCCAGAAACCTTGTATTTTTTCATAATCCCATAGACCATAGAAGAGATCTGTACCCCTGGTTCCAATCTGCAGGTGCTGGAACCAGCTAGTGAGGCTTAATATATATCAATGTCAATTTACCCACACTATACCATCTATGCAGTTGTGACTGCATAAGATAGCGAGCCGTCTGGAATCCCACCTTTTCCATTAAGCAAATAGAGCACTATGCATGCCTTGCAGATATTCTGGATGACTCCAAAGAGCACAGAAAAAGATACAAAAACATCCTGCACGATACAACAACTGAATATGCAGATGTACATGGCAACATCTACAAAAGAAAAATCATGGAAAATAATGCACTAGTACAATAGACGGAATAGAACATTATGGACCAAGCCCTCACTCCGATAGAGTAGGACCTGCCTAGCTGAGACCACCTTGGTGCGGGTAGGCGGGCACAGATGTGTTTTGATCAAAGTATATTGGCTGAGAGACTCCGATTTTATCGTATCAGAGTGGGAGCTTGGTCCATATATATGACGTTTGCATCTATTATATGAGTGCATTATTTTCCATGATTTTTCTTTTGTAGATGTTGCCATGTACATCCGCATATTCAGTTATCATATCGTGCAGGATCTTTCGTATCTTTTTCTGTGCTCTTTGGAGTCATCCAGAATATCTGCAAGGCATATATCTTTTGTATCTTTTTCTGTGATTTTTTATTTGTGTTCTTGAAGGAGTAGCACCTTCAAGTGTGAATGTGTTCCTATTACCTGGGGAGTAGCATTCTTGTGCACGTTATGCTTTCCCATAGACTTCTACTATGACGGATCAAAACGGAATGCCTCTTAAAGGCATCCGTTTTGCATTCCGTCTGGGCATTCCATTATATTCCGTTATAACCAGAACCTATAACGGAATGCCATAATGCTAAGCGACCTCACCCTTACAAAAACTGATCAAATACTGATGCAAAATACTGACCAAACACTGACCGTGATAATGATTGGTCGGCACTGCATGTTGATCCGGTGTTCATCTGGTGGTCGATGCTCGTATCCCAGTGTCGGCAACCCGAAGTCCGTACTGTAGATGAAGGATCGGCACTCGAGATTTGTAGTGAATCAGTTTCTAGTTTATTGTCACATAATATACACTGTGATGCCTTTTGGCAAAAGATATGCCTTTGTCAAACAGTACATACAAAACGCAATCATGCATTTAAATAACTCGCCTCCCAATGATACAGCCAATGAGAGTGACGGTGATGTCATGTTGCTATGACGATCCTGTGAAACAGGATAAACAATAAAACAATACAAGATAAATTACAGATAGCTCATAGGAAACGATGTAATGCATACACGCGATTCAGAACCTTAGGTTCCAGGGTCTGAAGGCGATGTATCCAATATGTCTCTCGTTTCAATAGTAATGCGTTTCTGTTGCCCCCTCCCCTCCCCCCTCGTCTAGGCTGTTTGATCTCTTCTATGATCTGAAACCAGAGTTGCGCTATCATGTGTCCACATGGATGAAAGTGAGGGGGAATCGGTAACAGGAGATTTTTCTTTCGAATTGTAGATTTCTGCTTGCTAAAGCGATCGTTAATCCTCATTGAAGGTCTCCCATGCATACAGCAAGCCGCATGTGTTTTGATGCAACCTGTGAAATAAAGCTGGCAGGACGCCAGTTGAAATGCACTTCTGTATCCTGAGGTCTCCTTGTGCGAAATAATCTGACTAATCCCCCTACCTTTTCACTTCTGTAAAGGTGAGCTAAATAACGGACTGTCACAGCATCAAATCAGTTATAATGGAAACCAATCATAAATTACCCCATTTTTAATGGAAAGTACCATGGCCTCATGTTCTGGGCATTATTCTAGTCACCTTAAGAAATGGGCAGTCTGGCGGAGAGCCTTTATAAATTAAGCTGAGAATGTACTGTACTTTACCACTGTGATTTGGTGTTATTCCGCTGGTGATAGTTAATTAATTAATTTTGGCTTCTACAGGGATCTATTCTACCTCCACTACCACCTTACTTTTACTTTTACTTTTACTGTTGAACCTATATCTGGTAGGAATGTGAAATGCAGTATATGCTTTGCAGGGCAATACGTCTATAAGAGTAGGTTGTTAATCCACGACTTGTTCTTTGCCTTTGCTTATGTTTTCAATGTTTATATTCCCCTATGTCCCTTCTATTCCTCTAATCCCCTCCCACTCTCCTCCCCCGTCCTGGCATGGCCTCATATTTACTATTTTATGGTTCAGGCTTGTGTATTAACCTGTATTCACAAGTGTGTCTTTGCCCTTATGTATCTCGCTGCTTTTATGATGTATGCCTTCTTTTTCAAAACTTAATAAAAATTATTGTGAAATAAATTACCCCATTTTAGAAACTTCACCCCTCAAATTATTCAAAACTGATTTTACAAACTTTGTTAACCCTTGAGGTGTTCCACAAGAATTAAAGGAAAATGCAGGTGAAATTTCTAAATTTCACTTTTTGGGTAGATTTTTTATGTTGATCAGTTTTTTCTTGCAACACAGCAATGGTTAAAAGTAAAATAAACCTCAACATACATTACTTTAATTTTGCAGTTTACAGAAATACCTCATCTGTGGCGCTAGAGGAATCACAGAGTAATAGAAAGTCTGGTTAGACTAGCAAAGTCAAAGATACCAAAATTCTTCTAATGCCACAGTGCATAAGGCTCTTTATTGTGCTGCGCCTGCAAAAGTGGAACTATAACCCTCAGAAGGCGAAGTGATAGCACTCCTCAACTTGCACAGTAAAGAGCGCATTAGAGCAGCGGAGCGCCAGCATGTATCGCCGTGCAGCAACTGTTCCTTGAGTGAGCAAGAAAAGACACCTCAGCGGAGCTACCATAGAGGCCATAAAACGTGTGTATTAGTCAAACTGCAGCCGACTCTTAAAGTGGCAGAACGGCAAAGGCAAGATAGTCAGAGAAAGAGCGCCAACCCTCCTGCAATCCTTAGAGAGAGAATGAGACGCATGGTGTGAGGCCAAAGTCCAGAGCTAGAGTGCCCGCACCACTACCCATGAAGAGGCCACGTGCTGCAGCCAGCTAGTTTCCCAACACTAGGTCCAAAGCCTAAATAAACACCAATCGTAGATAACTCACAAAGTAAGTATGCGTACTAGGCCTATATACCAAGTATATAACTCACAGAAAAAAGATGCACCACATGGATAAGCAACTGACAACACTGGCTAATCCCTCACTCTGGTGTTAAAAGCTGAGAGATTCGCCAATATTTCCAATCAGGAACATATCGGAGCCCCTTTAGGCACCACTACACGGTATCTCAGCATGACATGGGGTCCTACCACTAGACTACCTATGGTGTGTGAACAAGGTCTGAACAGGTATTAAGTAGCCTACAGCCCCATCCCACTCACCTGCACTGCAGGACCAACAATGCAATGGGGAACACATGAGGCCGCAAGCTACACCTACAACAGACCATGTGACACCGGCTTCCAGGTGCAACAGAATGTTTACAAGCCATATGCAATGGCACATTCAATACATATAAAACAAGAATCACAAAATAAACGTGGCCTAAATGGGTGGGACTGCTCCAGACCCCAAACACTGTGGCGTGTTTCTAACTGGGGGCAGTTCTTCCGCATGTGGTTCGCAGCGAACGGCTATCCCCAGCAAAAATTGCATACAATGGAGGATGCCGGCGCGAACCACAAGCACCACACAAACATCCTACACAAAATAAAAACATGTGCGGATGAAAATATATAAACACATAACTCACAGAAAAAAAGATGCACCACATGGATAAGCAACTGACAACACTGGCTAATCCTCACTCTGGTGTTAAAAGCTGAGAGATTCGCCAATATTTCCAATCAGGAACATATCGGAGCCCCTTTAGGCACCACTACACGGTATCTCAGCATGACATGGGGTCCTACCACTAGACTACCTATGGTGTGTGAACAAGGTCTGAACAGGTATTAAGTAGCCTACAGCCCCATCCCACTCACCTGCACTGCAGGACCAACAATGCAATGGGGGAACACATGAGGCCGCAAGCTACACCTACAACAGACCATGTGACACCGGCTTCCAGGTGCAACAGAATGTTTACAAGCCATATGCAATGGCACATTCAATACATATAAAACAAGAATCACAAAAATAAACGTGGCCTAAATGGGTGGGACTGCTCCAGACCCCAAACACTGTGGCGTGTTTCTAACTGGGGGCAGTTCTTCCGCATGTGGTTCGCAGCGAACGGCTATCCCCAGCAAAAATTGCATACAATGGAGGATGCCGGCGCGAACCACAAGCACCACACAAACATCCTACACAAAATAAAACATGTGCAGATGAAAATATATAAACACATAACTCACAGAAAAAAGATGCACCACATGGATAAGCAACTGACAACACTGGCTAATCCTCACTCTGGTGTTAAAAGCTGAGAGATTCGCCAATATTTCCAATCAGGAACATATCGGAGCCCCTTTAGGCACCACTACACGGTATCTCAGCATGACATGGGGTCCTACCACTAGACTACCTATGGTGTGTGAACAAGGTCTGAACAGGTATTAAGTAGCCTACAGCCCCATCCCACTCACCTGCACTGCAGGACCAACAATGCAATGGGGAACACATGAGGCCGCAAGCTACACCTACAACAGACCATGTGACACCGGCTTCCAGGTGCAACAGAATGTTTACAAGCCATATGCAATGGCACATTCAATACATATAAAACAAGAATCACAAAAATAAACGTGGCCTAAATGGGTGGGACTGCTCCAGACCCCAAACACTGTGGCGTGTTTCTAACTGGGGGCAGTTCCTCCGCATGTGGTTCGCAGCGAACGGCTATCCCCAGCAAAAATTGCATACAATGGAGGATGCCGGCGCGAACCACAAGCACCACACAAACATCCTACACAAAATAAAACATGTGCAGATGAAAATATATAAACACATAACTCACAGAAAAAAGATGCACCACATGGATAAGCAACTGACAACACTGGCTAATCCCTCACTCTGGTGTTAAAAGCTGAGAGATTCGCCAATATTTCCAATCAGGAACATATCGGAGCCCCTTTAGGCACCACTACACGGTATCTCAGCATGACATGGGGTCCTACCACTAGACTACCTATGGTGTGTGAACAAGGTCTGAACAGGTATTAACACAAAAAGGGAAAAAAAGCAGACGAAGCACGACTAGCAATATATATAAGCTTTATTATGGTTCCCAGGGAGGGGAAAATCCAATAAAATACAATGACAGACAATACAAAATACAGGTGGGTGACACAAAATGGACAGCATGAAGCATAAGGAAGGCATTAGACAAGGCCAAAAAGGTATAAGATAGTCAGTAAATAAATAAATAAATGCCCCAAAATGGAGCATGTATAGATGACCTAGCCAGTCTTAAACAAGATATAGATGCCCAAAATAGTACATACATATAAAGTGCAAAGTGCACAGGATACAGTGTACATGGACAATAAAAAACATTATTAATCAAAAATTATTACATCAATAAATACCAAGTTTGAGATCCAAAAGAGCCCCAACGCACGTTTCGCGTAAGCTTCCTCAGGGGTGTAAGTTATAGGTACAAAGCCTGCAGCAGCGTATCCAAGCCAGCGCATCACAAGTCAGCAAAAAGCATCGCAAGTCAGCACAGAACATCGCAAGCAGCGTTTCCAAGTCAGCACAGGCATCACATCACATCAAGAAAAGACAAGTCTCCTTTAAGACTGACATTTGTTCCAGCAGCCTACAGATCACAGTATCCTGCTCTTCAGAATAAGGTCAGGACTTTCCTTTTTATTATTTATCATTGCATATAGGCTTTAGCATAAAGAGACATTTTCATGTTCAAGAATAAAAGACTTATAAAGGACAGATTGTAGTATATGGACTCTAAAGTATTTAAAGTAAAAGTCATGTATTGCCTGCATCTATTGCTATTGAATTTAAAGTGAAAGTGATTTTTTGCCTGCATTTATTGCTATTGCATTTAAAGTGAGAGTCATTTATTTATGCATTTGTCTGTATTGCATTTAAAGTAAAAGGCATCTTATTATTTGTATTGATTGTTATAGCATTTAAAGTAAAATGTCTGAGCCTAGTATTACCATGCCACTGTTAGAGGATACAAAGATAGATAGGATAGAAGGTGAAGAGCAAAGGAACCTGTCTGAGGTAGAAGAGTCTGATGCAGCATTAGTCTTACCGCAAACAAATGTAGCCCAAACAAATGAACTAAGACATTCATCATGTGCCAAAAAACCGACCCCAAAGATGCTGGAAAATTTGGAGCAAGAAGCAGCATTAAAAGAGAAAAGGTTCGCCCAAATGTATGATAAATGGAAATTATACATTAAAGACATTCGTAGAAAGCAAAAGCAAGAAAGTATAAAAAGGAACTTGAGTGATATGGTAGAGATGGTAGAAGAATCTGATTCAGAGCTTTTGGCAGCATATGTCAACCTGCGGTCATCTACGATACCTTTCCAGGAAATTTTAAGGAACATGGCCACATGTACTGCGGTCACTAAAGATTTAGTAAAACTCATGAGAGAACTATCATCTGCATCTAGCTATGATGAAGTTAAAGCAAGAGTTAGAATGAACAAGCTTTTTATGAGAGACTATACTAAATCTTTAGGTGGAACCACAATCTCAAGTGGGACTTTCTTCGCTAGCAGAAGTGCCAGCCACATATCAGAGTCCACAAGTACTTCAGCCAAAAGAAAGGATCAATTTGTTTAAATGGACCGCGCAGACGTTTGTTCTCTCCCCTGCTGGAAATAACTCTGCAGAACAGAATCTGGATCCTGATTAACCAAGCATACACCGACTTTCCTATGTACTCGATGTTCTGTGTAAATCACAAGTACATAGGAGAGTCGATGTATGCTTGGTTAAACGGGATCCAGATTCTGTTCTCCAGAGTTATTTCCAGCAGGGGAGAGAACAAACGTCTGCGCGGTCCATTTGAACAAATTGAGAAATCATGTGAAAAAAGAACCCACTTCACAAGAAGGACTTGCTGCGACTTGAAAAGAGAAGGACAAAAACTGTTATTTTATACTGACAAAAGAAAGGAATCAGTTGAACAACTTGCTGTCAAGGGAGCAGAAATTGAGATGGAATCTGCCATTGAGGTGTAGCGACTGCGGATAGCCGTAATGGAAGCTGAAAAGGATGCACAATGCCATCAAATGGAAGCTGAAATGAAAAGTCTGGAAAGGCAGAAAGAAGTTAAGATTATAGAAGCCAGACTAAGAGTACACGAAGAGGACATGAACCGTAATCATAGGTCCCAATCTGTACTAAGTGAAGAAGCAGACTTCTACTTTCCTCCATACGCCCAAGAGAATGGAAGGAAATCTCCAACATTTAGTGAGGAAATAAGTTATTATCCTTCCATCCCTGCTCCGAAAGACAAAGAGAGACCTAGTCCAGTTTTAGGAAAAAGGTGTGTGAATTTACCCTCTATCTCCACCGGAAAAGATGAAGCAAGGACCACACCTAATTTAGAACTAAGTGAGAAATTAGAACCAGATGACTCTATCCCTAGATGTCACTGCAACGATCAAGACTTCCTGTTCTGGAACCCACTGTATTTTCAGGAGACGATCTGAAGTTCATAGAGTGGAAGGCAAGTTTTGAAATGATCATTGAGCATCATTGCTTCAGTCCAGTCGGCAAGTTATTCTACCTTCAGAGATATGTTGGTGGACAAGCAAAGAAAATTCTTGAAGGTAACTTCTATAGAAAAGACGAAGAAGCCTACAAGCAAGCTTGGGAAAATTTAAATGCAAGAACGGTGCTAGAGAAATCACAGAGTAATAGACAGTCTGGTTAGACTAGAAAAGTCAGAGATACCAAAGTTCTTCTAATGCCACAGCGCATAAGGTACCTTATTGTGTTGCGCCTGCCACAACAGGTTATGGCTATCTGATGATAGGCTTGCTGTATGGCATTTCATGGGTCATATCATGTTCTCAGGCTTCTTACTTTGACTTTGTAACACGTGCACCAACCATTTTAGCAAAAAAAAAAACATTTGTTACCACGAAGAATAAGGAAATTCGGATTTGTGGGGAATCAAATTTTTCCTAAACTTAGGATCAAATTCCACTTTGCTTTGAGTCACTCAACACTAATTGTCATAATCAGAGTGAACTGAGGTCTGGCTTATAAAACCTTCAGACTAGTAACTCAAAACATCACCTTATCACTAGCTACCCAGACCTGTATGCCTACACTCACTCTTTCTGAAGACTAGTTTTCATGTGTGACCTCTTCTGGTGGCCAGGTAGACTCATATTCCATTCAGGGTCTGCAGGAGTAGAATCCAGATGGAAACCGTCACTAGAGATGAAGGTAACAATCACAAAGATGCATCACCCTCTGATGAAACATGATAAAGTTAGGTAAGTGCAGCGGTTGCCTCCTCCAGATCCTGGTATACCACAAATTACTTAGCTGGTTGCTGTATTCTAAGGACTGGCTGATAGGCAGGTTGAAAACAAATCCCCCTCTTGTACAACGCTGTGCAAACTCCACTGAACAACGTCTTTCATTTCTAGAACGATAGACCCATACTGGAGATGAGCGAATCAAAGTTGAGGAAGTGGAATTCGATCCGAATTTCAGGAAAAATTTGATTCAAATTAAGTCAAATTTCCTCACGCTTCGTGGTAACGAGTGACATTTTCTCCTGCTGCACATGTTAGGACTTGGAGCAAAGAACTCTGGGAACGGGGGGTCACCAACAATGCCATGCATGCAGCCAATAGAGCATATAAAAATAGCCCTATAAATAGCCTCAGCCATCTTGGATACTGCCATTTCCCAGTACTGAAAAAACGATTTAGAAGTTCAGAGAAAGATTATTCAAGGTGTAGGGAAAGGATGGGGAGGCATTATCCACACTATCAAAGGAGAACAGGGTGCAATAGGGGAGTGTACAGCTTGGGTAATAGGAGCGATTCTATTACACCTTGCTGCACTTATTGGGGATCCAAATTGCTGTTATACTGCTGCTTTTAGGTTTGCACTATATGATAGCTCAGTAATTCCAGCAAACCTTGCTTGTTATTGGGGTGCAAGTTCTGTGTGATACAGCCATTTACGGCATGTATTAATAGGAAACATACATACATCCTATTAGCCATTCTGCGGTGAAGATACATTGCTAACAGCCATTTACGGGGTGTGTTAATAGGAAATATACCTACCGTACATCCTATTAGCTGTTCTGCAAGGATTTTGGGGGGTGTATTAATAGGAAAAAAAATATGTCTTAATTGCTGTTCTGTGGTGAAGTTACATTGCACTACAGCCATTTACGGGGTGTATTAATAGGAAATATACATACGTCCTTTCAGCCATTCTGCGGTGAATTCAAATTTCTATACAGCCATTTACCAGGTGTATTAATAGGATAGATACTAGTGTTGGGTGAGCATGCTCGGCCGAACACCAGTACAGCTCGAGCATCGCGATGCTCGGCACATCGCGGTGTTCGGCTGAACATCGCGTGTGCTCGAGCGCAAAGTACTGGCACTCACTGTAATGCCGCAGAAATGTTGGTTACTGGCATTACAGTGATTGGCTGGCCGGAACGTGTCATCGGGTGCTATATAGCACCCGATGACAAAGAAACATAGAATGTGTAGGCAGATAAGAACCATTTGGGCCATCTAGTCTGCCCAATATACTGAATACTATAAATAGCCCCTGGCCCTATCTTGTATGAAGGATGGCCTTATGCTTATCCCATGCATGCTTAAACTCCTTCACTGTATTTGCAGTTACCACTTCTGCAGGAAGGCTATTCCATGCTTCCACTACTCTCTCAGTAAAGTAATACTTCCTGATATTACTTTAAAACCTTTGCCCCTTTAAAACTATGTCCTCTTGTAGCAGTTTTTCTTTTAAATATTCTCTCCTCTTTTACCGTGTTGATTCCCTTTATGTATTTAAACGTTTCTATCATATCCCCTCTGTCTCTTCTTACTTCTAAGCTATACTTGTTAAGGTTCTTTAACCTTTCCTGGTAAGTTTTGTCCTGCAATCCATGTACTAGTTTAATAGCTCTTCTCTGAATATCCTTCTGCAGATATGGTCTCCAGTACTGCACACAATACTCCCGATGAGGTCTCCCTAGTGCTCTGTAGAGCGGCATGAGCACCTCCCTCTTTCTACTGTTAATGCCTCTCCCTATACACCCAAGCATTCTGCTGGCATTACCTGCTGCTCTATGACATTGTCTGCCCACCTTTAGGTTGTCTGATATAATGACCCCTAAATCCCTTTCCTCAGATACTGAGGTTAGTACTGTATCACTGATTTTATATTCTGCTCTTGGGTTTTTACGCCCCAGGTGCATTATCTTGCACTTATCGACATTACATTTTAGTTGCCAGATTTTTGACCATTCCTCTAGTTTTCCTAAATCCTTTTCCATTTGGTGTATCCCTCCAGGAATATCAACCCTGTTACAAATCTTTGTGTCATCAGCAAAAAGACACACCTTACCATTGAGGCCTTCTGCAATTTCGCTGATAAAGATATTAAACAATATGGGTCCCAGAACAAATCCCTGAGGTACCCCACTGGTAACAATACCATGGTCTGAATATACTCCATTGACTACAACCCTCTGTTTTCTGTCCTTCAGCCACTGCCTAATCCATTCAACAATATGTGAGCCCAAGCTCAAAGACTGCAGTTAATTGATAAGCCTTCTATGTGGGACAGTGTCAAAAGCCTTACTAAAGTCCAGATAAGCCATGTCTACTGCACCTCCACCATCTATTATTTTAGTCACCCAATCAAAAAAGTCAATAAGATTAGTTTGACATGATCTCCCTGAACAGTGGTGTACCGCCAATATAAGCAGACTACACCGTTGCTATGGGGCCCTTGGCACAGGGGGCCCGCAGCCCACGGAAGGCCCCGCCCCCTCAATTTACTCTGCACAGACACAGAGAAGAGAATCATAGTTAATTAATGTTCACTTGTGTTCTTCCGGGCCCCCCCCTCCCCGGGTGCTCCCTTTCTGACTCGATGATGATGATGATCCGGGCGTGCTGCATTTTGCACACTGGCCAATCAGCGCAATTCAGCGCAAAGAGGCTGCTGCTGACTGGCCTGTGTATCAGCCTGGCACGTGACAGACAGCAGGAGCGGGCGCCGCAGCCGCTCAAATACAGTCAGAGGCGATGTGTGCTGCACACGGCGTATCATCCATTCCTCGCATCACATTTGCCGCCCGCCGGAAGTCATCAGCCAGACAGCCAGTGCAGTGGCAGTGAGTACAACCCCCCGGCCCAGACTGAAGGACCGCTCCTGACTGGACCCGGTCTATATGGTTGGTAATTGGTTCATGAGTGTGCAGCAAGAGGACTCATAGGGAGGGAGGGGGGAAAAAAAACAGTGTGCTTTCCTCCTACTCCTCCCCCCCTCCCGAGCATTTTGGGGGGCATTAGGGGTTGGGAGGGCTAAAAGAGGACTCAGGGAGGGGGGGGGGCTCATAGAGGACAGTTGTGCTTTCCTCCTACTCCTACCCCTTCCCCCTGGGCATTTTGGAGGACATTAGGGGTTGGGGGGCTCATAGAGGACAGTGTGCTTTCCTCCTACTCCTCTCCCCCTTTAATGGGGGAGTGGCATGGGAGAGCCAGGACAGGAGGTGGGACGGACCAGAGGTGGGTAGTGGGCGGGGTTAGGGGGGCCCAATTCAGATTCTTGCTATGGGGCCCAGTGATTTTTATGTACGGCCCTGTCCCTGAAGTAAACCCATGCTGTTTTTTATCAATCAACCCATGGGTTTTTAGATGTTCCACAATCCTCTCCTTGAGTATGGTTTCCATTAATTTCCCCACTATTGATGTAAGGCATACTGGCCTATAGTTGCCCGATTCCTCTCTACTACCTTTCTTCTCTACTACATGTGTTTGGCTCAGTCTTAGTCAGGGAGAGCTGTGCTGCAGAAAGGACAGATAGTGAAATCGTAATATTTTAGGGAATAAACTTGTTAGAAACCCAAAAGTCCTTTTAAGGACTATTGTTGTATCTGGCAGCAATTTAATTATTAGCGCAACCTGCGCTAAATTGCGTGGACTTGTTAGGCCTCTTTCACATGGGCGTCGCGTGTGAGGGCTGGATAAGATGCAGGTGCGTTGCGGGAAATTGCACAATTTTTCTGCACAAGTGCAATGCGTTATAGTGCGTTTTGCACCCTGAGAAAAATCTGAATGTTTGGTACCCAGACCCGAACCCAGACTTCTTCACAGAAGTTTGGGTTTGGTTCGGTATTCTGTAGATTATATTATTTTCCCTTATAACATGGTTATATGGGAACATAATAGCATTCTTAATACAGAATGCTTACTAAAATGTGGATTGAGGGGTTTAAAAATAAGAAAAATTAACTCACCTCATCCACTTGATCGCGCAGCCAGGCATCGTCTTCTTTCTTCTTCTTTCAGGACCTGCAAAAGGACCTTTGATGATGTCAGTGCAGGTCCTGCTGAATGAAGATAGAAGGATTCCTCTATCTTCATTCAGCAGGACCTGCACTGATGTCACCGCGCTCACCACTTAGTGAGCGTGATTACATCATCAAAGGTCCTTTTGCAGGTCCTGAAAGGAGAGAGCTGCAGCAGATGAGCAATGCCCTCTGAGAAAGGACACACCCCTTGAGATGCCTGTGTAAATAGAATCTAGCAGAGCAATTGAAGCAATGATTTAGGAGAGCTCTGGATCCATTGAGTTAAAGGGCTGGTTCTAGATTTGTTAGAAACAGATTGTGATGTACTACACCATGTCTTTGATTTATCTTTTTTATATCAATCATGGCATAACCCTTTAAAGTGAAAGCACTCAGAAAATAAGTGAGAGAGTTCTGAATAAGTCAGAGTTCTGGAGTTCTTATGGGTTTTTAGTTTGTTGTGCTCCGGATTCCTCTTTCTGAACATTCACAGTGTTTGCTGCTGATGACATGGCACAAGGAGGTTGGAGGTCGGCATGTACTGCTTTATTTACTCAGGTGATGGAGCAATACAAACCACTGGAATGTTCCTGGGAGTGAAAACTATGGGGGGTGGTTGATACCACATAAGATGAGATTGCTAAGGTTACTTTCAAACTAGCGTTTTTAATTCCGCTATTGAGTTCCGTCATAGGGTCTCAATAGCGGAAGAAAACGCTTCAGTTTTGTCCCCATTCATTGTCATCGACCAAAATGCATTCCGTTCTATTTGGTTGCGTCCCCATCGCAGACAGAAAAATGCTGCAAATATGGTGCTGAGCAAGACAGATCCGCCCTGACACACAATGTAAGTCAATGGGGACGGATCCGTTTTCTATTACACAATAGAAAATGGATCCGTCCCTTCTTGACTTTAAATGGTGTTCAAGACGGGTCCGTCATGGCTAAAGAAGACATAATACAACCGGATCCGTTCACGACGGATGCATGCGGTTGTATTATGTAACGGAAGCGATTTTGCAGATCCATGACAGATCCGCAAACAACGCTAGTGTGAAGGTAGCCTAACAGTTCTCAGAAGTAAAACTCCTAATCAGTCCCTTCCCCCCATACTTCCACATACCTCAGTTTGTGCCATCAGTTTACTCCCGTCTATTGCTGCATTTATCATATTGTATTTACAATATCCTTATAAATTGGCAGAACAAAGATCCTTACTTTACATACAGATGCTTCGTTGCCTGACATCACTTTAGGCTACTTTCACTCTAGCATTTTGGCTTTCCGTTTCTGAGATCCGTCATAGGCTCTCTGAAGTGGTCCAAAACTGATCAGTTTCGCCCTAATGCATTCTGAATGGAAAAGGATTCGCTCAGAATGCATCAGTTTGCCTCTGTTCCGTCACCATTCCGCTTTGGAGGCGGACACCAAAACGCTGCCTGCAGAGTTTTGGTGTCCCTCTGATGAAGCGGATCCAAACAGATCTGCCATCCAAAATAATGGTTGTCAATGGGTAGCGAATCCGTTTGTAATGGTTCTGTTTGAGGCAGATCCGTTTCAACCCGTTTTAATCACTGAGCATGTTCCACATTTGTCCACACCCCCAGCAGCCATTTTAACAGCAGCCATTTTGGATGACACACTTGGCACAGGAGTTGGTAAGTAAAAAAAAGGTTTAATGTCTGTCTATCTATCTATCTATCTATCTTATCTTTCTTTCTTTCTTTATATATATATATATATATATATATATACATATAGATAGCCACCGTATTTTTTCCGCAAGACTCACCAGCCCAGAATCGGAACTCTGATGAAATCTACAATCCAACCCCTAAGAAGACCTCATATCAGACCCACAATCAGACCTCAGCGACCCCAATGTGAATGACCCCCATTCAAACCTCATTGTTGAGCCGCCATGCCTGTCATTAGCCGCCATATTCCTCTCCACAGCTTCCATGCCTGTCATTAGCCACCATATGTTTCTATTCAGCCGCCATATGCCTCGTCTGCAGCAGATGAGCAATGCCCTCTGAGAAAGGACACACCCCTTGAGATGCCTGTGTAAATAGAATCTAGAAGAGCAATTAAAGCAATGATTTGGGAGAGCTCTGGATCCATTGAGTTAAAGGGCTGGTTCTAGATTTGTTAGAAACAGATTGTGATGTACTACATTATGTATTTGATTTATCTTTTTTATATCAATCATGGAATAACCCTTTAAAGTGAAAGCACTGAGAAAATAAGTGAGAGAGTTCTGAATAAGTCAGAGTTCTGGAGTTCTTATGGGTTTTTAGTTTGTTGTGCTCCGGATTCCTCTTTCTGAACATTCACAGTGTTTGCTGCTGATGACATGGCACAAGGAGGTTGGAGGTCGGCATGTACTGCTTTATTTACTTAGGTGATGGAGCAATACAAACCACTGGAATGTTCCTGGGAGTGAAAACTATGGGGGGTGGTTGATACCACATAAGATGAGATTGCTAAGGTTACTTTCAAACTAGCGTTTTCAATTCCGCTATTGAGTTCCGTCATAGGGTCTCAATAGCGAAAGAAAACTCTTCAGTTTTGTCCCAATTCATTGTCAATGGGGACAAAACGGAACTGAACGAAACAGAATGCACCAAAATGCATTCCGTTCCATTGGATTGCATCCCCAAGCAGCATTTTACTGCCATATGCCTCCCCTCAGCTGCCATGCATCATATCAGCCACCATGCCTATATTCAGCCACAATATGCTTCTCTTCTACCGCCATATGCCTCCCCTGAGCCGCCATGCCTCATATTAACCACTATGCCTGTAATCAGTCACAATATGCTTCTCTTCTACCGCCATATGCCTCCCCTCAGCCACCATGCCTCATATCAGCTACCATGCCTGTAATCAGCCACAATATGCTTCTCTTCTACCTCCATATGCCTCCCCTCAGCCACCATGCCTCATATTAGCCACTCATCCACACTTCCTTTTATGTTTTTCTACTTTAAACAAAATTATAATTATGTAAAAAAAAATCTCATTGATTTTTTAGCATCTTCTAAAAAAAAAAAAATTTTAAAGAGGAAAATCTGTGGTGGGCAAGTTAAAGCTTCTGAACTCAAAAGTAAGTTCCTGAAATAAATATTGTGCATGCAATATCACTGTCCATGGTGCTCTCCCTTTACAAACATTATCATATTGCGTTTTTATTCAAAATTTTGTCTTGTATTATGTCTCGTACAGGTGTCTTCTGAATCTTACCCAAGAATTCCACCCAGAAGGCGCCGTAGAATTCAGCAGCCGGTAAGTATAACAAGCAAAGCTTGGAGAATACTGTTTGATTCATTGCATTAATCAGTATGTGCTTTATTCTAGTCTTCTTCATTATCATCCTCCGGCTCACCTGCTGGGGCCTCGGCGTCACCAAGGGGAGGTGGCCCGAGCATGGACCAGGGTCGGCAAGAAGTAAGTATATTTAGATATGATATATAGATATATATTATAAATTTAGTAAATAGAAAAGGTAGGGCACACACCGGATATTGGGTCACAGGATAGATAAATTTATTAATAAAACATGTATATAAAATCTAGAGTGCAATTAAAGTGCCAAGTGCTAATAATGGAGTTACATCAAACTCAATAAAATAAACAATGTATGACAAGTTATATGAAAAGTGTCTAACCACTAAGGAAGGGGTTTTATCTGCACACCCCGAAACGCGTCTGGTTGCTGACCCCCGAGATTGAGATAGTCCATCTATACTACTTTAAAGAATTTGGAGGATACCGCTTAGTTGGTCCTTTGTACTGCCATTATAACCTGCGTGATATACGGCACCTGACACAGCGGAACCACAAACGGCTTCACCGCACCACGTGTAGGAAGACGCCGACACGTACATCTGCAGGCAGTGAACTCCCGATACCTACACAGCAATGAGCAGAGAGGTGGGAGAGACCAACATTTGAGACACGGTAAGACTGTACCTTTCTCCATTTGCGATCGCTTATACAGCGGGACGCCGCTCAGATCTATTACGAAATACAGGTGGACGAACCAACTGTATAACAATACAGAGACACCAACTCCCTCCTTGGATTACTGGAGTTGACCTACAAACATGGGAGAGATCCTGCTTTATTAAAAGGCACGAGGACACTTTTTTACTTTTTGCACTTTTGCACAATTCAAATTGATTTTTCAGATCGACACTTTTCATATAACTTGTCATACATTGTTTATTTTACTGAGTTTGATGTGACTCCATTATTAGCACTAGGCACTTTAATTGCACTCTAGATTTTATATACATGTTTTATTAATAAATTTATCTATCCTGTGACCCAATATCCGGTGTGTGCCCTACCTTTTCTATTTACTATTTTTAACCTTACGATTTGGTGAGACCGTTGGGTATGGAGCACCACTATTAGTACTTGCCTCCCCTTGTGCGACATTATAGCTTATTTATTATATTATAAATTTAACCTTTTTTTTTTTTGTGGTAGGAACCCGCACCTAGAGCCGCCAGGCAGGTTCCCCCAGTCTCCTCCATAGCTCATGGGAGAGCCGTGGCGGTCAGGGACGTGTAAGTATTGAAAACATACAGTGGATATAAAAAGTCTACACACCCCTGTTAAAATGTCAGGTTACTGTGCTATAAAAAATGAGACAAAGATAAATAATTTCAGAACTTTTTCCACCTTTAAGGTGACCTATAAACTGTACCACTCATTTGAAAAACAAACTGAAATATTTTAGGTGGGGGGAAGAAGAGAAAACAAAAAAAATTAAAATAATGTTGCATAAGTATGCACTTATAACTGGGAATGTAGCTGTGTTCAGAATTAAGCAATCACATTCAAAATCATGTTAAATAGGAGTCAGCATACATATGCCATCATTTACAGTGCCTCTGATTAACCCCAAATAAAGTTCAGCTGCTCTAGTTTTTCTTTCCTGAAATTTTCTTAGTTGCATCCCACAGCAAAAGCAATGGTCCACAGAGAGCTTTCAAAGCATCAGAGGGATCTCATTGTTAAAAGGTATCAGTCAGGAGAAGGGTACAAAAGAATTCCCAAGGCATTAGATATACCATGGAACACAGTGAAGACAGTCATCATCAAGTGGAGAAAATACGGCACAACAGTGACATTACCAAGAACTGGACATCCCTCCAAAATTGATGAAAAGACGAGAAGAAAACTGGTCTGGGAGGCTACCAAGAGGCCTACAGCAACATTAAAGTAGCTGCAGGAATATCTGGCAAGTACTGGCTGTGTGGTACATGTGACAACAATCTTCCGTATTCTTTATATGTCTGGGCTATGGGGTAGAGTGGCAAGACAAAAGCCTTTTCTTACGAAGAAAAAACATCCAAGCCAGGCTACATTTTGGAGAAACACATCTGAAGTCTCCCAAAAGCATGTGAGAAAAGGTGTTACGGTCTGATGAAACCAAGGTTGAACTTTTTGGCCATAATTCCAAAAGATATGTTTGGCAGAAAAACAAAACTGCACATCACCAGAAGAACACCATACCCACAGGAAAGCATGGTGGTGGCAGCATCATGCTTTTGGGCTGTTTTTCTTCAGCTGGAACTGGAGCCTTGGTTAAGATAGAGATAATTATGAACAGTTCCAAATACCAGTGAATATTGGCACAAAACCTTCAGGCTTCTGCTAGAAAGCTGAACATGAAGAGGAACTTCATCTTTCAGCATGACAACGACCCAAAGTATACATCCAAATCAACAAAGGAATGGCTTCACCAGAAGAAGATTAAAGTTTTTGAATGGCCCAGCCAGAGCCCAGACCCAAATCCGATTGAAGATCTGTGGGGTAATCTTAAGAGGGCTGTGCACAGGAGATGCCATCGCAATCTGACAGATTTGGAGTGTTTTTGCAAAGAGTGGGCAAATCTTGCCAAGTCAAAATTTGCCATGCCGATAGGCTCGTACCCAAAAAGACTGAGTGCTGTAATAAAATCAAAAGGTGCTTCAACAAAGTATTAGTTTAAGGGTGTGCACACTTATGCAACCATATTATTTTATTTTTATATTTTTTCTTCCCTCTACCTAAAAGATTTCAGTTTTTTTTCAATTGAGTTGTACAGTTTATAGGTCACATTAAAGGTGGAAAAAGTTCTGAAATGATTTATCTTTATCTCATTTTTTTACAGCACAGAAACCTGTCATTTTAACAGTAGACTTTTTTTTATATCCACAGTAGGTATTATTTTGTATGTTTCTTTTTCGGACTTTTACAAAATTTTGTTTTTCTGTTTCTTCCAGGTTTCCACAGTCTCCACCAGGGAAAATGAGGAGTTTGTTGTCCCCCACATAGATAATGAACTCCTCATCCAACTGGTGGAGGCGCATCCCGCTTGCCACCATGTTGACCATCAACAGACCCAGAAGCTCTGGAATCAGCTCAGAAATATTCACCACCTGGGGGGATCTCACCGCGGCGGCTCAAAAGAAATGTGGTAAGTACAGCAATTTGTGTTTCATCTACCGTTATAGTGTAGTAAACATAAACTGCATACTAAATTATTATTTTTTCAACAGTTCAAACGGTTCTGATTTAGTGGTGGTCAATGCGGGACTGCTTCAAGAGAAATTACAACAGGAAGTGCCCCGAGTGGATCCACAGCAACGTCAAGGCCGCCATACAGATATCATGCGGCCTTGGGGTTTCTGAGATAGATGCTGGCATTATGAAGGTAACTTTTTTCCTTGGATTGGAAAAAGCTTTTGTTGTCCTCTCCCTCTGTCTGCTAGGGGCTGCAAGCTTTTGCTAGCGTTTGGCCTCTCTGTTTCGGGTAGCCCCCTACAGTCGGAGGCACAACCGTTCTCTCCCTCTGTCTGCTAGCGCCTTTCTGAGACAGAGGAGCATTTGGTCCCTCTGTTTCGGGAAGCCCCCTACAGTCGGAGAGACAACCGTTCTCTCCCTCTGTCTGCTAGGGGCTGTCTGAAACAGAGGACCATTTGGCCACTCTGTATTTTAGGCAGCCTCCTACAGTAGGAAGCCAATCTTTTTTTTTTTCACAGAACTGCCAGCAGAACTCGGGCACCTGACTCACTTCTTGAAGCGGACCCAGAACTGACCTCCAACCCCAGCCCTCCTGTACATCATGCCCCTGCTCAGGACAATCCTGGTCCCCTACCGGGTCTCTCTATTGAGCAGAGGCTCTCTAATTTCCGACAAAATGCGAGTGTCCTGTTGAATAGTCGGAGATCCGGTAGGAGCTATCATGAGGATTTTGTGAACCTTGAAGAGATTGTTTCTGAGGCTCTAGAAGGTTTTTCAGAGAAAATGAGGCGAATGAGGGATGACTTGGCACATTGCCTGGAGGGGGCAGAGGCAGCGTGTCAACTCAGTCCTCACCATCATGCTAACCATAATCCCCAGGATGGACGAAATGATGCCCGAGCAGGTGCATGATTTAAAAAATTTGGTTGAGATCAAATCCCTGCTAACTTTTTTGCCACTGCAAAACTAGCACTATGCACCAACTGGGTACGTAAATTCAAAGCTTTTTAAAAAACTACTAGTGGTTTATCTGGTATCTCCTTCCCTATAATGGGATTATTTTTTAAAATATTCCAGTTTTTATTAATCATATTCTTTATTAATCCAGCTTTTGTGTTATATTGTGTCAAAAAGGTATGCCTAAAATCCTTCTGAATATCTTTTGTGTCTCCCCTAATTTTATTATCTCCTTTCACTACTCTCCTGCAATTATCCAAAATATCTTCTTCATACCCCTTTTCCATAAACCTTTCTTTAATCACTTGGCTTTGCTCCCTATATTTTTCCATATCTGTGCAGTTCCTATAAATCCATTTAAATTTTCTCTTAGGCTCACATTTTTAAGTCATGGTTGGTAATGGCAACTGTCTAAACTAATATGAGCGTTAACGTCCGTAGTTTTATAAAAGGTTTTTGTTTTTAGGTATTAATCTTCTATATAGATGGTAAGATCCCAAAAATCTACAGAGGTAGCACTAATATGGCCGGTAAATTTTAAGTTGTAAGTATTAGTATTAATATCTTCTAGTAATTTTTCTAAGCCTTCTTTGCCCTCCCACAAAAGCAGACAATCGTCTATATAACGACGCCAAATGATTAACTTCCCACCTTCCAAATTTTTGTTCAGGATTGGGTCAATCCTCTCTCTCTCCCACAATGCCATAAAAAGATTTGTCAAGCTGGGAGCTAATTTCGCCGCGCCAGAAAACTGCAAATAAAAAACATTTTCAAAAAGAAAATAATTATGGGAGAGACAGAAGTCAACACAGTCCAGAACAAACTTCCTTTGCTCTTCTTTCATATATACGTCTTCTTTTAGAACTTCCTCTTCCCCTCTGAGGCCAAGATCCTTTGGGATGCAAGTATATAAAGATGCCACATCTACTGTGGCCATCCAAAATTCTGGACCACTTTTTTTCATATCCCTAACCAGATTCACCACACTACTGGAGTCCTTTAAATATGAGGGCACCTTAGCTACATGTTTCTGCAGAAAATAGTCAATATATTCTGAAATCCTACACGTTAAAGAGCCAGTAACCGAAAAAATGGGTCTTCCGGGGGGGTTCAATAGACTCTTATGTATTTTCGGTCAGAAATACACAACTGTAGTTATGGGATGTTTGATGGACAGGTATTCAAACTCTTTATTCATTAGGATGCTTTTTGCAGACCCTCCTTAAGTATCACTTCTAATTCCTTTTTGTAATCATTAACGGGGTTCTTCTTCAGGACCCTGTAAGTATTTTCATTTGATAACAACCTATTAATTTCCGCTACATATTTATCTACATCCATAATTACCACCCCACTCCCCTTATCCGCCGGCTTTATAACAATGCTTTTAATTTTTTTCAAATTTTTTTAGAGCTTCCTTCTCCTCCGTTAAATTTTGTTTCGTTAATCTACCATCCATCCTTTCCAATTCATTTAATATCCCTCTCCTAAAAGCTTCAATACACTCATTGTTCTTATTTTTAGGACAGAACTTTGACTTATCCCGTAGATCCGTGTGCACCATTCCATCTTTCATTCGCTGCATTTATCAAGCGGTGGTCTCTGTATATTCATGCAATATTTTGCAATGTTTAACTTTCTAATATATTTATGTATATAAAAAAAAAGGTAAAATTAATTTTATCTATTATTTGGGGCAAACTTCAAACCTTTATTTAAAACTAATTCTTCCTGCTTGGATAACAGACATGAACTTAAATTAAAAATTCCCTTTACTTCTCCCTGATCTTTTTCACAATTTGGCTTTGATTATAATTTCTTTTTTGTGGTGTTCTTACTCTTTCACCCTCCAATTTTTCTGTAATCTTGTCCCTCTGTACTCCTCTCATCGCCTGAAGTGGAAAATTTTGATTCTCCTCAATCCCTTGTGTTAAACTCTAATTCTTGTACACAGCTCTTTTCTACATTTTTTGAGGGGTCTGCCGTAGTGGTTTAATTTTGTTACCGTTTCCTTCATGCTTAAACAATGCCTGTTGTTTCTGTTGGTGATAACGCTGATTCCCATAGTTATTTAATCTATATTGATTGCCTGCTAGACCTGGTATTCGTTTTTGCTGAAAGAATTCTGCATTTTGGTCCCTATAGAACCCTCCATTGCCTCTATAATCTCCTACACTGATGTCCATAAAATCTCCGTCCTCCATGATGGGCGATAGTATTGTATGGTCTAGAGTTCCCTTTATAGTAGCCATTCTGCATCTGGTACTCAGAACCCCTACTATTATGCTGCCCATAGCTTTAGTCATAGCCATTCCACATCTGATACTCTGGATCCCTACTATTATGATGTCCATAACTCTGGTCATAACTATTCCGTATCTTATGCTCTGAATTCCTACTGTTATGGTGTCCATAGCTTTGGTCATACTGTTGTGAATCCCAATGTTTCGATCTATTACTCTCCATCTCTCCCGACTTATTAGTGACATTATCATATACAGGTAGATCTATGTCTCTCCTATTTAACCCTTTGTGGTCCAATTGTTTGATCTCAATATTCTTATTCTTCCACTTATAAATCTTATCATTTTTATACTTTTCACATACTTTTAGATATTTTTTCTGTTTCTTATTTTTAGTTTCCGTCTCCACTTTTGTGATAGATATCTGACATTTATTTGAAAGGGCCTCATATTCCTTTGAATCCCTATACGGCATTAGTTGTGATTGTAAATTTTCTATCTTATCATTAATTCTTTTTAATTTCTCTTTCCTTCTACTAAAGATAAAAATTCATGGCCCTAAGGCAACAATCATTCATTAATACTTCCCACTCTTTTAAATATTCTACATTATCTGAATTCAAAGGTAATTGCCACCTTAGGCCTTCTGGTATCATCTTTTCTGATAGATATTTCTCTAAAGAAAAAATATCTCACATACCGTATATACTCGAGTATAAGCCGAGTTTTTCGGCACAAAATTTGTGCCGAAAAACCCGAACTCGGCTTATACTCGAGTCATAAATTGAAACTGAAGAGCGGAGTGGGAGGAGAAGCGGGGGGAGGAGCTGGGGGCGGGCATTTGCGGCAGGGTCGATGCGCTCACTGCGCTCCGGCCCCACCGCTCATGTATAGTTTTTAAATTTGATTATAATGTACTCTTACTATAATTCTTGCCCCCTCTGTACCTCATTACATGCGGCAGGCGGGCAGTGAATACTTCAGGCCGGGCGGACGAGAGCAGCGTGACTTGCTGATGTCACGTGCCTGCCCGGCCTGCTTTATGAATGAAGCAGGCGGCGCAGGCACGTGACGCCAGTCACACTGCGCCGCTCTCCCGCCCGGCCTGAAGTATTCACTGCCCGCCTGCCGCATGTAATGAGGTACAGAGGGGGCAAGAATTATAGTAAGAATAAGTGTATAGTATAATCAAATTTAAAAACTATACATGAGCGGTAATGGGGGATGGGGGGATGTGGATGACACTGTTATGGGATGAGGGGATGTGGATGGCACTGTTATGGGATGGGGGATGTGGATGGCACTGTTATAGGATGGGGAATCTGTGGATGCCATCCACAGCCCCCATCCCATAAGTGCCATCCACATCCCCCTTCCCATAACAGTGTCATCCACATCCCATAAGTGCCATCCACAGCCCCCTATCCCATAACAGTGTCATCCACAGATCCCCCATAACAGTGCGTCATCCACAGATCCTCCCATAACAGTGCGTCATCCACAGATTCCCCCATAACAGTGTCATCCACAGATCCCCCATAACAGTGCGTCATCCACAGATCCCCCATAACAGTGCGTCATCCACAGATCCCCCATAACAGTGCGTCATCCACAGATCCCCCCATAACAGTGCGTCATCCACAGATCCCCCATAACAGTGCGTCATCCACAGATCCCCCATAACAGTGCGTCATCCACAGATCCCCCATAACAGTGACATCCATTTCCACCTCGGCTTATACTCGAGTCACTACTTTTCCCAGGTTTTTTGGGTAAAATTAGGGGGGTCGGCTTATACTCGGGTCGGCTTATACTCGAGTATATACAGTAGTTTTCATTTCTTTGATCAGATCCTTCTCTAAGTCAATAAAAAGACCCTCTAGATTAAATTGTTCTCCCGTATTGTATCCCCTTTGCAGGAGAAAACAGAATCCAAATCACAAACCAAATTAGCCCTATATTCAAAAATATCCATGGTAAAACGTACATGTATGGCTATGTCACCGATATAGGGGCAGGTCCCAGTGTTGGGACCCGCACCTATAAGGGGGAATATCCTAGCAATATACACCCAATGTTTAACATGAGAAACCCCCTTTAATAACCATATGTGTGGCTACTACCCTTCACGTTTATTTCACAAAAGCTAATGCCACCCATGAGGATCTGGACCGTGTGCATGTTCACAAGAGTGATGTGGCAACGTGAACTATGCCATGGACAAAATCCAGACATCATAGGTGGCATTAGATTGTGTGGAAAAAATAAAATATATCACCAGTGTAGCAGAAGCATTCTTGGGGCAGAGTAAAAAAAAAAAGAAGATACTAGTTGTATACCCAAAAAACTTGATGTAATAGAAGATTAAACAGCTTAAACAATAATTAAACAACATTATCCTGCCAACTCACTCTGCCCACTTCAGAAACAAAGTAATCGGCAAAACTGTCCCTTATTCGGGCAACGGCAAGGGTTGACCTATATGACAAATATTGCAGCCTGGTGAGTGTGCAATCAACCTCTAGTGTTGAGCGCGAATATTCGAATTGCGAATTTTTATCGCGAATATCGCAACTTCGATAATTCACGAATATTGCGAATATATCGCTATATATTCGCAATTTCGAATATTCGTGTTTTTTAGTTGTTAATTCTTGTTGCTCTCTGGTTGTCTTCCACTTCCCAAAAGCTGTTCTTACCTGTCCGAGATTCTGGCTCCTGCCCGCTCCAGTTAATGCCTGTTGCCACTTCTGCCGACTTCCCGTGTGCATGGAGCGTCCCCATCCCTATGGGAACGCCTCCATGCTAAAATGTACTGTCGGATATGAGAATCACGATCTCACAAATTTGACTAAGTTGTAATCGCAATGCGATTAATATAACCTGAATTATTCGCATTGCAATATTCATTCTATTCTAGCAATACAACCATTAGGAACTTAGCTCTAAGATCAATTCGCAACGCGAGTATATGTTCGCCTCGCGAATGAAACTTAGAGCTAGCTGAGTTCCTAATGGTTGTATTGCTAGAATATAACGAAGATTGAGAATATAGCGCTATATTCTCAATCTTCGTTCTATTCTAGCAATACAACCATTAGGAACTTAGCTCTAAGATCAATTCGCAATGAGAGTATATGTTCGCCTCGCGAATGAAACTTAGAGCTGAGTTTCTAATGGTTGTATTGCTGGAATATAATGAAGATTGAGAATATCTCGAATTCACGAATATAGCACTATATTCTCAATCTTCGTTCTATTCTAGCAATACAACCATTAGGAACTCAGCTAGCTCTAAGTTTCATTCGCGAGGCGTAACATATACTGCGCTACGTAATTGATCTTAGAGCTAAGTTCCTAATGGTTGTATTGCTAGAATAGAATGAATATTGCAATGCGAATAATTCAGGTTATATTAATCGCATTGCGATTACAACTTAGTCAAATTTGTAAGATCGTGATTCTCACATCTGACAGTACATTTTAGCATGGAGGCGTTCCCATAGGGATGGGGACGCTCCATGCACACGGGAAGTCGGCAGAAGTGGCAACAGGCATTAACTGGAGCGGGCAGGGAGCCAGGAATCCTCCGGACAGGTAAGAACAGCTTTTGGGAAGTGGGAAGACAACCAGAGAGCAACAAGAATTAACAACTAAAAAAAAAACACGAATATTCGAAATTGCGAATATATAGCGATATATTCGCAATATTCGTGAATTATCGAAGTTGCGATATTCGCGATAAAAATTCGCAATTCGAATATTCGCGCTCAACACTAGAGGTTGATTGCACACTCACCAGGCTGCAATATTTGTCATATAGGTCAACCCTTGCCATTGCCCGAATAAGGGACAGTTTCGCCGATTACATTGTTTCTGAAGTGGGCAGAGTGAGTTGGCAGGATAATGTTGTTTAATTATTGAATTAAGAATAGAACAAAGATTGAGAATATCTCGAATTCACGAATATAGCACTATATTCTCAATCTTCGTTATATTCTAGCAATACAACCATTAGGAACTTAGCTCTAAGATCAATTCGCAATTCGAGTATATGTTCGCCTCGCGAATTAAACTTAGAGCTGAGTTGCTAATGGTTGTATTGCTGGAATAGAACGAAGACTGAGAATATCTCGAATTCACGAATATAGCACTATATTCTCAATCTTCATTATATTCTAGCAACAATACAACCATTAGGAACTCAGCTCTAAGTTTCATTCGCGAGGCGAACATATACTCACATTGCGAATTGATCTTAGAGCTAAGTTCCTAGTGGCTGTTTTGTTAAAATATTAACGAAGATTGAGAATATAGTGCTATATTCGTGTGATATTCGTTATCTTTGTCAATTCTAGCAATACAAGTTAACCATTAGGAACTCAGATCTAAGTTTCATTCGCGACGCGAATATAAATTCGCGTAAAATTCGCAATATATAAAATAATGACGAATATTCGATTTCGACGAATATATGACGAATATTCAATCGAATATTCGCGAAATATCGCGAAATCGAATATGGCACCTCCCGCTCATCACTATCAACCTCTTTCGGGTCCAGACGCAGTGGTTCCTCCATTAACAGATAGTTATGTAGAACTACACAAGCTTTGACTATATCCTCACCGGTTTCAACCATAAGATTTATAGCTTTTGTGAGAATACGCCATTTAGCAACTAAAATGCCGAAGGCGCACTCCACCATTCGTCTAGCTCGTGTCAGTCTATAGTTAAACACTCGCTTAGCAGGGTTCAAGTCACGGCTAGAGTACAGCTTGATGAGGTTCTCACACATTTGGAGATCCAATACAGGTAATGCAGCGATGACAGACTTTCTCCCGTAGCAAGAAACCTGTGAAAAAATGAAAAAATAGAAATAAATATTTAAAAAAAAACATATATACAGCTGTACTAAAAAACCATTAGGACAATCCTTACTTATTGTCACCATTAGCCGCTCTGCAGAAGAAATTGCCCTTCTGAAGCGGGTATCCTGTCTTTCGATGCGTGTCGAAATGCGCTGCAGTAGCTGGTCATAACTCTCAACAGTCATGCGCATATAGTTGAAATTTTATTCTGGATGCTCACGAAGCTCCAAATACAGGATGGATAAAAATTCTCTGGTCATCCGTTTGGAAGCTATGGGGGGGACCCAATACCGGCGTCTTCTTCTTTCTCTTCTCCATCTCGCTTTCAGGATTTGAAACCTCTTTCGCAGATGTAAGTGTGCAGGCAACATGGTCCCAAAACACAAGGAGCCTGAATGGAGGTTTCCCTGCTTAAATACACTGTAAAAGTGGGTGTACACTTTGAGACATGCCTCCTCCTTAAAAAGCGCATCCGCTAAACGGAAGCCAAATGGAAACAAACGTGACGAACGGATCCGCTTTACAGACAGTTTGGTTCAAACGGATCTGTTTAAATGGTTTCCGTTTGCCTCCATCATTTAATTTGCGTGACGGATCCGTTTCAGTAGTGTAACGTCTATATTATTCATCAAACTCATTTTGACAGGTGCCACGCCCCTTTTATTGACCTTTGATTGACCCCTTCCCCCCAACCCCTCCGCTCTCGCCCCCTGTGCGACCTTAGCTGGTGGAATGATTGATGGGATTATTCAATCAATCCCCCACCAGTCCTAAGGTATAAGGGAGCTCCCCATGTACCCCAGTGTATTGTATGTGTCACTACTCACTATATGTAGCACAGTGTTTTTACTACATTGATTAAGGCCTCTTGCACACAAACGTATTTTTTTCAGTGTTTTGCGGTCCGTTTATAACGGATCCGCGGTTACATTTATAACGGATCCGCGGTTCCGTTTTTTGTTTCCGTTTCGGTTCCGTTGTTCCGTTCCATTTTTCCATTTGGCATATACAGTATACATTAATTCCATAATAAAAATTGGGCTGGTCTTAAAATTTTCAATAGATTGTTCAGCAAAAACGGAACGGATACGGAAGACATACGGATGCCTTTCTGTATGCTTTCGTTTTTTTTTGCGGACCCATTGACTTAATTGGAGCCACTGAACGTGATTTGCGGACAAGAATAGGACATGGTCTATATTTAAACGGAACAGAAAAACGGAAAAACGGAAACGGAAGGCATACGGAGACACTTCAATATTTTTTGCAGACCCATTGAAGTGAATGGTTCAGTATACTGTCAGTATACTGAACTGAAAAAACTGCCAGTATACGGTCCGCAAAATACTGTCATGTGCAAGAGGCCTAAGTATGGTTTTGTGTCTCTGTATTTGTCTAGAGAGGTCTGTCCCTGTGTGCTGCTGAAAGTATGTCTAAAAGCTGATGCTGTGTACTCAAAAGCATTATGGCTATAGGCGTGACTTTGGCAATAATTAATTGTTTAATATCCTCAAAATAAAATTATATTAAGGTTTTATGAACCTCTTAGGGTACTTTCACACTAGCGTTTTGGATTCCGTTTGTGAGATCAGTTTCAGGGCTCTCACAAACGATCCAAAACGGATCAGTTCAGCCCCAATGCATTCTGAATGGATAAGGCTCCGTTCAGAATGCATCAGTTCGGCTCCGTTCCGATTCTATTCCGTTTTGGAGACGGACACCAAAACGCAGCATGCAGCATTTTGGTGTCCGTCTGAAGAGGCAGAGCCTAATGGATCCGTTTTTAATTACAATGTAAGTCAATGGGGACGGATCCGTTTTTAATGACAAAATATGGTGCATTTGAAAACGGATCCGTTCCCCATTGACTTTCAATGTAATTCAAAACGGATCCGTTTTGGACTTTGTAATTTTTCTTTAAAAATTAATGCAAACTGATCCTTTCTGAACGGATACAAACGTTTGCATTATAGGTGCGGATCCATCTGTGCAAATAAACAGACGGATCCGCACCAACGCAAGTGTGAAAGTAGCCTTATATCAACCTCTAGTTTTAATCTCCTTTATAAATTTATAAAATATTAAGAACGTTTTATATTAAATTAAACTGTTATAAGAATCTAATGTATGAAGCTATTATGAATCCCTAGCTTATTAAGCTCTTAGAATCCTATTATAAAATCACTATAAAAACAAGACTATGACAAAATTAAAAAGTTAAAAAAGCTTTATTAATCATCATCAGATTACATTAATTATATATCACACAATACTATATCTTTAAAGCATAGGAATAAAATAATAACACGCTTTTTATTGTTACAACAATTATTAGTATAATGCATATAATGTTTATTACAATTCCTTTTTACAAAATAAAATGTATTTACAGACTTAACCATGAAGAATGTAGCATTGGTAAAGTCCTTTTTTTAGGTAGTAAGGTTGATCTTGTTAGGCCTATAGAAGGAAAAAAACATGTATGTTTTGTGATGCCGGTTTATCAAAAGTCTGAGTTAGCTTAATTTTTATACCATTTCGATTTCCTCTGGTATTGGAATTGCTGACAATCGTAGAGGAGATATTTACAAATGTGTCCCATCCAGGGGGTATATTCCTTTTGGTCATTCCATGGTTTTGTATTGTATTCCGCACCAAGTCCAGCATATTAGATCCAGGAATTACACTGCCCTTATAAATAAACTCAGCATTATCATTCCACTATGCGATATTCAGGCTTTTGTAGCATCCTGTTTAATATAAAATTCAGCATTTAAAAAAAAAAGTGGATTGATCTGATTTAAATTTCACGGGTGGTGTCAGTCTTATCAGGTATTAAATGTGGCTGGTGGTGATGCAACAAGCTAGTTCTTTTGCGTCCTGTTTAACATGAACCAAGTATCTTTGCAGAACATCTGTGTACCTTTTTATTTTAACATCATCTGGTATGTTTCTTCTCTGTAAAATCCTATAAATTACATCATCAAGAGCTTAAATAGCGCTCTGACGAATGCTGGGTGTTGGTGGAAGGATCTGTTTTAACTTATTCAGCTCACTTTTAGGGACCAAGTACATTTTTTCTGCATGCTCCATTATTTCCCAGCAATAAGGCTCGTTATTAATGGAATCGCAAAACTCAGGAGTGCTCCTGTAAGCCCACCAGTCTGATTCACTATGCGCTGCTTTTTCTTTAACCCTGGGTTCAGACCTGAGCGTTCTTGAAACGCGCGTTTTACGCGCGTTTGTGTCGCGCGTATTACAGCGCGTTTTTGCAAATAGGAAACGCGCGTCGTACGCGCGTTCTTGTGATTGACTACTGTGGTGTCAATCACAATACGCACGACAAACGCCCCAAAAAAAGCTCAAGTACATGTTTATGGGTAGGGCGTTTTACAGCGCGGTCGAACGCGCTGTAAAACGCGCAAGTGTGAATTTAGGGTTACGGCTAAAGCTTTATCCCCCAGCTTTTTTATAGCTTTGTGCCACTTTTTTAGGATATTTATCTGGCGTTCTTTTAGGGGCAGCCATCCTTAAGGCATTTAAAGCAATCTCCACAATGGCCTTGACTAAATCGCTACTGGCATTTTTCAAAATAGACTTACAGAGGGCGGGTGGTGCTTTTGCAAAAGTTTTTAACATATACTAGTTGCGCCGTATTCTCTCAGACAACTTGGCCGTACAATGTACAGTACATAGAATGCTGATTATTTTGCAATATTCACTTATTAGAGCCAATTTTCTTTTGAATATACGCAGCTGGTAAATATGGAGGGAACAATCTTGTTCTTAATCATAGCTCTTCTGGAGTGGTAGCTCTCAAATCTACTAACAAATACCCGTAAGGAGCACTTATGGCATCCTCAAAAGCTTCTAAAAAGAAACGTGATTTCCCCAGATATATCTGTCTCGCTACTGTCACAATCTGTAATTTATCACGGGGGTTATTAAAAAGTACCATATACTTGGTGTTTAAATTTATAGTTCTACGTTTCATTCCCTGACAGAATATATTCTGTACTAGGTATATTATGCTTAGATTTCTGTGATGTACATACTTGGTAAATGCTTTTTCTATTTCGCAATTTTTACTAGCTCCATGAGATCATCAACAACAGTCAAATTTACCTTGCCAGGTGGAAAGAGGTCATCGTCTACAAATGTGTGCGGGAGTCCTTCAATAAACCTGATGTTGGGAAAATTTTGAGACAGTTCATCATATAGTTTTTGCCAGCCTGCATAAAACCAAACAATATTATCGGGTTTGTTTGATAAAAGAACATCAGCATTGTGTAACACTTGCTTCACAAAAAAACTTTTTTGAGGGCCCTGCTAAAATACATGAGAAAGGGTGCTACAACCCTATGTCCATGTCACTAATAACCAAAAGGTGATTTTTTTGCAGGTGGCTCTAGTGTTTCCCCGATACAGAGATTCTTAAAAATGGCAGTTAAAGTATCTGAAAAAGAGCAATGTCATTGTGTAATAGCATTATTAGAGACCAAAAGGTAATGTTGTAAAATCATCTAATAAATGTCTCTTTGTATAGACACACTTTTGTGTTTTACGCAAAGGCCTTGTTGCGATATCCCACAACTTCTTATTCTGCACGATACCGGGCTGCTCTACAGTTATGTATTTCTGGGTCTTAAAGGATGAATTGCGAGGGTAATCCAAAACTAAATCTTTTGAACTGTCAAAATGATTATCCTGTCTGTTAGCAACATTTAGAGTTATACCCTTAACTTTTAACACAGTTTTACCAGTATTGAGTTTATAGCCATAGGTTTCGGGTCCTGCAGATACAAACTCGGTGATATATGTACAATCTGGTATTTCACTGGTTAATTCTCCAGAAAATCGCCTAAAGACAGATTCCACACACCCTCACATTGTATAAGAATGACAAAAATGACAAAAATGAGTCTGTGTCGTGATAAAGGCACCTTTCTTGTAGTCTGTCCAGAACAGAATACAGCTCTAGTCTGGCGTACACTGTTGTAAAACACGCTATAAAGATGTTTGTGTTTTTGTTGATGCCGTGATGACCCTTTACATACTTCCAATTTACATATGCTGTTTCATCATCAATAAAATTCTGAACTCTGAAAGCTCATAACAAAAAAACACTTGAACAACTCCATAGCAATTACATAAATACCTTTATTGACATGTACAAAATGCTAACAACATTGGTAAAAATATACAATGTACAAAGCCGCAGGTAAAAAATACACAGGGAGAGAGAGGACAGACAACGGGGGACAGCCGCAGGATCAGCCACAATTACAGTCACCAAGAAAAATAAAGTGAGTGAACAGTCTACAAAAATAATAACATTAGTGAAAAATCAGCATAGTGCAAATAATAGAGAAAACTGCAAAACGCTCCACAAGTAAAGAAACATAAAAATAAAGGGTAACAAAATACCAAGTACTGTGATGTCGAGCCTGCAGCTGTCTCCAGCCCAACACCGTTTCGCCTGTGAAGGCTTCTTCCGGGGATAGGCATGATTGTATTTGTGGTGGAACACAGAACTGCACCACAAGACACCAAAAAGACACCATAGACTCCCATTATAAAAATTGTCGCGTGACAATAGTGCAACTTATTAACAAAAAAATGCAACAGCACTCTGCAACCAGAACTCTGCCCAAGATAGAAGCCATAAGAAGACATAGTGTACTAATCCACGCCTGCAAACAGTGGAGACATTAGTTTACATTTTGATCAAAAGGTAGTAAGCCCACTCACCCCTTCACGGTTGTCTCCTAGAGTGGGTACTAACGCTAAATCTGACCTGTAATGGGCCATGACAGTCACATAAAATCCTCCTAGCGCTAAATATTACCTGTTATGGGCCACGACAGCCACATAAAATCCAGGGAGTGTGGGCCCAGCATGCATGCTGGAACAAACCATACTTATTAACCCCTTCTGGTGCTGTAACAGCCTCCATTAGATCCAGGGATGCAGGTACCAACATGCATGCTGAGCCCACTATGCACTCCTCCTGGAGCCAGAGGGCTACTAGCAGGTAATGTGAGTACACATTCAGCTTTATACTCACTCTGATTAAAAACCAGCATCTAGGGCAGACAAACTAGTCAGGTGTGCACGACTGAAGTGGAGGCTGCCACACCTCCAACACATACTAAACAGAAACACAAAGGGGGGTTTCAGTCAGCACTCCCTGACCTGCATCCCTGGATCTAATGGAGGCTGTTACAGCACCAGAAGGGGTTAATAAGTATGGTTTGTTCCAGCATGCATGCTGGGCCCACACTCCCTGGATTTTATGTGGCTGTCGTGGCCCATAACAGGTAATATTTAGCGTTAGGAGGATTTTATGTGGCTGTCATGGCCCATTACAGGTCAGATTTAGCGTTAGCACCCACTCTAGGAGACAACCGTGAAGGGGTGAGTGGGCTTACTACCTTTTGATCAAAATGTAAACTAATGTCTCCACTGTTTGCAGGCGTGGATTAGTACACTATGTCCTCTTATGGCTTCTATCTTGGGCAGAGTTCTGGTTGCAGAGTGCTGTTGCATTTTTTTGTTTGTATGTATACCTGCCAATAGCTACGTGCACCTGCATACAGGGAGTGCTGACTGACCCCCCCTTGTGTTTCTGAATAGTGCAACTTATTGTCGCGCGACAAATGTCGTCGTTTGAACGTACCCTAAAAGTTGAATTTTATTGATGATAAAACAGCATATGTAAATTGGAAGTATGTAAAGGTTAATCACATCATCGACAAAAACACAAACATCTTTATAGCGTGTTTTACAACAGTGTACGCCAGACTAGAGCTGGGTATAACTCTAAAGGGAATAACTCTAAGGCCTCTTGCACACGGGCGTCATGTTTGACGCCCGGATAAGATGCGGGTGCGTTGCGGGAATCGCCGCGATTTTTCCGCGCGTGTGCTAACGTTTGTAGTGCGTTGAGCACGCGCGTGAAAAAATCCGCATGCTTGGTACCCAGACCCGAAGTCAGACTTCATCACTGAAGTCTGGTTTCGGGATGAGTATTCTGTATGTGTAATTATTTTCCTTTATAACATAGTTATAAGGGAAAATAATCGCATTCTAATTACAGAATGCAATGTTCCCCGGGCTTGAAAGGGTTAAAAATAATAAAGAGTTAACTTACCTTCTCCCATTGTACGCAGAGCCTCAGAACGTCGTCTCTCTTGATAGTTTGGCTGCTTGAGGACCTGTGGTACGTCACAGGGTCACATGGTCCAATCATAGAAGCATTTGAGTGGACCATGTGACCCATGTGATCCTGTGACATCACGGCAGGTCCTTCATCGAACAACAGATGTTCGATGAAGGACCTGCCGTGATGTCACAGGATCACATGGGTCACATGGTCCACTCAAATGCTTCTATGATTGGACCATGTGACCCTGTGACGTCACCACAGGTCCTCAAGCAGCCAAACTATCAAGAGAGACGACGTTCTGGGGCTCTGCGTGTACCATGAAAAAGCATTAACTTATGAAGAAACATTAAGCAGCTGATTTCAGGGGGCGTGTCGCTCTGCTCTCGGCTCAGATTGGCTCACATTCAGGGGTGTGTTCTACGCCGCGCCGGCTCAGTAGCAGAAGCAGGTCTGAAGCCAGCGCGCACGGGGGTTTATGAAGAGGGACGGGGTTTAGGAGGCAGGGATGTATGAATAAACCTGTGAGCACCTCCTCTCTCAATGTTGACAGAAAACCGCAGGTCTGAATTGACCTGCGGTTTTCTGCGCAACATGAAGGGGGGGAGGGGGTGCTCACAGGTTTATTCATACACCCGTGCCAACCCCGCGCAGTGGCAGTTTTCTGCGCAACATGGGGGCTCACAGGTTTATTCATACATCCCTGCCTCTTAAACCCCCGTGCCGCGCGGGCTTCAGACCTGCTTCTGCTACTGAGCTGAGCCGAGCGCGAGCGCCGCATAGAACACACCCCCTGAATGTGAGCCAATCTGAGCCGAGAGCAGAGCGACACGCCCCCTGAAATCAGCTGCTTAATGTTTCTTCATAAGTTAATGCTTTTTCATGGTACACTGCGCGTACAATGGGAGAAGGTAAGTTAACTCTTTATTATTTTTAACCCTTTCAAGCCCGGGGAACATTGCATTCTGTAATTAGAATGTGATTATTTTCCCTTATAACTATGTTATAAAGGAAAATAATAACGATCGGGTCCCCATCCCGATCGTATCCTAGCAACCATGCGGGAAAATCGCAACGCATCCGCACATGATTGCGGATGCTTGCGATTTTCCCGCATCCCCATTCACTTCTATGGGGCCTGCGTTGCGTGAAAATCGCAGAATATAGAACATGCTGCGATTTTCACGCAACGCAAAAGTGATGCGTGAAAATCACCGCTCATGTGCACAGCCCCATAGAACTGAATGGGTCAGGATTCAGTGCGGGTGCAATGCGTCCTCCTCACGCATTGCACCCGCGCGGAAAACTCGCCCGTGTGAAAGGGGCCTAAATGTTGCTAACACACTTAAAAGATTTTGTTTTGGATTACCCTCACAATTCATCCTTTTAGACCCAGAAATATATAACTGTAGAGCAGCCCGGTATCGTGTGGAATAAGAAGTTGTGGGATATCGCAACAAGGCCTTTGCGTAAAACACAAAAGTGTGTCTATACAAAGAGACATTTATTAGATGATTTTACAACATTACCTTTTGGTCTCTAATAATGCTATTACACAATGACATTGCTCTTTTTCAGATACTTTAACTGCCCTTTTTAAGAAGCTCGGTATCGGTGAAACACTAGAGCCACCTGCAAAGAAAGCGGTTATTAGTGACATGGACATACGGTTAAATCACCCTTTCTCATGTATTTTAGCAGGGCTCTCAAATTCTGGAAAAAGTTATTTTGTGAAGCAAGTGTTACACAATGCTGGTGTTCTTTTATCACACAAACCCGATAATATTGTTTGGTTTTATGCAGGCTGGCAAAAACTATATGGTGAACTGTCTCAAAATTTTCTCAACATCAGGTTTATTGAAGGACTCCCGCACACATTTGTAGATGATGACCTCTTTCCACCTGACATATGTGACTGTTGTTGATGATCTCATGAAGAGCGCTAGTGAAAATTGCGAAACAGAAAAAACATTTACCAAGTATGTACATCACAGAAATCTAAGCATAATTTAGGGTACTTTTACACTAGCGTTTTTCTTTTCCAGGATTGAGTTCCGTCCTAGGGGCTCAATACCAGAAAAGAACTGATTCGTTTTATCCCAATGCACTCTGAATGGAGAGAAATCCGTTCAGGATGCATCAGGATGTCTTGAGTTCAGTCACTGTCAGACGTTTTGGACGAAGGAAATACCGCAGCATGCTGCAGTATTATCTCCGTCCAAAATGCCTGATCAGTTGCCGGAATGCCGGATCCGGCATTAATTTACATTGAAATGTATTAGTGCAGGAACCAGCATTAAAAATACTGCAATGATGGATCTGGCATTCTGGTATGCGCATGGCAGACCTTTAAAAATGTGGAAAAACTAAATACCGGATCCATTTTGCCCGATGACACCGGAAAAACGGATCCGGTATTAGACCCTTTCACATCTGCGTTGTGAGGATCTGGCGTGCACTTCCGTCGCCGGAAATGCCCGCCGGATCCATCACAACGCAAGATCACTGAAAGCATTTTAAGGCCTCATTCACACGTCCGCATTTTGCGGAACGGAATTGCGGACCCATTAGTTTCAATGGGGACAGACAATGTCCCGGCTGGGTCCGCAATTGCGGATCCACACTTCCGGGTGGGCAATCGCGTTCCCGAAAAAAATAGAACATGTCCTATTCTTGTCCGCAATTGCGGACAAGAAAAGGCATTTTCTATGAGAGTGCCGGCGATGTGCGGTCCGCAAATTGCGGAATGCACATTGCCGATGTTCGTGTTTTGCGGATCCGTGGATCCGTGGATCCGCAAAACACTCACGGACGTGTGAATAAGGCCTAAGACTGATCAGTCTTCAATATGCTTTCAGGTTACCATGGCAGCCAGGACGTTACTAAAGTCCCGGCTGTCATGGAAAAGAAGAGAGGAGCAGGGGGAAAAGCTACTTACCTTCCATGGGGCGGCCGGGGCGCTCCTCGATAATGTCTCCGGGTCCCTGCGTCGCATGGATCACATAGCTATGCTATGTGAGCAATGCGCTGTACGATCCATACGGTGCATTGCTCACATAGCATAGCTATGTGAACCATGTGACACAGGGACCCGGTGACATCATCGAGGAGCACCCCAGCCGCCGCACGGAAGGAAAGTAGCTTCTCCCCCGGCTCCCCGCTGCTTTTCCATGGCAGCCGGGACTTTAGTAGCATCCTGGCTCCATGTTTACCATTCTTAAAAGCTAAACGTCGGATACGGCGATGCCCTGAAACGACGTTTTGCTTAAAGTCGGATCTGGATTAATGCTTTTCAATGGACATTAATTCCGGATTCGTCCTTGCAGCATGCTGCGGATTTTGCTACGGCCAAAAAACGTGTCAGTACTAAACTGAAGACATTCTGATGCATCCTGGACAGGTTTCTCTTCATTCAGAATGCATTGGGATAATCCTGATTAGTATTTTTCCATCCTAGAGCCCCAAGGACGGAACTCTAGGACGGAAAAGAAAAACGCAGATGTGAAAGGGGCCATTGCAGTGTAAAAAATGCCTGATCAGTCAGAAAAAATGACATGCGTTTGCATACAGTTTTCCTGATCAGGCAGGCAGTTCAGGCAACGGAACTGCCTGCCGGATCACACTGCCGAAAGTGTGAAAGTACCCTTAGGGCTCTTTCACACTTGCGTATTTCTTTTCCGGCATAGAGTTCCGTCGTCGGGGCTCTATGCCGGAAAATAACTGATCAGGATTATCCCAATGCATTCTGAATGGAGAGAAATCTGTTCAGGATGCATCAGGATGTCTTCAGTTCAGGACCGGAACGTTTTTTGGCCGGAGATACCGCAGCATCCTGCACTTTTTGCTCCAGCCAAAAATCCTGAACACTTGCCGCAAGGCCGGATCCGGAATCAATGCCCATTGAAAGGCATTAATCCGGATCCGGCCTTAAGCTAAATGTCATTTCGGCGCATCGCCGATCCGGTTTCGGGATCATGATGTACATGTTTTAATGTCATGTTTGGTATTAATAAAAGGCTGCTGTGGCCATCTAATCAATATCTGCCTCAGTGCTATGGGAGAATGATGGGGTGGGGAGTGTGGAGCACGGTAAAATAAGGTCAGAAGAACCCGAGAAACTTCCCGGGATAGCCTTATCAGAGTGCAGCGATCGGGAGGCGACAGCCTTATGGACGCCATGATAGGTTTGGGGAGCGAGGGACGAGGTTAAGAGGTGGGGCCAATGAGGCTACGAAGGGGTTAAGTGGAGGAGGAGCGGTTAGTGGAGGGTGGAGCTAGGTTTATAAGGGTGGGGAGGTTGGTAGCTACGGTAATAAGGTGAGGAGACTCAGGAAACTTCCCAATAACCTTATCATGGGTGCTATGCTGCAAATTTCCAGGCTGCAGACCATATGCTTTATGAGTCACTGCGCTGCCATAGTCATCACCTGTATCAGCATCCTGAAAACACAGATATAGATGAAAGTAGAACTTGGTTGACACTGTCACTTCAGGGGAACCAGGTCAGAATCCTTTCTACCCTCATTTTTCTGATGTGGATGATCTATTAACAACCACTTTGGGAGAACTGGCCAGATACTGCCTTGCTTTTAGCATGATTGGTGAACCCCCACATCTTCCACCATTATACCTATGTACCTCATGGAGCTCCTGGGCAGACGGACTACCAGGACTGAAGGGAGGGCACAAGGCACCTGTGGACTCTCTGTGTAGTTTTTGGGTGTTCTGGTAGAAAAGGTGATCTGTGACCATTGCATAAAAGACAACTATTTTAATCTCACATCATCTCTCTACATGAATATCGTGGGTAACATCCTCATATCAGTTACATAACAAAAATATTAGAGATTTCTGTCCTCTCATATACCGGAAGGTTACACACTAAATAAAAGTCTGTTTCTCTATTTCAGGAGTGTTGTGCACCCTTTCTTCCATCTTCAGGGTGTGGTTGTGCGCGCGCTGGTGTAAGGAGTGAGCGGCCATTGCTGGGTTCTGGGGGTTGAGCGTGAGGACGGGAGTGGCGTGGACGGGCGGCAGCTGGAGGTTTAGCAAAGGGTGGCATCCAGGGCTGGCTCAGGCGCCATCGAGGTATGTTGTGGGCAGCGCCCGCCGCCCTCACTGATTGGCTGGGGCATTAGTAGGTATTGTGTGCGGCTGACCACTCCTCGGAGGTCACTAGTTGGTAGTCGCGCGGGGCATACTTGATGCTGGGTGCGGAGGCATGCGGAGCTGATAAGAGACATTAAATTTGACTTGTTGAGATTGTGGGCCTTGTTTCCGGGGTTGGTGGTGGTTTGGTCGGACATCGTCCCGAGGAGGCGCTGGCGGGAAGCGCTGTCTGTGGAGCGGATCAACAAGGCTCGTATAAAGGTAAATCGGTCGGTTGGAAAATTTGTGGCCCGTAATGGGTCGGTGGTGGTTCGGCATTTTGATTTGGAGTCTGGTGAAGCGGCTTTTTGGAGAACGGACGGGTTCATCTTAATGCGGTGGGCATTGATTTGTGGGCCCTGGGTCTTCAGGGAGGGATCGAAAGGGCATTGGTGGTGTGGAGGGGCGCGCAAGCTTAAAGTAGTTGTTCAAGCTGCGCGTCTGTGGCGGTAGGAGGTCCTTGGAAGCTGGGCTAGGACTTGGTGTTTTGGTGGATGGGAGGGCCTCAATCGTTGGGGCTGGACTCCCAGGTTTTGGTAATCGGTCGGTTTAAGGGGGATACAGCACTCGGGGGTCTCCGAGCTGGTGTGGTGCGGCTGGAGGCAAGTTGTATTTACCCGGGTGTTTTTGGTGCACTTGTTTTAAAGTGAAGCTAGGGCTTTCAGGACCTCCTTCATCGGGATCATGATGTACATGTTTTAATGTTATGTTTGTATTAATAAAAGGCTGCTGTGGCCATTTAATTCCAATATCTGCCTCAGTGTCTTTATTGGGAGAATGATGGGGTGGGGGAGGTTGGTAGCTACGGGTGAAATAAGGTGAGGAGGACCCGAGGAAACTTCCCCAATAACCTTATCAAGTGCAGCTGTACTGGGAGGCGACAGCCTTTAAGGGGAGGCTGCCATGATAGGTTTGGGGAGCGAGGGGACGCAGGTTAAGAGGTGAGGGCCAATGAGGTTACGAAGGGGTTAAGTGGAGGAGGGAGTGGTTAGTGGAGGGGTGGAGCTGGAGGTTTATAAGGGTGGGGGAGGTTGGTAGCTACGGGTGAAATAAGGTGAGGAGGACCCGAGGAAACTTCCCCAATAACCTTATCATGGGTGCTATGCTGCAAATTTCCAGGCTGCAGACCATATGCTTTATGAGTCACTGCCTTGCCATAGTCATCACCTGTATCAGCATCCTGAAAACACAGATATAGATGAAAGTAGAACTTGGTTGACACTGTCACTTCAGGGGAACCAGGTCAGAATCCTTTTCTCCCTCATTTTTCTGAGTGGATGATCTATTAACAACCACTTTGGGAGAACTGGCCAGATACTGCCTTGCTTTTGCATGATTGGTGAACCCCCACATCTTCCACCATTATACCTATGTACCTCATGGAGCTCCTGGGGCAGACGGACTACCAGGACTGAAGGAGGCACAAGGCACCTGTGGACTCCTGTGTAGTTTTTTGGGTGTTCTGGTAGAAAAGGTGATCTGTGACCATTGCATAAAAGACAACTATTTTAATCTACATCATCTCTCTACATGTACATCTGGGTAACATCCTCATATCAGTTACATAACAAAAATATTAGGGATTTCTGTCCTCTCATATACCGGGAGGTTACACACTAAATAAAAGTCTGTTTCTCTATTTCAGGAGTGTTGTGCACCCCTTTTCTTCCATCTTCAGGGTGTGGTAGTTCCTTTGCACTGTCTTCTTGTTCATTCTCTTTTCTCACAGGAAACTTTTTCTTTACCATAAATATAAAGCAGAGAAATAAGATGATGGCTGGGGCCCTTATCCCAGCGGTGAGGCCCAGGTAGGTGTTCCTGTGAGGGAAATGGAGGCGAATTATTATGGAGTGTCAGATGATATAAGGAACCTATCTCCTCCCATCATCCTACTTCATCCCCTCCAACCTGACCGCACCAACCTGTATATTATATTCTGAATCCCAACTCCTGACACCCCTCATCCTACAACCCTGAATTTAGAACCTTGACTCAGCTACATCCATAATACCCTGTCCCCAACCTCCCACTTAATCCTCTTGTATAATGGCACCTCACCTTATTCTATGTATTTTGCCCCACCTGCTTCCAGCTTGTACCCCTCTATTATGTAAAGACAGTGCCACCGCCATTAAAACGTTACCTTTAATATAGATATCAAGAATCCCTCTCATGTGATCAGAACTGACTTAAGGAAATGACAACTCTCCCTACTGTCCGCCCCTATATTGTACCCCCTGCCTAAAAACAGAATGGCCGTCCCAATAGTCCGTGTCTTATCATGCCATGGGGTAACCCTGAAACAGAGACAGGGCCATCACCAAGTAAGATTGTGCATCGTCAATGGCCGTAATTGAAGACTAGGAGCACTATTATGTACATATACAATGGCCAAAATGATAAGTATAAAAATGTAAAACTGTATAAATGAACACAGAAGTCACATTTCCCTGTGATGTACAACTACAGCTCCTCAGGAGACATATAAAGCATACACGATGGGATTCACATATCTACCATAGATGTCAAAACTGGCCAAAAACAAAATCAAAAGGATGTAACATCACACATATCCAGGCACAATGTTGTATGTATAGACATAAGAGACAGGGCCGGGGGCAGTAGTTACAAAGTGGTGATGGTAGCAAGTCAGTCCCACCCGCCTAATTATTTTATGATAACATGAGAGGGATTCTTAATATCTACCGGTATATTAAAGGTTTTGTTTTAATGGTGGTGGCGTTGTGATTGTATTGATTTACTCACGACTATTATCTGGCTCACGGACAGTCGACTTGCTGAATCTGTGATTTTATGGCTGGATTTCATGTCTATTGCAGGTGTCCTTCAGTTACACTATGTCCTATGGCTACCAGGAAATGTGTCTCGCTCAGGTATATGATGCCCCCTGGCCTCTCTCATGTATTACAGACCCAGTGAACCTGTATTATGCGGTGTTTTATAACTTCTTTTTACCTGAAAGAGTGGGTGTCATACAAACGACACGCTCCCCTCCCTCCACAGACTGTTGTGCCCCACTTAAGGCAGGTTCTGTCAATGAGAGCCCCAAAGTAAATCGGAGCTGGGATTCCAGCTGCAAAAAAAACAAAATACAGGGTAAGATTAGAGTTGGCAGTGTCTGCAATAGCCATATCCTCCGGTAGAGGGGAAGCTGTGGCTGCCACTGCTATGAGAGTACTGTGGATCTATGGATGTCACAGTTATGGTTATGTAGTGCTCCAGATGGCGACCAAAATGATCGCCAATGCGACTTAGAATTGCAAAATGGCAACAAGACTTTGTAGTCTTCTCGCCATTTGCGCCTAGACCCTCTGCCTCTGTAAGAATAAAAGGCTTTCATCAAGCAGACACACACGTGCAGACGTCTGCTGGGTGAAGATCCGCCCCTCACACTACCCGGCATAGAGAGTGGGCGTGGCTTGTGCTCCCGCTTCTTGTGCTCCCGCTTCTTGTGCTCCCGCTTCCAGCAGTCTGTGCTGTGGAGCTGAGCTGCTGGAGACATTTCATCTAGGGCCGCACAGAGCTCCTGCACAGTCCACGGCTGATAACATGAGGCAGCGAGTCACCCGTATGCAGATTTATTAGTGTGTTTTATAGGACTGGGTCCCTATGAGGTCACAAGGAGAAGCCAGAGATCAGTAAACCCTGTAAGAACAAGTATAAGCACTGGCTGTGCTGGTTTAACACCACAGTATGTCGGTGGGATGAGATCTGCTGCCTGGTCTGCTTAGCACTGCTAGGGTCGCATAGAATGATATCGATTTATGATGCTATGTAACTCTTAGAGGTCTGGAATGTACTGGATAACACTGACCTAATGCTGTCAGTGTTATCCAATACATTCTAGAACTGTAAGGCCTCTTTCACATGGGAAAATGCGCGATTTTTCCGCACGAGTGCAAAGCGTTTTAATGCGTTTTGCACGCACGTGGGAAAAATCAGCATTTTTGGTACCCAGACCCGAACCCGGGTTTGGGTTTAGTATTCTGAAGATTTTATTATTTTCCCTTATAACATGGTTATAAGGGAAAATAATAGCATTATCACTACAGAATGCTTAGTAAAATGTGGATTGAGGGGTTAAAAATAAAAAACATTAACTCACCTTATCCACTTGATCGCATAGTTTCCGATCTCTTCTCTCTTCTTCAATCATTAGCTGCCGGCTAAAGGACTTGTGATGAGGTCACTGCGCTCATCACATGGTCCAATCACATGGTCCATCACCATGGTGATGGACCATGTTATTGGACCATGTGATGTGACGTCACCACAGGTCCTTTAGACGACAGCTAATGATTGAAGAAGAGAGAAGAGATCGGCAACTACGCGATAAAGTGATTGGCCACAAGATAAAAGTTTTAATGGAGAAACCCAAGACAAGCAGCGGAGGCCTGTAAGCGAATGAGCCAGTAACCAGCACCTAGGGATTACCAACGCCAATCTGACTAGTCTGACAGGTCATGGAAATGAGTGCACAACCCCTTTAACTGCGTAACTTAGAAAACCCCACACTCCTAAGCATCCCAGCTATATTATATGGATTTTAAATTTGGTGACTAAAAATTTCATTTGGCTTCTACATTTTTCAGGTTACGAGCCAATGGCTCCTTGATATTTTTTTTAGTCTGGAGCACTGTTATGGACGGCACTGTGGCTGTCAATGTTATGAGGAAACTGACTGCCACTGTTATGGGCTTCAGTTGCTCTCACTGTCATTTGGCTACTGTGGTTGTCACTGTTATGACGGTACTGTGGATATCATTATTATGGGGCGTTGTGGCTATCATCAGTAAGATGTAGCACTGTGACTGTCACAGTTATGGGGACACTATGGCTGTCACTGGTATGGGGACACTGTGGCTGTCAACGTTATATGAGAAAGGTGTCTCAGCAGTTAGTGTTTTTTGCAGTGATGGGGTTCTGGGTTAAAATTTGACCAATGGCAAAATCTGTGTTCTCCAAGTTTAGGTACTCAAGTGCCCCCGCCCCACACACACTCTAAGAGGTAAATTGACCCTAGTAGAGGTTGTGGATGAGCGCCTAATGTACATGGCAGCCGCTGACTCCCCTGCTCCACAAGGACCCCTGTGCTTTAGGTCCCTTGTGTTTATACGAGCACATTAACAATGTTTGTCGTTGTAAAACTGTGGCTGTCATTGTTATCAGCCATTGTGGCTGTCACTGTTGTGGGGCTCCTGTTGCCAGGTAAGTAACTTCCATTCTAATCACTTGTGACGTCCACTTACCTAATATTCTAATCAGTAACATGTAGATACCAATAGCCAGAGACCTTAGTGCTGGAGATACACACCTGCAGAGGGACAGAGAGGGGTTAGAAGAGATAATGTGAGGCCTCTACACCAAGGACAAGCAACAAAGGAACAGGACAAGCAATGGGGCCACTGATTTAAATCCTTCCCTGATGTCTAGAAAGATTGTTCTGCCTCCCTCTCTCTCCCAGTAAATCATTTAGTTACGAACAGCACTGTCTTCCTGTCTATCCTTGTAAATAGTGTAGTATAAAAAGTATTGTCTTCCTGTTTTCTCCATTAAATGAAGGAACAGATAGTACTGTCTTTCAATCTGTCCCTATAAATAATGTAGACATACAGCGCTGCCTCCCTGTCGTTCCTGGGAAATGTTATGGCTGCATACAGTATATTAGTGTCTTTCTGGTTCTTCCTGTAAATGATGTAGGAACTGATAATACTGCCTCCTTGCCTTTCCTTGTAAATGATGTAGGTACTTATGATATAGTACTGCTTCCCTTTCTTTTTCTGTAAATAACATAGGTAAAATACAAATAGACTGCCTCCGTCTCCTGTGTAAATGATATAGGTACAGATAGAACCACTTGTCTACGCCTGTAAATGGTGTAACACAGAACGTACTGCCTGCCTGTATCTCCCGTAAATCATGTAGGTATAGTTAGTGCTACCTTTCTGTGTCTCCTATAAATGCAGCAAGTATGAACAGTTTTTTTTCCATTACAGTGCCAAGGAAAATGTCCTTCATAAATGCTGGGACTTACCAGAGGACAATGACGTAGGAGGCAGTTCCACTGATTGAAAATATAAAAGTCGTGAGGATTTGTGTGATGACGTAGATGAGGAACATTTTTTCACAATTTTCACTGGGAGGACACGAGCCAAGCATTACAGATGAATTTACTGATGGGAAGCCCATGGATTCAATACACGAGCAGTTCTGATAAACCTGTGACAACCCAGAGCATTATCGTATACATGGTACAACACACAGATTATTACATACACTAGCCATGAGCAGATTGATTCCAAATTAATTGGATCTGTTACAAATTTCATAAAAATTCTTCTTCCAAATAAATTTGTTAGTTTTGGCGACTCACAAAACAGTGCCTGCCATTTTACAGTCTGTCAGCCAATCAGGGGGCAGGATATTGGCAGGTCCTTAAGTCTCCGTACCATGTGTAAAGCACAGACACCATTCTGAGGTCAGCTTGTCATGCGAGAGGACGTGTTTGCCATATTGCCGACACAAGCCAGCCATAGGGTGTTGCAGGGATAGCTTAGGGATATATTTAGTTAGGTATGTTGAATTAATAATAGAAAAGTTATGGTTTTATTAGCAAAGGAAACGCATAGGGTCAGAGTTCTCTGTGTGTGTGGGGGTGTATGTGTGTTTTACAGAAGCTGCTGGCAAGTGTGACCAGTGGAAAATTGTTCATGTAATACATTTCAGTCACAAAAATCCTGCAGTACCTGCACAAACATAATTTCATCATAAGTAGCCAACTCCTCAAGCTTTTACAGTTCATAAGTGTTTTATAGGCATATTTCCAGCACTTCCAACATCATACATCTCACTGTAAAAGTTACACAATTGCATATTTCTCTTTTTAAAAAATCTGTTCGAATTCTGCTACCATTTACAATTGTACTGTTTAAAGCTTTTTACATCAAAGTAGTGCACAGTTCAAAGCACTGCATCAATATACCAGTTTAATTCAACACATTTTATTGTATTAATTTACAGTACCTTCTAGTTTCATTCAGTGCATTTTATTTCATCAATAAACATGTTCAAGTCAAGGCATTTTATTGCATTAATATACTAGTTTAATTCAATGCATTGTACTGTTTTAATTTACAGTACAGTACCAGTTTAATTCAATGCATCGATATATCAGTTTAAAGGGAACCTGTCACGTTGAACATGGTGTTTGAGCTGTGGGCAGCATGTTATAGAGCAGGAGGAGCTGAGCAGATTTATATATAGTTTTATCGGAAAAGAGCCAGTATAACTGGTATTTCATTCATTTCAATTCCTGGTTATTCTGGTGTTTGTAGTCAATGAGGCATTGCCATCAGTGATTGACAGCTATCTGTGTATACACTCATAGAGGGAAGGCTGTCAATCAGACCGTTTCCTTGACTCCAAAGCCCAGGATGAGCAAGAATATAGATGAATAAAATACAAGTTATACTGAATCTTTTGCCATAAAACTATCAATCTGTTCAGCATCTCCTGATCGATAACATGGTGCCAGTAGCTTACATTTCATTTTCGTGGTGACCCGTTCCCTGTAATTCAACGCATTGTACTGCGTTAACATGCGAGTTTTCAATTAACGTTTAAGTTGTCTGGTTCCTACAATTTATCCACCTCCTCCGCTTCTTCCTTAATGGACATCTACCCCTCCACCAATAGTAACAGGGCAGAGCATTGCTTTCATTTCACCTCCCCCTAGTCATAAATATAAACTGAAGCATTGACATGCTGATGAACCTGGAGAGAGTAGCCACATAGCTGATCAGTTGCTTAAGTGCATCAAGCTGCAAATATCCCAATGGCTGTCCACCCGCCAACTACGACGGGGCAACATGGTCAGTGACAATGGCGGGAACATCTTGGCTGCACTGCATTGGGAGGAAATATCACATGCTCCCTTCAAGCTCCTGCATAAATTTAGTAGTACAATGCTTTTCAAATAAGCACTGTGGCTTGCAGAAGGTGATGGGCATGTCTAGGAGACTGTACTTGCATTTCAGCCATTTGTATTTGACAAGGAACTCCCTCCTGGAATTACAGCGACAGAACGGTCTGTTACACTTCTGCGAGGTTCCAACTCAGAATTCCACCTTGAGTATGCTACGGCATCTGTACAAGAATCACGTTCTGAGGCCACTGTAGCATTTAAAGAGGCTCTGTCACCAGGATCAACCCTATTAAAGCAGACATACTGCCTGGTAGGGCTCATCATGCTGATTAAAACAATACTTTCTTTTGTCTGTATGATAAATAGCTGCAGAGAGACAGCTGCCAGACAATTACTGGTGTTTTGGAGTAAAGCAGGGGTGATGTCAGGGGACAAAGTGTATAGTTGGGTGTTGTCAACATAGAGATGGTACCAAAATCTACCGATAGTCTGTCCGATGGGGGCTGTGTAGAGGGAGAAGAGTAGAGGACCTAGAGAGAGCAGTGTCCTTAACCCCTTAAGGACATAGGACGTATGGGTATGCCCAAATGTCCGAGTCCTTAAGGACACAGGGCGTACCCATACGTCCTAAATTAAATCCTGTATTAAAAAAAAAAACGCTAGAAACATGGTTCCTGCTGCGATCGTGCAGCAGGAACCATGTTCATATGCCGAGGGGGGTCCTGTGACCCCCCCCCCCGTATTGGCGATCGCTGCAAACTGCAGGTCAATTCAGACCTGCGGTTTGCAGCTCTTTGCGATGTATCTGATCCCCGCGGTCTATGACCGCAGGGATCAGATACTTTGAAATGCCGGGAAATGTTTTTTTTTTATTCCTATAACCTCCCCCCCTGTGCTCTCATTGTGATGGGCGGTGCGGGGAGGGGGGGAGGCTTGCGGGTGGTGCAGCAGGCGGTGCGGGGGGCGGGCAGCGCACAATCCTCTGCCCGCCCCCCGCTCATTTTCAGGATGGCCGAGCGTGGCAAGCAGAGTGTCAGCACATTGCTGACACTCTGCTTGTAACGGCTGACATCCGTGCAGGCACGGATGTCAGCCTATTAACCCCTTCCATGCCGCGGTCCGTAGGGACCCTAGCTTCAGTCCCCAGCTTCCCTCTCTCCCCATCCTCCGCTGCTCTGTTATTGCTAAAGGCAAAAGTCTGATCAGACTAAGTGTCAAGTAAAAAATACAGTACATTATTTAATGTACTGTACTGTATTATGCAGACACCAGATCCACTGGATCTTCAAGAACCAAGTGGGTCTGGGTCCCAAAAAAATGTAAAAAAAGTGAAAAAAAGTAAAAACAAAAAAACACATTTATCACTAGAGATGAGCGAACTTCAAAAATTAGTTTGGCGTTCGGGTTGGGGTAATTGCCGCATCCCGTTATGGATTCCACTACCGCGGACTATCCCGGCATATGGAATCCATAAGGGGCGGCTTCCACGAACCCGAACTTTGGAAAGTTCCACCCCCTGCACTGATCACCCCAGGTCCTTCGGCTTTTCCAAAGTTCAGGTTCGTGAAAGCCGCCCCTTATGGATTCCATATGCCGGGATAGTCCGCGGTAGTGGAATCCATAACGGGATGCGGCGATTACCCCAACCCGAACGCCGAACTATTTTTGAAGTTCGCTCATCTCTATTTATCACTAATAAAAAAGAAAAAAAAATACACTAGACATATTAAATATCACCGCGTCCGTAACGACCTGATCTATAAAATGGGTTTGTTACTTTTCCCGTATGGTGAACATCATTAAAAAAAAAACTATGATAAAATTTAAATTTTGCCCACCTCACTTCCCAAAAAAGTTGATAAAAGTGATAAAAAAAGTTGTATCTACACCCGAATGGTACTAATCAAACCGTCACCTCGTCCCGCAAAAAATGATACCTTACCTAGAAAATCGCCCACAAAATAAAAAATTATGGCTCTCAGGCTATGCAGACACTAAAACATGATTTTTTTTTTGTTTCAAAAATATGATTGTGTAAAACCTAAATAAATAAATAAAAAGTAGACATATTAGGTATCACCGCGTCTGTAAGAACCTGAACTATAAAAATAACACATGACCTAACCCCTCAGGTGAACACCGCAAAAATAAATTTTTCACCTAACATCACAAAAAGTGTGACAGCAAGCGATCAAAAAGTCATATGCACCCCAAAATAGTGCCAATAAAACCGTCATCTCATCTCGCAAAAAACGAGCCTCTACCTAAGACAATTGGACAAAAACTGAAAAAAACTGACTCTCAGACTATGGAGATACTAAAATAGTTTGTTGTTTGTTTAACAAAGGATATTATAGTGTAAAACCTAAATAAATTAAAAAGAGTAGACATATTAGGTATTGCCACGTTCGTAAGAATCTGCTCTATAAAAATAACACATGACCTAATCCCTCAGATGAACACAGTCACAAAAATAAAATAAATACGGTCCCAAAACAGCTATTTTTTTCAAATTTTCCATTTTCCATTTTAATCATTTTTTTCCAGTAATAAAGCAAGGGTTAACAGTCAAACAAAACTCTATATTTATTGACCTGATTCTGTAGTTTACAGAAACACCCCATATGTGGTTGTAAACTGCTTTATGGACAAACGGCAGGGCGCAAAAGGAAAGGAACGCCATATGGTTTTTGGAAGGCAGATTTTGCTGGACTGGTTTTTTGACACTATGTCACATTTGAAGCTCCTCTGATACACCCTAGAGTAGAAACTCCATAAAAGTGACCCCATATAAGAAACTACACCCCTCAAGGTATTCAAAACTGATTTCTCAAACTTTATTAACCCTTTAGGTGTTCCTCAAGAGTTTATGGCAAATGGAGATTAAATTTCAGAATTTCTATTTTTTATTACCTTATCTCACAAAAATGTATTATAGAGCAACCAAAAATCATACGTACCCTAAAAATAATACCACCAAAACTGCCACCTTATCCAGTAGTTTCCAAAATGGGGTCACTTTTTTGGAGTTTCTACTCTAGGGTACCTTAAGAGCGCTTGAAATGGGCCATGGTGTAAATAAACCAGTCCATCAAAATTTGCCGTTCAAAAACCATATGGTGTTCCCTTCCTTCTGTGCCCTGCCGTTTGGTGATACAGCAGTTTATGACCACATATGGGGTGTTTCTGCAAACTACAGAATCAGGGCAATAAATATTGGGTTATGTTTGGCTGTTAACCCTTGCTTTGTTCCTGGAAAAAATGGATTCAAATGGAAAATTTGCCAAAAAATCCCGTAGTTTCAAAAATGGGGTCACTTTTTTGGAGTTTCTATTGTAGGGGTGCTTCAAATGGGACATGTTGTCAAAAAACCAGTCCAGCAAAATCTGCCTTCCAAAAACCATATAGCGTTCCATTCCTTCTGTGCCCTCCCGTTTGGCCATACAGCAGTTTACGACTACATATGGGGTGTTTCTGAAAGCTAGAGAATCAAATGAAAAATGTGCCAAAAAAAATCGAAATTCTGAAATTTTATGTCCATTTGCCATGAACTCTTGTGGAACACCTAAAGGGTTAACAACGTTTGTAAAATCAGTTTTCAATACCTTGAGGGGTGCAGTTTCACAAATGTAGGGTCATTTTTGGGTGGTTTCCTTTATGTAAGCCTCACAGAGTGACTTCAGACCTGAACTGATCCTTAAAAATTGGGTTTTTGAAATTTTCTGAAAATTTTCAAGATTTGCTTCTAAACTTCAAAGCCTTGTAACGTCCCCAAAAAATAAAATGGCATTCCCAAAATGATCAAGCATGAAGTAGACATTTGGGGAAAGTAAAGTAATAACTATTTTTGGAGGTATTACTATGTATTTTAGAAGTGGAGAAATTGAAACTTGAAAATTTGCAAATTTTTCCAAATTTTTGGTAAATTTAGTATTTTTTTATACAAAAAAATGAACTTTTTTGACAAAATGTTACCAGTGTCATGAAGTGCAATATGTGACGAAAAAACTAACTCAGAATGGCCTGGATAAGTAAAAGCGTTTTAAAGTTATCACCACATAAAGTGACACTGGTCAGATTTGCAAAAAATGGCCTGGTCCTTAAGGTGAAATAGGGCCGTGTGCTTAAGGGGTTAAGGTCAATTAAGTGGAGCACGGTGAGGAGCAGTTTATGGTTACGGTATCAAACGCTGCAAAGAGATCCAGAAGAATCAGTAGAGAATAGGCACCATTTCTTGTTGCTGTCAGGAGATCATTAGACACTTTAGTAAGGGCAGTTTGTGTAGAGTGAAGAGGGCGAAAGGAAGATTGTAAGGGGTCAAGAAGAGAGTTTGCAAAGAGGTAGCCTATTATGCGAGAGTAGACAAGATGTTCAAGGAGTTTAGAGATGAAGGGGAGATTAGAAACAGGTCAGTAGTTACCAGCACAGATCAGGCTTTTAGATGGGGAAACAGCTCTCATTGTTTGAACACTGTTTATGTGGATTAAATTAAATGTTGTTCGGACACAAGATACCGCTGTGTCCTAGGCACAACTGACTGACTGTATATATATATATATATATATATATATATAAGGAACTGTGTGAGCAGAGAATCTACTGACATCCAGGTGTGAGAGCATCCCTCAGTGACCAGAGCTGCAGCTAAATGAAGCTGATCGTGTCCAAGACTCTGATCCTGTCCAGAAGAAGGAAGATCCTGATGCTGCTTTATTTACAGATAACATTACAGATTACAATGTATGATTATACAGACACCAGTAATGTGTGTTAGCTTATAAGCATGGGAAAAACATCTCTTTCTATGTGGTAATGCTATAGCTTAAAGCTTATGCTATTAGTTTTGCATGTAGCGATCCCTGGTTTATATTGTTGGAGAGACCTTGAAGTTTTTACTTCAGTTTTTTTTTTTTTTTTTTGGTCTTCCACGTTAATCCCATAAGAAAAGTCTATTGGGGTCATTGATCAAACTGGTGTAAAGTAGAACTGGCTTAATTGCCCATAGCAACTAAGCCAGTTGTACTTTACACCAGTTTGATGAATAACCCCATATATCCTTATCGTATTGAGAATAATGTTTATAGAAAGCTAATAAATATTACTGGCTCCTTTATAATCATATATTGTGTCTGTGAATAAAGCAGTAATAGGTTTTAGCAAAAAAAAAAAACACCAACTGGAGATAGAAACCATGGTTACTGATAATGGGAAAAGCATTTTTTGTGCACTGCGTCAGGGAGGGCTGATCTCATTGTCACCCAGTTCCTCAAGTCTTCCACTGAACTGTGAAAGCTGTTAAAAATGTCCAGGACATTGAGGATGCACTTCAGCCACTCGTACCGTGCAAAACTCTCCCTCCTGGAGCGGCAGAGGCAAAATGCTTTTCTCCCACATAGCCTGATATGCAATGTTTCCACCGTTGAAACTTCACGCTCCATATGTTAATGCAGCAGACGGACAGGTCTACTCCCCAGTGTAACTTCCACATTAGCCAGTGCTAGCTCATGCATGACACCAGCTAACCGTTTCCTTAGGCCCTTTGAAGAGGCCACTTCATTTTTCAGTCGGTAGAACTACGTGATAAATGATGTAATTCCACTCCTTCACGTCCTAGGGAGGATGCTGACAAATCTGATTGGCGAGGGGACAGAAGACGTGGCACCTACATCTCATGGTCACCTGAGCACTGAGAAAAATGAGGACGAGGAGGAGGACATAAATGCCTTGGTTTATCTGCCCAAGCAACAGGGGAGGATAGCAATCATGCTACCAACTGCTGGTTGAGGTTCTGCTAAATGTTCTGCTGCTGCTGGGTGGTTTCTTCAGTAGGCGGCTGAAGAAAACTGCTCATTGTAAATTCCAGACTGAGGTTGCTACATATGGAGCTGGTGCTGCTCCTGCCCCCTCTGCCAAGACCTATCATGACAGTGGAGCATGAGCACAGGGGGTTACCCTTGGTCAGACCTTCCTGAGCACGGGCAATGACGCTCGCAGGCAGCGACCAACTGACTACACAGCATGTCTCTATTTGCATCCCTTCCAGAAGGTCTAAATAAATGCCCCCATTTTTGACCAGTAGAGGGTCTAACAATGTGTATAGCCAGTAGTAATCCCTCTGCCAAATCATGACAATGCGGCTGTTACTATGACAGCATGCATCTGCCCATTTGCACCAGGGACTCGGAGGGCCTCCCTGCTTTCATCTCTTCTGCATACTGCCAGGGTCTGTCGGGGTCATCTGTGTCATCTTTGATGTTGCGCTCCAGCTACTTATGCTCCTCTCCTGTCGCTTAGCCAAATAAACCACCTAGTTGTGTATAAAATTACTGCCCATTAGACCGCCCTTCAGGTCCTTTTAGATCTTTCTCTAAGCCCAGCTCACAGTGACCGTACAAGGCTTTTTATAGGGCTGTGACATCATAAGGGATGGCTATCTGCTTATTGGATGGCTACGTAGCTGGCCAGCTAAGACCTGTCCAAGGTTGCTAATACAGCTAGACCTGCTAATAACCTTAATACAATTCATATGTTTATATGTTAAAGACAAAAGCAGAGTTATTTACTGTGACTTCATGTTTTTGGATGTCATGTAACAGTTATATATTGTGTTCACAGAAGCAGAAAAGATAGTATGCCTTTAAGATTCATTATATGACTGTAAGGTCAGCTCAAAGACACAGCACAGTTATTAACAGAAAGCATAGAGTTAAACTGTTGTCACTGATCAGGAGTCTTAACCAATCACAGCCAGCCTCACACTGAGCAGGAGTCTTGGCCAATTACAGCCAGCCTCACACTCAGCCTGTCTGGGAAATTCCCTAGCAGGAGCTGCTCAAATTCATTACACCAGAGGAGAGATTTTGAACAGACATTCACTCCACTGAGAGTGCAGTTTTATGGAAACAAAGAGGCCAAAATAGGTATTTAATAAAGTTATGGATGTTCCTGTTGGTAATGTAGTATTAGAGCTGTATACTGAACTAGTTACTCTATATGTGTTTCCTTGCAGTTCCACCAAATGAACAGTATGCAATAAGCAAATGAATAGACCAAATGGCAAATAGCAATTTCCAATCTCCAAATTGCGACCAAACGACTCAAACTACGTACTGTCTGCGAACTGCTCATACTAGATCATATAGTGCAAGTAAAAGTATTGGTTGAGCCTCAGATATACCTCTCATAGAGATCATAAAGTGCTTAACCCCTTAAGGACTCAGGGTTTTTTCATTTTTGTGTTTTCGTTTTGCGCTCCCTGCCTTCCGGAGAGCCATAACTTTTTTATTTTTCCGTTTACATGGCCATATGGGGGATTTTTTTTTGCAGGACAAGTTGTAATTTCCAACGCCACCATTTAATATTGCATACGATGTAGTGGTAAGCGGGAAAAAAATTCCAAATGGGGTGAAATTGCAAAAAAAATAGCAATTCCACCACAGTTTTATGAGTTTTTAAATTTTTAAATTACGACGTTTGATTTGCGATAAAACTGACCATTTAGTTTTATTGTACAGGTCAGTACGAATTTTCTCGCGTTTTGATAGTGAAAAAAAATTAAAAAGTGGAAAAATTTTATTAATTTTTTTTGTTGCCATATTTTGACCCCTATAACTTTTTTGTAATTAAGTGTATGGCATTGTATAGGGTCTTATTTTTTGCGGGGGCGTTTTTTTTTCATTTTTCTGTTATATATTTTTATACTACAGGTGGTTTCGCACATTGCGACACCCCAGATGTGCATTTTTTTATTATTTTTATTATTTTATTTTAATTTTGGGGAAAGGGGGGTGATTAGAATTTTTAGGTTTTTTTAATGTATTTTTTCTTTTTTAATTTTTTTTCTTTTCTTTTTACACTTTTATATAGGTCCCATAGGGACCTTTATAAATCAGTCATCTGATTGCTTCTATCATAAACTCCAATACACTTGTATGGGAGTTTATGGGGATTTTACTACTTTCCCATGAAGCCCTATTGCTAACAAGGGCTGCATAGGAAATAGTAAGTAGTAGCCTCGAATCATTCATTGAGTTTGAGGCTATTACATCCAGGATTGATGACGGCATCTGCGGGGTTAAATGATTGCGATCAGCATCGCTGCCGACCGCGATCATTAGACGTGGGGGTCAGCTACAGGAAACAGCCGGACTCCCGCAGCGGGCAGGAGTGGGCGCCATCCTTAGGGACCGGACCCATGACGTACCCATACATCATGGGTCCTTAAGGGGTTAAATAACTTAAAGTTAAAGTACAGATACTGAAGAGAGAAATATATCCACCATTTTATGTTGAATGACAAGATTGAACAGTTCAACTGCCATTTTGTGATTGACTTTATTCCACACATGTTTTGTACATGGACTGTCTGCTGCGGAGGCAGCAGCGTTATATATGAAGAAAAGTTGACGTTAATAAAGAAGTTATTTCAAGCATTTGGTGTGTTCTTTAAACCTACTGCTTCCATTGAACGGCGCTAGAGGAACCACAGAGTAATAGACAGTCTGGTTAGACTAGAAAACTCAGAGATACCAATATTCTTCTAATGCCACAGTGCATAGGGCACTTCATTGTGATGCGCCTGCCACAGGCTACATGGCATTATGGGTCATATCATGTTGCCAGGCTTCTCACTTTTACTTTGTAATACGTGCAGCAACCATTTTAGAAAAAATCCTATCCTTTACCACTAAGCGCAAGGAAATTCGGCTTTGCAGCAAATCGGAAACTGATTATTATACATTATTATACACAATATACTGATTATTATACACTCGTAATTATATGCATCAAACTAATTATTATAAACATCGGATGGATTTTTACACACATCACCCTGATTATTATATACAAATTATATACACAATCTATATCTCAAAAATACGGATGGCACAAAGTTCCGTTAAAATAAATAGTTTATTAAATATATTAATAAAAACATACACAACAATACATTATATATGGGAAACCATTCATAAAAGCGCCACAATATCCTGCAAATCCGTTATACCAAGGGTAAATTAGCTTAATATGACTCATCCACAGTTATCTTAACTCTATCCTAACCCCGATTATACATCCTCCTACTCACTGCAATACAGCTATTCAATATTCATGTAAGGTAGATCGCAGATGTAGTACCAACAGGCATCGCTAAACATAACATGTTATATCCTTCTCTATAAATACATAGACCTAGCTGACCCGTATAACACACATAAATAAACCGAGGTCACATACCCTTGAATAATCTCCAGTAATCTCCATCTCTCCTCCTGACGAAGCAAATACGCGAAACGCGCGTAGAGGGGGCGCCATTCCTGCATAGGAGTACTGGAGATTATTCAAGGGTATGTGACCTCGGTTTATTTATGTGTGTTATACGGGTCAGCTAGGTCTATGTATTTATAGAGAAGGATATAACATGTTATGTTTAGCGATGCCTGTTGGTACTACATCTGCGATCTACCTTACATGAATATTGAATAGCTGTATTGCAGTGAGTAGGAGGATGTACAATCGGGGTTAGGATAGAGTTAAGATAACTGTGGATGAGTCATATTAAGCTAATTTACCCTTGGTATAACGAATTTGCAGGATATTGTGGCGCTTTTATGAATGGTTTCCCATATATAATGTATTGTTGTGTATGTTTTTATTAATATATTTAATAAACTATTTATTTTAACGGAACTTTGTGCCATCCGTATTTTTGAGATATAGATAGTGAATTGTAGGATAGCGTTCCTTTACGTATATACTGATCTAACTGAGTAGGACAAATTATATACACAGTGATTTTTATACATGACAATATAATTATATACCTGAGCACAGAATATAATACATGCTGAACTGATTATCTCTCTGACTGTTTATCACTCACTATGCTCTTTCCAGATCCTGTGGACGATTTGCAGCCGGCCAGACATGCTGACATGTAGGTGATATTATTCACTCCACACACTGGATCCCACTGGTTGGTGGAGCAGCTACAGTCGCTGTTACAGTCGGAAAAGAGCTGGTTGCCTCCTAATGTGTCCAGTTTGCTCCTAAGATACAGTAAAGACGTCAGAGCCCAGCACCCCCTCATTATGTGCCCCTCCATCTTTATAATAACCTTGGAACCTACCCATTATAAGACACGGTCATCCCTGCCACTTCAGGTCTTTCACAGCCAATAATAGAGATGGAGGGAAAAAAGATGAAGGACCCAAGAGAGGAAATAAAGACCAACTTAGAGGCAGATAGCAATCCGAACTTATACTTCTTCATCAGCACACCACTCAGCAACATCCCCAGGGCCGCTGCCGGAAGAGATGCTCCTGCACAAGAAAACCATGGCACTCAAAAGGATTGTTCTGTCTTCTGTATGTCCTACAATTTTCTAACAGACTTTGAAGGTAGCAAAAATGAAGCAATTCTGCAAATAATCACAACTAAGAAATAACCACCTTCTCTTATGCATAGAGCCCTGCTGCAGATCTACATGTCTCAAATTTAACAGACTGAGAACAAGCTTTGTATACAGTCCCTAGTAAATGTACATTAGTAAATATGGGAAAGATAAAATTATGACTGCAAGGTTTGACTATATAATGTTCGTTTGTATCCTTTACTATTGACATTCATACTTCTGCACAAGAGCTGTGTACACAAAATGAGAGGAGATTTATAATGAAGACTATTTCACAGTTTCATGCTTTATGGTAACCCTCATGCACACGACCATATTTTTTATCCGTGTGCTGTCTGCATTTTTTTGCAGATGGTACACAGACCCATTTATCTGTATAGGGCCATGCACGCATGGTAGTTTTTTGAAGATTCATGTGGCCATTCTGCAAATTATAGAACATGTCCTATTTTTGTATGCACATGGAAGGTATCCATATTTTGAAGATCCATTGTTTGCGGACTGAAACACGGACATGGTCATGTGCATGAAGCAGAATTTGCACACATTAGTTCGATTTTGCCAAATACTATTTCTTCTGCTACCCTATATAATGTGAGGAAAAGGATGTGGGAAGATTAGCCCCTTCCTGACAAGTGACTTGCTGCATTTTGACGTACTATTCCATCATGGTAATCGGGCAGGCACCGGACTGGTAGGTCCCACAAAATGGTACTAATAAAACCATCACCTCATCCCACAAAAAATGAGCCCCTACATAAGAAAGCTGCTCAAAAACAAAAAAAACTATAGCTCTCAGAACATGGAGACATTAAAACATAATTTTTTTGTTTCAAAAATGCTATTATTGTGTTAAAGTGAAATAAATAAAAAAGTATACATATTATGTATCGCCGTGTCCGTAACAACCAGCTCTATAAAAATATCACATGACCTAACACTTCAACCTAACACCGTAAAAAATAAAAAAATAAAAAGAGTGCCAAAAAAGCAATTTTTTGTCACCTTACATCACAAAAATTGCAACACCAAGCGATCAAAAAGGAATATGCCCCCCAAAAAAGTACCAATCAAACCGGAACCTCATCCTCAGCTATTATTGTGCAAAAAAATAAGACCCTACCTAAGAAAATTGGTAAAAAAAAATAAAAAAGCTATGGCTCCCAGACTATGGAGACATTAAAACATAATTTTTTTAGTTTCAAAAATGCTATTATTGTGTAAAACTTAAATAAATAAGAAAAAGTATACATATTAGGTATTGCCACATCCGTAACAATGTGCTCTATAAAAATTTCACATGACCTAACCCCTCATAAAATAAAATAAAAACTGTGCCAAAACAACCACATTTTTTACCTTGCCCCATAAGTGTAATCATGAATGATCAAAAAATCATATGTACCCAAAAATGGTACCAATAAAAACGTCAACTCTTCCTGCAAAAAACGAGCCCCTGCACAAGATGATCGGCAGAAAAATAAACAAAATATGGCGTTCAGAAAAGGGAGACACATAAACATAATTTTTGTTTAAAATTTTTTTTATTATGTAAGACTGAAACAAACAAAGAAAGTAGACATATTTGATATCATTGCGTCCGTAAGAACTTGCTCTATACAAATAGCACAGTATCTAGCCTGTCAGATGAATGTTGTAAAAAATAAAAAATAAAAACGGTGCCAAAACAGCCATTTTTTGGTTACCTTGCCGCACAAAAAAACATAATATAGAGCAATTAAAAATCATATGTACCCCAAAATAGTACTAATAAAACTGACACCTTATCCTGTAGTTTCCAAAATGGGGTCAATTTTTGGGAGTTTCTACTGTAAGGGTGCATCAGGGGAGCTTCAAATGGGACATGGCCTCTAAAAAACCAGTCCAGCAAAATCTGTCTTCCAAAAACCTTAAAAATTTCATCTCAAACTCTCAACAAAAAAGGCTTTAGAACATATAACTGCACCGCTGAACGGCAAATAAGTCCTTTTTTACAGAGGTATCATCTATTGCAAACCTCCCCAAACAATCCGCATTGCAGCAAGGTGTAATAGGATTGTACCCATTACCCAGGCTGTACACTCCCCTATTGAACCCTGTTCTGCTTCAATACTGTGGAATAATTCCTCCCTATCCTTTCCCTACACTTCTAATGCTCTTTCCCTGAACTTCTATTGAGCAAAATAAAAGTTTTCAAGTCTTTCCTAGCACTGTCCCTAGCGCCTGCTAACATCTCTCCCTGCACTAAGCACACTGGAAAATGGCTGAATCCAAGATGGCAGAGGGTATTTAAAGGGCTGTGACACCACAGGGCTGGCTGGCTGCTGATTGGCTGCATGCATGGCATTGTGGGTGATCCCTCGTTCCCAGAGTTCTTTGCTCCATGTCCTAACATGTGTACCAGCCATTTTAAGAAAAAATGTGGTTTGTTGCAAATCGAATTTTTCCTGAAATTCGGATCGAATTCCACTTTGTCAACTTCGAATTGCTCATCTTTACTGATGACCTATCCTGAGAATAACTGCTAAATATCTCTCCTGGATAAACCCTTTAATAGCGAAGGTCTAAAAGCATGGCTATCCAGTAGTCAGCATGCGACTTGCTATGCTCACCAGCATAAGATTGCGCCCTGCTATGGTGGTGTTGTGCAGGAAGTAATCATTAACCACTTTATGCTGCTCATACAGGCACAAAGTGGAATTCCAGTGAGTTGGAACGTTGGATCAAGTGATACAAGGGCAAACCATTCTGTCACTACAAGTTCAGAAAGGCATCTTTAGCCAAATAAAAATGGTTTTATTATGTGAAACTGAAACAAACAAAGAAAGTAGACATATTCGATATCATTGCGTCCGTAAGAACTTGCTCTATAAAAATAGCACAGGATCTAGCCTGTCAGATGAATGTTGTAAAAAATAAAAAATAAAAATGGTGCCAAAACAGCCATTTTTTGGTTACCTTGCCTCACAAAAAACATAATATAGAGCAATTAAAAATCATATGTACCCCAAAATAGTACCAATAAAACTGGCACCTTATGCTGTAGTTTCCAAAATGGGGTCACTTTTTGGGAGTTTCTACTGTAAGGGTGCATCAGGGGAGCTTCAAATGGGACATGGCCTCTAAAAACCAGTCCAGCAAAATCTGCCTTCCAAAAACCTTAGAAATTTCTCTCCTGGATAAACTCTTTAATAGCGAAGGTCTAAAAGCATGGCTATCCAGTAGTCAGCATGCGACTTGCTATGCTCACCAGCATAAGATTGCGCCCTGCTATGGTGGTGAAATAGCAATGAAATTGAATTCCAGTGAGTTGGAACGTTGGATCAAGTGATACAAGGGCAAACCATTCTGTCACTACAAGTTCAGAAAGGCATCTTTAGCCAAATAAAAATGGCTGAAATTTACAGACACTTTTCTGGACATTGCCAGCACCTTCTGCCAGCCACTATGCTTTTTTAAAAAGCGTTGCACCACCAAATTTATTATGTGCGCCATGCAGGGAGCTTGTGTTATTTCCTCCAAATGCAGTGCAGCCCCAATGTTCCTTCCATAGTCACTGACTACCTTACCCAGTTGTTTCTGGCAGGGAGACATCCAGTGGGCAATTTGCCGCCTGAGGCACATTTGTAGCTGATCTGCTGTGTGGTTTCTCTCATCCAGGCTCATCAGTACTAAGGCCATAAAACACATGTAATGTCCCTGGTCCTAATTGCTACTCTAGGTGATCCTGGTGGTGTGCATGTTCCCTGCCATGTGAGAGTACAAGGCAGAGATAGCTTTTTTGGAGAAATAATGGGAGACAGGACAATTCTGGGAAAATAATTCTTGATTGAACAAAATACAGCTTGCAGAGGGCGATGGTTTGGTATATGCAAGCACACTGGAGGGAACTGATTTTTGGGAAGACATTTTTTATTAATTTTGGTGAAGACAAGGAATTCACAAAAAATTTCAGCTATATCTCAATTTGCCATTGTGGATTTTTGTGCAGAAAATCTGTAGCATTGTACAGTACCAGCAAAGTGAATGAATGTTTTAGCAATTCTGATTCACACATGGAAAAAAAAATATGCAGCTCAAACTGTCCTGTGGTGCACGTGTCAAATCTGCAGTATATCAATTTATCCCGCAGATTTTCATAGCAGATTTCACCCATTCCAATGCAAAAATTTGTTTGGTCAATTACTTGCATCAGTTATTGGGAGCCAAAACCAGGAGTGGGTCAAAAACAAAGAACAGGTGCAAACCTTTCCATTATACCTTATCTCTGTGCAAACTTCACCACTGGTTTTGTCTCACAATAACTGGAAAACACTGACCAAATAACTGAACTGTGAACTTGGCCTAATAAGCAACATTTCAGCAACAAAACCAGTATCAGTAACCATTTGGTGTTTACTTTTCCTTTTGCAGATTGCAAGGAGAAGTCCCACAGATCTGCTGTAGAAATTCTGCCGATAATCAGTGAGTGAACCTACCTTTCATCAATTTTTTAAAGGAAAGACAATTTTAGGCCTCATTCACACGACCGTATGTTTGGTCCGCGTCCGAGCCGCATATTTTGCGGCTCGGGCACAGACCCATTCACTTCAATGGGGCCGCAAAAGATGCGGACAGCTGTCCGCATCCGTTGCTCCGTTCCGTGGCCCCGCAAAAAAATAGAGCATGTCCTATTCTTGTCCGTTTTACGGACAAGAATAGGCATTTCTACAATAGGCCGCGTTCTGTTCCGCAAATTGCGGAACAGAACGCGGAGCAGCCTTATTCACACATCATTGTGCAGTGTCCTGAAACACACAGCTAGACACTGCAATTGTGTTTCTTGAAAATGTGCTTCTGCCTGAGTTCCGACAAAGTTGCATAGGGAGAGGGTAATTCTAACAAGCCTCCCAGGGTTGACTCCATCCTTCTCTCTCTAAGGGCTTGCTCACACGACCTTATGTGTTTTGCGGTCTGTTTTTCACGGATCCGTAGTGTTTCAGTTTCCGTTCCGTTTCTGTTCCTTATTTCCCCAAAAAAATCTCTGTATGGTTTCGGTATGCAATCCGTTTTTGGTGGATCGCAAACGGAAACAGTAAATTTATAATCATTACTGTAATGTACTGTAATGTTTGTAAACAGCAAACACATGGGCAAAGTGGGCATGGAGCCGCAAAAAACTGATGACATACGGATGTGTTCCGTATGCATTCCGTGTTTTTGCGGACCCATTGACTTAGATGGAGCCACGGAATTTTGCGGATAATAATAGGACAAGACTCAAAATGTTGCGGAATGGAAATACGGAAATATGGAAACGGAATGCACATGGAGTACCTTCCGTTTTTCTGCAGACCCATTGAAATGAATGGCTCCGCATACGATCTGCAAAAAAAACGGAATGGAAATGGAAAAAATATACGGTCGTGTGAATGAGCCCTAAGAGTAAGGAAGTCAGTACTGTACAGTACAGTGTGTATGTTATCTGAGGTAGAAGCAACACCTCAATAGCCATTGTGGAGAGTTATCTAAACTCCAGTTAGTTCCATGTACCAGACCCTAGAAGGAAAAGATTAGAGAAGAATCAGGCAACCCAGAGAAGGAGTGAAAATATTGGCAATGGAAGGTAATTGTCGTTTATCAGGCTTTAGCCTCCTCTGTGTTAGATGGAGAGATTTCAAGCTACCTGCCCACTATACCCAAAGACTGAAGGGCCACCTGTCAGGAGATGGTATTCCTAGAGAGGATACTGAACGGAAGTATATGCCTATACAGTACAGCAGAGATAGTACATCCCTCCAGCCTGGAGAAACCAGGGAGGAACATTGATTGCTATAGAAGAAAACAACCCCTTATGCAACTTTAGGGAACTAACCGAACCATTGTAGAAGTTGCGTTGCTGTAAATTACTTTTGTATGCATTGATGACCTTTGGATCAGCTTCAATAAAGTACTGGGAATTTGTTAAGAGAACTGGTCTCCTTATTGCACGAACTCATCACCTATTTTCACCTAAGGGTGCTGACATCACAAACCTTAGGGACCCCACCTTCCCTGCACCTAAAACCCATACCACCAAGCAGTTTCGGACCGGGGTACCTAGGGCCCATCAGTAAAATTTATTTTGGGGGCCCACCGTATGGATACATTCGAATATAATAAATAATTTAGCAAGTTTTTATATGAACATAGGCTGGATGAGGTGCTGTTCATTGAATATATGTATGTAGTGCAGTAAATCTAATGTGTTATGTGCCACTTGTGCAGGGGGTGGGAGACTAGGGGCCCATCTTCCTCAGGGGCCCACTAGGGAATTCCCCTGTACCCTTGTGGGCTTGTCCGAGCCTTCCCCCAAGGACACCTCAACCAACATCCGGCAGGAGATCCCTCAACATCAGAGTGTGCCCTGAAGGAATCCGGTGCTATCCTTCCACTCACTGCGCTAGGGTTGTTTCGGGTATCGAAATTTCGATACCCAATCGATACTTTTCTCTGGTATCGAGCTCGATACCAGGATTAGTATTTTATCGATACTGGGCTGCGCTACTGCACAGCCCAGTATCAGAGAACATGGCTGCGCCGCCCTCAGCGAGGCCATGTTCTCTTCGGCAGCACGGGGAGAAGGAGGCAGTCTCTCCCTCCCCCCTGTGCTGCTTCCACCAATAGAGCAAGAGGGGCGGAGGAGGTGGGGTCACTGGCCACCAATGAGGAGTGACTTTTACTATACAGATGCAGTGCCGCACCTGAGGGGTTAACTGCCGCTGATCGCAGCGCCCGGTCACAGGCAGCTGCCGGCAATGAGCTTCTTCTGCCTGCATCTGTATAGTAAAAGTCACTCCTCATTGGTGGCCAGTGCGCCCCCTCCCCAGTATTAAAGACATTGGCCAATGTCTCCCCCCCCTTTCCCCATTATTAAATACATTGGTGGCCAGAGGGCCCCCCCATCCCCCATTCCTCCCTCCCCCCAGTATTAAAAGCATTGGTGGCAGTAGCCACAGGGTCCCCTCACCTCCTCCTCATTTGTGGCAGTGATCGGAGCCCCAGCAGTGTAATGCTGGGGCTCCAATTGGTTACCATAGCAACCAGGACGCTACTGAAGTCCTGGCTGCCATAGTCTGCTCCCTGCTGCTGTGTGCACAGAGCACAGGACAGCAGGGAGAGGGTGAGATCCTATTCACCCTAATAGAGCTCTATTAGGGTGAATAGGATGAAAAGATCCCAGGTTCTAGCCCCTAAGGGGGAAATAGTTAATATATAAACTGTGGGGGAAAAAAAAAAGTTAAAAAAAGTACACCAAAATTTTAAGTATAAATCACTCCCTTTCCCAATTTTACATATAAAATATATAAACAATAAATAAAATATTACATATCGCTACGTCTCAAGTCCAATCTATTAAAAAAATCCTCTTTTAAGCGGTGAACGCCCATAAAAGAAAAGAAAAACTGCACAATTCACCATTTTATTTTAGTCGCCTTGTCCCCCCAAAAAATAGGATCGGATTGTTGTATTATTGGCCGGACGTTCCATAAAATGAGGAATGCATGCGGCTTTTTTTTGCATTTTTTTTTTTGCATGGTATCGAATGGTATTGAATCAAAATTTTGGTACCGAAACAACTCTACACTGCACACCCATCCAAGGAGCTGCAGTAATGTGAATACCAAGTACTACACCCATCATGCCACTATATTCACACATTATCCCTGTGGTCCCGGTCGCTGCAAGTGTTTTGGTCAGTGATTTCCATCAATGATTGTGAGCCAAAACCAGGATTAGAGCCTACAGCCTATTTCAGCGCGTTTTTGCAAATAGGAAACGCGCGTTCGTACGCGCGTTCTTGTGATTGACTACTGTGGTGTCAATCACAAAACGCGTGACAAACGCCCCAAAAAAGCTCAAGTACTTGTTTATGCGTCGGGTTGTAAAAACGCTCAAGTGAGAACCAGGGCCATAGGAAAGCATTGGTTTTCATGTGTTGAGCGTTTTACAGCGCGTTTGAACGCGCTGTAAAACACTCAGGTGTGAACTTAGGGTTAGGGAAAGATCTGCACCTGTTCTTTGTTTAGAGCCGATCCTAGTTTGGGCTCAAAATCACTGATGAAAATCACTGAGAAAAAACTCGCTGTGAAAATAAGGCATAAGCCTGTGATGCTGAGTTCCTATGATGGAAAGCAATGGTATCTACATTTGTGCCTAAATGAGCACGTCTTGTTGTCTGCCTGCACAGTTTGCATAGAGCTTGCAGAGGTTGATGATTTGGCAATGATTTGGTAAGTGGGCATGCAGATTTTTTGTAAGACAAGACAATTTTCAATTGGATTAAGTCCATTACTGGTCAAGCAAACGACCCTGATAAATTGATGTTTTGGAAGACCATTTTCATTTTTTGGAAAAAAAAAGTCACTTGGACAGAGTCCAATAGATTGTATGTTAGGTCAGGTACTGATAAGCGGATATATTGGAAGACAATTTTCAATAATTTTGTAAGCATATTTGCAGAGTCCAAAACAATAATGGCTGGCAAATGCCAAACAACCACATGGAACCATGTGACTGGTCCCAACATGTGAGCTTGCCCTAAGTCTGACACATCTCTTCAACCTACATCAACAGAGTCCACCATTACGATGTACATTAACTTTGTGTTACACAAGGGGTGTGGAATTACTGTGTCAACTTAACAGACTTGACTTGAGGCTAATCCTAAGGACTGTTTCAAACGAGCAAGTCCATTGCGGGAATCATGCTCCATGTGTGAGCATGATACTCCATTCTGGACTTGCAGGAACGCATGGCATTATCATGATTTATAATGTTATGTGCCTCTGCTTGACCTTACTTACTGCAGAACCATACTGACATAAAGCGCTCACTATGATTCTGTAGAAGTAAGGTCATGCAGAGACACATAACATTATAAATCATGATAATGCCTGCAAGTCCAGAACAGAGGATCACGCTCACACACGGAGCATGATTCCTCGCTCAGTGTAAAACAGCCTTGTGGGTGTTATCCTGGCAGTCCCTAGGTTTTCACCCTTTAACCCCTTCTTCTGATCCGTCAGAAGAAGAGAGAGAGAGAGAGAGAAAAAAAACCAAAATCCTGTTAAAAAACGGATCTTGTTGCATCAGTTGCTACCCGTTTCAGTCATTTCCATCTGAGATCCTTTTTTTTAGACTGAAACAAAAGTACTGCATGCAGGAGTTTTTTTCCTGTCCAAAAAACAGATCTCAGACGGGAGTGGCTCAGACGGATGACAACTGATGCAACAGGATCCGTTTTTTTTACAGGATCCTGTTTTTTTTTTCTCTCTCTCTCTCTCTCTCTTCTTCTGACGGATCAGAAAAATGGAAATCTAAACGGTGTCATTGAAAACGGATATTGTGTCATTGAAAACGGATCCGTCCTCATTTAAGTCAAAATGGATCCGTTCGGCTCCGCATCGTACGACGGACACCAAAACGCTGCAAGCTGCGTTTTGGTGTCCGCCTCCAGAACGGAATGGAGACTGAACGGAGCCGAACTGATGCATTCTGAGCGGATCATTATCCATTCAGAATGCATTGGGGCTTAAATGATCCGTTTTGGACCGCTTGTGAGAGCCCTGAAACGGATCACACAAACGGAATACAAAACACCAGTGTGAAAGTAGCCTTAGTCAGTAACCCTTCAAATATGTCCAAACATTTCAGAAAAGTACATGCTGGTGATTTATCTTGCTTTGTTTTTTTCGGCATAGAACAAGTCATATTCTCATACAGAGGAGCACAAGGAGCCACCTCCTGTACAGAGAGGGTTATTGGATATTGCTGCTAAATTCCTCTTTTCCATATGGACTAAATCAAAGGACTGATTTGATTTTAAATGACTAATTGTTTTTACTTTGTTTCATGTCTGAAACACTGGTTAAAATCTCCAGACCACCACAATCACGCATATGGGCCAGAAACGCAAAAGAGGAGTGTGCTATTCCTGTGTTATGGATTACATGTTTGCTACTTTTAAATGATTCAATAAAAGCCAAATTTTATTCAACCAGAATGCTGAATCAACTTTCTGCCTACATGTGTCATACGGTTTGGGCTGTCCAGATCCTGTGCACTCGGTGAGGTGAGCTGATTGACTTTCATATTCTACAAGGGGTAATACTTGCTTGTTGTGGAGAAGAGGAAGCCATGGAAGGCATCTATTAAAATGGTTATAGGACCCATCAGAGGTATGACGACCCCTCTTCAATTAATCGTTGGAGGCAGTACCTGGACAGATCTGTCATCCCGAAATGGTGCAAAGGGCCACCCAAGACCCTCTGCTCCTTGCAGTTAATGATCATGATGTCTTATCAATCTGATATTTGACAAGAAGTTTCCTATATTTTGGGAGTCATTTACTAAAGATTGGTGTTTCACACACCAGTCTTAGGAGAAACCCTGCTGAAAAAATATCCAACTAATTTGTTAAGAGACACACGCATATTAATACATTTGTCATATCTTCTGCTCTCCATGAGCAGGAAATGAAATCTACTCCGGCCATTTCTGGTGAAATGTGCCTGCCTTCACCCACCCACACCCTGCTAACTTTCTGTAAAAGTGGTGAGGGTGTCGGAGAAAAAACAGTCACAATTTTTGTTGCTAGCTGTATAGCTACTGAATAATAATTCACTATAAAGTCTGTTAATTAGAGTTGAGCGAACTTCTGTTTTAAGTTCATTTTCCAAAGTTCGGGTTCGGGTTATCCAAGCATCCCGTTATGGATTCCGCTACCACAGACCATAACGGCATTTGGAACACGGGGTAAAGGACCTGGGGTGACGTCACCATCATGTGATCAGTGCAGGGGGCGTGGCTCAGTACTGGATTGGATAGGAGGTCGTAGGCTACCACCTCTTATCTAATCCAGTACTGAGCCACGCCCCCTGCACTGATCACATGATGGTGACGTCACCCCAGGTCCTCCGTGTTGTCCAAGGTTCGGGTTCATTGAAGAATCCCCTTATGGATTCCAAATGCCGTTATGGTCTGTGGTAGCGGAATCCATAACGGGATGCTTGGATAACCCCAACCCGAACTTTGGAAAACGAACTTAAAACAGAAGTTCGCTCAACTCTACTGTTAATATAATAAATAAGGAGCCTGCCGTGGCCATTATTTTTCTTGAGCCACACAGTGTCCAGAGTGTCATTAAGCAGAGGATGATAAGGTTTGAGGGTTGCAAACAGTATGGTCCAAATATTCTACAGTATCCCTAGTCATGTGTAAGGCCAGTTTTTCCCTGTCCTGAACCAGTTTGATTATCCTATGATAAAATAAAGTAGCGTTCCATGAGAATTGATTGATCGAGAGTTGATCACTTACCAGTGATAAAGTTGGCCTTGGAGGTGGACTGGCCATATTGTTGCTCTATATACTTGGGTAAATAAGTTATGAATCCAAGAAAGCTGTTCATTTGAAAGAGAGTACATATAACCAAGACAATGTAAAGAGGATTAGAAGCCAGAGCCTTCAGGGAGAGGAAGAAGCCTGTAGGAGAGAGCGGAAAGTTGGTGGTCACCAGGAATATTCATCAGGGCTACCACTTTCCCCTTCAGGTGATAATATTATTTCCCACTCATCACATGGCACTTTTATCCCTCCCACAATACATTTAGTTGCCATTACGGCCTGATACATTATTTTAACATAACAGTTCTGGGATCATTAGACTGTGTAGATCTTAAGCATTGATCTCTGACATGTGGATCATCAGCTACTACTCCCAGTGAAGGTAGATAGGCCATGCTAGGAGTTGAAGTTCCACAGGTCATGTGCTGATCAAATAAACAGAAGTACCATTGTGAATCCACATTGTAGTAGTTTTCCACAGGCTCTAAGCAGCACAGTTTACACTCCACATTCCCCACAGCACGGAATCACACATAAAGAAGATGTATTCCTTATATGAATGAAGCTACAATATTTTTAAAGAAAAGTTCTGCCACCTTTGTGCTTTAATTCCTCACCATTTTCAGGATGTCTGCTTGCTATCAGTGACTTAATTATTGTTTATATCCAAAACCTGAAATCCTTTCGGTCTTGTAACAATGTGTCAGTGAAAACAATCAACTGCAACAAATATCTGTACTTGCCTGAATTCAAACCATTCACTTACGTATCCCCTGTGAACTCACCTTTCACTGTGGCTTTTTCATCACACTCAGTGTGTGATGTCTCAGTTACTTTAAGCTTCTGTTCTTCAGGGGAGGGCTGTGTCTTTTTCGTCATACTCTTAGGCAGGAAGCAGAAAGGAATTCCCGAAATTAGCAAAAGAACTCCGGCCAACAGGAACCCGATCCACCAGGCCCCAACCCATCGTGTGTCTTGTGGTGTAATAATCACTGTGTCTACAAGAGAGAGAGACATTCAAGGTTATATGGTATGTAATTTCATTAAAACTAGGGATGAGAGATTTCCCTTATCCCTAATTAAAACCATTACTATCTGTACCTTATAGATTCTCTATGATTCTTGATAATATCTCTTGTCACGAACGAACTGTATTTGTTATGTATTTTGTGACTAAAGCATTACAGGTCCTGCACAGAAGACCAGTCATTGTTTTCTTCAGTATATGTTGTTATGCAGAAATGTCTTTACCCCTTCCCACAAACGTAAGTACAGTAACTGTACATCCAGATAGTGAGTGCCTTGCTGAATATGGACGTACAGTTACATCAAGTGCATGGCGGAAACTCAGGACCTGTGCCTGTATCATTCGCAAAGGGTGTCATACAGTGTGTTATATGGCTGACACCTGGCTGCAACTCCTGAAATGGTATCTAGTTCCAATCCTGGCAGTTTAACCCTTTAGATCAGTGATTGCGAACCTATGGCACGGGTACTAGAGGCGGCACTCAGAGCCCTCTCTGTGGGCACCCGCACCCTGGAAAAGGTCTATGGTTTACCAATATGCCTTAGACTTTTCCTGCCATCCATCAGCACAGGACGGACTATGAACAGCACAGGCAGCACATTGAATATAGGCAGGCTATTACAGCTAAAGGATAAAGTACATGGAAGATATACTATAATGGACTGTAGTATTCTGGGTAAATTGCTGGGTTGGCACGTTGCGATAAATGAGTGGGTTTTGGGTTGCAGTTTGGGTACTGAAAGGTTCACCATCACTGCTTTAGATCACAGTCAGTCAATAGCAAAAACAGCCTCTAAATTGTCTAACCTGTGGCAACCCACAAAGCAGGGTGCCAATGGTTACTCCTCTGGGTTTGCCAGCTACAGAAGACAATCGACAATCAGACCATGCCACAGGTATGGTCTAATAGGGTTAAGTGTAAAACTGACAGGTACGTACAATACATTACAATAGATAACTAGATAACTATGCAGTGTGTTGTACCAGCAGTCAGAGTAGTGCAGGTTCATGTGTCCAAGAAAAAAATAAAATATTGTTGAAAAATATGATGACACACAACACAAAAGTAGTAAAACATTAAAAAATATATATATCAAACCTTCAGCAATGTCTCCTCTCTGCAGAGTTTACCAAATAGACATCTTAAATTTCTTTTAAGACATGTTACATTTCTAGCTTTTTGTCTACTCAGCTCCGGCAGATGTTATTAACACACCACCTATGTCTTGGTGCAGGTGTACAATAACTTTATTGTGTTTCCTGAGACCTGGCACAGGAGGTCATAATGATGTCCTCACTTTTCGACTGCATGCGTCGTTATACCGTCTGGTAAGCCTCAAGCCTACTCGTCTCAAGCTCCAGATGCCCTGGGGAAGACTCTCTTCTGTGGCAGAACTCAAAACAGACCCCCCAAGAGCTATCACCTCTGAGAATCGGAAATTCAACATACAGTGCGAACTCCAAGCTGAATGCCAAATCTGATCAAGCAGGATCAGACATTAATCAGCCTAAAAGGTGAAAACTGCTCCAGCAGAGGGAGCTCTAAGAAAATTAGGTGCATCAGGGTTCTGAATAAAGTAAGCTAGGCTAATGGCAGACACAAACTTTCTACCTAGGAAAGGCATGGCACATTTAAGACGTTTCTTTCAGAAATGAAGTAAAAAATTCTCAACTTTCCAGTTCACTTTACACCAGGCTAAATAGATCTTAGGAAATCTAGACAGAATTAATGAATATAAATTACATCCCTCATTAGAGGAAAGCTCAGGATGGACACTGGAAAAAATGGCCTTATTATACAGTAGTTTACCAAAGAACAATATCTTGGTGAAATGTTTGGCAATTGTATTAAAAAGAACATGTCAGGCAGGAATCTGAAATACAAAACCACTGATGACAATGCTAGGATTTCCCCTTTCTCATGGCAGATGTCATGGCCAGGAGGAAATAAACTTTTAAGGCTAGATATTTATGTTGGACCTCTTCCAGAGGTTAAAGAGGAGATTAGCTTAAACCTTTTGGAACTAAAGCCAAGTCTCATTTTTACACAGATTTGAATATGGAAGGCCACATTTTAGAAAACCTTTCGGGAACCTCTTTAGCAAGGGATCTTGTGACAAAGATTTACCCTAAGGACAGACATGGCCAAAATTTAGACCTTTGAGTTCAATACACTCAGGACAATGGGCATAGCTATAGGAGGTGCAGAGGTAGCAGTCACTACCGGGCCCAGGAGCCTTAGGGGGCCCAAAGACCCTTGCGCCGCATAAGAAGACACAAAGCACTGAGGGAAGGATACCCAAGCTAAACTTTTGCACCAGGGCCCATGAGCCGTTAGCTACACCCCTGCTCAGGACCATCCTTAAGTAAAATACCAAGCTGAACAGATTCCCTTCACCCTTATGTAAGACTTTTTGGTGGATTGAGACCTGGTTGTGACAAGGTCATCATGACTATGTTAGAAAGGCCCCTATGTTGTCAAAAAGGTTGTTTAGTTGAATATCCTCAGGGTTTTACTGGGGTGAGTACTAGTGTTGGGCGTGAATATTCGCATAATGAATTTCGAGAATTCGCGAATATTTAGAATATAGTTCTATATAGTCTAGATTTTCCAAAAAATTCCAAATTAAATTGGCAAATGGGGGTGTGGCAGAGGCTCAGTAATAAAAAACAGAGGGTGGTTATTTACGGTAGATACTCAGATTGGGTCACTGTCACTAGTGGGGTACCTCAGGGATCAGTACTGGGCCCTATTCTTTTCAATATATTTATTAATGATCTTGTAGAAGGCTTGCACAGTAAAATATCTATTTTTGCAGATGACACTAAACTGTGTAAAGTAATTAACGTGGAAGAGAACAGAATACTTCAGCAGCTGCGGCCAAGGCCAATAAGATAATGGGTTGAATTAAAAGGGGCATAGATGCCCGTGATGAGAACATAGTCCTACGACTGTACACATCACTAGTCAGACCACACATGGAGTACTGTGTACAGTTCTGGGCTCCTGTGAACAAGGCGGACATAGTAGAGCTGGAGAGGGTTCAGAGGAGGGCAACTAAAGTAATAACTGGAATGGGGCAACTACAGTACCCTGAAAGGGTTATCAAAATTAGGGTTATTCAGAAAAAAGACGACGGAGGGGAGATCTAATAACTATGTATAAATATATCAGGGCTGAGTACAGAGATCTCTCCCATCATTTACTGTATTGTACAGGACTGTGACTGTGACGAGCGGACATCCTCTACGTCTGGAGGAAAACATAGAAGAGGATTCTTTATGGTAAGAGCAGTGAGACTATGGAACTCTCTGCCTGAGGAGGTGGTGATGGTGAAGTCCCTAAAAGAGTTCAAGAGGGGCCTGGATGTATTTCTGGAGTGTAATAATATTACAGGCTATAGCTACTAGAGATGGGTCATTGATCCAGGGAGTTATTCTGATTGCCTGATAGGAGTCGGGAAGGAATTTTTTTCCCCTGAAGTGAGGAAAATTGGCTTTTACCTCACAGGTTGTTGTTTTTTTGCCTTCCTCTGGATCAACTTGCAGGATAACAGGCTGAACTGGATGAACAGATGGCTTTTTCAGCCTTATAAACAATGTTATTATATATACGTATATGTATTTATCTATTTGTCTCAAATCTATCTATCTATCTGTTCATCTGTCATATTCAATCTGTCCACCTACATAGATTCAACCATTTTGGATTTTTGCACACTCACTCATATTAAATATGTATATTATTTACCTTTGAGATAACCCCTGTCCATATGCCTATATGCTTTATTAAAGGGGTTGTCTGATCTTGAAGCTGACAACCTCCGTGGTTTGGACCTGCCCCGCCCAAACATTAAAAAAAAACTCACCTGTCTGCGGTCCACTGCTACTCCATTCCCAGTTGCTTCTGGTCCATGCAGGATGAGGAAGCGGCTTGGTTACATCCCCACTGTAGCCAATTACAGGCCTCAGCAGTCACAGGCTGCAGCTTGAATACTTTGTGACAGCAGTGATTTAGCGTTCAAGCGTTGTGACTGCTGAGCCATGTGATCGGCCACAGCGGTGATGGAACCAAGCTGTGTCCTCATCCTGCATGGACTGGAAACAACTGGGAACGGAGCAGCGGTGGGACAGTGGACATCTGAGTTTTTTCTGTCTATGTTCAGGCACTTTAAGGGGTTGTCTCACTTCAGTAAATGGCATTGATCATGTAGACAATGTAGGGATTTTACAAGAGTTAGGGTACTTTCACATTTGCGGCATAGCTATCCGGCAGGCTGTTCCGGCAGGTGAACAGCCTGCCGGATCCGCCATGACGCAAGTACCCGTGTGCTGCCATGCTGCTGCTCCATCCCTGTTGACTATAATGGGATGAGGGCGGAGCTACGGCGCAGCACGGCAGTGCACGGCAGAGATCGCTGGACTAAAAAGTCGGACCTGCAGTACTTTTAGTCCGGTGATCTCCGGCCGTGCACTGCCATGCTGCGCTGTAGCTCCGCCCCCATCCCATTAGTCAATGGGGATCGAGCGGCAGCACGGCAGCGCACGGGTACTTGCGGCATGGCGGATCTGGCAGGCTGCTAACCTGCCGGATAGCTATGCCGCAAATGTGAAAGTACACTTAGACAGACCTCCCAGAGAGGGAGACCCGTAGTGGTGATCATACTTACCTGGTCCCAGCAGTCAGGTTCAGTGTCTAATGCTCCCGGGCTGGCTCTTCCTCTCTCTGCCACACTAAGATCAACATCTGTCAAGAGTAGATGGGGACCAAGGGACACGTGACTGCTGCATCCAATCACAGGCAGCAGTGGTGACCTGCTCTGCTTGTGTCATATCACCTGGTCATGTGAAGCAAGACGAGCTGGTCATCGCTGCAGCGGTCACTTGTCCCTCACTCCTCACCTCCTATTGACAGATTTTGATCTCTGCGTGGCAGGGAGAGGAAGTGCCAGCCCAGGAGCATTAGACACTGAACCCAAATTTTCAGATTATTTGTTTTTCTCTTTTCTTTTTCCCGCCCCCTATGGAAACTTCTTAAACACTCCTTTTTGCTGATACCACAGATCCACAGTGTACCTGTTCCATGTGTTTTCCAGGAATTTATCAATTTTTACTTATTCCCCCTATCATCTATGCCCTAATAAATGATTCATTCTTACATGTTCCATGATACTCTGTTCCTGTGCCCGATTCCTGTTTGGCCATCTTCAGGTCCCCTGATTTTTGTCTTCTGGCCAAGGTCTGGACTTGGTCACATCCGTCCCTGCAGCCATTGACTGACTTTAGTGAGGATATGCTGCTTGGAAAAATAACAGCGCTGAAGCCAGTGGTTGGATGCAGTGGAGCAAGTGATGATGCCTATGCCTGACCGGAAGTAAACAAGCTGGGAACTGGAAGATGGACACACTGGAGCCAGGGTGCAGGACCTTGAGTTGTCCCTGCTCACAAATCAGGTAACCTCGTTTAAGGGCCTAAGTAAGTGACATACGTCCCTGATGAGCTGCCACTGCCTAACCTCAAAATAATACCCTGCTGTGGTGATGTAATAATTCACCACCCTATGCTGCTTGCACAGACGTCCTAGCATATGCAAGGTAGAATTCCAGCTAGTTCAAACATCGTGGATCAAGCGGTGCAAGGGTAGACTCATTTATCTCTACAAGTTCAGAAGGGCATTTTTAGCCATGAAAGGATGGCTAAAAGGCACAGTCACTCTCCTAGACATAGTAAGCAACTTCTGCAAGCCATCATACTTCTTTAAACAGCGTGGCACCACTAAATTTATCATATTTCCCATCAAATGCAGTGATGATGTTTTTTTCCATTGTTGCTGACCACCTTGTCCAGTTGTAGTTTCTTGGGAGACAGCCAGCAGGATATTGGCTGCTTGACACACTTTAGCAACCTATGTGCTGTGTGGCTTCTCTCGCCCAGGCTCATTAGTTTGACACACTAAAATATGCCAATTTTACACTGGTATATTGACCCACTAAAATGTCCTGAATTTACACTAGTATATTAATGCACTGAATTTACACTTGTATATTGATGCATTAAAATTCTGTGAATATGCAATGGTATATTGATGCACTAGAATGCAGTTAATTTATATTAATATGGACACTGGACACTGGCATTGTAGTACCACAGAGCGGCACTATTATTCCTACTCTCACACTGTCTCTAATGGCTAACAAATAATGTCATCTGTGTATTTGATTCCAGGTCTTCTGATATTGTGCCTTAATAACATGGCTATGTAAAGTACGTATTTTATTACAGATAATGTGCCTGGTTATCCAGCAGGTGGCAGTGTATCTGACAGAGAGAGTACCTTTAGATAGAATGGAGCTTACCACTCCATTCTCCCCCCTTGTGGGCAGAAGTGGGCTAATCATGTTTCCTACCAAGGGAGAGGTTGCATGAAGCAATAGTCAGTCTATGTTGAGTAAAGAGTTGGAAGGAGATGAGACAACATGGTACAGTGAGGGGAGTCCCCCCTGCAGCAGGAGCCCTGGGAAGCACCCTAATATCTTGCAGTTCCATGGACTGAGTATTGCGAGGGGGTCAACAACAAAAGGCACCCCACTCAAAGTTATCAGAACTGCTATAGAGTCCCCTAAAAAGACTCAAGCCAGAGATTAGCACAGCAGAGAGATAAAACCAAGTATCTAAGTTCCACTGCCAGTCTGCTGGAGCCAGAGAAAGAGCAAATATTTTCTGGATGCAAGTTTACTCAAGTGGAACTGTATCAAGGACCCAGGTAGGAGCACCATGACACTCAAACTATTTAGGCCACATCACCACTCGGCATTCCTGAACGCTGGGACCTAATCGGCACTGCGGGGGGGGGGGGGTGGCATTTGAGTGGTGTCATCAACAGGATATTAGCTTCTGTGCCTTGTTACTATAGGCCCACCACATGTGTTAAGCCCCCTATAAAGGACTTCATTGCATTTATTTTCTGCTGAAGAGTGTGGCAAAATAGGGGTTAATCAGCCATCTTGGATTTGTGCCTTATGTATTGAGAGGAAAGACATCCACCCAATAGAGGGGCGGAAAACAAACAGCCCGCCTCCACAGATGAACCATCCTTGCAGCAAGAGGAACTAAAGTGCTGACTTCAAGTTCCCAGGAGAACAAAGAAACCAACTGTACCCCTACAGAAAGTAAAAGCAGCAGCCATCTTGGAGAACGAAAAATACAGTTCAAGAATCAACGTCCTGAAGGTCTGAGTGAGTACTGCTGGGAAATTAACCTTAATAACGACTGTTGGGGCCATAATCTGCCCACCAGAGCATCATTATCCCCAAAATTGAGCCGTTGCAGCAACTCTTAAAGGGGCCACATACCAATTCTGCCACCATTGCCCATAGCAACACACTGGCAAAACGTTGACCTAGCTAGCATGAACAGCAAATATTATGCCATGTCCACCAGATAGGTCTCTTGTGGCGAAAACAAAATAATATGACTTTTAGCCAGTACCTCTCCAACAAAAACAACCAGATGCCATACGTCCCATCTCCTCTGCGCAAGAGGAAGGCTGAATGGGAGGATTACTAAAAAGTTTGAGTACCGCCACTTCACCACTAGACAGAGAAAGGCCATTCAGGAGTGTAAGCATTTTGGACATGAAGTGTGAGGAAAAAGGAATAATGATACCACATAGCCGAGCCCACCAAGAACATTTGAAGTATGTCAATTAGCTACTGAAAGAGGAGTCTGACACATGGCAGAATGGCCTCGCCTGATGGAAGGCCCGCAGGGGCAGTGCATTACAGGACTTGATAAAGAAAGAGGAAGAAAGAAAAAGATGGAGAGAATGCTTAGTGGAGAAGGTGACTTATCAGAAAGAAGAAAAAACAAAAACATGTAAAGAGATAGTGGAGGAAAAAGAGCGCAGAGAAAAGGAATTACATGAAGCCTACAAAAATTGCTAGGTTTAACTTGACCAGAACGAATATGCATAGTCAGGATCCAAAAATTTTCTCTGAAGGGAAAAACCACACAAACCAACTGAATGAAATGGATTAGTCTTTGATGACTTAAAATGTCCAGACAAAACAGATTAAAGATTGCACACAACCTCCTATCCTTAGCAGAGAAGAACCTACTGAACCCACCTTATTGTTAGGGTACTTTCACTCTTGCGTTGATTCGGATCCATCTGTTTATTTGCACAGACAGATCCGCACCTATAATGCAAACGTTTGTATCCGTTCAGAACGGATCCGTTTGCATTAGTTAAAAGAAAAATGACAGAGTCCAAAAGGGATCCGTTTTTAATTACATTGAAAGTCAAAGGGGAACGGATCCGTTTTCAAATGCACCACTTACATTGTAATTAAAAACTGATCCGTTAGGCTCCGCCTCTTCAGACGGAAACCAAAATGCTGCATGCTGCTCTGTCCGCCTCCAAAACAGAATAGAAGCGGAACGGAGCCTAACTGATGCATTCTGAACGGATCCTTATCCATTCAGAATGCATTGGGGCTTAACTGATCCGTTTTGGACCGTTTGTAAGAGCCCTGAAACGGATCTCACAAACGGAATCCAAAACGCTAGTGTGAAAGTACTCTTACTATTAGTCACTACAACTGAACCTACTTTAATAGGAAAGGATCTGGAAGAAGAGCAAAAAGATGTCTCCAAATCAAAGGTTATACATTGGTCTTTGGATTCCTCTAAGGAACAAAAACAAGGAAAAGGCCAAGGCATACAGAGGATGATCCTGCAGTTCCAAGTTGCACCACTGGAGGTCACCAGGGGATCACAGATGAAGCTTCTGCTAGAGTTGAAGCTGCAGAGAGCACCAGAGATAGCAGTCACAGCAATGAGGATGTCACACAGCTTAAAGAAGGACATTTGGTCCCTCAAGTATGGGATCCAGGATAAGGACTTCATGTAGCTCATCTGAGGAGACCTCATGCTTCAAAGAAAACTATCTGCTGTAATATACTGGAGCCACAACATGGACTGTATCTGATGGGTGAGAGAATTGTTGAACTTTTCTGTTTTTGTTGCCCCGTTTCACCTCTTGCCCAGAAGAGCGTGAATTGTCAGGACTCCGCCCAGCAAATAACTGTCACCTTTTTCCCTTTCGCAGGTTAAGGGTAACCTTAACCCTCATTCGGATGACAAATACCAGTTTTACTACCTCTTGTGGATTACATATGACTTTGCACTTAAAATTCTTTTTGCACTATGTGTTATGGTTTTTGCAATGTTATAAGCCAGTGAATGGACTCAAGGAATGGACTCAAACGAGTACCTGAATTCTTTATGACCTCAACTGTGATATTTTTGCACTAACTTTTTAAAGGTTTGCAACGTTAAAGTATTTTTGCCCATTGTATGGACTCTTTTTAATTGGAACAACAATGTGATTTTTGATGCAGTTTTCGAATGGACTTTGGTCAAATAGCACTGTTAACTAGATAGTTAGCTACCCCTTGCTGCCCTGCTGTTATGGAGTGCCTCTGAGGACTCAAAAGTATAAAATGGTAATTTTGCCCTGTGTTAGTTCAGAAAGCCTAGGTGTTGTACTGTGTTTGCATATGGCCTTAACCATTTTCAACATATTTGGGAGGGGAAGGAGCCAGTATGCCACATGTCTTTGGGATTATGTGCTGTTGCTACACAGGAGGAACATGATTTAGAGTCACAAGCAGTACCATTGCTAAATGCAGCACCAGTGCCTTAACACTTTAAAGGGTAAATTTGCTGTCAAAAATATGTGAGTTACACTATTATTTAGAGAGGCTCAGCCCTTACGGGAGCTAAGGATGTTTCTAGGTGCCTTAAAGCATTATGCACTACCCCAAGGAGAAAAAGTGAAAAGCTACCACGTTTAGTCTTCAAGGTGATGAAGTGTAAAGCATAATTAAACCTTGATGCAAAGGGATAACAGGATGAAGCCACTCTTCTATTTGTAGACCTTCATTATATGGGTTTACACAATAATGACACCCCCATGCTCCAGATACGACCCTTGCCATGTCATACAGATTTTGGAGTAATAAGTGAAAGCCTAATGCCAGTATAACCTCTAAGTGAGAAGAGAGTTCTTTAATTTTTAGACTATAGCAATTTAGACTGTAGCAATTTCAGCTTATATTCAGTTATGGGGACTGGAGCACCTAAAAGAAGACATGTAATGGAAAGTAGTCTAATGCAGGACTTAAAAGGGGACCCTGGCACTTAACCCTAAAACTTATAGGGAACCCTTGCATATAGCCGTAAGCACAAGCCGAGGGCAACGTGGTTTTAAGTGGGGGGGTATGTAGTTCCCCAGAGTGGGCACATTTACCCTGGGGCATGGCCTGCACACTGATGGTGCCAACTACTTTATCTGCTCACTCCGCTCTCTGCACCTGTGAATCGGCTCACAGCGGCCATACCTAGCATCTAAAAGTGAGCTCTCATCATGTCTTTACTTGCCCTCATGATGGGAAGAATCAAGAAACAGCCTGTGCCATGCAAACTTACCAAATTCTTCAACAAATTGGTGCCTTCTGATTCAGACCTTGCCTAGGCTTCTCCTTCTGTACACTCAGCTTAGCTTACATCTTCTTCTTGTGCACATTCTGATAAAGGAGCATTGGAGTACTTACCTTATTCTTCACAGCCTTTCTCAGAAGGAACCATGATCTCCATGCTAGATGCTTTACGATCCCACCCTAAAGAGGATATGCTCCCTCTGTTGAAGGACTTCAGGCACCAGCTGAAAATTCGGGGAGTACACACCTCGCATGTGGAAAGCAAGATGGCGGAGTATGCCTCCTCACATAATTCTCTCAGAGATGCTAGTGAGGCAATGGAAGAGGAAACTGGCAGGTTGTCAGCTAAACTCCAAGATATGGAGGAACACCACAGATGTAGTAACGTCTGACTGCATGGTGTACCAGAATCCATAGGTGCTGAGGCTTTGGAGCAACTGCATAAAGATCTGCTCTCAATATGAGTGGGAATTTCACACATAAAACTGCAGTGCTTGCTAACGATTTATTGTTGATTTTGACTAAGCCAGAAGAATCTATTCCTTCGGTTATGCAGATTTTTTTCTTCATTGGTTGTATTTCCAACTTTTGTATTAATTATGATAAGTCCGAAGTCCTCAACATCAATGTCGCTCTGACATGCCCACGACGCCTTTGAACTAATTGCCCCATTAAATTGCCTTCTACCTCCTTGAAATATCTGGAGATTCAATTGTCTGTGGATACTAACCTATTCTTTTCTGCTTATTCAGCGGAAGAGGCAAGGTGGTTTTGGTGTACCAAATATTTTTACCTTGCACCAGGGCATGAATTAAGTAAGTGGTTATACCTTACTATGTCTGGTGACGTTTCTGTCACTACAGCAATGAAGTACCATAAAGACTTATTATGACCTCATTAATCTACAGTCATGGCCAAAAGTTTTGAGAATTACATACATATTGGAAATTGGAAAAGTTGCTGCTTAAGTTTTTATAATAGCAATTTGCATATACTCCAGAATGTTATGAAGAGTGATCAGATGAATTGCATAGTCCTTCTTTGCCATGAAAATTAACTTAATCCCCAAAAAAACTTTCCACTGCATTTCATTGCTGTCAATAAAGGACCTGCTGAGATCATTTCAGTAATCGTCTTGTTAACTCAGGTGAGAATGTTGACGAGCACAAGGCTGGAGATCATTATGTCAGGCTGATTGGGTTAAAATGGCAGACTTGATATGTTAAAAAGAGGGTGATGCTTGAAATCATTGTTCTTCCATTGTTAACCATGGTGACCTGCAAAGAAACGCGTACAGCCATCATTGCGTTGCATAAAAATGGCTTCACAGACAAGGATATTGTGGCTACTAAGATTGCACCTCAATCAACAATTTATAGGATCATCAAGAACTTTTAGGAAAGAGGTTCAATTCTTGTTACGAAGGCTTCAGGACATCCAAGAAAGTCCAGCAAGCACCAGGATCATCTCCTAAAGAGTATTCAGCTGCGGAATCGGAGTGCCACCAGTGCAGAGCTTGCTCAGGAATGGCAGCAGGCAGGTGTGAGCGCATCTGCATGCACAGTGAGGCAAAGACTTTTGGAAGATGGCCTGGTGTCAAGAAGGGCAGCAAAGAAGCCACTTCTCTCCAAAAAAAACATCAGGGACAGATTGATCTTCTGCAGAAAGTATGGTGAATGGACTGCTGAGGACTGGGGCAAAGTCATATTCTCCGATGAAGACTCTTTCCGATTGTTTGGGGCATCAGGAAAAAGGCTTGTCCGGAGAAGAAAAGGTGAGCACTACCATCAGTCCTGTGTCATGCCAACAGTAAAGCATCCTGAGACCATTCATGTGTGGGGTTGCTTCTCATTCATGGGAGTGGGCTCACTCACAATTTTGCCCAAAAACACAGCCATGAATAAAGAATGGTACCAAAACACCCTCCAACAGCAACTTCTTTCAACAATCCAACAACAGTTTGGTGAAGAACAATGCATTTTCCAGCACGATGGATCACCGTGCCATAAGGCAAAAGTGATAACTAAGTGGCTCGGGGACCACAATGTTGACATTTTGGGTCCATGGCCTGGAAACTTCCCAGATCTTAATCCCATTGAGAACTTGTGGTCAATCCTCAAGAGGCGGGTGGACAAACAAAAACCCACTAATTCAAACAAACTCCAAGAAGTGATTATGAAAGAATGGGTTGCTATCAGTCAGGAATTGGCCCAGAAGTTGATTGAGAGCATGCCCAGTCGAATTGCAGAGGTCCTGAAAAAGAAGGGCAAACACTGCAAATACTGACTCTTTACATAAATGTCATGTAATTGTCGATAAAAGCCTTTGAAGCGTATGAAGTGCGTGTAATTATATTTCACTACATCACAGAAACAACTGAAACAAAGATCTAAAAGCAGTTTAGCAGCAAACTTTGTGAAAACTAATATTTGTGTCATTCTGAAAACTTTTGGCCACGACTGTACTTGTACATAACTCCTCCGGCTCAGTTTCCTCTTTATCCCCGCTTAGTGTAATACTTTTTGTTTTGGTGAATAATCCTTTTGGGATTCCCCCCCATAGGTCAACTTTAACCAGTTCCCGAACGCCCATAGACTATAAATGTCCTGGAGATGTCCTGAATAGATGTTCTGGAATGTCCATTCAGAGATCGCAGCTGCACGCTAATCGTGCATGTTAAATGTCCCAAATAGGTCTGGTATGACCTTATGGGGGACACAAATGTTTTATAGAAATAAAAGTGCTTTTTATTAAAATTAAAAAGTTTGTTTCAGGTGTAAAAAAGTGCCCATTTCACAGTTAAGTAATTTTAAAATGGTTAAAAACAGGAAAGAAATAGACATATTTGGTATCGCCGAGTCTGTAATGACTGGTTCTATAAAAATATCACATGATCTAATCCATCAGGTGAATGCTGTAAAAAAAAAAATTATCACCTCCCAAAAAACATCATTTCAAGCGACCAAAAAGTTGTTTGTACCCCAAAATGTTACCAATGAAAATACCTCATCCCGTAAAAAATGAGCCCTCATACAAGACCATTGTAAAAAATTATGGCTGTATATATGTATAGCATGACCAAAAGGATGCCAACATAAAGTAGACATGTAGTGAATGTTAATTAATTTTATGAGGTATCACCATCTGTCTTAAAAGCAGAGAGATTCAAATTTAGAAAATAGTAAATTTCTCTAAATGTTCTGCAAGTTTTGTATTTATTTTTTATAAATAAAGGTACTGTAAAACATATTGACTCAAATTTACCATTAACATGACATACCAGGTGTCACAAAAAAACAATCTCAGAATGGCTTGGATATATAAAAGCATTCCAAAGCTATTATCACATAAAGTGACACATGTCCGATTCCCAGTATTAGGCTTGGTCAGGAAGTAGGTAAATGGCCTGGTCTGGAGGTGGTTAAATAAAATTCCTGTAGTTTTGATTTTTAATGCTGTTTCTTACCCAGACTTATCAGCTTTCCTAAGGATTGCTGGACTCGAGGCTTCTTTCCTCATATCAGAAGTGGGATCTCTCTAGAACCCGTACGAAATGTAAACCCAGACTTTCTGAAAAACGTAGGAACCTGAACTGGGTGGAGAATTTCCTTTCTCTGTCTTCTTTACCCAAGTAACCTACAGTATTTCAAAACTGCATCAGTATCTTCTTATGGATCATTCTGAGGCTAAATCTACATACCTTTTGGTATGGGAGAGGGAACTGGATATCTCTCTTAATAGAGAGGATATTGATCATCTATAATCCAATTCATTAGGTTTTTCGTGCTGTGCTTGCATACAGGAAAATTCCTATAAACTTCTTACAAGGTGGCACATAACACCCTCTTTTCTAGCTGAGATAAATATAAATAAAATGTATTCTACCGATTTTCATATGATACTTGAGCGCATCTTTGGCCTTCTAAGGGAAGATTTCCCCAGTGGCTAAGGATTTGGCAGATAAACTTTTGATTCTGTTTAAGTGGAGGAGCCCGGACCCTCCTGTAGTGTACGGGAGTTGTAATGCCCGTCACTACAGAAGGGTCACTGGTGTGCTGTCGTTTCCCCTTTATTTATGGGGAGGCTGGTATAAATAATCTTCAGATGTAAGGTAATGCTATGCACTTCCCTGTTACTGTGAGTGTTGCATGTGCAGGCCTGCTAGGGATTTCATTCCAGCTCTAGTCACTAGAGGGAGCTAGGGAGCCCTAGGTTATATAAGGCCCAGTCAGGGAAGGCACAAGCAGTCTAAGCCCAGGCCTTGAGCCTGTAAAGTCAAGCCCAGGCCATGAGCCTGTGAAGGCAGCGCAGGCCTGGAGCCTGCCGACTAGGAGAGGGCATTTCAGTCCCTGTAACCGGGTTCCAGATCCAAGGAGAAGGTTCCCCTCCTGAGTCCGTATTTACAGTAGGAAGAAGCTGAGAGAGGCAGAGCCAAGTACAGAGAAAGCAAGAGGTACTACAAATACCAGAGGAGGTACTCAGTAATTGTTGACCCAAGGATATACGCCAGATTGAGGGCATTGGAGGAAAGTGTCTACATTTCCAGGATCAGACAGGTAGAGAGTGCAAGCCGCCTGTACTGCAAGAGTCCTGTGTGTTAACCCTCTGTGATCACCTTGCTATGTCAGAGACTGCCGTATGTACTGTAACCTGTAACTTACTGAAACCAACCGTCTTCAAAGGAACTGCGCTTCCATCTATGTCCGTGTATGATAACCATCAAGTACTTCAGTAAAGTTCAAGTTCTGTTTTATCATAACGTGGTCCCTCAGTTATTCCTACTATCAGCAAACGGTGTGCCACCGTTAATTGGCACTGGCGTCACGAACTCTATCTACAACTACCTGCCAGAGAGTCAGCCTGTCTCAGGTTAGTGGTCACCATTGCACTACCACACCCAGGAACACTATTAACCCTAACTTGAGTACGCTGCACTCCCACCATGAGCATGTGGATAGAGAGAGTGCAACTGATTTGTAGAATGAAGGAACTAGAGGGTGGGAAAAGAAAAATAGAGCCGCCTTTTTGTGAATCTGGTCTCCTTGGCTGTCTTCTGAGTATTTAATGAAACCCTCTAACAGTGGCATGTGATTCAATACACCTATTGTCACTCTTCCCTCCTTCTCCTTTATGTCCTTACGGTAATTTATAGGGGAATCAGAATCTACCTCCATGTTTTTTTTCCTTTTATTGTTCTTTAACTTTTCTGTAAGAATGCCTCTTTGTTCATCCCTGTCAACAAATGTTCCCGGAATGCAATGGCCTGCGTGCCTCCTTGCTGTTGACAATCTGTACTAAAAGTCCGCCATTCCATCTGCATCAGGGTACGGCCACAGGGCGCGGTCGTGATGCAGAAAAAAAATGCACCTTACCCTGCATGTAGATTATGCATGTGGTAACCAACTGCATGCATTTCCTAACCGCATCATGACCACATCACAACCACACCATGTGGACGCACCCTCTGACTTGAATCTAACTAGAGGGGATTCATAGAATACCAATATCTTTCTGTGCATGATGTACTGGAGTCATCAAGTCAATGACTTGTTCCTGCGTGCTCTGAGGCAAAATTTCACACCTGCAGACATATTCAAAGCTATTTCTGTACACCTAGACCTCTCTGCAGTAACCTTGGCTAAACACAAGGAATTTGCTGGGATCACTAAACACCTTCAAGACCATTAGATCAGGTACCACTGGGAGTCCCTGTGAAACTCTTGATCCTTCATAATGGCACCCAGCATGTTTGCCACATGCCTCAAGTGGCTTCCTAAAAGTTACAGTCTTGCAGTTTTATACCTGACACCCTCAGATCTCCAAAAGGCGTAGTTGCTAAATCTGATAAGGTGGCCCGATTGGGAACATATGTACAGTACCTGAGTTGGCTTTTTGTTTATTGCTCACTGGGTGCTCTGAGATAGTGTATGGGAGCTTGTCTTTAACACCTGACAGACATTTCATTTTCTGCCCCTCTATGCTATTGCGACCACAGTCAAGGGTGCAGATTTATTGATGGTGCTCTTGGTTATTTTTCTACAGTTTTTTCTATATCTGTTTCTGGTTGTTGTCATCTTACTCTACCACATGGCCACACAATCCCTTTAATGTAACCACATGGAGGTTTCTTCAAACTGAGGGAACACCAAAGCATTTACTCGATTATTTTTCAAAATGGGGTTAAAGATATTCTCTTTGAGTGTTAACAGGTTCAACTCCCCACTCAATAAATCACAATTGTTGAATGATGCCATTAAATGTCTCTGTGATATCCGGATGGCGCAAGAGAGTCATATACTAGCTAGTGACCTTTACAGATGTACCCATTTTCCTGTCCCTTGCATTTTTCATTCAACAGTGGTTAAGAAAAGAATGGCTTCTTCAGGGTAAATGGACTTCAGTCACGTTTACTCTGCAGAACAGTATAACATGTCATTGTGATACGTTAAATAGATCATGTACAATGCACCATAGCTACTTTATATGCTCCCTATGTAGTACCCCAGAGTGGCACTACCATTCCTACATCCTGCTACTGTCTCTAATAGGCTAACAACTAATGTCATCTGTGTATTTATTCCAGGTCCTTTCACACTGTGCATTTATAATGTTGCTAGAAAACTGTTTTGTTCATGTAATGTGCCTAGTTCACCAGCAAGTGGCAGCGGATATGGCAGACATATCTTTAGATAGAATGGAACTTACCGTTCCATTCTCCCCCATTTGGGCAGAAGTGGGCCAGTCCCGTTTCCTACCAAGGGAGGGGATGCGGGAACTTTTCGGTCAGTCTTAGTGTAGTCTAGAGTTGGAGGGAGAGGAGAGTCAACCTGATTTCTTCCAGATTAACCAACAGAGTGTTGCGAGGAGATCAACAGCCAAAGGCACCCCACTCCAAAGGTACCAGAACAGCCTTAAAGTCCAGCGACCAGACTAATGCCGAGTTTAGCACAAGGGAGAGAAAGCCGAATATTCAAGTTTGCCTTCCAAAACCTACTGGAACCAAGAGAAACACCACTTCATGTATGGTTACAAGTTGATTCAAGTAAACTGTTGAACTTTATAAAAGTCTGGACTCTCCACCTCCACCATTATTCTCCAACTCCACCATTACGCTCCCCTTATTGCTTCAGAGCCTAACCCTGGGGAGTGACAGTATCCTAGTAGGAGCACCATGACACACACAGAGAACTATTGAGGCTGCACCACATTACTTGGTATTCTTATAAACCTGGGACACGATCGGCCCTGGGGGTCATTTCTACAAATCTCTTACATTAGGTGACCAGGTTGGACATTGAGAATGCCTCATAGTCAGATCATGCTCCCATTAGCTTATTGATTGATAATGATATTCCGAACCCCAGTCCAAGTTTATGGAGACTTGATCCTTACCTCTTATGGAGGAAGGAAACGATGGATAAGGTTCATCAATCATACAGCTGATGTGTCTATATCAACTATTTGGAATACACACAAAGCTTATATGTAAGGGATAATGCTGAAATCTTCTAATAGACTTAAAAAATCTGGAGAGCAGAAACCTCAGGATGCTCTAGGTAAATTTGGTACTATTGAGTCACAATATAAAGCTAATCTGTCCTTTCCCCTGTGACAACAACTATCATCCCTGATCCCACTTTCTTTATTACTCTATAGGCATGAATATGCAATCAGGCAGATGAAAACAAAGTTTTATCATATGGAGCAACTTGGAACCGAACCCGAGTTCAAGAAAAGGTTTTTAACAGTAGAAATTAATTTTTGAAGTTATTACCCGAAGTCTCGCAAGACTTAGGGATTCGATTCTGCCCTATTCCCTTCTATGGGGCTCTTTTGTTCCATTCTATGGCTCAGCAAAACAAATGAAACATGTTGTATACTTGTCAGTGAAAATCAGGACATGGCCCCATTGAAGTCTATGGGTCAGCAAAAAAAAAAACAGAATGCAATCCGTTTTTTTGCAGACATGCTGAACAGCCGTCTGAATGAGCCCTTATACTGTACGGAGAGCTCGCTCCGTACAGTATTCAAACAAACTTTTAAGCGAATCGACTTTAGATGTTTCATCCGAAGTCGATTCGCTCATCCCTAATTATGTTTTTGTTCTTTGCTTTTCTATACTGTTATATCTGTACAAAATAAAACTACTCAAAAATGTATTGAATAAAAAAAAAGACTGTCAGTACCCCACCAATTAAAAAACTACAGTGTATATTGGTATATGCACATAAAGATGTCTATAACCTGAAGTATAAAATTGAGTGCTAGTATACATATATCTCTAATCTCTGATTTTATTTGGTATCTACACCAGGAGAAGTGTTATTTGTGCTTATAAATGGACTTGTTGGTTTTTTTAATGATGGTTCCGTCACTGTTTTAACTCATCCAGCTGCTGGGACCGCACCTAATCATATTTTATATTACTGGACAGGGTCAAATATTTTTATATTATTTTTCTTTTGTTCTCTCATGTGCTCCGTGCTCCTACATATATTTCACTTTACTTTCTTCTATTCACTTGTGATCTAAATAATTAATCCCAAATTTTACTTTTTATCTCCATAAACCAAGGGCTACACAGTGACACTGGTCACGCAACATCTGTCGTGGCCAGGATCGCTGAGCAGCGGTGATCCCATAGAAATGAATGGGATCGCCGCCACAGTCGCAAGAAATCCAACATGGCTGAACTATTACACTGCTCAGTAAAGTGGACTGCTTCACCTGACCTCCTCTGTGCCATCTGTAACTGCGACTCACCTGTACCTGCTTTCAGCACTTGCTCCTTACATCCATCTTTGTTTGTTTGCTTCCTACAACTTGATGACATGATCTCATGTAAATCAATAAAATGCCCATGAGCCTCCTGCTGCACTGTACATACGTATTAAAATTGTATTGCCAGCGATAATTGTGATTTTTATTGCAACACCATCAATGAAAATGAATAAATGGTAACTCACCAAGATTCACAAATCCGATATCTACGTAAAGCCTAGCGAATACCGAGCTAAGCATAAATGCAGTCATCGGGCCAAACAACGCCACAGTGTGCAGACAAGCTGAGGAGAGAAAATCACCATATTAACAATAGGGTTATAATAGTGACAGGGGTGCAGTAATCCCAAAAAGTTGTGTTTCCTTTATAATCTGCTCCTGACATCCGCACTGGAGGGCAAACATCAGCACTGCAAAGGTGACCCTAAGAATATCAGTTGATTAGAAGGGTCCCAGCAGAGAAGAAACTTCCAGGACTAGGCTTATCTACAGAGATATGTACTGTAGCTCCACTTGCTTCTTCTATCTGCTAACCAATGACATCACCATTACCTATATACAGTGGGGTGTTCTCTGGCCCAGCAAAATCATCAATGTAAGAGATTCCCAGAGGAGTAATGGGGGTCTCTCCGATTCCTCGCAGCATATTCCCGACCAAGACGTAAACCCAAAAGTGAGAGCTTGTCTCCTCCACACACTCTGAAAACATAAACAGGTCACATGTAGCAGTAAAGATGTTGTGATCTTAGACAGAGGGGCACATTTACTAAGGGATTTGCGACACTTTTAGACATAAAAAGTGTTGCAAGACCCCTTTTCTGTCCGTCTGTGCGACAATATTTTGTCGCACAGCCGATTTTGCGGCGTTTACACCAGTTGGGTGTGATAGGGACGGGGCATGTCGGGGCTGTATCAGGGCAGATCTTAATGCAGCGCAGAAGGAGGAAACTGAGACCGGTGCAAAAAGCTGGTCTTAGTAAATGTGCACCAGACTGTCTAGACCTGTACCAGATTTAACACAGGGGCTCAGACTGGATGATAAAAGTGGTGTATGGTAAGACACTTTTGTCTTGCTCTGAACCAAGTATTGGTTTGCAAAAGAAATTGATGCCTAAATTATTGCTTGCTTTTCGTCCAAACCGTCACTTAATAGGACACTGCCGTCTTCTGCTGAAGTCATGAGTGAGCCCTTATTCACACAGTTAATGGGGCACATTTGCTATAGTTTCTGCACCTGTTTTTAGGCGTAAAAATGTTTTAGACTGTCTTATTTTTTAGTCTCATTTAGTACTGAAAATGTGCTTCTTTTGAAGGTGGCCTCGTTCACCTATTTAGATTTTTTTATACTAATTCAGAAGTTTTCTAACTTGTGCACCTATTTTCCTACCTATTTATGTAGGTGCCTTATTTTGCTTAATTTAGTCGTAAAAACAGTCTTTTTCTACTCCACTCAGCGGCTGGCGTACTTTTCTGCGTTCGTTATTAGTGATGAGCTGCGCCACATTTTGGCTAAAAATAAGGAGATGTTCACCAAAATACAACTCACTTGCGCCACATGCTCATGTGCATACTAATTAGACCAGTCTTAGTGAATATGAACCTGTACTGATAGAGAACCACTAGAAGTCAGACTAATGCCAATATACCTGGTCTAATTTATGAAGTGCTTGATAAATAGTCGGAAAAAGACAGACAGGTGAAGCAAATACACCTGTCTAATTGAAAGCCTAAAAACAAGCGAGCTTGATAAATGTGCCCCAGTGTTCAGTCAGTGATTTCCATCAGGGATTTTGAGCCAAGACCAAGTGCGGCTCTAAACACAGAACAGGTGTAGATTTTTTAATACCGTTTTTTCTGTGTAGCCTCCACTTCTGGTTTTGGCTAACAATCACTGATAGAAAACACTGACCAAAACACTGATGTGTGAATAAGGCCTTAGAATTATTCCTGTGAGTTATTTGTGATGTTACATAGGACTGCTGGTAAGGCTACATGCACACGACCGTATGTGTTCTGCAGTCCGCAAAAAAAGGTTGACGCCCGTATGGCATCCGTTTTTTTTTTTGCGGATCCGTTATTTTTGCGGATCCATTGTAATAATGCCTATCCTTGTCCGCAAACTAGAAAAAAATAGGACATGCTCAATTTTTGTTGCGGGGCTATGGAACGGACATACTGATGCGGACAGCACATGCTGTGCTGTCCGCATTTTTTGCGGACCCATTGAAATGAATGGGTCTGCATCCTATCAGCAAAAAAAACGGAACGGTCAAGGAAACAAAATACGGTCGTGTGCATGAGCGCTAACAGTGTGTGTTATCAGAATATTTGCAGACTCTCCTCAAATGTGTTTGAAGGTCCCTAGGAAAAAAGGGAGATCTCCCATATTCCTAGAAGAGCTGGCAAATCTTCCAGGTGATGCCTGGACGGCTGCTTTCCTTTGCAAACAACCCTCCATGTACATGAACTGTATGTGGTTGCTGTTTGGCATGTGACTGTTCCTCCTTCTTTGTACTTCTGCCTTTTTTGTTATATTTTGATCACATGTCTGAGGTCAGTTGCTTACCTGGTTTGATGTCCTTGGTTAATGTTGTGTTGGCCAGACATGGGGAGACACTATAGGTGGAGTCTGTAGAATTGATATGCGACGATATTTCCACCTTCACTGCATCATACTTATAACTGTGAAAAGAAAGCATGGTGACAGTGTAACGCTGGAGCTATCATTGGAGCAGCCAACCAGAGGACTAAAGAATCCACTGACACTGAGGCACATTTACTAAGACCAGCTTTATATGCCGGTCTTACTTTTCATCTTGCTCTGCAGTGAGATTTATCAAATTTATGACGAGGCATGCGCCTCATCATAAATTCTGCACATCTGTGGCAGTTTGTGCGCCTGGTGTAAAAACTATGCCAGCCCTGGCTGGCGTAGTTTTGCGCTAACATTTGTGCCAGTTGCCAGGCGTAAATGATAGCAAATTTGCTGGGGCTGGGGTCCCGGCCCTGGCATGTACTCTGACATGCTTACACTCCACCTCCGTTCCGCCCAACTGGCGGACATGGCGTAAAAATGGTTAAAAGGGGATTTGCGACTATTTTACTTCTAAATAGTCACAAGTCCCTTAGTAAATGTGCCCCACTGCCCCCTGACTTTGCTTAATACCAGTGCTGCACTTCCTCTATACTCTCTGCTCAAGGGTGGATTGATCATAGACCTTACAGTGAAATTTCCCGGTGGGCCGATGCCCAAGGGGCTGCCTGAACCCTCCTCACAGCCAGCCAGTGGAAGTTTTTGAGGATGTATTTTGTGCTAGAGGAATTTCAGGTAGCTTGCTGATGGTGGTGCTGGCTTGTTGCTGTGCAGACATGCCAGCTATTGATGGCCACCACAGATGGACAGCTTTTGTGCTGCACTGTGGTGTTTGGCTCTGCTGGGATGGTGTTGTGGTGTGCTGCACTATGGTACTGCTGAGCCTACTTGTGTTGGTTCTATGTACTTATGTAATCCAGCCTTCTTTCAGTTTGGACCTGCCTAAAAATAGGGCCACTTTTAGATTTTTTCATTTAACAGGGAAAAGTGCACTTAAGAACTGTCCTGCTTGCATTTGAATTCTTCAGTAAAGAATTGCTCGGCTGAACAACTGCCTCGTCGTTGCTTTCTGATCGACATCCATAGCGGCACCAAGGAACCCTGCCTTGTACCTGAAAACTACCAACACCAAAGGGCACCTCAACTGTCATCAGGCAGTAGAACCCCAGAACCAGAGTGTGCCCCAAAGCAAAGAACGATGCACCCTTGCCATCACTGCACAGCCCAGGGAAGTCACAGAGTGATTGAGTACTACAACCACCATTCTTGCTACTTTCAGTCCTGCCCTTTTCCTCTGCTTTCCTAATTACCACGTGGAGTACACTAAGCGTGCCTTGGGTGGAGTTAGAGATGTGGCTTAGTGTAAAAAAAAATTGCCACAGTGTACCACTGGTAGTGTCCCTCTTTGGGCTTTTGAAAAGCTGGGAGGTATGTCACAGAGTTATCACTGTGTTATCTGTGGTGTTACATAGGACTGCAGGTAACGTCTCCCCCTTTCCCCGATTCCCCTACATTGCTGTGTCCCTTGGTTTATTATTTTGTACCTGTGCAGCATATACATTTCTGCTGGAATTTAGGCGATAAATGTTTGATAAGTGGGGTCCAGTGCCCCCGATGCTCATCACACTGCAGGGGCCATCACGCTCCTGGGAGTTCTGCATTCCTTTTATACATGTACAGTACATATGGCTGTATCTGGGCCTTTTCACTTAAACATTTGCAGTATTTGTCATTCCTGTGATATGGAAGAGTCATTGTGTCTGGGTAATGATTGGTGGGAAATTGTAGGGTGATCAGCGGCTGCACCTGATTTTGCACAGAGGATGCGGGGTGCTCACCCCTTTTAGCTTTACCCTAAAAAGCTCAAAAGGATCTGGAGGTTACTGTGATATAGACTAGGGGGCACACTCCTCAAATGGCAGCACGTACAAAAGATTTTTTTATTTAGTACCAACAAAATAAAATCAAGGTATACATAACATAGTAAAATGGATAAAATGTAAAAACAAACTATGATAAGAGCAAATAAGTTTAGTCCATATAGAACTCTGTATCACCCACTGGATCAGTCCAGGTGTAGCTAAAAGTGCATGTAACGGTGAATAACACTTGGCATACGTTATTGTCGCGGTATTGCTGCAGTATTACTGTGATAACAACAATCACTTGGCCTTGGGGAAAAAAAAGTGTACTCTAAGTTATAGAGTGCAGTATAGATGCGGTCTTTGGTGTAGCTAAAAGTGCATATGACAGTGGATAACACTTGGCATGCGTTATTGACGCGGTATTGCTGCGGTAATACTGTAGTGGCAACAATCACTTGGCTTTGGATGGAAAGTGAACTCTAATATATAGGGTGCAGATTAATTGTGGTAAGTGTAAACTTACAGGTCTTATTGTCCTATGAGCCGTCTGGTATCCTTACTGTCGTATTGAAATACTTCTGATTCGAATGAATTCTCTTTCTCCTTTTCAAAATGAAACGAACACACATAGACTCCTTAACTCCCTCCTGTTCAACGATTCGGTGGAGCGCTTGGCGTGCTCTCTGTCTCTCACCTGCGGCGTCCCGCGTGGTGTCGGGCTGTATTGCGGCGTCCCACGTGACCCTGGAGAGCGGCGCGCACGGGAGATCGGAGGTAGGAGTATGCTTCTGGGTCCTAATGTCGGACCTTGCGCAGCGTCTTACTGGGAAATAGATGGTTCCACGATGTGGGTAAAAACCATCTATTGGACTAAATTATTTGCTCTTATAGTTTGTTTTTACATTTTATCCATTTTACTATGTTATGTATACCTTGATTTTATTTTGTTGGTACTAAATAAAAAAATCTTTTGTACGTGCTGCCATTTGAGGAGTGTGCCCCCCTAATCTATATCACAATGATTGGTGGGGACCTGATCATACTGCTGATTTAAAATCCACACAATTTATGCAGTGAATTTCAAAGCAATTGGATAAGATTTATTAAAAACATATCCACTTTGCTGGTGCTTAAGCAATATGGATTTGCTACCACAGATGTGGACAAAGGCTAAGATTTCCATGTAGCTATAGGGTGGGCCCCGAGAATCAATTCCACTAGTGGGCTCCTGGCACCTCAGTCTGACACTCGCTGGAGCTCACGGTCAGGATATAACATGGTGCGGTACATACGGTCCCATGAAGAAATGTGGCATCGATGTAAGGAAACCGCCCAGCGCCATTATGAAGCAGCCAGCAGCGATAATTCTTGGTCTGTGAAGCTTTGCCCCAAAGTAACTGACAAAGGGAATCATCAGCAGGTTTCCTGTATGAAAAAATAAAACACAAAGATAAAATGCCACAGACATGAAGGTAAATTAAAGGTAATATTAATAATTACCAAGCTCAAAGCTTCCGTCCACTATCCCGATCGTGGAGGAGGAAATGTCGAAGCGGCGCTCAATCTGAGTTATTGAGCTCTTCATGTAACTCCCAGCAAATGCCTTAGCAAAATAACAGAAACAAAGAGCGACCAGGAAAGTCTGCAAAAGAGAGGAGAAGGATGACATTGACTGCTGGAACGCTACTACTGAATCACCGGAGAGCTTTGGCCTCCATTTCCCCATTACATTGATATCCACAGTGACCCCATAAGAGCTGCTGTATTCTTCTGACAGGCAGGACCTTCAGCTGTGCCGTGAGAGGTGCTGTCCTCTGTCTGATCACTTCTATCATGGCTCATTGCTCTCTTCTCTATATTTGGATCTATATTTGGATATTTGGATTGTTAGATAGAAAAATAGATAGATAGATAGATAGATAGATAGATAGATAGATAGATAGATTCTTCATCATGCTTGGACATTCCCTGACGCGCTTTGCAAAATGTGGGGCCGTATTTCACAAAACGAACGCTGAATCGACACCCGGGAAAGTTGGGTGCCGCGGCTGTTAATACATGCGGTTGCACAAAATGTAATATGTTTTTACGCATGTTGGCAGAAATTGTACGACGAGCTAACCCTTTTGTTTACAAATATCAGGTTTATCGAGGGAATACCGCAAAATGTTACAGACGATGACCTATTCCTGCCGAACTTGAAGCTTTTTATTACCTAAAAAGAGAACGCTGACTTTGTTACATACGGCTTGGTTAACGTTGTAACTTTTACTTTGACTGTGTTTAAAAATGTAATTGTATGTGATGTCTCAATGTTTTATATAAAATGGCTTTTAAATAAAAATGTAGTCCGTTTTTCTGTTTACAATAAATACACTCTTGATTAGTTAAAATTGCAACTATCAGTTATCCATTGTCAATATTTATAATTGCTTAGTAAGCGGTTAATACAATCTGAATCTAATTTTATTTTTAAAGATATTAAAACGTAATTAAATTACTGACGTAATATCAGATCTAACAGAGTAAAAGGGGCTTTGAATGAGCGGTTTTTAGGCGTGGAGTGGGAGGGGTTGTGGGTGGAGTGGGTGGGGTTATGGGTGGGGAAAGGGGGTGTCCATCTGTCACTTTTGATTTGACGAGGAGTGTCGCCCTATACTACTAGTGTCACTCTGTTTTTGACTGGACCTACCATGTCATCTGACATATGATGGCTGTAGCGTTGTTAAGGGATCTAGAGCTGTAAAATTTGCAGTTTGGAAAAAAATGTCCATCCAACACAGCAAATTTTTTTTCATTTCCTCAGGAGACAACTAGGGATGAGCAAATCGATTCGCATAAAACTTTGTTTCAATACTGTACGGAGCGAGCGCTCCATACAGTATTAAAAGGTATTGGCTCTAATGATTCGAAGTTATTACTTTGGAACCGAACCCAAGTTCAGGAAGTGTTTTTTTACAGTATAAATCAATTTCTGAAGTTATTATGCCAAGTATCGCGAGACTTCGCTAAGTAATAACTTCGGCTCATATTGAAACGAAGTTTTATGCGAATCGACTTTGGATGTTTTGCATCCGCCGCTCATCCCTAGAGACAACCATGAGACAGTATGGCCTATGAGACAGTAGAATGGAGCAGGCGGTTGCAGAGTGATAGCATCATCTCAACTGCTTATGGCGGATTTCAGGCAGCCCAATGACATTATTGTGAAAGGTGCATATACACCAAGACACAGGCAGCATTAATTACATTGTGCCCACCTGAGCAGAGAAGCCGGCAACTCAGGCCATGGGCTGACAGAGGCCTGTGGCCTGCATCCCAGACAGCTGTGAGGAGTCAGGTGAGTATTTTGTTTTTTTTCTCCTTCACTTTGAGGGGGAAGAGGGGAGGGGATAGTACTGGGGGCACTATGTTGGGGGCATTATAAATACAGGGATGCTACAGAAGGGCATTTATACCTACTTGGGGCACTACCGACGGGCATTTAAACTTACTGAGACACTGCAGAGGGGCATTTATCTACCGAGCGCTATAGGAGACATTATAGGAGATATTACTAGGAGCCTTATACTTATACTTGGGGCACATAAGAGGGAATTACCACTGCGCACTCTACAAGGGACATTATAACTACTAGGGACATTATAACTACTAGGGGCTCTAGGTCTGGGCCTTATTGAGGGGTCTTATTACTACGAGTGCTGCTATGGGGCATTATTAGTACTGGGGGGTTTGTACTGGCATTATTATTATTAGGCACAATATGGAGGACACTACTACTAATGGGCACTCCCAGGGAGTTTTATCACTGTAGGGGACACCAACACTAATGAGGGCACTCTGGGAGAGGATTATTACTGGTAGGACTTTTAGGAGTAGTTTGGGGACTATTTGTATTGTACTATTATTATGTGGTATAATCTTTTTGGGCATTGGGGAGCCCAGCGGGCACAGTATTAGGGGTAGCAGAAGGATAACACTGTTGGGGCCCCAGGAGCAGGATTAGGGGAAGGAGAGAAATCTAAGATACCTGTATGGTAAACTTCACAGAGATGAGGTCTGGCTGAAAGAAGTCATCATGGCGGTCTGGGCCGAATGGAAAAGGTGAAGAAAGGAAATGTCTACAACAGAGGAGGAGATGTTACTGGATGTAATAGATAAGTGGTGCTATGTGAGTCATCGCACTGAATGTAATATCAATCTTAATATGTCTTTAGCTCTGGGGCTGGGGGTTTGGATCAAAAATGTAAAGAGGTATTCCGGTGGGTTGACGTTATCCGCTATCCATAGGATAGGGGATAACTATTGGAACATGAGTCCCCATATTCTCTTCAGCCCCCCTGAAAAAAACAGAGCGGCCAGTTAGGCATTTGTGCGGTGGCTCCATTCTTTTCTATGGGAATTCCAAAGATAGCCAACTACTGTACTCAGCTGTCTACAGAACTCTCATAGAAAGAAATGGAGTGGCCATGTGCATGTGCGACTGGCCACTCCATTTTTTTCAGAGGGTTACAGGGCCCCATTCTCGTGATCTAATAGTTAGCCCCTATCCTATGGATAGTGGATAACTTCAACCAACCAGAATACTACTTTAATACATATGCATTGGGGCTTGGGCCCTGAACTTTTTGAGACCCTAGCAACCCGTGCACAAGTACTGGCTTTGGACTTAACATATTTTTGACTAGAAGTAAAAACCTTAGGTCCTTAGTAATATTGGATAGAGACATATACAATTCTGTTAAAGAACTATACCCCGCAGTAGGCATTGTAGAAACACATTTTTAGAGGATATACTGTAGCTTTGTGAGAATATAGTGCACCGCAAAGTTGGATTGAATTGAATGATAGATTGAAGCATAGCTATATTAAAAGAATGTGTCTGGATGTGGCAAGTGCAGGTTGCCTTTGCGCTGCAAGAAGTTTACCTACTCCCAAAGGCAGCACGCGCATTTGCAGTTTGCCAAAAGTTTCAGTAATGACATGGTTAGTGGTTTCATGAATCCGGCCTTATCATTGTAAAGCAATGGGTCAGCTCCCATCTACCTGCCTTGCACCCAACATCACACCAACAATAACACCAAGTGCACCCAAACCATCAACAGGCAGGAGACCCCTCACCTCTGGGGTATGCCCTAAAACAGGGGTGCACAACCTGCGGCCCGGGGGCCACATGTGGCCTTCAATACCATTCTGAGCGGCCCCCAAACATCTGGTAAAAGACATGTAGGTCTGTTTTATGGATTCTTACATGTATCTTTCATGTATTCTCCTATTAGATGGGAGTCCTAGAACTGTAACTAGACATTTATAGTATATACTGTATGTTCAATATGCCAAAAATACAGTATTTCAGTTGGTAATACCCCTTTGAGTTTTATTTTCGGCCTTTGGAATTGGTTCAGGCTGACAATGTGGCCCCCAACCAGAAAAGGTTGTGCACCCCTGCCCTAAAGGGAAGAAAGGGTGTGGCCCTCCCTTCACTTTGTGCACGTCCTGGGGAGTGCTGGAGCAGACAGAATAGAAAAGAGGGGATAAGTGGCATACTTGACGTGTCATCTTTGATATATTCGTTTTTAGAAAATAGTGACTTTCAGTCAAGAAATCAGAGCTTTGAACCGTTGACCCGTCACCTGGCTCTGTCCTCATCCTCTTATCTTCTGCAAACATCAGGCAATACCCAGGGCTAAAGTCTCATTCCTCAGAGGGTATTGTCTGTTTGTGTGTGGGGGTATTCTGTTTTATCACCCATTGTAATAATCAACCATGAACCTGGTGTTACCTTTAGTGATGCACAGAAGGATGGTTTCTTCTTCTGGTGGGCTGGAACAGTCTCATCCTTGGCATCCTGGGCAACTGTGCTAATGTTCAGGTTGTTGAGCTCGTCGCATTCTTTCTCCACCTCCATGTTACACAATTATCCTATGCACCGATAAATACGGAATCGATAATTAGTATGTAATGACAAGTGCATGAGCAAAGTTTTGAAAAATTCGAAATTTTCCTGAAATTCGGATCGAAGTCCACTTTGGATACTTCGATTCGCTCAAAACTCGTTAGTGTTGAGCGAATCAAAATGAAATTAGTTGATTTCAATCCAAATTTCAGCAAAAATTTGATTCACCATGATTCCAAATTTCCTTGTAAGAAGCCTGGGAATGTGATATGACGAGAGATGAGCGAACTTTAAAAAAAAGTCCGGTGTTCGGCGTTCGGGTTGTGGTAAGTCGCGCATCCCGTTATAGATTCCACTATAGCGGCATATGGAATCCATAAGGGGCGGCTGCCACCAACCCGAACTGTTGAACAGCCGAAGGACCTGGGGTGACGTCACCGTCATGTGATCAGTGCAGGGCGTGGCTCAGCACGGGATCAAATCCAGTGCTGAGCCATGCCCCCTGCACTGATCACATTAAGGTGACGTCACCCCAGGTCCTTCGGCTGTTCAACAGTTCGGGTTGGTGGCAGCCGCCCCTTATGGATTCCATATGCCGCTATAGTGGAATCCATAACGGGATGCGCGACTTGCCACAACCCGAACGCCGAACACCGGACTTTTTTTTAAAGTTCGCTCATCTCTAGATATGACCCATAATGCTGGGCAACTAGCCAAGCCTCATTTCGCACGGTCGCTGCCATTTCACTCTGAACTGAGCATAGGGAGAGATGTGGCAAGCGCTAGAGACAGTGTGTTAGGGAGCTTTTAATTGTAGAATATTGTATAGGGACAGTGTAGGGAGATCGTAGGGAGAATTTTTAGACACTGTAGGAAGAGCATAGGGAGACTTCAGGGACAGCAGGCTGAGTGTAATTGCACTGTGCATCTTGTTCACCTGCAGCGCCATTCATTCTTAGGGTCCATTCACACGTCCGTTGTTTTTCTATAATCCGAAAATAGGACAGTTTTTTGCGGATCCTATTTTCCAAGAATTCTTTCCGTTTGTCATCCGTTTTTTGCGGATCCGCAAAAAAAAATGGATAGAAGAATACATTTTCCTATTCAAATAAAGTTGGACAGACTGCAATTTTCGGATTAGAATAGGACATGTTTTATTTTTTACGGACACTATGTACTGAGAAATTATTTCGGACAGCACTCTTTGTGCTGTCCGCATATTTTAGAGACCCATTGAAAATCAATGGGTCCGAATTCTGTCCGCAACTATTCCGTGACTAGTCCGAAAAATCGGGATCAGATGCGGAACTAAACAACGGACGTGTGAATGGACCCTAAATCTGTTCTCTTATTCATAGACTTACTATGCATCAGACTCATTGTCATTCAACAGGTGGTCTAATATGTACTGTAGGTGCATTTATCTAGTTCATCTGCTGCACCATTCATACTTAATTTGTTCTGTTATACATAAATTTATTGTGCGTCAGACTCAGTGTCAACAGGCAGTGTAATATATAGGCGCATTTATCTAGTTCACTTGCTGCTCCATTAATACTTACTCTGCTCTGTTAGATAGACACATTTGGGGTCATTTATCAAACTGGTGTAAAATAGAACTGGCTTAGCTGCTCATAGCAACCAATCAGATTCCACCTTTCATTTTCCAAAGGAGCTGTGAAAAATGAACGATGGAATCTGATTGGTTGCTATGGGCAACTAAGCCAGCTCTACTTTACACCAGTTTGATAAATGACCCCAATTAATTAATGGATAAGCAATTCTATTAGCGATTAGCAATTCACAAATTGGGGCAATACACCTGTCTCATTCTACTGTTTGTGGTGGGTCCACATTGATATTTAACCGCTTTAGTTAGCCAAACAGTTATTGTGATTTAGTGCTACAGAGCGGTCTTGTTTAATACCCTGTGGGCAGTGCAAATAAATTGATTCTTCACACAGAAAAGTTGCCAACGAGTTGATCATCATTTTTTGGCGGAAAAATTATTCTTTTAGCGAAACATTAGTTGTGTAGTAAAAAAATGTAGTCTTTTAGTGAATAAATTAGTTTTTTACCAAATAAATTAGTTTGCTTCAGTATTACAATCCCTGATCCCTATAACAAATGACGTTCAGCGGGTAACCCATGTTGGCAAAGGGTAGACACACAGTGATCCCTTCAGTGCAGCCCCGGACATGTAAGGGCATCACAGAACAGTTAGTGCTGAACGCCACTTGGCCCTCCAGGAAGTTGGATGCGGAACGTCTGGGGTCAAATAACTCCTTGTATTAGGGTTAAAACCACATAGGTCAAACTTGCTGGATGGTTCAGACATGGCAGCTGGATTGTTGCCATATAGGAGGAGTGTCATTGGTTGTCGCAATGAACCACGCAAATCACTCCACCAACTAGACCTAAATTCATCATTATTAATATGTTCTTTTAGCCAAAATATATAGTCTGCTTCCGTTATTGCAATCATTTATGGTCAGAGCTACAACAGTATTACCAGACAAATCGCCTCACCAACTGGACCCAAATTCATCATTCCTAGCTACCATGTTCTTTTATGGAAAGTTTTATTCTGTGTTACTCTGACAGCCTCAACAGATTTTAAACAAATTCAATATCACTGTGCAGTGCAACAAAATTTTAGCTCATGTGGATCCCTCCATAAGGCCCGGGATCCCTCCATAATATGAACTTAATGGTACTTTGGTTTCAAAATTTGGGTTAAAACCAGATGGGCCAAACTTGCTGGATGGATCAAACATGGCGGCTGGATTATTGCCATATGGGAGGAGCATTGTTTGTTATTGGAATGAACCACACAAATCACTCCACCAACTCGACCCAAATTCATCGTAGCTAATACGTTTTCTTAGGGTCCTTAACACTTGCGTTCTGAGGATCCGACAGGCACTTCCGTCCTGCCGGATCCGTCAGAACGCAAGTCACCTGAAGCATTAGAAGACTGATCAGGATCCTGATCAGTCTTCGAATTGCTTTCAGGTTGCCATGGCAGCCAGGACGCTACTAGCGTCCTGGCTGCCATAGAAGGCGAGTGGGGAGGCGGCATGCAGATTCCGTGCGGCCCGGGCTCTGAATGACGCCAGAGCGCCATGCGCATGGATCACGTGATCCATGCGATCACGTGATCCATGCACTGGGGCGCCTGACGTCATCCTGGAGCGCCCCAGAGCCGCACGGAATGTAAGTATGCCGCTCCCCGCTCCTGCTACATTTTACCATGGTAGCCAGGACTTTAGCGTCCTGGCTGCCATGGTAACCAGTCAGAAAAAGCTAAATGTCGGATCCGGCAATGCGCCGAACGACAGCATCTTATTAGGTCGGATCCGGATTAATGCCTTTCACGGCATTAATTCCGATCCGGCCTTGCGGCAAGTGTTCCGGATTTTTGGACGGAACAAAAAGCGCAGCATGCTGCGGTATTTGCTGCGTCCAAAAAACGTTCCGGTCCTGAACTGAAGTCATCCTGATGCATCCTGAACGGATTTTTCTCCATTCAGAATGCATGGGGATGATCCTGATCAGGATTTTTCCGGCATAGAGACCCGACGACGGATCTCTATGCCGGAAAAGAAGAACGCAGGTGTGAAAGGGGCCTTAGTCATTGTTTTACATCAGTATTTCATCAGAATTTGTACGCCACCAAAACACAGATGAGATGCAAAATTCCATTACATTTTATCTCTGTTTTCAGGGGCGTACATAGAAATCACTGGGCCCCATGGCAAGAATCTGAATTGGGTCCCCTTGTGAGTGACCCACAGCACCCCTTAGGGTATGTGCACATCTTCTGCAGAGAGCAGAAGCCTCCGTTGCAGATTCAGGCAAATCGAAGGGCAAAACACCGCTGCATGCAGGATCTCGACTGACCCTATTACTGTGAATGGAATCTGGCAGGTGCCAGCAGTGTTTGGCATATGCTGGATCTGGCGACTCTGGTATTCTGCTGTTATGCTGGAACAAGTGATTACCTAGCCTTACCCGATGAACTGTGCCCGCTGCTGCTACTTTTTATATAGTGTCATCCTTCCCCCATGGACTGTGCCTGCTCCTGCTTCACCTCCTCCCCAATGCTGACTTACTGTTTGTGCTGCTAGAAGAGCGCAGCGTCAGGGCATGGCAGAGCTTCACCGAGCAGGACTGGAGTCTGGACTGGTGATGCTGCTGGATCAGGTCAGGTCCGGACTGGTCAGTCAGGTCACAGTGTGGCGCGTGCTGGCAAAGGAACAGGACAGAGACATTTTGCAAAGTGCAGACACAGAAAACTAAAGGATTAAATCAAGTCACAACTTATGTCTGTCTGACTGCTGCAGAACCTCCTAATACACACCTCAGCTGCTGAAGAACCTCCTAACACACACCTTAGCTGCTGCAGAACCTCCTAATACACACCTCAGCTGCTGCAGAATATCATAATCTGATGCTAGAGAACATATAAGGCTTTGATCACATCTGTGTTGGGGCCTCAGTCGCAGATCAGGTAAATGCTGGACACAATTTTATAACCTGGCAGATGGAAACCCATCAGATCTCATCATAGTCAGTGGGATCCATCAGGCGTTGTCTTCCATGAAGTACCAGATCCGGAACTACAGTGATTTTCGTAGTTGTACTCCTATGACCAGGCAGAACAGCGACTGTACTAGCACAGATGTGAACAAAGCCTAATACACACCAGAACATTATGATAGTTACAAGGGAACTACAAGTCTCATCATCACCAGATTGTGATTATTGGAAATTAGGGGGCAACACAGGGAGAGGTAAAAGTGAAGAGAACTACAACTCCCAGCATGCCCAGGCTGTTAATATTGGATACCAGTGGATATTACACAGAGAGTATAAGGCTGTACTTTCCGTACTTTTGATCCCTCATTAGAACAGAAAAATAAAGAAAAAAACAGGTCCTGTATTTCACAATCCTCCGTCTCCTCCTAGGCTGACTCCTCCTTTTCCATTACTACCGCCTCTTCCGCTGCGCCCCCCAAGCTCCCCTGAACCTATTCAACGTCCCAGGTGAGACGTTGCCATGCTGTGCTGCGGCTGTTGTGCCTGGAAGCCAAGAGCCACACCAGTCCTGCACTGCTTTCAGCTCTGTGGTCACAGGTCGATCAGTGGCTAACCCCCTCAATTTGACAGTTGGTAAAGTGGTGTGCGGCAACGGTGCCAATCTTCTGAGCACACTGAAAACAGGGCAAAATGACACACGTGCTGTGCATGGCACATGTCCTGAACTTAGTCGTGCAGCAATTCGTTGCCAAATACCTTTTCACCACACCAGTGGCTGCTCATGCACGATGCATGCAGACTTCTACGCCCATTTCATGAGATCACCAAGCTGGTCAGTCGCAGCCAGGGCGCCATCGGTGACATCGTACCTTAAGCCTTCTTTCTGGAGTGTGCATTGCGTTGTGTGATTGATCAAGCCGTCGAGGAGTGGAAGCTGGAAGATGAGGAAGTCGAAATGCTAAATGAATTCCCAGGGTGGCTACTCCATCTGAGACAAGTCAGCAGGAGTCTGAAGAGGAGTCAGAGGAGGATGGTGGCTGGGGAAGAGGAGGAGCAAGAAGAGCAGGATTTGAGGGGGACTTTAAACTTTTCAGGGATCCCTGGTGTTGTCCGTGGCTGGGGGGAGGAGACCGAGGACGACATTCTCCTGGGCAATGAGCAGGAGCCAGGGCGCTCCAGCCCTTCCAATTTAGTGCAAATGAGAGCCTCCATGCTCCAGTGTTTGAAGAGCAACTACCGTATAAAAAACATAAAGGGCAAGGACCAGTACTGGGTGGCAATGTACTTAGACCCCGGCTACAAACACAAAATGGCGGACATGTTACCAGCATCACAGAGGGTTGGCAGAATGCAGCATTTCCTTGCTGCGAGAGATGCTGCATTCTGCCGTTACGGGCGCTGGCAGGGGGATTTCCACCCACAGCGAAACAGGAACAGGTACCAATCCTACCGCACCTGCAAGAAGAGGACGTTTTGAAGATGTGTTGGCCACTTCGGATATGAGATCATTCTTGCAGCCAACCCATCGACAGCCGCCCTCTGAATCCAGCCTCAAGGAACACATAGACCGACAGGTGTCCGATTACATCGGGTTAACTGCCGATGTGGACGCTCTAAGAAGCGAGGAACCCTTGAATACTGGGTGTGCAGGCTTGACCTGTGGCCAGAGCTGGCACAATTTGCCATGGAACTCTTGGCTTGCCCCTTGTTGAGTGTTCTGTTCAAAAGGACGTTCAGCGCAGCAGGGGGGATCGCGACCGATAAGCACACTCGCCTAGCTCACGACAGTGTGGACTACAATGGTCCTTGTCTTATGTATATACAGCGGCCTTTTTTGTCAGGTGAATGCCTCCTTTTTGGGGCCTGTACTCCAGTGGCCTACAGTAAAATTTTTATCCAGTGACCACCTAATGTACCTCCAGCTACATCATTACAAGTTCTTTTCTGTCAGGTAAATACCTAATTTTTGGGGCCTGTACTGGCCTACAGTAAAAATGTTATCCAGTAACCACCTAATGTACCTCCAGCCACATAATCACAAGTTCTTTTCTGTCTGGTGAATGCCTAATTTTTGGGGCCTGTACTCCAGTGGCCTACAGTAAAATTTTTATTCAGTGACCGCCTAATGTACCTCCACCCACATCATCACAAGTTCTTTTGTCAGGTGAATGCCTAATTTTCGGGGCCTGTACTCCAGTGTGAGGGCCACGGGGTAATTATTCTGAATGGGGGCGACTGGGGGTTACTATTCTGAATGGAGGTCCACTGTGGGCTCATTATACTGTGTTTGGGGGCATTGGGGGGTCATTATACTGTGTGAAGGGCTAAGCCCTTACTAAGCCATGCGCCCAATCCCGCCCAGTCCCCCTAGTGCCCCCACACAGACGTTATGCCCACACTGTGTCCCCACAATGTATTTATGCCCATATTTTGCCCCCTCAACAGTAGTTATGTCCCACCACCTTTCAGTAGGGCCAATTCCCAGACCTGCATGCTTCTCCAACAGAGCCCAGCAAGTACAATGTGTTATCACATCATGTCTGATAAGGACTGCCTGCAGTTGAGTTATCCTCTCCTGGCTTCACCATTGCGATTAATTGTCTCTGCATCCTAAAGGCACAGATAAATTTGAGAATACTACATATCTCAGCCATCCCAGTACTGCAGAACAACCAATAAAATCTGGGACTATGCCACTTAATTTAGGACAGTTGGGAGGTATGTGTACTATTCCTGGTCGTAATTGCTGCTCCAGGTGTAAACAATTCCTAGGGGCAGACCACATTCTCGGCCAGAAGGCATAAATTGCTATTTTGGAGAAATAATGGTTTCTAGGTATCTTCCATCAAGTCTCAGACCATACCATCAGTTCCCTAAAGACAGTGGAAGGGGTATGGCAGCAACTGTACTGCCAGCAACTTGGCCAGGTTCAGCTGGCAAAGAAGTGGATTGTTGTACCAACTGAGTATGGTGAGTCGGTGGAGATATCTGAGTGGGAGAAGCAGAAGCTGATGATGATTACAAGTACACTGTAGTGCTTTTGGAGAAGCAAAGAACATACAGACTTCTGGCAGATTCCGCTGAAGAACTTAGGGGTAGCTTCAGCTTCCTGCTAGCCAGAGTGGTTAAGGAAGACTGGTAGCAGTTTCTGAGTTTGCAGTTTATGGTTCCGGAAGGTGACCATAGAATTTCCTTACAGTTTTCACATGTTGTCTCTTTTTTTTTACTTCAGGAAAAACTCTTTAATTTTTGGATCTTTCTAATTCATTGGCATTATGTTGAGGGCATAATGTGGGGCTGTGGTCTTTAAAAAGGGATAACGGGAATGTCTGTCCATTAGTTTTGGTTCAGTTGTGCAAAAAAAACTTGAGTAGGTTGTCAGCAACTAATCCAAATCCAATTTTTTAAAACTTTGCTCATCTCTAATCACAATACCGTAATTTGGACTTTGATACCAATACCAAGTGACATATCACATTACTCAATACCAAATCAATGCCAACCCCACAGCCTTCTCAATCCTTGTGCCCACCCCTGTGGCCTTCTCAGCTGCTGCCCTTTCCGCTGACTTCACCCATCATAGTGAAGATCCATGACAAACACACACCAAAGCGAAGATCCACACACATATATCATAGTAAACATCCATAACACACACATATATCATAGTAAACATCCATGACACCCACCCACCATTGTAAACATCAAAGAGACACACATACCATAGTGAAGATCCATGACAAACACACACCAAAGCGAAGATCCACACACCATCCATAACACACATATATATCATAGTAAACATCCATGACACGCACCCACCATTGTAAACATCAAAGAGACACACATACCATAGTGAAGATCCATGGCACAAACACAGCAGAGCTCACAGATCGCAGCAGCTGACACTTGTCAGTGATCTCTGTACAAAAGCTGTAACTGCAGGACAGTCCTCTGCTTCACTCCTGCTCTTCGCTCTTTGGCACCATAACTTTCGGCCCTTGAGGCAGCATATTCAAAAACTCACCAGAGGATGCAAGAGAGAAGGGGTTGTTGCAGAAACAGGACAGCTCTCTCCTCCTAGAACTCTTCCCTGACTCTCACCTCAGAAGCCTTCTGGCTACTAGGCATTCCCAGATTCCACTGCTACAGATCTGGGACCCCTGATGAGAACATGGTGCGCATGCTATGTCTGTTAGCATACAAGGTTTGTATTGTATAAGCAACAACCACTGTATGTCATTGCTGTATATTGTATGGTCACTATATGGCAGTGTTACATTTGTGTAAGTTCCTGTTTTGCTATGTCTTTGAAATAAAAGAGTTGAATGCTCGTTCTGTTACCGAGCAGAGGTCAGTAAAACCTCATAGACTGTCTGCCTGTCCTTTGGCACCATCCTGGAGGGAGCACAGTATGGGTAATGGTTTATATTCTTATTCCTAATTTTGGTTTATGTCCTTTTGCATTGTGCACTTTATTTGAGATGTATACATTGTATGATGATCTACTGTTCCCCAGTGTGCCCACTGTGATCTCCCTCCATTTGATGATGCCTTTATTCCTGTACCCCTTCCTTTTCTTATGGTGATTATATTATATGCATTGTCTTTGATAAATAAAGTATTTAATAACTTAAAGGGGTAGTCCAAGTTATATTTATTGATGACCTATCCTCAGGATAGGTCATCAATATCAGATCGGCGGGGGTCCGACACCCGGCACCCCTGCCGATCAGCTGTTTGAAGAGAAGGCGAGCGCCGTGCCAGCGCTGCCTCCTCTTCATTGTTTACCTACTCGCCGTTGCATCTGCAGCGGTGAGCAGGATGTAATACACTGCAAGCCGTTCCATTCATTTCAATAGGACGGCTCGTTTCTATACAAGTGTATACTACAGAGCCGTCCCATTGAAATGAATGGAACGGCTTGGGTGTCATTACACCTGCTCACCGCTGCAGATGCAACGGCGAGTAGGTAAACAATAAAGAGGAGGCAGCGCTGGCACGGCGCTCGCCTTCTCTTCAAACAGCTGATCGGCGGGGGTGCCGGGTGTCGGACCCCCGCCGATCTGATATTGATGACCTATCCTGAAGATAGGTCATCAATAAATATAACTTGGACAACCCGTTTAAGTGGTCTGGTACTTTTTTTGTGAGGTACTGTCCTTTGGTTAGCCTCAGAAAGTATTTCTAACAGGTTATGGGCCCAGGACATACTACAGAAGCCCAGGATATAACACAGATTACCCCTGGATATAACCAGATACAGTGAGCTAAAGCAATTGAGTGCAGGAGACAGCATCAGAAAGACAAACAGCGGAAATGGCTGCCACCATCCCCTCAGCAAAGTTCTCCATTGCAAATCTGACAAATCAAAACTACCAATTCTGGAAATTCAAGATGAAAATGCTGCTTTTAAGAGAAGGTATGTGGAAATGTATAAATGAACCCAGACCTGCACAGCCCACAGAGGAGTGGTTGGACAGAGATCAGAAAGTCCAGAGCGCAATCTCCCTGTGCATAGACGATGATCAAATCATTCATATATAACTGTCAGACTGCTAAAGACATATGGGAAGGATTACAAAAAGTGCATGAAAGAGTTAATCTCAGCAATAAACTGTATTTAATCAAAAAGCTCTATCAGACTAAGATAAACCAGGACATGCAGGACTATATAAGACAGACTTTAGAAATGGCGGAGAGACTGAGAGGGATTGGACAAGATATAAAGGACTTCCATGTTGTAGCGCTATAATTAAGTGGACACTGAAAGTTATTGCAGTATACGGGCACTTTAACACCCGTTTACCACCAATCTGTTATGTTCATTAAGCGTTTCATGTAATTGCCTGCAGCAATGTTAAGGGTGTCATTTAGGTATTGGACCACTGGGGGAGCTGGTGAGCAGTTTATATATATAGCTAGGCCAAGGCAGGCTAGAGCAGTGCAGACCCTGGAGTCTGTGGAGGCCACATGTCTCAGGCCTAGACCAGTTCAGCAGAATCTGGAGGCAATCCCTAGAGCAAGGAGGTACTAAACGTCAAGTGGAGGTAAATTATAAAGCTGGAGATTCAAGGATATAAGCCAGAAGTAGGGCATTGGGGCCTTGAAGCATCAATTCCAGTCAGGACGAGTCAGGAAGAAAGTAAGGTTCACCTGCAATTTCAAGTCCTGTATTACCACCCTCTGTTTAACCTTGCTGGATGTAAGACCACTGCAATTTTATTGTCTGCAAAAAGGAACTGTTGGAAAGACTGCTTACTGTATCATCACTGTCTTCAGTAAAGTTTGGATTCTGTTTTCAAGTTATCAGTCTGTACCTCAGTTATTCCTACTGTAATACGGTGTGCCACCGTTTACTGGCACTGGCGTCACGACATATCAGGGACTTAGCCATAGGCACGTTAAACTATAACACCAAGGGCACCTCACCTTCCACCTGGCTGTGTCCCTCAAGAACCCAGAGAGTGCCCCAGAGGAGCAGCGTGCCGGCCTCTCCATCACTGGCATTCCCCAGGTTAGTTCCTACACAAAGCCCTGACTTGGGGATGCTACATTTTGGCGTCACGAACAGGATACGCACGTTTTACGGACTGTGAGCAAAACGTGAACTTTGTGCCTTAACCAGTTTGCCAAGTGACAAAACGCCTGTTTATTTGAAGTGAACTTTGCGGACCTAAAACGTACAGAAAAGTGTCCCAAAACCTCCAGAAAGCGCTGTGCAGTGTTGCGCTATCAAGAGGAAGAAAATCGCCACTTCAAAGTGCATTTTTGTGGACTTTTATGCTGTTTTACTACCACTGCTTGCTGTCATTGAATTGATGCCTCATGGCGTCCAAGATGACCGCCCGGCGCATTGGACTTCTTCTTGCGCCATCACTGTCCTCAGTGGCGCGAAAATTTGCGCCAAACCCTCCAAGAAGGAGGAGGAGGCGACCTGGAGGTAACGCCTTCCCTTGAGGATTATAATATGGACACCGCCTACCCTATGCTGGAATACCTAGGGGCGTGCAGAATCGACGGGTGGAGCCTGCTGGAACAGTGGCTCACCCTGCTACGGAGTTTCCTACCTGAATCGGGAGGATCCGGGCCGTGGTTGGTGCAATGGAGCGACCCAGGAGCAACTAAGGAGCGCCCTGCGCCCCCAGCGTATACTCCCAGCGACATGGCCCAAACCTGTCCATGGCCTAGCTTGAACCCTGCCGTTTCCACCCGCAGCGAGAAGGCTTTCTCCCGCGGAACCCAGCGTGGTCGGCCTGATGGCCGAGATCCAGTGGCGGCAACTTTAAAAGCCACCACTCAGAAAAAGTACTTTGAAGAAGTCACCAGCGGATCTATGAAGATTCCAGGGACAGCAAGCCCCAGCTTGAACGCCGCACCGGAGTTGTGCTCGAGTTTGACAAGGCTAAGAATGTCATAGAAACAAAGGAGTGTGCATTCGGATCCAAAAAATTGTGTCACCTCTGTGCAAGCGTGGTGTGTGGACTCAGGTGCTACAAGTCACATGACAAATGACTGACATTTCTTCACTCAACTTGATGAAAGCAAAACAGAAAGGATAACTACAGCTAATGGACAATTCATAATATCAGTGGGAATAGGAGATGGTTTTCTATACTGTCCTATCTCTCCAGATATCACTAAAAAGATCCATATGAGGAATGTTCTGTATGTGCCAGATCTTGAAAGCAACCTTTTGTCAGTAAAGAAACTCACTAACCAAGGCAATGTAGTCACATTTCAGGGTGACAGTTATATCATCACAAAAGGGGATTGCTTGCTTGCAAAGGCTAAAATCATAGATGAACTATGTATATCAGCTGAACTGCAGTGAAATGGCTAAAACAGCCAAAGAGGATAAACATTCAAACTGCATCCACACTTGGCACAGACGCTTCGGGCACAGAAATCCTGATACAATAAAGAAAATAGTTGAGAATAATTATGCAAGTGGTATTAAGAATAATCCATGTGATCAAATAATGATCTGCACCAGCTGTATTAAAGGAAAAATGACAAGAACAGCTTTTCCCAAGCAGACCAGCAGCAAAGCTCAAAAACCTCTGGACTTAATTCATTCAGATCTTTGTTGACCTTCATTGATGATTACTCCAGATATACCACAGTGTTTCCACTTCACAATAAGGATGAAGTGCCAGAGAAATTAGAAGAGTATCTCGCTCAAGTAAGTAATAGATTTGACAGGATGCCCAGAGTACTACGAACAGATAATGGCTCAGAATATACAAGTGGTAAAACACAAGCTATTCTCAGGAAACATGGAATTATGTTCCAGACAACTGTTCCATATAACCCAGAGCAAAATGGAGTTGCAGAGAGAATGAACCGCACACTGTGTGAAAGTGGGAGGAGCATGCTATTTGATGCTGATATGCCAACTACATACTGGGGAGAAGCTATCATGACTGCATGTTATCTTCAAAATCGTTTGCCAGGAAAAGCAACAACAAAAACTCCATATGAACTGTAGAACAAAAAGAAACCAGATATAAGACACAGCAGAATTTTTGGAAGTAAAGCCTATGTACACATTCCAAAAGAAAAACATACAAAATGGGATGCATGTGCAAAAGAAGGAGTACTTGTGGGTTACAGTGAATCTCAAAAAGGATACAGGATTTTACATCAAGACACGAACAAGGTAACAGTCAGCAGAAGTGTGATTATTGATGAAAGTTCTGTGTGTTTGAAGTTTGAACAACTGACACAAACTATTCAAACTGAGAAAGAATCAACATCAGTCACTAGAGTTGAGCGAACTTGTATTTTAAGTTCGGCGTCCAAAGTTCGGGTTCGGGTTATCGAAGCATCCCGTTATGGATTCCACTACCACGGACCATAACGGCATTTGGAATCCATAAGGGGATTCTTCAATGAACCCGAACCTTGGACAACACTAAGGACCTGGGGTGACGTCACCGTCATGTGATCAGTGCAGGGGGCGTGGCTCAGCACTGGATTGGATAAGAGGTGATCCAGTACTGAGCCACGCCCCTGCACTGATCACAGGACAGTGACGTCACCCCAGGTCCTTAGTGTTGTCCAAGGTTCGGGTTCATTGAAGAATACCCTTATGGATTCCAAATGCCGTTATGGTCTGTGGTAGTGGAATCCATAACGGGATTCTTCGATAACCCCAACCTGAACTTTGGATGCCGAACTTAAAATACAAGTTCGCTCAACTCTATCAGTCACTCAAGAAAATAAGGGAAGTGACACAGAAATAGAAATTACTGCAGAAAAGTCAAAAACTAAAACTGAACCAGAGATACCTGCAGTCAGAAGATCAACCAGAACCAATAAAGGTGTTCCAGCTGAACGTTTATCTTACCTAGCTCGCAGAGCCATTCAAACTGAACCAGGTTCATGGAAAGAGATGCAGAAACTGCCAATGCATGAGAAACAAATGTGGAATAAAGCTGCTGATGAAGAGATGACATCACTCAATGATCTCCAGACATGAACACTTTTAGAGCTACCTCAAGGTAAACATGCCATAGGATGTAAATGGGTTTTTAAAACCAAATGTTACTCTGAAGGGAAAGTCTGTTGGTACAAGGCAAGGTGGGTTGCTAAAGGTTACTCACAGAAGTTTGGTGAGGACTATGATGCTACTTTTGCTCCAGTTGCTAAACAAAGTACTTTCAGAACACTTATATGACAGTGGCTGCCATGCGTACAATGATTGTGAAACATCACGATATTAAGACAGCTTTTCTTAATGGTGATATTGAAGAAGAAATTTACATGTCTCAGCCAGAAGGATATGTGAAAAAGGGACAAGAGCACCTTGTCTGCAAGTTGCAAAAATCTCTTTACGGCCTTAAACAATCAGCTCGAGCATGGAACTTAAAGATTAATCAAGTTCTACTAAATGAAGGATTTACAAGAAGCAAAGCTGATCCGTGCCTATACGCTAAACAAGTAGACGCTGAATGGATGTATCTGCTAATTTATGTGGATGACCTGATCATTGCTCACAAAAACAATGATAAAATTACAGTTAACAGATGTACTCAATAAGCACTTCGAAACTGATGACCTAGGTAAAGTAAAATATTATCTTGGAATTGACATCCAGCGTGAGAAAGACGGAAGTTTCATGTTAAACCAGAGTGCAAAAATTGAATCTATTCTTCAGCAATTCAACCAGACAGAAACCAACGAAACAAGCACACCTATGGATACAGCCTATCCAACGTTAGAAGGAGAAGATGATCTACTCACATCCAATGAACAGTACAGACAAGTAGTGGGGGCACTTCTCTACATGGCAGCTGCAATGTCTGGACGTGTAGTGGTTGCAATGTCTCTTCTCAGCAGGCGAGTTGATAAACCACATCAAAGAGACTGGAATGCAATTCAAAGAGTTATGATAAGATATCTGAAACAAAAAAAAAAAGACTTAAGTTTGAAACTGTCAGCAAGTGGTGGCTTGAACCTCATGGGATATGTGGACTCCGATTGGGCAGGTGACCATAGCACACGCAAAACCACAAGTGGTTACTTATTAACATTGAGAAACAGTCCTATATCTTGGTCCAGCAAGAAACAGATGTCAGTGGCATTGTCTTCTACAAAAGCTGAATATATATCTGCAGCTTATGCCAGTCAAGAAGTTGTGTGGTTACAGCAATTACTCAAGGATCTTGGAGAGGCAACATCAGAACCTACCGTCTTATTAAGCTTGCAACAATTGAGAAGATTAATGCAAGAACCAAGTACATTGATGTCAGACATCATTACATTCATGACTTAGTTGATCAGAAAGTGATTGTACTTGTGTATTGTGAGTCTGAAAAAATTATTGCTGATGCTTTGACAAAGCCATTCGCTAGAAACAGATTTGTGGATCTTAGATCTTAGATGTGTTAGCATACAAGGTTTGTATTGTATAAGCAACAACCACTGTATGTCATTGCTGTATATTGTATGGTCACTAGATGGCAGTGTTACATTTGTGTAAGTTCCTGTTTTGCTATGTCTTTGAAAGAGTTCAGTGCTCGTTCTGTTACCACTTGGAAACGAAACAGAGTTCGGGAAATGTTTTTTTAAAGTATAAATCAATTTCTGAAATTATTATGTGAAGTCTCATGACTTTGTGAAGTAATAACTTCGGCTCATCGGAACCAATACATTTTAATACTGTACAGAGCGCTCGCTCCGTACAGTATTGAAACAAAGTTTTATGCGAATCGACTTTGGATGTTTCATCCGAAGTCGATTTGCTCATCCCTAGATGTAACCAAACTTATTGTGTAGTATTAAATAGGTTCCTTCCAACAAAATGGCCACTCTTTCTGTGTACACAAGATATTCAGACTAAACCCTCCTCCTATAATTCTTGGATTATGTGCACTAGCATTAGAGGGAGGAGAAACAAGAGCAAATAACAAAGACACATAAAGAGATTCTGTTATGTTTTGTTTGTTCTCTTTGTATTTGGATTCTGGCTTTTATGTTTCAGACCCTCCACTATTTTTGTAGCCCACCTTTGCATCTGTTCAATTGTATCTAAAATTTTATTGTAGGTGGGGTCTCTAGAACTAGATACAGATTTCCAGATGTGGTCTCACTAGCGCTCTATATAGTGGGATCACAATCTCTCTCTTCCTAATGGTTATACCTCTAGCTATACAGCCAAGCAACCTACTTACTTTCCAAGCTAGTTGCCCACACTGTGCACTCCTTTTGAAGCTGTCTGATATCAGAACCCCTAGATGATTCTCTTCTGAAGTCTTGGCTGACCCAGAACTGACAATATGATAGTCAGAGGGTTTGTTCTCCCTAAGTATTTTAAGTTTGAAAACATTGGACTACAGCTTCCATTGTTTGGACCATTTTCCCAGAGAAACATGAGAAACATGCAAATCTTGCTTACCAAACCTTCTCATATATGACCTACAAAAATATTAAAAAGAATAGGACCCAGGGCAGACCCTCGAGGTGCACCCTCATAACTTGTCTCTTCTAAGAATGCACAACATTAACAACAGTCTGAGATCTATTCATCAGCTTTTATATGGCACTGTATCTAAGGCTTTGTTGAAATCCAAGTAGGTGATATCCCCTGCCTTCGTCTATCACCTTTGTGACAGTCACAGAAATCAATAAGATTAGTTTGACATGATATGCCCTCACTGAAGCCATGCTGTTTTGCATCCAACAAATTGATGTTTTTTAGTTGGTCAACTATTTTTTAATTTATTTTTTGGGAGGAATTCCCCTGTTAGAAGGGAAAGGTTAAACAAATCAGTAAGTGGAAGAGGAACAATAGATCAGAGTTTTGTAAGGATTCCTGGGTGGAAGCCATCTGGACCCATTACTTTATTTGACTTTAAATGTGCCAATTCACCCATAACATCAGCCTCCAAAATGTATACAAACAAGTTGTTTTAACTATCTGCACTGTGCAAATAGGCAAGTGTAATTGTCTATATGGGTGGTGAGATAGCACAGACTAACATCGGATTTTTGCTCTTTACCATTGATAGCAATTATAAACTGACACAAAAAGCTATGTGTGATACCACTCTATCTCTAATGACCTATTTTTGTTATAATCCTGCACAAGAAGCGCTCCTTTTTCTATTTTGTATTCTATACACATACAGCTCAGGATACCTTCTTAGGCACCATCCTACAGTTAAGGGCTCATCCACACGAACGTATTTTTTGTCAATGTCCATTCCTTTTTTTTGCAGGCTGTATGTGGAACCATTCCCTTTAATGGGGGCGCATAAAAACAGAAATAACTCTGTGCGTTCAATGTCCGTATGTCTGCATGTTAGTTCCGCAAAAAAAGAAAACATGTCCCATTATTGTCCGCATTACTGACAAGGATAGGACTCTTCTAATATGGGCTGGCCATTCCATTCTGCAAAATGGGAACGCACACACCTGGTATCCGTGTTTTGCGGATCTGCAATTTTCCGCAAAATAACAATGATCGTGTGTATGAGTCCAAATTGTAACACTTTAAGCTCCTTAGCTCATTCCCTTCCTTGTAACCTCATAGACAGAAGGAAGCTGCTTTTGAGGTAACAGTCCCCCCACCCCATATGGGAAGCTGCATATGGCATCTCCGAACTTGGCTGCAGGTTATATGAAGTTTCCATTAAATGCTATGTCTCATAAATAAGGACAAGTCTTACCTGAGCACCTGTGCTTGCTCCATGCAGTGTCTACACCAGGACAAGACACTCCAAGGCTGTTGTAGTCAGGTATCAGCAATGATTAACTCATCAGATAGCTGCCTCATGATTGACTCTTATTTGAGATTGTTTTATTTGTCTTTCTCAGTTAGAGATCAGTGTAAACAAAGGGTCCAAGGCAACATGGACAATACCGCCATAATCAAGGTTGGAAAACCCCAAAAATATCCTCTCACACCTAATAATACATGTATAAAGGTGGATTTACACAAGCTAATTATCGGGCAGTTAATCGGGAACAAACGTTCTTTCTCGACAATCTGCCTGTGTAAATGTGCCATGGATCACCCGATGAAACGCTCGTTCATTGGATGATCCTGTCGTACATGCGGGCACCACCAATCATTGTTTCTGGGCAGCAGATCGTGCGGTTTAAATAGGGGTCTGATGCCCAGAAACAGTGATTCTTTATGAGAATCATTGAAGGAGATCTTTGCATGTAAATGTTTCCTTCACTGAGCAAGCAGCTGAGTTTCGGAAAGGAACGCTTCCTTCCGACAATCGGCTTCTACATCATGCGGTCCTGGGGCGTATCTAGAAGTGACTGGGCCCCACAGCAAATTTTTGTATGGGTAACCCTTCCCACCGCGCTTCGTTACTCCCTCCTCCTGTGTAAACCCCACTCCTTTGGCTAGTCACGCTCTAGACCAGACCAGGCTGCCACGCCATACTTTTCATATATAATATATATAGATTATTATAGATATATATACACACACTGTCTGTCATGTAGTGTCATTGTATAATACTGTTGTGGGAGCCCTGTCAAAGTCTTAACATCCCTTACAGCCCCCATACAAGGGGGAGGTAAAAAAAGATTCAAAGGCTGAAATACTTATAACTAATACTGAAAACTCTTTATTGCCAGGAACAAAATATTTGACCTTTCACTTTTTTACAGTTACAAATTCCTGCAAAAAGATACAAAATTCGTGATATACTTTGGACTTCCGAAGAACCTTCCCTGGCACAGCATTCCAATTCATGGAAATTCTCTCTGTTTAGATAAATATAATGTTAATTATACATAATACATAAAAACATATTTTTTTAAAACATCTTTTTTATTTATCAGGATGCATGTTACAATAGGTAAGTCAGTTACAGATATGGCATGAACAACAGCATTATGCAGGAAGTGAGACAGCATATCATGTATTACAGCTGAACAGTATGGTATCCTGATCATTTTCTTTTTAGGTTTGCATTTTAGTCTTCAAACAATTCCCTCCCCCCTACAGAACATCCCCAAATTCCAACTCCCTCTAACCTCCTAAACCCAATGGTGATTCTGACTATGTAAGATCGGAGTTGATTACATCTCTTCTGTGTCACTAAGTCTTATGAGGCGATCTCCTCGACTATCCCTCGCTGATGCAAATATTAAACCGCCAACCTTCCCAAGGTTTCTTTCAGCTGAGACATTAAGTACCATTTTGTCTGCTTGAACGGCTTCATTAACTCCTGTATTTCATTGTCTGAAAGGGCGTCTGAAATACATTTTTTCCATTTTTTAATAAACCTGCCTACGGTTTTCTCTTTGTGCTTCTCAATCTCTAGCCTCTCCATATATAGTACGTATTTCATTGTCCCCATGACTTCTTCCCACTCTGGTACCAACGGTTGCAGCTATTTTCTCAGAATGGATTTTTTGACAGACATGAGTAACACATGCATCCCACTTTCTGCTACCGCTAGGCCTTGTGTGTCTGATTGATCACTTAGGATATATTGTAAAATACATTGCATTGGGTTAAGTTTCACTTCTATCCCCCATACCTTTTGTATATATTGCACAGTTCGTGACCATAATGTCTGTAAGTCTGGGCAGGTCAGTAGGCCATGAAGGAGATTTGCTTTGGACAGTAAACATTGAGGGCAGTGTCTCAGATAGTGAGCTGGGGCCTCTTTGTAAGGCAAATCAAAGGGATATGTTGCTTTGTGCATTATGCGCAATTGTGTCTCCCTCCATTGTTCATTGGAAAGCGACTTTCTAACAATTCAAAGCCCTCCCTCATTTTTTTGGGTACATCCTAATCCTCTAGCTCGCCTTCCTATGATTTAAAGACTCTATTCACTAGCCCTAGTGTTTGAGTGCTATGAATCCTGCGATATAGTTCAGAAAGAGAGCTAGGTGAGGTCCCTGTGCCCAAAAGAGCTTCAAACCACACCAGTCTCTCAGCCTCTCCCATCCTCTCCGACTGTACCTTGCAGTAGGCTTTCACTTGTTGGTAAAGGAGGAAGTGCGCCTCTGTGAGTTGGTATTTATCCCTAAGCTTTTCCCATGGCAGGAGGGCCTGGCCAGGGCCATCGTCAGTGGTGTAGTCTATTAATACCTTTCCCTCCCCATACCTGGAACATCTTATTTTCTCTTCCCTGAGAAAAGGAAGGCAAAGACCACAGTGGCAACTGGGGCGACACATAAAACAGCAATCTGTATATCTTTCTGATGGCTTTCCAAGACATGATAGTATCTCGGAGTACCACATTTTGTTTATTGTGAGAAGGGATATCACTGAGCTTGGTATGTAATAGCGCCCCCAGTTGCCACAGGCGTACCAGTTCCCGTTCCAGGGATATGGCCGAGAAAAAAGAGGTTCCCCATATCCAATCTCTAACATGGCGAAACAATACTGGCAAGTTATAATGGGAGACATTAGGCAACTGAAGGCCCCCTTCCCACTTCAGCAGCATTAGTTTCTCATAAGATATATGTGGCCTTTTATTTTTCCACAGGAAAGCTATGAATGCTAAGTGGATCTTCCGGACATCCTCGTGTCGCAGAAGCAAAGGGATTGTCTGGAGAGGATACAACAGTTTAGAGAAACACGCCATCTTTATCAGGTGTGCCCTTCCACTTAATGAGAGTGGCAGATCTTTCCACTTAGGTCATATATGATTTTCTGGAAAAGGGAAGGGTAGTTTAGCTGGTATAGAGCTGTCGCAGAACGTCCAATCTTAATCCCCAAATACTTCAGATAATCCTTCCTCACCTCTATAGTATCATACCCCTGTTGGTCTCCCTGGCCAGGGTTCAGGAAGAGCATTTGGCTTTTGGCCACATTTATTTTGTATCCTGTTGTTGAGCCATAATAGAGCAAAACATCTAATATCCCTGGAAGATGAAAGTCAGGGGAACATAGACAGAGCAACAGGTCTTACTTTGGTTTCCTGTCCCCCTACTACAATGCCCCTATACAGGTCAGAATGCTTCAGGTATAGGACAAGGGGCTCCAGGGCCAGGTTGAATAGCAGAGGATATAAGGGGAACCCCTGTCGTGTGCCTTTCTCTAGGGCAATTGCATCAGATAAGAAGCCGGGTATATATACTTTCGCTTGGGGTTTAGAATAAAGGGCCTTCAAACAGTTGCGAAATTCCCCCGCAAAGCCTATAGCATCTAAAACCAATTCAAGCCATTTCCAACTAACATTGTCAAAGGCTTTTTCGGCATCTACCGCCAAAAAAGCCTGATCGCCCACTTGACGACCCCTCGTAGTCCGTCTTGTACCGTGAGGACTTCACGTATATTTGTTATCCCCGACCGTCCCTTCATAAAACCTACTTGATGGTCTCCTATTATATCTGGTAATATAGAGGCTAACCTGTTAGCTATTATTTTCGAGATAATTTTGACGTCTTGGTTTATAAGTGATATGGGTCTGTAGGACCTTGGTTGAGTCAAGTCCCTATCATGCTTCGGGATTAGTGTCATATATGCCAGAAGTCCCGATGGTGGCAAATCATTGCCTTTCAGAATAGCATTATATAATGGGGTTAGAGTGGGGGCCACTTCTCCAGCCAGAGCTTTTAAAAACTCATCAAGAAAGCCGTCAGGTCCTGGGGCCTTACCATTTGTAAGAGATGCAATTGTCCTTTTTAGCTCTTCCTCAGTTATTTCTGAATTCAAAGCTGCTTGGGCTTCTTCTGATACCAATGGTAAGGATACCTTGCTCAAAAGCTCGTCCGCCCTGTCCCTCGCAAAGGGGTCCCGGGTATAGAGGGATTGATAGTACCTCCCCATTATTTTTACTATGTCTTCTGGCTTGGTAGAGAGGCCACCATTCTCATCTTTTAAGGGGTGGGTAGGTGGTCGTGCAGCATAGGGCTTAGTGAGATTGGAGAGTAACCTCCCCGCTTTGTTGCCATGCTGAAACAGGTCAGCTTTTTATGGTCTCCAAACCACTTTTGTGCCTGTTCGAGTTCATAATCATATGCATGTTTGGCCGTTACCCACTGTAGTTTATTGGATTCTGTCAGATAACTCAGAAAAGCGGTATACACAGATCTAAGTTTTTTAGTGGCCTCATCAAATTTTCTCCTAGACTCTCTTTTTTTTCTCGCCGTATAAGCCATTACCTGACCCCGTAGTACAACCTTCAATGTATCCCAAACTAGGGCGTGGTTAGAGATATGTTCCTTGTAGTCTTGGGAGAATTCCCACCACCAACCTTTGAGTCTATCTATAAAATCTTCATCTACTAGGAGATGGTGGGGGAATCTCCAGATGAAATCTGAGCCACGTGGAACATCATCCAATAGCTGCAGCGCCACCGGAGAGTGATCCGACAGAACCATGTCTGAAATCTTTGTAGATTTCGTTCTACCCAACAAGTGCGGGGATAACAAAAAATGATCCAGCCGCAACCATGACATCTGCGAGTGGGAAAAGTGTGTGTACTCTCTTTCCATAGGGTGCTGATATCTCCACACATCGACCAAACCCGTGGCCTGCAATAATGGAGAGAGAGTACCTGCCTCACCTAGCTTGGATCTTACTTGTGGGTTGCTACGACGCCTGTCTTCTTTGTTGTCGTGGACTCTATTGAAGTCACCCGTGACTACCAGGTGCCCTACCCATTCTTGTAGAATATTCATTTCCAAAGTCCTATAGAAAGACTGCTGGGAAGAGTTCGGCGCATATATGTTATATATAGTGATTAAGCCAGTTAAAGATTCCAGGACCAGTTTCAAAATTCTACCCTCCTCTAGTGACTTGATGGTCTTGACAGTACATTGTAGCCGCTTACAGAACAGGACAATAACCCCTGCTTTTCTCCCCAATGATGGGGAACCCACTACCTGACCCACCCACAATTTCTGGAGTCTCCAAAAGTCCGATTCCCCCAGGTGTGTCTCCTGCAACAAAGCGACATCAGCATCCAATTTTTTAAGATGCCTCAAAATAGCAATATGTTTAGTTTGTGATCGCAGACCTTTCACATTCCAAGTCACTATATGCATAATGCATAGACCACAAGATTAAGCTCAAGAGGCACGCCTGGGCGGACCCCACCTGGACCCCCCAGTACGTCTTGTATCCTCCTTACATCAGATCTAGACTTAGGGCCATTTTCTCCTTAACATGTCAGAATCACCTTACCCCCCACCCTCCCCCAACCTTCCCTACCCTGAAAACTTCCCCACAAAACAACGTTATCATCCAACAATTTGACTTCACTTTTTACGCACATGTTAACTTATAGCCGTTGTAGCTATCCATCGTTCTCTCACCCTACCTCTATAACTACTAGCTTCCCTACTGCTAGCTCTTTTCTAGGCAAACAGGAAACATAACGAATTTTATCTCAAGTGTCCGAAATTTCCCATCGTCTATAAGCACATGGGCAGTTAAGAAAGCATCAGAAAAACCTTGGAACTGTAAACCAACAGAAACATAAATCTGACATGAGTCTCTCTGCATCATCTTCATCCCCACACGGACTCTTGGCATGCAGAAAACACCGCCTGGTGACTTTCATTCTCGTCCGACTCTCTGGGGGACCTTGGGCCTCTACATCTAGGTGGAAATAGAGCTATCCGCTTGGAACACCCTCAGCGTCGCTGGGTATTGAAGAGCAAATTTAGGCTTTTTCCTCACCAAGGCTGAACATACATCTGAGAAGGCTCTCCTGCGTCTCGCCACCTCCGCCGAGTAATCGCTGAAGAGAAGTTACTTGTTACCCTGGACAATGAGGCTCTGTGGATTCCGTCGATATCGAGTAAGGATCGACTCCTTTGCCACATAGTTCAGATACTTTACACTGGTGTTTCTGTGCCTATCCGTGCCCAGCTCCTGGCCCTGAGATCTTCTTGGGCCCAATCTGTGGGCCCTCCCTACCATAAATGTTCCTTGTAGACCCAGGGTTTGTGGAATTTCAGTCGCGCAGATCTGCATTAGTTGGTTTGGCGGGATCGATTCTGGGAGCCCCACAATCCGCAAATTATTTCATATAAAGCAGTTTTCTAAATCGTCCAGTTTTTCTTTCAGAGCTTGGTTGCTGCGGAGTACTTCTTTAGTTTGTATCTGGGTTTTTTCCAGCTCTTCCTCCACTAATAAGATTCTATGCTCCAGCTCTGTTATTTGGGCAGTGCTGAATCTGTAACAATGTCGTGGACACAGTGGCCTCTAATGTGGATTTTATGTCTGGTGCTAGCAATTTCGCCACGGCAACTGCCATTTCCTGGCATAAGGCTGTAAAATCTGGGCTCTGTCTTGGCTGCATCTCTCCCCCATCACTCTGTACCTTCTCAGGTTCAACGCTGGGCTGTGGGGGCTGAGAGGTTGATCTCGTCTGCCTCTGTGGCTTTCCCGCTGCTGCCGTTGCCATCTTGCTGCTCTGCCTCTCTTGTTGGAGCGGGAGCGGCTATGTCGTCTGCCGGGAGCCGCCTCTCTGCAGGAATTTCTCCATAGAGCCCTGCAGGGCTCAGAAGGTACGTCCATGGGGACTGTTTTCCCCTAGGTTTTCAGAGGCTCCTGTGTGTTCGGGCAGCGTGGCACGGAGCTCACACTACACCCGACTGATCATGTGCGCGCCGGAACCTTAAGCGAATACATGAAGATATTATGTATGTATGTATGTTTCATTATATAGAGCAGGGATCATCAACTTTTGGCCCTCCAGCTGCAGAGAAACTACAACTCCCAGCATGCACACTTGCTAAGCTGTTCTTGTAACCCCCATAGAAGTGACCTAAGCATTCTGGGTATAATAGTTTAGGAACTGCTGGAGTGCCAGAGGTTGCTGATCCCTGATCTACAGAATTGTATCACTGCCTTTGCCGAACTTTACATTTCCCTCCCTTCTTTTCCTGTAACCCTTTGTGAAATAAGACCCATCACCACACCTGACATGTCTGTTTCATTAATTACACTGCATTATACAACAAACAATTCTGGATAATCTTTCCTCACAACTTTGCATTGTTTCATTCCTCTGTTATTCTAAGTTTCTAAGTTCATTGGCAACTGTATTTACGAGAGGGGGGGGGGGGGTTTCTATACAGCCTGATGCAGTCTACGATTGTAGGGACGTACCCCATTGACAATGAACTCAGAAACTTAGTATACCAGGGAAATTGTGCAAGGCAGAGTTAAGAGAAATAATGATCAACAGGTGTTATATTGTTGGGAAATCAATTATTCACTAACGTGATATATTGTCAGAAGAGGTGACATGGTCTTCAAATTGTTATAAGTATAATACAATTTGTGCATGAACATGTATGGAAGTTTGAACAACAACAGCCAATATAGACTAAAATGGTTATTGCTATGTCTGTGAAACCACCGTTCACCAGATCTAATGTGTATGGTCAGCTTTACAGAAGTAAGAATTGAATATATAGTGAAACCTCTCCAAAAGACCAACTCAATTAGAAGACCACCCCTTTATCCAAACCACATTTCTTGCTACATTATGCATACTGACCTTTTTATTATTATTATTCTTAGAGAACACCACTCCCCTAAATAATCATTTGAGAGGTATCACAGTATCTATTCAATCCTTATAGTATAAAAAGTGACACTCTTTCAGGAGTGTTACATTAAACTAAATATTTATGCAATTCCAATAAAGAAACTGTTAGCAACACTTTTTGGTTAGTTCAGCAGAAAACGGTTAGTTCAGCAGGAAACGGTCAACTGCTGAAACTTCAAACCTCCCATTAGAATGAGGGCTTATTCCACATAATGTTTGCATTTATTTTAGTGCACCATTTTCTGTGATTTGATAAATGCAGCCATGCTCATCCGCGCACTTAATATCATATCGCGCAGGATGTTTTATCTAGTTTTTTCTGTGAATTGTTTGACTTGTCTTGAAGGAGTGGCACCTTCATGTGTGAATACGCTCCTATACAGGGGTGAGATTCATGTGCACTAGTGTCCCGCCCATCTAATAGGCGACCTTGATTAAGGTGGTACATATAGGTGTGTGTGTCCCTCCTCCCATCGGTTGCTGAAGCACATGGAGGTAACAAGGGGCAACACACCATATGTGCGGGACTGCGCTCCTGTAGAAAAATGCGCAACAGCATTAATAGGTTTAGCGTAGTTACCCGCCTGGACTGAGACCACCGTGTCGCTTGGTGGGTGGGCTTAGATGTGTTTTGATCAAAATATGTTGACTAAGTGTCTCAGACGTTATTAGAATGAGGGCTTATTCCACATAATGTTTGCATTTATTTTAGTGCACCATTTTCTGTGATTTGATAAATGCAGCCATGCTCATCCGCGCACTTAATATCATATCGCGCAGGATGTTTTATCTAGTTTTTTCTGTGAATTGTTTGACTTGTCTTGAAGGAGTGGCACCTTCATGTGTGAATACGCTCCTATACAGGGGTGAGATTCATGTGCACTAGTGTCCCGCCCATCTAATAGGCGACCTTGATTAAGGTGGTACATATAGGTGTGTGTGTCCCTCCTCCCACCGGTTGCTGAAGCACATGGAGGTAACAAGGGGCAACACACCATATGTGCGGGACTGCGCTCCTGTAGAAAAATGCGCAACAGCATTAATAGGTTTAGCGTAGTTACCCGCCTGGACTGAGACCACCGTGTCGCTTGGTGGGTGGGCTTAGATGTGTTTTGATCAAAATATGTTGACTAAGTGTCTCAGACGTTATTAGAATGAGGGCTTATTCCACATAATGTTTGCATTTATTTTAGTGCACCATTTTCTGTGATTTGATAAATGCAGCCATGTTCATCCGCGCACTTAATATCATATCGCGCAGGATGTTTTATCTAGTTTTTTCTGTGAATTGTTTGACTTGTCTTGAAGGAGTGGCACCTTCATGTGTGAATACGCTCCTATACAGGGGTGAGATTCATGTGCACTAGTGTCCCGCCCATCTAATAGGCGACCTTGATTAAGGTGGTACATATAGGTGTGTGTGTGTCCCTCCTCCCATCGGTTGCTGAAGCACATGGAGGTAACAAGGGGCAACACACCATATGTGCGGGACTGCGCTCCTGTAGAAAAATGCGCAACAGCATTAATAGGTTTAGCGTAGTTACCCGCCTGGACTGAGACCACCGTGTCGCTTGGTGGGTGGGCTTAGATGTGTTTTGATCAAAATATGTTGACTAAGTGTCTCAGACGTTATTAGAATGAGGGCTTATTCCACATAATGTTTGCATTTATTTTAGTGCACCATTTTCTGTGATTTTCAAACCTCCCAAACAACTTTACACTTACACAGAAGACCGTTTCTTATAACACACGCCTGCTCACCTTGAGTTCTGCAAACGTGTCCACAATGCTGTCTATGTCCTAGCTTTCTCATTTTCAATGCTCAGCAGTGCAAGTCCAGAAAGCCTCTGTTCGAACATAATACTCCTCGAGTAGTTTTTTATTATTCTCAGCTTTGAAAAGGCTAAGCACACATCTGGAAGTGTGGATGACAGTGCACTGTTGTCGACTCACAGGAGATGAGCAAGGTCACCGACAGAGGATGTCTTAAGGAAATCTTCTTTTAATGCAGATCAAAAACTTAGGAGCTGGCCAGAAAAAGTGCTTGTTAAATCTTCCTGGTAGATTATTTTCAAATTTGATGCAGCATTAAAGAGCTCATCATCAGATGCAGATGAAAGCATCGTGGGCTGAATAATGTTGAAATGGCCAAGAACCGGATCTATTACCTTAAACCTGTTTCGGAGCGGAGATGTTATTACATCTAAACAGGGGCAAAAAACATTCACTTTAAAATGTTTTTCTGCATCATTTAATCGCTCATCTACTGCTAATTCATCAAAATGACGCTTGACTTTGGCGATCCGTGTTATGCAAGTGATGCCGCAGTTTGTTTTGCTTCCTTAAACTGATTCTGGAATTGGACCAGAGTGTCTGCAACATTTTTTTATTAAAGTGGATGTTTTAGACAAGTCCATGTTTTTTGCTTGCAGAACTTTCTAAACTGTGCATAGTTTTTGTCTGGACAACTACTAAAAATATGAACCCAAATAACTCTTTTTTTTTTAATCTGTGCCGCCTCTTCTATTTCTTTATTTATTGTTGAAGTAAGAATGATTTTTGACAGTGCTTGCTTCACATCCCGAAAGCGGAAATGTAAGGCAAGCAGGGATTCATAGCGTGATGACTAGCGAGTAGGGCACAGCTTCTTCAATGTCACGCTGGATTCAGTTGTGAATGAGCAAAGTACATCCCGCCATCTAATGCTGTCTGCAAAAAATGTATATATGATCTGCACAACATCAAAGAAATTTGCAATTACTTTGATATTTGCCATTGCATCTTGTAATACAAGATTAAGGTTGTGTGCTGCACAGTGCACTTAAAGAGCATTTGGTTCTTTTTTTAAAAGTCGGGCCTGCACTCCTGAGTATATGCCACTCATTGTTGCTGCTCCATCGTACCCCTGGCCACGGCACTTGTGTAATGTTAGACCTTTGCCCTCTATGCAGGCTATGATATCATTTTCTATGCTTGTGGCACTCTGATCTTTCACAGCATGAAATCCCCCCAAAAAATTCCTGAATTTTCACACTGGTTGCTCTGGTATTCACATCTCTAGCAACAAAAACATACTGGAAAACCTGGCTTAGTTGAACAACTTTTGCGATGTCTTGTGTAGTGTCCATGATGACAGAATAGAATTGTGCCTCTTGAATTTCTTACACTTTTTCCTTTTGTACTTGTTGAGAAAGAATTTAGATTATCTCGTTTTGGATTTGGGGGCTGAGATATTTTACAGTTCTTTGCGGCATTTGAATTTGTTGTTTTAGGATGGGATCGTACTCTGCTAAAAGTTGAACTATGCACAGAAAATTCCCATTATTAAGCTCACCTAAGTGCTCTAGATGCCCATGGAATGGTAGATTAGCCATTGACATGATTAATGTCACATTTACAATTCTTTGTAATACTTGCGGTACAAATTTTTTTTGCTTAATTATTTGCCTTTCGTGTTCCTCATCAACAGTGCCCTTTTTTCTCCACTGGTCATATGGTTCTAGTTAACCCCTTAAGGACTCGGCCCTATTTCACCTTAAGGACCAGGCCATTTTTTGGAAATCTGACCAGTGTCACTTTATGTGGTGATAACTTTAAAACGCTTTTACTTATCCAGGCCATTCTGAGATTGTTTTTTCGTCACATATTTTATTTCATGACAGTGGTAAAATAAAGTCGAAAAATTTCATTTTTATTTATAAAAAAATACCAAATTTACCAAAAATTTTGAAAAATTTACAATTTTCCAAGTTTCAATTTCTCTACTTCTAGAATACATAGTAATACTGCCAAAAAAAGTGATTGATTTACATTCCCCATATGTCTACTTCATGTATCGATCATTTTGGGAATGCCATTTCATTTTTGGGGACATTACAAGGCTTAGAAGTTTAGAAGCAAATCTTGACATTTTTCAGAAATTTTCAAAAACCCACTTTTTAGGGACCAGTTCAGGTCTGAAGTCACTTTACGAGGCTTACATAATAGAAACCACCCAAAAATGACCCCATTCTAGAAACTACACCCTGAAGGTACTCAAAACTGATTTTACAAACGTCATTAACCCTTTAGGTTTTCCACAAGAGTTAATGGCAAATAAAGATAAAATTTCTGAATTTCGATTTTTGGGAAAATTTTTGATTTTAATCCATTTTTTCCAGTAACAAAGCAAGGGTTAACAGCCAAACAAAAGTCAATATTTATTGCCCCGATTCTGTAGTTTGCAGAAACACCCCATATGTGGTCCTAAACTGCTGTATGGCCAAACTGCAGGGTGCAGAAGGAAAGGAACGCCATATGGGTTTTGGAAGGCGGATTTTGCTGGACTGGATTTTTGACACCATGTCCCATTTGAAGCCCCCTGATGCACCCCTAGAATAGAAACTCCATAAAAGTGACTCCATCTAAGAAACTACACCCCTCAATGTATTCAAAACTAGTTTTACAAACTTTGTTAACCCTTTAGGTGTTCCACAAGAGTTATTGGCAAATGGAGATGAAATTTCAGAATTTCAATTTTTGTTACCTTGCCTCAAAAAAGTGTAATATAGAGCAACCAAAAATCATATTTACCCTAAAATAGTACCAACAAAACTGACACCTTATCCCGTAGTTTCCAAAATGGGGTCACTTTTTTGGAGTTTCTACTGTTGGGGTGCATCGGGGGCTTCAAATGGGACATGGTGTCAAAAACCAGTCCAGCAAAATCCGCCTTCCAAAAATCATATGGCGTTCCTTCCTTCTGTGCCCTGCCGTTTGGCCATACAGTAGTTTACGACCACATATGGGGTGTTTCTGCAAACTACAGAATCAGGGCAATAAATATTGAGTTTTGTTTGGCTGTTAACCCTTGCTTTGTTACTGGAAAAATGGATTAAAATGGATAATTTGCAAAAAATAGCTGTTTTGGGACAGTTTTGTATTTTTTGTTATTTACATAGTTGAACTGACAGGTTAGATCGCATGCTATTTCTATAGAGCAGGTTGTTACTGACGCGACAATACCAAATATGACTACTTTTTGGGGTTTTTGTTTCAGTTTTACATAATAAAGCATTTTTGAAAAAATGATTTTTTAGTGTCTCCACATTCTGAAAGCCATAGTTTTTTTTTTTTTTTTTTGCGATTGTCCTATGTAGGGGCTCATTTTTTGCGGGATGAGATGGCGGTTTGAATGGTACTATCTTGGGGTGCATATGACTTTTTGATCACTTGCTATTACACTTTTTGTGATGTAAGGTGACAAAAAATGACTTTTTTACAACGTTTTTATTTTTTATGTTTACGGCGTTCACCTGAGGGGTTAGGTCATGTGATATTTTTATAGAGCAGGTCGTTACGAACGCGACGATACCTAATATGTATACTTTTTTTATTTATTTTGGTGTTACACAATAATATCCTTTTGAAACAAAAAACATGTTTTAGTGTCTCCATAGTCTGAGAGCCATATTTTTTTCAGTTTTTAGGCGATCGTCTCAGGTTGGGTATAATTTTTATGGGATGAGGTGGCGGTTAGATTGGCACTATTTGGGTGGTCATATGACTTTTTGATCGCTTGCTATTACACTTTTTGTGATGTAAGGTGACAAAAAATGGCTTTTGACAGTTTTTTTTTTTTTTACAGTGTTTACTTGAGGGGTTAGGTCATGTGATATTTTTATAGAGCAGATTCTTACGGACGTGGAGATACCCAATATGTCTACTTTTTTAAATTTTTTTACATTTAACAATAAAAGCATTTTTGAAACAAAAAATCATGTTTTAGTCTGAGAGGCATAGTTTTTTTATTTTTTGGGCAATTGTTTTATGAAGGGGCTCATTTTTTGCGGGATGAGATGGCGGTTAGATTGGTACTATTTTGGGAGGCATACGCCTTTTGATCGCTTTGTATTACACTTTTAGTGATGTAAGGTGCCCAAAAATGACTTATTTACACCATTTTTGGTTTTTTTTTATGGCGTTCACCTGAGGGGTTCAGTCATGTGATATTTTTATAGAGCTGTTTTTTACGGACGCGCGATCCCTAATATGTGTAGTGTATTTTTTTTTTTACTTTTTATTCAGTGATTTGTGTATTTTTATTTTTACTTTTTTTCACTTTTTTACATTTTTTTGACCCAGACCCACTTGGTTCTTGTAGATCCAGTGGATCTGGTGTCTATATAATACAGTACAGTACACTATATAGTGTACTGCACTGTATTTTTTACTTTTCACAGCCTGGTCAGACTTCTGCCTTTAGCAGAAGTCTGACCAGAGTTACTATACCATGGCAAGCAGGACGCTTCTGAAAGCGTCCTGCTGCCATGGTAACCATCACCCACTGCCATTAGAGAGCAGTGGGTGATGGATAGGAGGGAGGGGAGCTCCTCCTCTGCGATCCCATCCTGGGGGCTGCATAGGCACAGCAGCCCCCGATGGGAGAGGGAGGGAGCTCCTCCCTGTTAACACTTTCCATACCGCGGTCCGTCCGGACCGCGGTAAGGAAGGTTAAACGGCTGGCATCTGCAGCACAGATGCCAGCCGCTTTCTATCAGAGTGCCAGCAATGTGCTGGCACTCTGATAGAACCACTAGACACCAGGGAATTATTACAAAGGAGGCGGGCGGGGATCGCTATTGCGATCCCGCCTGCCGCACCGCCCGCCTCCCGCACCGCCTACCGCCGCCGCAATCACCCCCTGCACCCCGCCGCCATAACAAGATCGGGGATGCAGGGGGTTAATATGATTAACTTCGGGGCAATTAACTCTCTGATCCTGCGGATCAAGATCTAACCGCTGCAAACCGCAGGTCTGAATTGACCTGCGGTTTGCAGCGATCGCCGATACGGGGGGGTCACATGACCCCCCTCGGCATTAGAACATGGTTCCTGCTGATCTACATCAGCAGGAACCATGTTGCTACGGCGCCCACATCGGGCGCAGTAGCAGTTTAAACACAGGGCGTACAGGTACGCCCTGTGTCCTTAAGGACTCGGACATTAGGGCGTACCTGTACGCCCTGTGTCCTTAAGAGGTTAAAGAGGTTGTTCGGTCCTAAAATCAAAATTATTTTTATGTGCTCCTAACACCCCTCACTATGCATACATATGCCCCTAATACCTGTTTTTCAAGTCTGAGCTTTCCTTCCCCCCTAGAAGACATCAGATTATCCTGGCAGATCTGTTTACTTTCTCACCTTCTTGTTTTGTTGAATACATAACTTTATTGATACACAAGCCTGGCTGCACTGCACAGAGATGAGTCACAGGCTGGCCACGCCCCCACACTGCTCTGTCTGCAGCAGCTACACCCATTACAACTCCTGTGTCCATCTTTCTGCACACAGACATGAATCTACTTCTCAGTCAGTGTCTAAATCCCATCACTGACCATCCACAGGCACTGCCCTCATCATCTCCAGAGTGTGAAAAACAGCCTGAATCAGCAAGCGTATCCAATCATATATGTATCTAATCCTATCCTGTGTGATACAGCCTGCAGAGCGGTGTATCAAATCCCAACACTGACATTGCTAAAATGGGTATCTAATCCCATTTTGTATGATCCTGTCGGCTGAGCTGTGTATCTAATCCCTTATGCACACCACCGTATCCATTTTGCGATCCACATTTTTTGCAGTCCCATTGAGTTCGATGGATTTGAGGTGCTCATTTTGAGGACCAGAATAGGACATGTTCTGTTTTTACTGGAACTGACATACGGATATAAAAACACACTGATGACGTCCCTGTGCTTTCCATATCCGTATGTCAGTTCTGCGACAGATAAAAATGACTGGTAAAAAATGTGAATCGCACACGGACAGTAACCTCATTTAGTGGATCCGCGACTTGCAGACCGCAAAACAGATACGGTTCTGTGCACGAGCCCTATCACTTATACTGAGCGCCCATAACAGTGACATCCACAGTGCCCCATAACAGTGACGTCCACAGTGCCCCATAACAGTGACGTCCACAGCGCCCCCATAACAGTGATGTCCACAGCGCCCCCATAACAGTGATGTCCACAGCGCCCCCATAACAGTGATGTCCACAGATCCCCCATAACAGTGACATCCACAGTGCCACCATAACAGTGACATCCACAGTGCCCCCATAACAGTGACGTCCACAGATCCCCCATAACAGTGACGTCCACAGTGCCCCATAACAGTGACGTCCACAGTGCCCCATAACAGTGACGTCCACAGTGCCCCATAACAGTGATCTCCACAGTGCCCCCATAACAGTGATGTCCACAGTGCCCCCATAACAGAGATCTCCATAGTGCCCCATAACAGAGATCTCCATAGTGCCCCATAGCAGTGACATCCACAGTGCCCCATGACAGTGACGTCCACAGTGCCCCATGACAGTGACGTCCACAGTGCATCCATAACAGTGACGTTCACAGTGCTCCATGACAGTGACCTCCACAGTGCTCCATGACAGTGACGTCCACAGTGCCACCATAACAGTGACGTCCACAGTGCCCCCATAACAGTGACGTCCACAGTATACAGTATAGGAATACTGAGGGGGCCTTTCAGCTCTCTCATGGATTGTCACCCAGTTTTCCTGGTCTCCTGAGGAGAACATATCTCAGTGTGGGAACATATAGAGAAGTCATCAAATGATTTAGCCATTCAGGAGTCTTAGTTCTCATAGGAGCTGCAACCCGGCTTTCTAAGACTCCTGAATGGCCAACTCATTTGACTTCTCTATATGTTCCTATACTGTAATATATTCTCCTCAGGAAAGCTGGGTGACAGCCTGTATACCACACAGCTCTCCTAGGAGCTGCCACCTGGCTTTCTGTGATGTATACAGGCTGTCACCCAGCTTTCCTAAAAAGGAACAGAACCTAGAACTTGCGGAATGGTGAATGCTCGGATGGAGCACGGTGCAGGAGGCTAGCAGGAGGATGATGGGCTGATTGTCCTCCCTCCACCGCTGCCTGTGCTCCCGCCTCAGCCTGCCCCGCACTAAGATCAAATGCAGACATCCGAGGAACACAGATGCCGGGCTGGATTCTGCAGCAGGAGCGCACGGCGCCATTGGCTGCTATGACGCCGTGCGCTCTTCAGCCGCTACTGTACACCAATAAACTGATATGATCTATAGGAGTGTATTAGTGTACAGTAGCGGCTGCAGGAAGCGCACGGCGTCATAGCAACCAATGACGCCGTGCGCTCCTGCACTAAGCAGGAATCCAGCCCGGCATCTGTGTTCCTCGGACGCCTTATAACCCCTCTTCCCCATGGAGGTTCTCTCACCGGCACTGATGTCTGCCCTCAGACATGGACGCTGGGCCCCGCAGTCATGTTCAGGAGACTGGGGGACCACGGAGGAATCCCCGCCTCCCCTGTGGGTGAGTCCCAGCTTGCTCCTGCACAGCGCTACATCGCGCTGTGCAGGAGTCAGTACAGGCTTCACATAGAAGCCTGTACAATATAGACAGTGGTACTGCGCATGCTCACTAGCATTCAGCCTAGTGAGCTGTGAAGACGGCCGGGCGGAGCTTTCTCCAGCACGAGGCGGTGACGTCACTTGTGACGATCCGTCTCCTGCTGGAGAAAGGAAGAGAAGACAGGAAGAGAGGAAGACGGTCTTCAGACGGAAGCAGGGAAAAGCCATCTGGAGGGACCACGTGACCGGGAGGCAGATCTCAAGAACGGCTGCACTGTGGAAGGTAAGTATATGTGCAATAATCTTTCCTCCACAGGTTAGATTTAAAGAGCAAAAAAAAGGTTAAGCCCGGAGAACCCCTTTAAGTTTTTCAACTTATTAATACCCTTGGTCCATGCTGGTTCAAAACCCTGCTTTTTCAGATCGCCAAACAACCAGCATGGCTCACAATACACAGCATTGAGCTTTGGGGAATAACATAACCATGTGGCAGGTAGTTAAAGTCCTGTTTGGGTAATCCTGTTATAATATTTGACAGAAAAACATCTTCTACAAGCCATATGTAAACATAGTGTTGGCACACTATTCCAGAGATATCTGTTGTTAACGGACAGGAAGGTACCTCAAAGCGAAGACATAGACCCCTTGCTTCGGGGACTGGGGGAGACATGAAGATCTCAATGAAAATAAGAAAATAACGGGGCGTGGCTTGGCTGCTGAGGCGAATGGCCGTGTGAGAAGTGAGCTCCGCTGCACAGCCGCTCCTAAAAGCAACTAAAATGCGACACCTTATTGAAATGGATTCGGTATTCTCTCAGAAGAGGTCAAGGAATGCCTCCACTAAGAAATCTAAAGATCCTGAGAAGACTAGCCGCCGTTTCAGATCTGCTTCTGAGCACGGCCGGCTAAAGCAAGATGGCGCCGGAGCGTTCTCTGAGGACTCCACGAGCCCCCGGCCTGCATCGGACAGAGATGACTCCCGATCCTCACCATCGATCACAGGCAAGACTGCACAATTACCAGTGGAAACCCCTGCCAGAAACCCTAACCACAAGGGAATACATCCACTCACCCTCGGCGACGCAATGGGCAGACGGGGAGACAAAGGCCCGAGACATGCCGTATCAGGAGAAGGCGGTGTCACGGAGGAGACGCATGGGCCCGAACACCAACAGGCCGCAAACGCCGCAGACCTCAGCCCAAGCACATCGGGTGGGCAACTGTCGGATCACAGCCCAGGGGAAGACAAATCCCCATCAGCAAGCCCCTAAAACAACGCTCCAAACTTGGGCCTACTGAAAACTCCGACCACACAGACATAGTGAGTACAGATTCTACCACTACATCTGACTTTGCTAATTTTCAAACTCATGACAAACAATTGTCTCCGGACCTGTTAAGGGACATGCTATTAACCCTCAGGTCATCCATTAACGCAGATTTTAAAGGCCATAACGCCATTTCACAATGCATTAGCGGAAATAGGCGACAGAGTTTCTCACATCGAAAACAAAATGGGGGAATTTGCCTCATCACAAAATGAGGTTATTGACAAGCATAACGATATGGAAGAGCAACTGGAGTCCCTCCAAGCCAAAGTCATAGACTTAGAGGACAGAAGTAGGCGCAATAATATAAAATTCAGAGGTATCCCAGAATCTGTTGGCAACCATGCTTTAACATCCTATATATCTGATCTGGTCAAGTTCCTCATCCCAGACATAAAAGATTTTGAGATCTCCATTGATAGAGCACACAGACTTGTGAAGCCTGCGTTTCTACATAAAGATGTCCCAAGAGACGTTTTGGCTAGGTTCACATTCTTTCACATCAAAGAACAGATCCTTAAAGAAATGAGAAAAGAACCAGCCCTCCCTGAGAAATTCGCAAATATCAAACTATTCACGGATCTGTCTGCTGCAACAATTAAGGCTAGAAGAGATTTTGTGATCGTTACAAGAACCCTCATAGCAAACAACATTACTTATAGATGGGGATTCCCCGTAAAACTGTTGGTTATGAAAGATGGAACTGTACACGTATTCAAGTCTCCCCAAGCAGCTCTTGAGATACTCCAGGATTGGAATCTAAATATCCCTCCATCATCTGTCGAGCTCAAGGAGAACGCAAGGAGTCGTCAAGCAAGCAAACCTTCTCGAGACAACCCCAATACAAGATTCAGGGAATCTCCTCCTGACCCAAGAGAGGACACTTGAAATCAATATGGAGCTGGCCTGTTGCCCGGGGCCATCTCACACTTGCCACATCTGATTTCCCCACTAATATAAGATGATTTTTAATCATCATTGTCTTGATGCTCCAGATACAATGGAGCATAACCCCATTTTCATTTCTGTTGTTTATGTTCTATACCTGTTAGTAATTGATGTTTCTTGCAGAGCTCCTGATTTATTTGCTGAGGATACCCATGTTATATCCTTCACGATAACTAATGCAATTTATGGCGGTGATCCTGGTGGAGGCCCATTGGTGAGTGACCTGAAGAGATTACTAAGCATTACATTTCCTATCATGATGGCTATCACATTGACCTCTCTTAATGTCAGGGGACTAAACTCCCGTTTAGGAGACATTTAATGTGGAAAGAGGCTATTACACAAAAGACAGATATCTTGTTTGCGCAAGAGACCCATATCTCTTTAACAAATCCTCCACCCATTAAACACAGGCTGTTCCCGACCATAGTCCAAACATCTTTCCAGAAAAAAAGAGAGGTGTTTTGATTGCCTTCAGGAACACTCTGTCAGTGACCATAGAGCACCAATGGTTAGACCCCCAAAGCAGATGCATCATACTAGTAGTAAATATAGATGATAAATATTTCACACTAGTGAACGTTTATGCACCAAATGAAAAGCAGACTAGTTTTTTTAAGAAAATCCTACGTAGGATAGAAAAGATAAAAAAAGGTAACCTAATAATAGGAGGTGACTTTAATGCTGTACTTGACTCACATCTTGACACTACCCACAAAGATAGATGCAGAGACAAAGCTTTTCAAAAACTGATAGAAGACTCAGAACTATATGATATTTGGAGGCTCTGTCATGTAATGGAAAGGGACTATACCCACCACTCAATCAGAAACCAATCCTACTCACGCATTGACTTTTTCTTACTTGATAAACACCTGATCGACCATACGACAAAAACCTCAATTGGCCATATTACTTGGACCGATCACGCACCAGTTAATATCACAGTCACACTGACTAACAGAGGCAAAAATGACTATATATGGAGAGTTAATGCACATATCTTGGCAAATGTTAAATGGTCCAGTATAATTGAGGAGGAAATTAAGGAATACTTTAAAATCAATGACACTCCAGATGCATCTCCCTTCTCAATATGGAGTGCTCACAAAGCAAAAATTAGGGGCTCATTCATAGCCCTTGGATCGCATCTTAAAAACAAAGGGATAGAGAAATAAACGATACCCTAGCCAAGATTAAATCCCTAGAGACCACTAACAAAACTTCTCCAAGCTACCAAGTTACCTTGGAACTACAGAAAGCTAGACTGTCACTTCATAACCTATTACTATACAAATATGAAAAACACTTCGCCAAGCAAAAACTAATTTCTACTCCCAAGACAACAAAGCTGGTGCACTTCTAGCCAAAAAGCTGAAAACACAATTTCTTAGATCCAAAATAAAACAGATACTTCATCCTGTCACAAAACAAATTAAACTTGCCCCCAGAGATATTGCAAACTCTTTCAAAGACTACTACCAGTCTTTATACAATTTAACGACGACCACCCCAACTACCCTCAATAAACAGCTAATTAATTCCTATCTTCAAAAACTCAACCTGCCCAAGATTAGTGAACAACACTTGATGTACCTTAATCAACCCATCTCGACCACGGAGATAGCTGAAGTTATTAACTCATCGCCTACTTTAAAATCCCTGGCCCAGATGGTTACACCGCCGAATACTATAAGAAATTTAAAAACCTCCTACTCCCATATCTATTCAAAATTTTTAACCTGGCCTTCACTACAGGAAATTTCCCCAAAGACATGTTGAGAGCAACGATCGTAACGATTCCTAAGCCAGGGAAAACCACTCCCTCGTTACTAACTTCAGACCTATCTCTCTACTAAACGTAGATGTCAAAATGTATGCCGCGATACTGGCCAAAAGATTTCAAAATATTCTCCCCAAAATCATACACAATGACCAAGTGGGCTTCTTGAAAGGAAGGCAGGGCCCAGATAACACCAGAAGGATGGTGGCACTGCTCCAATATTGCGAGAAAATGAAAATCCCATCAATATTCCTTACGATTGATGCTGAAAAAGCATTTGACCGTATTAACTGGGATTATGCCTTTGCGGTACTTAAAGAATTTGGTATCACGGGTGACATTTTCTCGGGTATCGGCGCACTGTACAGCAACCCTTCGGCTCATGTGTACACCAACAGTGTTTTTCTGAAGACTTCAACATTACCAATGGCACTCGCCAAGGATGCCCCTTCTCTCCCTTGTTATTTGTGATGGCAATGGAGCCACTGGCCATACATATTAGACAAGACCCGGATATAAAAGGAATTTGCGTCGGCCACTCAGAATACAAACTAGCACTCTATGCAGATGACATTATTCTAACACTTTCTGACCCCATAAAATCATTATCTGCCTTCTTTAAAGCCACCAATTTTTTTAGCCAACTCTCATTTTATAAAATTAATCAAGATAAATCACAAGCACTGCCTGTCCATATACCACCCTCCCTCCTTCATAAACTTCGATCCGACTTTCCTCTTGACTGGCAAGCCTCGGAAATCATCTACTTAGGCATCCAGTTGACCTTCCCTACATCTAAACTATTTCAAGCAAATTATCCGAAGATAGCTTCCACTATTGCAAAGGAGTTAAAGGAGCACTCCAAGGTTCTGATTTCGTGGTTAGGCAGGATAGCAGCATACAAGATGTTAATGTTGCCCAGAATGCTATATCTCTTCAGGTCACTCCCAATTGAAGTGCCATTATCTTACTTCGCTGAGGTCAATGCCAAACTTAGGTCCTATGTGTGGAGTGAGAGGAAACCCAGAGTAACGTATAAAACTATTATTCAACACCGTTCCAAAGGTGGACTGGGGGTTCCCATATCCAGTTTTACTACTACGCGGCCCTACTAGACCAGATGATACACTGGTGGACCGATAATCCTGAGAAAATATGGGTCAAAATTGAAAAAGGCATATGTAACATTTCTACATTTAAAACTAGAATGTTGTCCATACTCTGGGGTTCCCTCTTCCTAAACCACCGATTGGCTCGGTTGCCATTTCGGATGATATATGGAGAATTTTCTTGCAACAAACGAAAGGCTGCATAGGTTATAACCTTAGGGATATCAATCTAGAAGTACTAAATGATCTCACTACCATGATTCCAAACAAAAGATGGAACGATTTGGGAATTACCTCCTTACAAGACTTCTTTAGTGGGGGTGCTGATGCCCTTCGTGGAGCTGAAACAAAAATTTAACCTACATAGGGATGACTTTTATAGATATCTGAACGTCAAACACTTGGTTAACACATTTAGCATAACCAATACCCCCTCGTCTCCATATGGGGCATCAGTCGAATCCCTATTTAAACAAAGAAAAGGAATAAGAAGGTTTTATAACCTACTGATTGACTCTCAGAGACAAAATACTAATTCATATATGCTTAAGTGGAACTCCGACTTGAACATTACCATAAATCTAGAGGATTGGACTAAATCTTTTCGATAATATATAGGTACTTTCACAACATAGGGCATAGAGAAGCTTTGCTTAAGACACGTTATAGGTGGTATTATACCCCTAATAGATTACACCTGATGAATCCCTCACATCCGGATAGGTGTTGGAGGAAATGTGGGAACAAGGGTACTTTGCTTCATGTTCTATGGGAATGCCCTGTAATAGTGCCCTTATGGTCTGCTGTTTCGGTTTTACTAAAAGATGTCTTAGGATTTGAGGTGCCCCTTTCCCTCAACTAGCTCTGCTGTTGATTGACTTAGAAAAATTCCCAGAAGACATACGCTCAATTATAGCCCATATTCTGATGGCCACCAAGCTCGTAATTACGAGACATTGGAACTCGACTGATACCCCACACATAGCGGAAATTTGGCAATCAGTCAATAAAACATGTGCCTTTGAAAGAATCATAGCAAACATACAGTTCTCCACAACCAGATTCCACCACAGATGGGATCACTGGCTGCATAGCAAATATATATGTATGTGAAAATGGTATCTATCATTTAGGAGCTCTGCACTTTACATGTTCTTTGTGTTATCCCTGTTTGATACTCTCCCGATTGGCATATTTTGTACGTATCAACATTATACACATATATAGCTCTTTTATATTGATGTACTATTTTGTCTTGCTACAACAATTTATATAACATCATGACTTTGCAACAAACTAGACTTAAAACTAATGTTGAATGTACTTAACTACTGTCAAGCATGTTGACTTTGTCTATTCTTCCTGCTTTCTTACTCTTTGTATAAAAATTTCTTTTAAAACTTCTCAATAAACATATATTTGAGGAAAATAAGAAAATAACGCCATATCAGCATGGCTTCATGAGGGATTGGTCATGCCAAACGAATTGAATCAGTTTCTATGAGGAGGTAAGTTCTAGACTTGACAGCGGCAAATCAATGGATGTCGTATATCTGGACTTCTCCAAAGCATTTGACACTGTACCTCATAAAAGATTGGTATATAAAATGAGGATGCTCGGACTAGGAGAAAATGTCTGTAATGGGTAAGTAACTGGCTGAGTGATAAAACAGGGGGTGGTTATGAACGGTACACACTCAGATTGGGTCACTGTCACTAGTGGGGTACCTCAGGGGTCCGTATTGGGCCCTATTCTCTTCAATATATTTTTAGTTTTCTGCTACAGAGAGATCTGGATAGATTGGAGGCTTGGGCAGAGAAATGGCAAATGAGGTTTAACACTGACAAATGTAAACTTATGCACAAGGGAAGGAATAATGCAAGTCACCCGTACATACTAAATGGTAAAACACTTGGTAACACTGACATGGAAAAGGATCTAGGAATTTTAATAAACAGCAAACTAAGCTGTAAAAACTAGTGTCAGGCAGCTACTGCCAAGGCCAATAAGATAATGGGTTGCATCAAAAGGGGCCTAGATGAGAACATAGTCCTACCACTTTACAAATCACTAGTCAGACCACACATGGAGTACTGTGTACAGTTCTGGGCTCCTGTGAACAAGGCAGAGGAGGGCAAATAAGTAATAACTGGAATGGGGCAACTACAGTACCCTGAAAGATTATCAAATTAGGGTTATTTACCTTAGAAAAAATACGACTGAGGGGAGATCTAATATCTATGTATAAATATATCAGGAGTCAGTACAGAGATTTCTCCCATCATCTATTTATCCCCAGGACTGTGACAAGGGGACATCCTCTGTGTCTGGAGGAAAGAAGGTTTGTACACAAACATAGAAAAGGATTATTTACGGTAAGAGCAGTGAGACTATGGAAATCTCTGCCTGAGGAGGTGGTGATGGAGAGTACAATAAAGGAATTCAAGAGGGGCCTGGATGTATTTCTGGAGTGTAATAATATTACAGGGTATAGCTACTAGAGATGGGTCGTTGATCCAGGGAGTTATTCTGATTGCCTGATTGGAGTCGGGAAGGAATTTTTTCGGTCTTATATACTATGTTACTATGTTACTATGTACGGGAAGTGATCCCTGACATAGAACGTTCTATCTTAGAGAAGATACCTGAAACCACCAAACTTTCTCCGGGTTTCTTTTTAATAAGACCTCATATCAGAGCTGTATGTGGGGAGCTGCAAGAGAAGTACTGCCTCCAAAGGCCCCTGACGGAATTTGAGAAACTTGTCCTATCATCGATGGCCAGTTTAAAGAAAATCTCGAAGCTTTATCTCTTGGCGGGAGGCCAGGTTGAATCTTTAAAGCCACTATATCTCCGAGAATGGGAGAATAAAATAGGTACGGTCTTAGCGGATAAGGAGGTCAAACGGATACTGGCCTATTCATATGGGTTTTCTCCCTGTATCCGGCTGCAGAAAAACCACTTTAAATTGCTTTCGCGGTGGTACAGGACCCCCGAATTTCTCTTCAAAAGAGGCCTGGCCCCTAGCCAGAGGTGTTGGAGATGTGGAAGTGGGGTGGGCTCCCTGTCACACATCTGGTGGAGCTGCCCTCTGATTACAACTTACTGGGGAGAGGTGGAAGCGCTATTCCAAAAACTGACAACTCCAGACTTTAAGGTCACATTGGAAATGGTAGTATTATCCCTACCTACTTCTTATTACTCCCCTTCCAAAAGGAATTTGACATCACATCTTCTCTCGGCTGCCAAAATGGTCATCCCTCTGCATTTGTTAGACACTAACCCCCCTTATATACAAGAATGGAAAGCAAAAGTGAACCAGATCTGTCAATTTAAAGAAATTACTAGTTGGATCAATAGAACTCATAACAGATTCTTAAAAATATGGCAGCCTTGGCAATCCCTGGCGGAGGTGAACCCTGGTTGAGGACGAGAGGACCGTAGATGGTGGCCACACAAGTATTATAGCTTGTAAGCCCCCCCCCTCCCCCCTTGCATTCCCTGTTCCCCCCCCCTCCCCCCACGTCCTTCTCTCTCTCTCTTCTTCGCTCTGTCTCTTTTCTCTGTTCTCCCTTCTTTCTTTCTTCTTCTTCCTTTCGAGACGGTGTACAGCAATTGCAAACTGTGAACCTGATCTGAAATGTTTGCTGTTATCTTCTTTGTTCAACGAATATATCTGGCAGAGCCAATTACTGATGTCTGATAACATGTATCAATGTCATATGCCACTTTATGTATGTACCAAGACATCTCTTTGTTTTGAAAAATCTGAAAATTGAAAAATAAAGAATTTACAAAGAAAAAAGAAAAACATCTTCTGTCACTGTCATTACCTCTAGGAAAAGAACTGGGAAGTTTGCAAGGGCCATGTGAGATAATGAATCTCTTGACTTTAGGGTCAGAAATAGTCACAGGATAATTAGCCCTCTCAGTGACATACTTCTCAGAAACAGCTACATCTAAAATGTTGCTGGCAGAAGAGCTTGCAGCCTCACTGGTAATAACGCTATGAACTGGCTGATCTTCGGTACGGTCTTGTACTAGGTGATATCCCTAGCACATTCAATGTCTCCACCTTCTTCTAGTACATTACATTCTTCAAAAGAAGACAGGCTGGACTGGACACCCTCCTCTATTTGGGCACCAGCGACATTTACATCAGTGGGTTCTAAAGTCTTCTCTGCAGCTGATGCTATGTCAGTATGGGCAGAATATGTGCTAGACTGGGCAGCACCCTCCTCTACCTGCGCTCCTGCGACATTTACATGAGCGGGTTCTAATGTTGTCTTCTCTGCAGCTGATGCTATGTCAGTATGGGCAGAAGATGTGCTGGACTGGGCACCACCCTCCTCTACCTGGGCTCCTGCGACATTTACATCAGCGGGTTCTAATGTTGTCTTCTCTGCAGCTGATGCTATGTCAGTATGGGCAGAAGATGTGCTGGACTGGGCACCACCCTCCTCTACCTGGGCTCCTGCGACATTTACATCAGCGGGTTCTAATGTTGTCTTCTCTGCAGCTGATGCTATGTCAGTATGGGCAGAAGATGTGCTGGACTGGGCACCACCCTCCTCTACCTGGGCTCCTGCGACATTTACATCAGCGGGTTCTAATGTTGTCTTCTCTGCAGCTGATGCTATGTCAGTAGGGGCACTAGAGCTTTCACCCATACATTTAGAAGCAGAAAAGTAGCTACTAATTCTAGACATTTTTGACTCTTCAGTTCCTCTTACCTCCTCTCTTTACGCTTCTGAACACCGCTCAGATGTTGATAGGTTGACATATCGAGGGATTTATGTGGCTTTTGCAACCTGTCTGTAAAAATATTATGTGATATTTTTATGCAAAATGCCACCAACACAACTTACAGTACTTTGCACTCCCCACATATTCTTACATGTACATTTAAACTCTACATAAGTTATCAGATAACTTTCTAGAACAGGGATCAGCAACCTTCGGCACTCCAGCTGCTTTGAAACTACAACTCCTAGCATGCAAGCTTACTTGGCTGTTCTTTTAACTCCCACAGAAGTGAAAGGAGGATTTTAGGAGTTGTGGTTTCAGAACAGCTGGGTTGCCATAGATTGCTGATTCCTGTCCTAGAATATGATATTATTTGCATAAATATTAAGAATAACACTATATCAGACCATTGTCTTATACATGGCATTTATCACCAGTTATCTCTCTGCAATACACTATATCTTCCACTCTTCTCCTTGATCAAATAAGAGTATGACTCACTCACCCCCATCACCTCTATAGACCTGCTATCTGTAATCTGACCTCAATGTCTATTGTGTTTACAACAGTGAGAAAAGCAGATTTCTATCATAAATGGTAACAGTAAAGGCTCTGATAGCGGGAGAGGCATTGTTCTCAGATAAGATATATCCCAAACATTCTAAGATTTGTTTGCACCAGCCAAGTACAAGTAAGGCTTCTTTCACACTTGCGTTGTGAAGATCCGGCGTGCACTTCCGTCGCCGGAAGTGCACGCCAGATCCGGCACAACGCAAGTGAACTGAAAGCATTTGAAGACTGATCAGTCTTCAAAATGCTTTCAGTGTTACTATGGCAGCCAGGATGCTACTAGCGTCCTGGTTGCCATAGTAGCAGTGGGGAACGGGGGAGCGGCATACTTACATTCCGTGCGGCTCCCGGGGCGCTCCTGAATGACGTCAGAGCGCCCCGCGCCCATGGATCACGTGATCCACGCGATCACGTGATCTATGCACTGGGGCGCCCTGACATCATCCTGGAGCGTCCCGGGAGCCGCACGGAATGTAAGTATGCCGCTCCCGCCTCCTCTACTTCTACTATGGCAACCAGGACTTTAGCGTCCTGGCTGCCATAGTAACCATTGACAAAAAGCTAAACGTCGGATCCGGCGGAAACGACGTTTAGCTAAGGGCCGGATCCGGACTAATGCCTTTCAATGGGCATTAATTCCGGATCCGTCCTTCCGGCATGCTTTCAGGATTTTTGGCCGGAGCAAAATCCGCAGCATTCTGCGGATTTTGCTGCGGTCAAAAAACGTGTCAGTACTGAACTGAGGACATCCTGATGCATCTTGAACGGATTTCTCTCCATTCAGGATGCATGGGGATAATCCTGATCAGTCGCTTTCCGTCCTAAGGACCCGAGGACGAATCTCTAGGACGGAAAGCTAAAACGCTAGTGTGAAAGAGGCCTTAGGCTATTTTCACACTGGCGTTTTGGTTTCCTTTTGTGAGATCCATTCAGAGATTTCACAAGCGGTCCAAGGCGGATCAGTTTTGCCTTAATGCACTCTGAATGGATAAGGATCCGCTCAGAATGCATCAGTTTGGCTCCGTTCTACTTCCATTCCGCTTTGGAGGCGGACACCAAAACGCTGCTTGGAACATTTTAGCATTTTGGTGTGCGTCTGACGAAACTGAGCCAAATGGATCTGTCCTGGCACACAATGTAAGTCAATGGTGATGGATACGTTTTCACTAACACAATATGGCACAATATAAAACAGATCTGCCCCCCATTGACTTTCAATGGTGTTCAAGAGGGATCCGTTTTGGCTATGTTAAAGATAATACAAATGGATCCATTCTGAATAGATGCATGCGGCTGTATTATCTGAACGGATGCACGCGGTTGTATTATCTGAAAGGATGCACACCAAACGCGAGTGTGAAAGTAGCCTTATAGGAAAAGTTACTGACCATAAAATGCTGAATTTACACAGCCCGATACAGTACATGATTATTGAGAAATAACAATTCCCTCACAACAACCCTTGCTCGTTAATGAAGATGAAGCGCAGCACTCACAGACATGCACAGGATCCGCTCATGTAAAAGACCCCTTACATGCTCAGATTATCAGTAACAAACATCTCGTCTTGGGAGACTTCGGTCAATAACTTCGGTATTTCATTATTTAACTTAAAACAGATTTTAAACAGGTATCTGAAGTTGGCTTAAGAACCAAGGTACCAGTCAGTACCGAAACTGACTTCTGATACCCATTTTAAAATCTGTTTTAAAAAAACGCAAAACACTGATTCTGCCCTAGGGCGTGCCATCCTTTATTTTTGGCTCCTGCAGAAATTTCCTATCCTTGCCCATGGAACCGCCATCCCGACATACAGGCATGTAATGCACTTTGTGTCATTTCCATTTTTTGCCAGGCCCATTGTAGTGAATGGTTATACATACAGGCCAAAAAAACAAAACAAATGGACATGGGTTATCAGTTTCACAAAAGCAGATCCTTTCCTTACAGGGGTTTTCAGTTTTTTTTCTATTGATGACTCATTCTCAAGATAGGTCATCAATGTCAGATTAGCGTGGATCCAACACCAGCCCCAATCCCGCCCCCCCCACCGCCGATTAGCTGTTTGAAGAGAAAGCAGCGCTCATACAAGCACTGCCTTCTCCTCATTGTTTGCCTGCTTGCCCTCACCACTGCATTCACTTCAATGGGACAGCTCCTTCCTGTCCAAGTGAGTAATAGGGTAATGTCCCATAGAAGTGAATGGGGATGCCATAGTTGCAATTACACTGCTCTTCACTGCAGTCAGTAAGCAGGTTAACAATGAGGAGAAGGCAGCCCCCTCCCCCCACCGATCTGGATAGGTCATGAATAAAAAAAAAGACAAAGCTTTTAAGAAGATTCTCTTAGTAGTCTGCTGCTGCCCTCCTCCAACACCCTGCACATTCCAAGTCCAACTCGGTGTAGCTTGGCGGCCAGTGCGGGATGCCACCGAAGTCCACCCTTCTCCTCCTCCAATTTTACTAAGATGTAGAGGCTGAGAAGGAGACACAGTACTGAAGCCAGCCGTACTGACCCTTGTTGGGATCTTTCTCACTGGACTGCAGTCTTCACTGACGTGCTCTTCAAGTTCTGCCAACGCACTGCTCCAAGCAATGAAATCTAGAAGGTAGAAAAAAAAATATTTTGTAATATACTATTAGCCCAAAAGGTAGAAAATGTAAGATGAGGGTAAAAAAATCTTCGAATCCTATACATGACCTGAGCAGTGCGCTTGGCTATTTTCAGTTTTGGTGTTTCGTTATAGAGAAAAGTGTGGGCCCCACAGGTGGGACCCGCACCTAACTGACATTGGTGGCATTTTGTAGCAAGTATTACACAACCCCTTTAATACTTAATTTATTTATTTTATTCCCTTCTTTTGCCTCCAAGATCAGGAACTTTTTAATTTACATAGTCATTTTTTTCAATACGGGCTTCTGGTAATGCTCCGGATCCCCCGTAGTGAATAACAGGAGGCTGCTTCACAATATTTCCTAAGGAGCCCCTGTCTGTAGCCGGGCTCGATAGGAAACTAGTAAAATCATTATAGACTCCAATGCCAGTCAACTGCAAAAAGCTTTTAGGGGTCCGAAAATGGCAAAAAAAAAATGTTTAGCATTTTTTATTTTCTTCCAGTATCAAAACGCAAGAACAACTATACATATGTGGTATCCACAGATTTATACTGACCTGGAAAATCAAGATCACAAGTGGAAAAAAAAATCCCTGTAAAACTGCGGCAAAGTTTTTTTCAACTTCCCACTACATTTTATGCAATATTAAATCGTTGTGTTGGAAAGTAAAACTTGTTCTGCTAAAAACAAGCCCTCATACAGCTATGTGAATGGAAAAATAAAAAAGATGAAGGCTCTGGGAAGGCGGGGGGCACAAAACGAAAATGCAAAAAGAAAAAAGCCTCTGGGGTAGAAGGGGTAAAAATAAAACCTTTGAGGAAAAAACTTTTTCATATTTCTGTCTACATATTTCTGTCTACAGAGCTTTACGAGGGCTTTTTTGGGGTGAACTGCAGTTTTTATTGGTACCATTTTTGGGGTGTGAGCCATATGTCTCGGAGCGGCATTGATTGTGTGCACAGGAGCGCACAGCATCATAGGTTATGTGTGCGTTGGGCTGTGCGCTAGACTACTGTCCCATATTCATACATTTTAGTAATCTATGATGCTGTGCGCTCCCGTGCACACAATCAATGTAGCTCCAGGACATATGGCCCGCTCAAGGACTGAATGTCTCAGAGGGCATATGGTCGTGTGCATGGGCCCTTATTAAAAAAAAATTTGTTTGGTGCGTGTGTGTGCAGCATACGGGTAGGTTACCCGACACTGCTATATTTTAATGTGTATCTCCCTTTAAGAAAGGTAGGCCTGTAGCAGGCAATTCATATTCCAGCCAGCAGAGGGAGCCCCCAGTTTAGTATAAATAGGCCAGGGCCTAGCCTAGGGAAGGGAGTTGGAAGTTCCAGTTCAGAGTCAGTTCTGAGAAGATTCAGGACTCAGTAACTGAGTGCAGAGATTGCACCACAGGTGTGGAGGATCATTCCCATCCAGTCTTCCAGGTCAAGTATACCTGAGGTACTCCAAGTAAGAGCCTGTCACTAGCAAGTGGGACAGAGAGTGGGTTGCCCTGCACTACAAAGCCCAGCATACCTAAAGCTACACTACTGACCCCCTGGTACACTGCATCGCTCTTTTGGCGTCACGAACAGGATCGCATGCTTCTGGAGTGCAGAGGAGTGTGAACTGTGTGCTTTAACTATTCCACCACCGTATTGCAAGTACTGTACCCCTTATTTCCAAGCTTGTGGATTACAATTTATTAACTTTTCAATGCCCCTGCTTGCTGTCAGGGAATGGTGACCAAGATAGCCACCGGCCGCATGGAGTAAAGTTTCCCGCGCTGCTGAGGACCTTCGTGGGCGGATCCCTCCAAAGACGCGGAAAATCCCGCCCCTCTTCGTCATCGTACGCACCGCCGCGGCCCTGCTTCTTCTACGTCAGCAACGTTACCGCGTACACAGGACGTCTGGAGTCTCGCGGGCCTACGCAACCCCTGCGATACCGGTAAGGACTTGTCACCGAAGGGAAGGGGATTGTACCGGCCCCTTTAGTCGCCAGCGGCCACACATCTTAATAAGCTAACATGTCAGAGCCGGGAGTTCCCGAGCGGCCGGCCCCCAGCATGATGCCCTTTACTATGCCGTACTATTTTGGGGCCCCATGGTTTCCCCGCTATAAAGGGGAGGCCCATACCTTAAGAGACTTTAAAGAGAAGTTGCTGGCATTATTCAAACTGTACCCCATAAATGCCGAACAGCAGATGGAAATCCTGCTAGCACAACTGGAGGGAGCTGCCCGCAGAGAGCAAATATTCACCCGCCTCAGGGCCACTTTTGAAACAAGGACTGCCTCAGAGACAAAGATGCACTTCTTTGGCAAAAAACAGAAGTCTGGTGAGTCCCTCCGTGACTATGCCCTATCACTTCAGGAGGCTTTGGGGGCTGTAATCCAGATAGATCCCAGGGAGGCTGATAATCAGGACCAGACCCTGAGGGAGCAATTTATCGCGGGGGTGTCTAGTGAGCAAATATGGGCTCAATTAAAAATGCTGTCAGCCCAGCACCCTAGCAGTACCTTTCTGGATTTTAAAGAGCTGGCTATAAGAATTCTGGGGTCAACAGTGTCTACGGAGTTGAGCACCCCACCTGAGTCACCAGCCTGCAGGCCAAAACCGCCTATCCCTAACCAGGCTGGGGCCGGCCAAGCTGTTCAAGCTTCAGCTACTGATACTATTGCCATGCTGACGGAACAGGTAAACCATCTCACTAAAAGTTTAGAGAAAGTGTGCAGAAAGATAGAGGAATGGGAAAAACCCCTAATGTCAGAGGAAGAGTTCCTGTCACCTCCTAAGCCATTCCCACCTCCATACCAAGAGACTCACCCCAGGGATCCTGGGAGGCGTAATAGAGATCGTTCCAAAGACCGCAAACGCCCCGTGTGTAAATACTGTAAGAAGGTGGGACACACAGAATCCACGTGCTGGCAGTTAAACGGGCTACCCTCGAGGCTGAGGACCGCCCCTCGGGAGGTAGAACAATAGGTCCAAAGGATCCAAGTTGGATGCCCCGGTATGTAGGATCCCGTCCTAAAATCAATATAGAGATCAACGGGGTCCCCTTTGAAGCCCTACTAGATACTGGGTCCCAGGTCACTACCATTCAGCTGCCCACATTTGAAAAATTCTGGGACACCAACCAGTTAACCCAGCCGCCTGAATCCTGGGTGGAGATTATCGCAAGCAATGGCAAACCAGTAAAGATTCATGGGTACTGGGAACCCACTCTGCAGGTGGGAGAAGCAACCTTGCCGCAACAAGGTGTGATAGTGGTACAGGCCGGAGATAGAGGGGGTCATCCTGTAATTGTAGGAACCAATGTCTTTAAAAACTGTTACCCTGAGGTGCTTGAAGCGCTGCACCAGACTCTGCCTACTGCTCCATCTGCATTCAAGAGAGCCATCCAAAAGACTATCAGTGTACTGTGTGCTCAGCAGAGGTTTGCTAATGAGAAAAGGGAGATCTGTACTGCCAGGATCCGTGATAATAGGCCGGTGACTCTGCTGCCAAACTCTCAAACCCTCCTGTGGTGTCGTGCCGTTCTTGGAGTCCAGGGCCAAGACTATCCAGCCCTGGTGGAGCCTATCCAGATGGAGAACTATCCTTATGTGAGAGCTGCCAAGTGCCTGGTGACCGTCTCCCAAGGTAAAGTACCTGTCCGTCTGATTAACCTCAGTGATCATCCTGTTGCGCTTACTAAACATTGCCCTGTTGCCCAGCTTTCCCAGGTATTCTTCCAGGATGTCATCCGCCTGCCTGTCACCGAGAAGCCGCCAGCTGCCGCTCGAGGACATCTTCCTGTGAGCGACTCACAAGTGCCCTGGTGGGAAGAGCTCCATGTTGGGAACGAAGCTACCCCCCAACATCAACGAGAAGGGATCCTACAGCTTGTCAAAGAGCACCAACAGGCCTTCAGTAAACATGCTACTGATTATGGAGAGGTCAGTGCCATACAACACACCATACCTACTGGCTCTCATCCTCCTATCAAGGAGAGATATAGACCCCTACCGCCGACTTCATATCAGACTGTAAAAGAAATGATCCAAGAGATGAAAGACTCTAATGTAATCCGGGACAGCCGTAGTCCGTGGGCTGCACCCCTGGTCCTTGTAAAGAAAAAGGATGGTGGTATCCGTTTCTGTGTGGATTATAGAAAAATTAACCAAATAACCCACAAAGATGCATACCCACTGCCCCGCATTGAGGAGTCACTAACTGCTCTGGGCTCCTCCGCTTATTTCTCCACATTGGACTTGACCAGTGGCTACTGGCAAGTACCCATGGCTCCCGAGGATAGGGAAAAGACAGCTTTCACCACTCCCATGGGCCTGTTTGAATTCAATTGTATGCCGTTCGGGCTATGTAATGCCCCAGGGACTTTCCAGAGACTAATGGAGCGGTGTTTGGGCCACAAAAACTTTGAAACAGTGCTGCTGTATCTAGATGATGTCATTGTATACTCAAAAACATATGAGGACCATCTGAAACATTTAGCAGAAGTATTTGAAATCCTCGTCAAATATGGCTTGAAAGTAAAGCCATCTAAGTGTCACTTGCTCAAACCTGCAGTAAAATACCTGGGGCATGTGGTAAGCGCAGAGGGCGTGCAGCCTGACCCTGATAAGCTAGCGGCTGTCCGTAAGAGGTGAGGAGTTTCCTTAGCTTTGCAGGCTACTATAGACGTTTTATCCCCCATTTTGCTCAAATAGCTGATCCTATCCAGGAACTCCTGAGGGGGCAACCCAAGAAAATTCCTAGAACTCCTGTGCCCATTGAGTGGAATGAGGAAAGAGAAATAGCGTTCCAATTGTTAAAAAAGAAACTGACCGAGCCTCCTGTGTTAGGTTACCCAGACTACAGCAAACCATTCCATCTTTATACCGATGCTAGCAAGCGAGGCCTGGGAGCTGTGTTGGCCCAGATCCAAGAGGGAAAAGAGAGAATGATAGCTTATGCAAGCCGCTCCCTGAAAGGGGCTGAGAAAAATGATCAGAATTATAGTTCCTTCAAACTAGAGTTCCTGGGATTGGTGTGGGCAGTGACGGAGAAATTCAAAGACTATCTAGCCGCCACCCCGTTCATTGCATTCACCGACAATAACCCTCTGGCGCATCTAAATACAGCTAAATTAGGAGCCTTGGAGCAGAGATGGGCCTCCCGCCTCGCCAACTATGATTTCTCGGTAAAATACCGTGCTGGGCGTACTAATGACAATGCTGATGCTTTATCCAGACTTCCCACAGAGACAGCTCCTGATGATGGGCGGGATGCTTGGGAAAATGTAGAAATGCCGGCTTTCTATAACAAATTTGCTCAACAGGATCATGCTCAAGCTACCAATGACAGGGCCGCAGCCCCTTCATTCTCCAGTAAGCCTGAGCCCAAAGAGGAAAGGTGGGTGAAATTACAGTCTGAAAGTAGAGTGCTGGGCGAGTTGTTGGATTTTATTACCAGTGGCAGAGCCCCCGAGAGAATTAGACGTAAGATTGCAGATCCAGAGCTCACCAAACTGTGGAGACAGCGCCATCAGCTCTTCATACAAAAGGGCCTATTACTACGGAGAAGCCTAGACCCAGTATCCAATGAAAGAGTGCATTAGATTCTCATACCCCGACGAGATGCAGGTATGGTGTTGGAAATGTACCACAATCAATCCGGTCATTTTGGGGTCCAAAAGACTGAGGCTAATATCCGCCAGCGGTTTTATTGGGTTGGCATGAGAGAGGACATTGAGAGATGGTGTCGTGTATAGCCTGTGCCTTAAAACGAAGTGAGCACCACGACCAGAGGGCACCACTGCGCCCCATTGTAAGTACCCGTCCTCTTGAACTTGTCGCCATTGATCATGTGAAGTTGGAGCCTAGTCGCTCAGGGTATGCTTATGCCATGACTATTATCGATCACTTCACCAAGTTTGTCGTAGCAGTGCCTGTGAGAGACCAGATGGCCAAGACTACCGCCGAACTGTTCTGGAACAGTGTTCCTGTTCCTCCTGCCCTACGGATGTCCAGAAAAGATCCTCACCGACCAAGGGCCTGCTTTTGAGTCCCATCTGTTACATGAACTGTGCCGCTTACACAACTGTAAGAAAATCCGGACAACAGCCTACCATCCTCAAGGTAACGGACTGTGTGAAAAAATGAATCAGACCTTGATAGAGATGCTGAGGGCCGTGCCTCCTGAAACCAGAGGGGATTGGCCTAATCTGTTGCCACAGCTCATGTACACGTACAACAATACCATCCAGTGCCTGCCGATCACTCCTTGGACATACACGTACCTGATTGCATCAACCCGTTACCTAACGCCGACTGGGTTGCTGAGCACCAAAGGCGATTGAATACGGCCAAAGCCATTGTTCAGGAACGTATGGATTATGCTAGAGACCGACAGCAGAGAGACTATGATCAAGTAGCCCATGCAGAACCCTTGACAATAGGAAATGTGGTGTGGTTGAAAAACAACCACCGTACAAGTAAACTGGACAGTAAATGGGAGCAGATTCCCTATGTTGTCACTGCAATCCCAAATGCTGGGACCCACACTTATGAGATTACCCGAGAAGGCAGGTGATCCTAAATTGTTCACAGGAACCGGTTAAAGCTCTGCCTGACGAAAGAACCCAGTGCTGAGAGTTCTAGATCTGAATCACCTGTGTCAGAGCTATCAATACAGCCCGAGGATCCTATGCAGGCTGTCAGTAATCTAATGTATGACACTGAACCCATGCATTGGCTCCTGACACCATGGTTGAATTTGTTGGTGCCCGCTCCGGCACCTACTGTGTCTTCACCTCCAGAAGAGCCGGTTCAAAATGTCCCGGATCCAGTCCCCCTTATAGGGGATCCTCCGGCTCCTGTTGTTCCTGACCAGGGTCCCACTGGTGGAGACCCTCCTGTTGCTCCTCTCCCTTCTACCTCGAGGCTAAGGGAGGAGGAAACTCCTGTGTTGAGAAGGTCCACCCGGATGAACAGGGGATCTCCGCCAGTCCGTTTAGGGGACTTTGATTATGCTGGTAGTGTCTCCTCACGGGCAGTTACTAATGGAAATTGCTTGCTTGACGTTTGTGCGCAAGAATGGACTCCTCCACGTGAGCCCTTGCCTGTTATACACCCCCGGGAAACCCCTGTGTAGGTCCCTTATTAGGATTTCAGCCAAGAAAAATTGACTGAAGTTGAACTTTTATACTTGAAAAAGTGATATATCTTTGCATTTTTGCACTTACAGAGACTTTGAAAAAAAACCTTATTCTTGACATGTGTTACTATGGACTAACCTGGTTCACCTTAAGTCCGCTGTGCCAGGTCAGCGGCCATGTCTAAGAAGCAAGAAGACGCCCATTTCCCTTGCGTCGCCTGTTTATTAAGTTACAAATGTTATATCTTCTGTGTGAAATAATTATTTACCATATTTCTATTGTAATGCTTAATTTATGTAACATTTTATGCCGGTTCAGAAAGGCATGTGTGTGAGTACGAGGCCTTACTCACGTTAAAGCCTGGGGGTGTGCAGCATACGGGTAGGTTACCCGACACTGCTATATTTTAATGTGTATCTCCCTTTAAGAAAGGTAGGCCTGTAGCAGGCAATTCATATTCCAGCCAGCAGAGGGAGCCCCCAGTTTAGTATAAATAGGCCAGGGCCTAGCCTAGGGAAGGGAGTTGGAAGTTCCAGTTCAGAGTCAGTTCTGAGAAGATTCAGGACTCAGTAACTGAGTGCAGAGATTGCACCACAGGTGTGGAGGATCATTCCCATTCAGTCTTCCAGGTCAAGTATACCTGAGGTACTCCAAGTAAGAGCCTGTCACTAGCAAGTGGGACAGAGAGTGTAACCAGCAAGCCAGTTCGCATATCAAGTATAGAGCCTGTCACCAGGAGAGAAGGAAACCTCTACAAAACCTTTGCTCAAGGGTTATCACTGTTATTCAGGTGTCTGGACCTTGAGAGTATTGCCTACAGCCAGGAACTAAGGCAGGAAAGAAAGTAAGTGTACCCCTGCAGAGAGGATAGTTGCCTGAAGTGTATTGCTGCATTGAGAGTAAGAGGAAAGCCCTGATCCTAGGAGGCCTGTCTTGAAGATAGCTTTTGCGACTGTGATTAATAGCCTGAACCACTGCTGTGACTGTATTGTAACGTGTGGAATATTCTGGAACTGTACTTACTGACTGTTCATCTATCTTCAACTACGTTCAGTAAAGTTATCCTGTTATTCAAGTATATAAAGATTCCTCCATTATTCCACCTGTCACTACTCGGTGTGCCGCCGTTTAATTGGCACTGGCGTCACGACATTCATCACCTGCCTGTTCCAGTGCTGACCCGATTGAAGACGACAGTCGGTCCCAGGTTAGTGGGTTGCCCTGCACTACAAAGCCCAGCATACCTAAAGCTACACTACTGACCCCCTGGGACACTGCATGTGTGTGTGTGTGTGGGAGGGGGGGTGCTCATCAAAACGGTGTTTGTAGTATATTTATATTTTAATAGTGAAGACTTTTTTTGTTTATTTATCTTTATATAAAACATTGAGAAGGGGGGTGATACTGTCTATAGCTTGCAGTACATGGAAGCTTCCCCTTTCTGCTTATATTGTGCTTATTATAGCATATATAAGCGCACACCCTCTGCATATATAAGAGTAATAAAATAAGCAGATGGCAGAACAGCAAGCAGAGGGGTGCAGACAAGGGTCATGGAGGGGGTACAGATAAGGGCATAGGCCAGGGCCAGGGGTGTGCAGGGGCCAGGGATGCAGACAAGGGCAAGGGACGGGGCACAGAAAAGGGCCAGGGGCGCAGAAGGGGGCCAGGGAGGTGCAGGGGCCGGGGGGGCACACAGGGCCAAAGGGGGCAGAGACAAGGGCCACAACATGGGTACAATGTAATACATAAGCTAGAATATATAACATTGGGCATAAGACTTATTGTCATAATATTCATTTAACTGCTTTTGTATTCCTTTAATTACCTGACCTAATCTATCTTTTTCTGTTCACATTCCCACATAGGAACTAGGGGAAGCAGGGAGTAGCTAGGGATAGCTGGGAAAAGATGGTGGGTCCGTGCTGCTAAGAGCCAGGACAGGTGAACGGAGCAGCGGCAGCACGAGCTGGCAAGGGCAAGGGGGGCACAAAGGCAAATAGCTGTGTGCACTTAAATGTTTTTTTGGGGGAAGTCTCTTGGCAGAAAATGGAGTGAGTCTCGCATGCGCAGCCTCTTCTCCATTCCTGAAGGCAGGTGAAAGGGCCCCAGTCTTGATATAGGAGCTGGTCCCAGAGATGGCACCCACACCTACTGGTTTATGGTATATCCCATGGATAAAATTTTCAGACGTGACAACTGCTTTTAAAGGGAACCTGTCATCAACTTTATGCTGACCTCACCGAGTGTAGGATAAAATAGGGACAGAAATGCTGATTTCAGCGGTGTGTTACTCATGAGCTAAAAGTAAGTGGTTGCTGAGAACCAGCATCATAATCATTGCAGCCCAGGCCTTGAAAAGAGTCAAATCCACCTGAGAAGAGTCCAAAAGGAAACTTCTTTATTCCGGTGGGTACAAATATTACAGCTGTTCACATCACAAGCGGTAAAAACACGCTGTCTTGTGTCAGTCGACGCGCTTCAAACTTTACAGTTCTTATTCATGACTTCACCAGGGGGGCACACAGGCAGCGGGCACAGACAGTCACATACCTGAAGCCAAGTTACTGATTTGTGCTGCTGTGCTGCTGTGCCGCTGCCTCGCTGCTCCTCTTGCCTGTCGCGCTGTTTCTCCTGCCTGCCGCTCCCTGCTCAGGTCAGACTCAGGACTGACTTTGTGGGAAGGCCTAACTGGAACAGGTCATGTTAAGGGGCCTGGCCTGAAACTCTTTATTACATAATCAAGAAACTAGGTGTCACGCTGCCGGGCCCCTTGTCAGCCCGGGCCCCGAAGAAGCTGCTTCCCCTGTAGTTATGCCACTGGTGCGGTCTAAACCCGCCTTAAGATTCAAATAGGGAAATGTGAGGCCTTCATCCTGACTGCACTCAGGCAAGTCTACTTCTGTAGTAACTCTGGGGCCGACAACAGCCTAATCACTTCCAGTCCAGGCCATTTACCCCCTTCCTGACCAAGTCTAATTTTGAGAATCTGAAATCAAAAGTAAATTCAAGGAAAAAAGAGAAAGTGTGAAGTGGCACACCCGATGCAGGATTGGAAATAAGGTGCTCTGTTGCTGATAGGTTCGCCCAAACCAGAAGACTGGAAATATCATACAAAGAGTACAGCAACTGGCACACTTGCATCTAATTAGAGGTGGAGATTGGGCTAAATACGTTTCAATGAGTATTTTATTTGTCTACAAATATATCACTAATAAAATAACAATTAAAAACTGTAAAGTGATGTCCATTAATTCATACACCTCGAAAGTTCATAGTTTTGTCCATAGGGTCTCTACATACACCTGTAGTAACAAAAGGATGTAGCCCAACCTGTAGCAGCAAAATTGTAGCAGCAACAAATGTGGCAGAAAAACAACCGCTGTATATAGCTGATCTTGTATGGGAGAATTATTTAATAAACCGCTCAATAAATTTTGAATCTCTCTATAATAGTCCCAAATTAGATATATTGTTGCATCTATATAGTAAGTTTGTAGCAGTAATTAATTTGGGGCCCCGTCAGTCAGAGCCTGTATTTAGATATATATTTTGTACGGCGGTAGTGCTGGATGTGGCGTCCCACACTTGTTACCTTAAACCTCCACCGCCGTCTGTCCTCAGTGTTGGTATAGTTACACTGTCGGAACTGAGGTTCAGGATTCCTGCGCATGTGCTATGTTCGCTTGCTCGGCGTCCCACGTGCTGGGTGACGTCACTCTTCTTCCTGTGGGTGCAGTGGGCGCTGCTCGGGTAAACAGTATACCAGCACTCGGCGCCTCACGTGATTGGAGCGCCACTTTCTGGCCGGCCAGTGTTAATGTCTTTGTCTTCCAAAGTTCTCTGTTTAGAGATGACAGTCTGGGGTCCCATACGCGTTTCAGGGAGTATCCTCTCCCCTTCCTCAGTGGTATGTCATCTCTAAACAGAGAACTTTGGAAAGACAAAGACATTAACACTGGCCGGCCAGAAAGGTGACGCTTCTAATCACGTGAGGCGCCGAAGTGCGAATATACTGTTTACCCCGAACGCGCCCACTGCACCCACAGGAAGAAAGAGTGACGTCACCAACACGTGGGACGCCGAAGCAAGCGAACACAGCACACGCGCGGGGAATCCTGAACCCTCAGTTCCGACAGTGTAACTATACCAACACTGAGGACAGACGGCGGTGGAGGTTTAAGGTAACAAGTGTGGGACGCCACATCCAGCACTACCGCCGTACAAAATATATATCTAAATACAGGCTCTGACTGACGGGGGCCCCCAAATTAATTACTGCTACAAACTTACTATATACTGTAGATGCAACAATATATCTAATTTGGGACTATTATAGAGGAGATTCAAAATTTATTGAACGGTTTATTGAATAATTCTCCCATACAAGATCAATATATACAACGGTTGTTTTTTCTGCCACATTTGTTGCTGCTACAATTTTTGCTGCTACAGGTTGGGCTACATCCTTTTGTTACTACAGGTGTATGTAGAGACCCTATGAACTATGAACTTTCGAGGTGTATGAATTAATGGACATCAGTTTACAGTTTTTAATTGTTATTTTATTAGTGATATATTTGTAGACAAATAAAATACTCATTGAAACGTATTTAGCCCAATCTCCACCTCTAATTAGATGCAAGTGTGCCAGTTGCTGTACTCTTTGTCTGAAATCAAAAGTGTCACTTCATGTGGTAAAAACTTTAGAAATCTTTTACTTATCTAAGCCATTTTGAGATTATCTATTTCGTGACAAATTGTACATTATGTAAATAGTAAATTTAAGTCAATATGTTTTACCTTAATTTATTTTAAAAAATCTAAAATTTATGAAAAATTTGGAAAAATTCACTATTATCTAAATTTGAATCTCTCTAATTTTAAGACAGATAGCGATACCTCACAAAATAGTTATTAACATTTACCATATGTCTACTTGGCTAATGTTAGCATTATTTTGGTAATGTTATTTTTGTTTTGGACATTAAATGGTTTTGACTTTTAGAAGCAATAACTTTTTTTGTTGTTGGACAAGCTGTAGTTGTTATTGGCACCATCTTGGGTTACATTTGGCTTTCTGATCACTTTTTATCTCTTTTTTTTGTAAGGTGAGGTGGGCAAAAAATTTTATTCTGTCAGTGTTTTCTATTTTTAGTTTTTATGAGATTCACCATGTGGTATAATATGGTAACTTTACTCTGCAGGTTGATACAATTATGGCAAAAGTATTCACCCCCTTGACTTTTTTCGTGTTTTGTTACATTACAGCGTTAAGTTCAATGTTTTGTTAATCTGAATTGTATGTGATGGATCAGAACACAATAGTCTAAGTTGGTGAAGTGAAATGAGAAAAATATATAAATAAAACTATTGTTTAGAAATAGAAAACACAAAATTGGCAAGTGCGTATGTATTCACTCCCTTTGTTAGGAAGCCCATAAAAAGCTGCGGCACAATCAATTACCTTCAGAGGTCACATAATTAGTAAAATGATGTCCACCTGTGTGCAATCTAAGTGTCACATGATCTGTCATTACATATTCACACCTTTTTGAAAGGCCCCAGAGGCTGCAACATCTAAGCAAGAGGCATCACTAACCAAACCGCGCCATGAAGACCAAGGAACTCTCCAAACAAGTAAGGGACAATGTTGTTGAGAAGTACAAGTCAGGGTTAGGTTATAAAAAAAATATCCAAATCATTGATGATCCCCAGGAGCACCATCAAATCTATCATAACCAAATGGAAAGAACATGGCACAACAGCAAACCTGCCAAGAGACGGCCGCCCACCAAAACTCACGGACCGGGCAAGGAGGGCATTAACCAGAGAGGCAGCACAGAGACCTAAGGTAACCCTGGAGGAGCTGCAGAGTTCCACAGCAGAGACTGGAGTATCTGTACATAGGACGACAATAAGCCGTACGCTCCATAGAGTTGTGCTTTATGGCAGAGTGGCCAGAAGAAAGCCATTACTTTCAGCAAAAAACAAAAATGCTGTGAGTTTGCGAAAAGGCATGTGGGTGACTCCCAAAATGTATGGAAGGTGCTCTGGTCTGATGAGACTAAAATTGAACTTTTCGGCCATCAAAGAAAACGCTATGTCTGGTGGAAACACAACACATCACCCAAAAAACACCTGTTTTTCAGCAGCCGGAACTGGGAAGGTTTTTCTTGAGCAAAACCTGTACCACTCTGTGCGTAATTTGAGGCTAGGACAGAGGTTCACCTTCCAGCAGGACAATGACCCCAAACACACTGCTAAAGCAACACTTGAGTGGTTTAGGGGAAACATGCAAATGTGTTGGAATGGCCTAGTCAAAGCCCAGATCTCAATCCAATAGAAAATGTGTGGTCAGACGTAAAGATTGCTGTTCACAAGAGCAAGCCATCCAACTTGAAGGAGCTGGAGCAGTTTTGCAAAAATCCCAGTGGTAACATGTGGCAAGCTCATAGAGACTTATCCAAAGCAACTTGGAGCTGTGATTGCCGCAAAAGGTGGCTTTTCAAAGTATTGACTTTAGGGGGGTGAATAGTTATGCACATTAACTTTTTCTGGTATTTTGTCCCATTTGTTGTTTGCTTCACAATAAAATAAAATAAATCAAGGGGGGGGGGGTTGAATACTTTTGCAAGGCACTGTAGATGGGCTGTTGGGAAGTGGTTAAAGGGGTTCTTTGGGAATTAATAAACTAAAGTTACTGAAAATACTTAAATATTACTTTATTATAAATGTATTCCCAAATACCTTTACCAATTCTAAATGTAAGACAGCATCTTTGTCAAAGACCACTTTCTATGCCAAAAACAGGTGTAGAAAGTGATGAATGAGACGGGCCTGCTGATCCATCCCCTTCCCCGTCCATGCCACTCCCACAATTTTAGACCTGGCGTGAGCAGGGCGAACTTCCAGATAGGGGTCCAACTGACCGCTGCGCTGTCATCTTCACCTGAAATATGCCTAACTTAGGCGTATTTCAGAATAGTAAATGACCCCCATCAAGTTTTAAAAGATAGAAAAGAAAAACAGACAGATTAAGTATTACTGCATCCAGCTCTATAAAAATATCACGTAATCTACCCCGTCAGATAAACGCCTTAAAAAATAAATAAAAACTGTACCAAAAAAGCCTTTTTTGTGACCTTACATCATAAAAAGTGCAAAACAAAGCGATTAAAAAGTCATATGTACCCCAAAATAGTACCAATCAAACCGTCACCTCATCCCACACAAAATAAGCCCCTACATAAGACAATCACCCAAAAAATAAAAAAAAGATATGACTTTCAATTATAGTCAATGGGGACAGAGCGGCAGCACGGCAGCACACAGGGATCAAAAAATCATATGTACCCAGAAATGGTACCAGTAAAAATGTCACCTCTTCCTGCAAAAACAAGCCCATACACAAGGCAGTTGGCAGAAAAATTCAAGAACAATATGGCTTTCAGAAAATGTAGACACAAAAACATGATTTAAAAAAAAATAGCTTTATTATATTTGATATTGTCATGTCCATCACAACCTGCTCTATAAAAATTGCACATGATCTAACTTGTCAGGTGAACACTGTAAAAATTCTTGCCTCACAAAAAGCATAATATATTGTGATCAAAAATCATATGTACCCCAAAATAGTACCAAAAAAACTGTCACCTTATCCGTTTCCAAAATGGGGTCACTTTTGGGGAGTTTCTATTGTAGGGGGGCTTCAAATAAGACATGGTGTCTAATAATCAGTGCAGCAAAATCTGCCATTCTAAAACCATATGAAGTTCTTTTCCTTTTGGGCCCTGCTGTGTTCCCATACAGCAATTTATGAACACATATGGGGAGTTTCTATAAACTGCCGAATCAGGGTAGTAGATTGAGTTTTAGTTGGCTGTTAACCCTTACTGTTTAACAGAACACAAATGGATTAAAATGGAAAATCTGTCCAAAAAAGTGAAATGTCACAATCTACCCTATCTCTCCTGGATGGGAAGGAAAAACATCCTAAAGGCTTATGTAGTGCCCAAAATTCTGTATGTTATGCAACTAGTCCCGATATGGCTCCCGAAATCTTTTCTCTCGAATATGAGGGGAATGTTCACCAAATTCCTATGGAATGGTAGGAGACCCTGGATCTCTCATGAGGTCCTAACCAGAGGTGAGGAGCAGGGGGGGCTGGGAGTCCCAGACGTTTCCAGATATTATCGAGCAATACAGCTTAATAGATGGCTAGAATTAGCGGACCCTAGGAGACAACCAGATATACATGCCATTTGGAAACATAGCGTGGGCCCACAGTTCCAAAAACATCTATGTCTCCCAGACAAGAACATATCCCATGATGAGAATGTCGACCCTATGCTTCGAGGTCTCGGAAAGGTCCGGAGAGACATGAGTGAAGTCCTGGCCCCTGCCCCATCTCCCCTGATGCCAGTGAGCCTCATTCCAGACTTACTGGGCCAGACTAAGCAGGATAGGCCGACGGCGTGGGCCTCTTTAGCATCAACTAAAATTGGAGAAGTAACTCCCGACATAGAATGTTCCATCCTTGGAAAGCTTCCACATTCTATTATTGACTCCCCGGGATTTTTTCTCGTGAAACCCCATATTAGAGCTGTGTGCGGGGAGTTGCAAGAGCGGTATTCTCTCCAAAGGCCTCTAACGGAATTTGAGAAATTGGTCTCCTCACCACTGCCTGTAGTAAAATAGCGAAGCTCTACCCTTTGGTGGGAGACCAGGGTGAACCTTTGGAACCTTTGTATCTCCGAGAGTGGGAAAAATAACTAAACAGGGTTCTGGAGGATGCAGGACATCAGAGATGTGCTTACGGATCCTAGTCTTGATTTCATTAACAGTACAACCAACATAATTGTAAATTGCAATACTTGCAGGTAATTAAATATACTGCATGTTTAGTGTTGCTTTTCAAATATGACTGGATCACATATTGCTTATTGTTCAATACGACCTGTATAGTATTACCGTATTTTTCGCCCTATAAGACGCACCGGCCCATAAGACGCACCTAGGTTTTTGGGGAGGAAAATAAGAAAAAAAATATTTTTAACCAAAAGGTGTGCTTTTGGTGTTTTTGGAACTAATGGTGGTCTGTGGATGGCAATATTACTGGGGATCTGTGAATGTCACTGTTATGGGGGGGATCTGTGAAGGACACTGTTATGGCGGATCTGGGAATGACACACTGTTATGGGGGGATCTGGGGATGACACACTGTTATGGGGGGATCTGGGGATGACACACTGTTATGGGGGGATCTGGGGATGGCGCACTGTTATGGGGGGATCTGGGGAAGACACACTGTTATGGGGGGATCTGGGGATGACACACTGTTATGGGGGGATCTGGGGATGGCGCACTGTTATGGGGGGATCTGGGGATGACACACTGTTATGGGGGGATCTGTGAAGGATACTGTTACAGCCCCCCTGTAACAGTATCCTTCACAGATCCCCCCCATAACAGGGCTGGCACTGTTATGGGGGATCTGTGGATGGCACTGTTATGGGGGATTTGTGGATGGCATTGTTATGGGGGATCTGTGGATGGCACTGTTATATATGTGTGTCATCCACAGACCCTCCCCACCCCATAACAGTGCCATCCACAGATCCCCCATCCCATAACAGTGTCATCCACAGACCCCCTCCCCCCATAAAACTGAGCGAGCTGGGAGGGACTGGGAGGAGGAGCTGGGGGCCTGCAATTGCGGAGGGGTCGGTGCAGTGACTGTACTCCAGCCCCCCGCTGCACTATAGAAATACAAAATATTTAATTCAATTAAAAGTTCCTGTCCATGCCCCCCAGCCCTAATATTACCGACACACGGCAGCTTGTGGATAGCAGGCAGTAAGGCCACGCGGCCGGCGCGTCACTCACTGACGTCACGTGCCTGCACCGCCTACTTTATGAATGAAGCAGGCGGCATAGGCACGTGACGTCAGTGAGTGACGCGCCGGCCGCCCGGACTGCCTCCTTTCAACAAGCTGCCGTGTGTCGGTACTATTAGGGGTGGGGGGTATGGACAGGAACTTCTAATTGTATTACATATTTCATATTTCAATAGTGCAGCACTGGAGGGGGGGCGGAGTAGTCACTGCACCGGCCCCTCCGCAATTGCCGGCCCCCAGCTCCTCCTCCCAGTCCCTCCCGGCTCGCGCGTACATCGCAGCTTGCGATGTAAAAATGTCAGCATTCGCCCCATAAGACGCAGGGGCACTTTCCCCCCATTTTTTGGGGGGAAAAAGTGCGTCTTATGGGGCGAAAAATACGGTAATTTTTTGGATTTGTGCCTGAAGGGGGACACGGCCACCTCCCGAGTTCTCTCTGCCACATATAGAAAAGAATTAGCCGGCAATACTATTTTACATGCGACTTCTTGCCATCCACCGCATACAATACGCAATATTCCCAAAGGTGAACTTATTAGGGCGAGACGCAACTGCTCTGATTTAACTTCTTATTTTTCAAGAAGCTGATAACCTTACAAATAGACTTGTTCGTAGATCCTATTCACACAGATGTGTTTCTGTCTCAAAAAACGCAGTTGCGACTTTGGACAATAAATCACTTGTGTTTCCTCCAAAAAAGCAATCATTTGAATGTACTCGCCTGCCTGTATCCAAACAGACCTTCACCCCCTTTGTCACGCAATACAGCGAGGAATTTGCAGTAATTTTCAAAATTATCAAAAAATACTTACCCTCTCTTGCTAGTGATAAACAATGGATGGATATTGTGACAAGTGGGGTGAAATGCATAGCACGAAAAGCCCCCGCACTGGGCAATATGATCAGCCCCAGTCTGTACCAGGACAAGAGGGTGACACATAAACCCTCTTGGCTGGTCAGTAAAGGGAGCTACAAGTGCGGTCACAGCAAGTGTATATGCTATGAGCACACGAGGGCATTTTAGATCCTCTGTGAACAATAAGCAATATGTGATCCAGTCATATTTGAACTGCAACACTAAACATGCAGTATATTTAATTACCTGCAAGTATTGCAATTTACAATATGTTGGTTGCACTGTTAATGAAATCAAGACTAGGATCCGTAAGAACATCTCTGATGTCCCTCACTACCGAAGCCGCAATGTATCAGCGGCAAGCTTACACTTTGCGTTAGTACATGGGGGAGATACATCAGGACTAGTAGCACAAGGGGTTGAAAGAGTTTAAAATCCTATCAGAAGAGGTGACTACAGAAGGAAACTTCTAAACAGAGAAGCTTTCTGGATTTTCCAGCTTGATTCCTGCCAACCAAATGGTCTAAATAAAAGACACGATCTGATCCTGCAATATTAGTGAACCTTGCCATTGTTTTTCTATACATTCATTTCTTTTAAGTGGGATGTGTCTGCATTGTGCATGCCATATCTGAATATGACTTTTAGAAGTAATGTCTTTTTGCATGTTGGTGATTTTTGTAATGGAGCCGGGTGTGTGGGGAGCACATAAGCAGCAATCCATTTGGGGTTTGATATGTCATGAGGAAGGACCTTGAATATGTGATGGTCTGAAACATGTTGACTTTAACATCCTGGATGGAAGTTTTTATTACCGCAGAATAAAGATACAAGATTTTTCTACCACTATTTTTGGAGCTGGACATCTCTTCCTTTCCTGCTGTCCGTTCCGTTATTGCACAAAACGTATCCGTATTGTTTCCGTATTTGATCTGTTTTTTGCGGATCGTATACTGAAACAGTAACTTATTAATCACCAAACACATGAGGAATATGGGCTGGGCATAGCATTTCTACAGTATGGATCTGCAAAATACGGATGAAATACAGATGACATATAGATGTATTCCGTGTGCGTTCTGTATTTTTTGCGGACCCATTGACTTGAATGGGGCCTCGGACCGTGATTTGCGGACAATAATAGGACATGCACTACTTTTTTGCGGTCACTCAATTGTTGCAAGAGTTTGTACCTCCAAGGTCATATCATCCAATTGAGACATACATCAATTTAGTGCAGAGGAACATTGAAACCTGGTTGCAACAATGTAAACAGGGATCACTACATGTATACCATAATTTGAAGGTTGAAGAAAAAAACAGGCTCTTAATCATTTGTTGGATGACAAATCGTTGATATTCAAACCTGCCGATAAAGGGGGAGCCCTTGTCGTTCTTGACAAGGATTACTATGTATCTGAAATCTTGCAACAATTGAGTGATACTGAAACTTATCGGTTATTGCAATCTGATCCAGTGTTTCACATTAAGGAGATTCTCCGGGAGGTTGTAGATGGGGCTAGGGAGAGTGGAGTCATAGACGCCAAATTGAGTAATTTTCTGATTAACCAACATCCTATCACTCCAGTGTTTTATACGCTGCCAAAAGTGCATAAGTCTCTCACGAAGCCTCCTGGACGCCCCATAGTGGCGTCTACTGACTCCATTCTCTCCCCACCAGCAATCCTCCTGGAAAAGGTACTCACCCCTCTAACACAAAAATCACTCTCATACATACGTGACACAGGTCATTTCTTGTCTGAAATCGGTTCCACACAGATAGATGAAGGCTGCATACTGGTCACGTTTGATGTATGCAGCCTATATACATCTATAACCCATAAGAAAGGTATCCAGGCAGTAGAGGGTCTCCTGGAGAATAGCCCTTATGATAAGAATGAGAAGAAGTTCTTTTTAACATTATTGAGGATAGTATTGGAGCAAAATTATTTCCTTTTCCAGGATACCTTTTTTCAACAGTGCCGCGGGACCGCGATGGGATCGAATGTTGCACCGCCATACACAAATTGCTACATGTCGCAATTTGAACAACAATTCGTATACTCTAATCAACTATATCAGCAACACTGCATATTTTGGCGTCGATTTATCGACGACATATTTTGCGTGTGGCGGGGCGACATTCGATCCCTCGAGGAATTCACCATCTATCTCAACACTATCTGGGTGGAGCTAAAATTCACAGTACATCAAGATGTGGAAAGGGTTTCCTTTTTGGATACCTGGGTAGTAAAAGGAAAAGATGGCAGGCTACATACAGATCTTTTCGTCAAGAACACTGACAGAAATAGCCTGTTAGCCTACACAAGCAGTCACCCAGCAGCCACCAAAAAGGCTATCCCTTTCTCCCAATTTCAAAGGGTAAAACGCATTGTTACAGATACAGGCACATGTCAGAAACGGCTTGATGAGATGACTATCAAATTTAAAGAAAGAGGTTATCCGCAACATCTACTGACTGAACAAAGAGAAAAAACAGAAGACACATCACTTGATAAACGGAAAAAGGAACCACGTATTCCACTAGTGGTTAAATACCACCCGTGGACACATAAGTTGAAAGCCATTATCAATAAGTATTGGCATATTGTCTCTAAATCTTACCAACAGATACCAGAGTTCCAGCTTCCACCGATGATGTGTTATAAACGCACAGACAACATTAGGGACAGGATAGTGCGAGCTGATATCGGCAGTAACAAAAGAGGACTCAGACAGACCAAGTTTTCCTCCCGTAAGCGAGGAACATTTCCTTGACTCAACTGTGTAAGTTGTTCCAGCGTGATTAAGGGCTCACATTGCTCACATCCACAGACAGGAGAGAGAATCCCCATACGGGGTGGATTCACAAGTGATAGCACTTTTGCCATCTATATACTAAAATGTCCCTGTGGCTTGCTATACGTGGGAGAAACATCAACACGAATGAAAGACAGGCGGAGCAAACATAAATCGACCATCAGAAAAGGCAATTTGCTACTTCCCATTCCTTAGCATTTTCATCATCAGAATCACAATATATCACAGCTACGCTATCAGATCATTGAAGGTGTCTCATTACCACGCATCGGTTACAAACGATGGGGCCAAAAGGCTTAAACCGAGAGTATAATGTACGTAGCTTTCTTTGAATACAAACTTGCATAATTTTCTTTTTTTTTTAAATCTTTTTTTCTTTTTTCAGCGTCATTGAAACATGATTTGATATATGGATTATCCATGGGACATTATGAATTTTTTTTTCTTTGTTTCATTTTCCCCCTTTTTTTTCTTTTTTTGTAAGTTTCCTCCATGTCTGAATACCTATGTATTGTGTAACTGAACAATGGATGTATAGAGTCTGATGAAAGCACACCTGGTGCTGAAACGCGTCACTATGCCTATAATATGTGAACAATGACATGTGAATAAAGCATTAGGAAGCGCCAGGCATTATCATGACTGATAATGCTATGTGCTTCTGTATGACCTTATTGTTACAGAATCATAGTGACAGCTTTATGGCAGTATGATTCTGTAAAAGATACATCTAGGTAATGCAGAGTCATAGTTATTATACTGTAAATAGGAAAAAGTGAATAACCACGCAGTTCTAATTGTAATAATATTTAGTAGGGCAATGTCTTCTAAACGATCCTGTGCTTCTGAAGAAAAATCTCAAGAAGCAGGAACCCAAAAAAAAAATATATATAAAACTGGTGCACAAAAGAGACTAATGGCTACCCGAAAAGATCTTGCAAAAGCTGGATCAGCTCCAGGGCAGCAGAAGTCATGGCACTCAATAGGTGCTACCAGTCAAAACTCTGTGGAACCAACAGCATCTTGCTCTACTGCTCCGGCACAGTCTGAGACAGTGGCAGATGTAGAAGTAACTGTACTTGATGAAGATGAGGCTGGTGAATCATCTTTACCTGAAGCAATAAAAGACATATACACGGAAGACTTGACTGGTAATATAGGTGAACTAGAGAAAGAGCAAGAAGCAGAAAGTTCAGACTCTGACATTATGTAGTCAGAAATACCTTCCACATCTGCAATAAGCAATACTTTTGAGGCACCAGATGTGTAATTTGGCTCATAAACTAAATTTTATGAAACTCCACCCGATCCAGCCATTGTCAGATGCTACCTATACACTGCCTTTTCAAGCACACAAGGTTTATCTAAGGTCTGTGCCTGGGGGCAATGCAATTCAGAGGAAATGGTTGTCATATCGTATAGAAACACAGGAACTTGTTTGCTCAACATGTATTGCATTTTGCCCTAACATTGCGGGGTGGAAGGCTATCGAGGTGCATGTTTATACACAAATTAAAGAACATGAGGAGTCAAACTTGCACCAAGCCTCTGTATCTGCTTATTTAACTGCTGAAAAAAAGCATTGATCAATGTCAACCTAGTTAATGGACAGAAAGAAAAGGTTCAGCAAAATCGCGCTGTTGTTAAACGAATAATTGATATTATTCTTTGTATTTCAAAACTGGCTCTTGCCTACAGAGGGAAGGATGAGGCAGCTCATGCTTTACTGAATGCTGAATTAAATGATGGCAATTTCCAGGAGTTGGCAATACTTTGCAGCAAATGTGATCCCACATTAAAAAAAACATGTCGACGCAGGAGCGTAGCTAATGGCTCATGGGCCCTGGTGCAAGAGTTCAGCTTGGGCCCCCCTTCCCTCAGTGCTTTCTGTGTCTTCCTATACGGCACAAGGGTCTTTGGGCCCCCTCAGGCTCCTGGGCCCGGTAGTGACTGCTACCTCTGCACCCCCTATAGCTACGCCCATGTGTCGACGAAGTAATAGCCATAAGTAAAAAACAAAAAATCAAAAATCCAGAAAGTAAAGGGAGAGGTAGTCTTGTTACTTCCTTAAGCAAAACATCTATAAACCGACTAATTCTAATAATGGGCAGTATGGTGAAACAAAAAATAACCGAAGATGTGAAAAAAGCTGTACAATTTAGTGTAGAAATGGATAGTACCCAAGATGTTTCAGTTAAAGAGCAATGTAGCATAATTTTGCGCTATGTCAAGGATAGAAACGTGTACGAGCGGTTATTTTCTTTGATTAATGTTAGCAGCACAACAGGAGAAGAGCTTTTTACAAAGCTGAAAGCGGAATTAGAAAAGTTCTCCCTAACGCTGGGTTCACACCTGAGCGTTTTACAGCGCGTTCCTAAGCACTGTAAAACGCTCAACAGGCAAAAACCCATGTTACCCTATGGGCATGGTTCTCATCTGAGCGTTTTACAGCGCGTACGAACGCGCTGTAAAATGCCCTACGCCGAAAGAAGTACAGGAGCTTCTTTGGGGCGTATTGTCGCGCGTATTGTGATTGATGCCATAGTGGTCAATCACGCGAACGCGCATACGACGCGCGTTTCCTATTTCCACAAACGCGCTGTAATACGCGCGACTAAAACGCGCGTATCAAATACACTCAAGTGTGAACCCAGCGTAAGTGTCAATAGCATCATTGGCTGTTCATTTGATGGTGCTGCAAATATGAGTGGATGCTACAATGGAGTTCAGGCCCACATAAAAGCCATAGCGTGCAATTCCATATACACTTGGTGTTACGCACATATTCTCAATTTAGTGATTATTGATGTGACCCAATGTGCCACCGCAGTCAAATCATTTTTTGGTCTGTTAGAAAAGACATCAGTTTTTTTCTCTGAATCCTACAAGAGATCATCTGTTTGGACAGAACAGGTATCGTCTCATGCTGAGGGCCCAGCAAAACTAACTAGGCTAAAAAAAATAGGAGACACTCGCTGGTGGAGTAAGCCAAGGGCACGGAGAACAATTTTTGGCTCATCTCATAATTATTCTAAACAGCTCTATAGTACTCTGTTGTACTACTTGGAACACATTGCAGATTCTCCTAGATTCGACAGTAAGGTTGTAAATGAGGCAAACAATTTACTTCATGTATGGACAAGGTATGAAACCTTGCTGATATCATTTCTATTCATGCAGATTTATAAAATTGCAAGTCCAGTTTCTGACTATCTACAAACCCGCGGCCTGGACATTCTACAGGCATGGCAAATGATCGAAAATGCCAAAAGACAGATTGTTTCCCTTAGGGATTCTTTTTCTGATCTAACCATGTTGGTAAATCAATTCATTGAACAGATTGAAACAGCTCTTGATGATCAATCTGTAAAGGCTGTGACTGAACACAGTTTACCACAAAAGAGACCACCAAAGAAAAAAATGTCTGGTGAACTAGCCAAACATGAGCCTCCTCCTGACCCCATTAAAGGTTTCCAGTATCAAGTGTTTAATGTGGTCATAGACCAGGCAATAACCAGCATTGAGGCAAAATTTTCCATAAATGAAACCCTTATCCATGATATATCACATTAGATCCAAGAAGATTTGGCAAGTTAACACAAAAAGACATTCCGTCTGAGACTTTAAAAACAGTAGCTCAGTTGGCCAATGTAGATATTGTACAACTTAAACTTGAGCTAGTAAGTTTCCAAGAGAACTATGCCTCTTTGAAAAAAACGTTCCCTGCTACCAGGGATGTATTTGATGTGGATGATGATGGTGAGGGTGAATTCAGTGAGGGAAGACATGCAGCTTATTATAGACTTTTATATGACCATAACTTACATTCAGCTGCATATACGAATCTTTTCGCCGTTGTGGGGAGTCGCTCTGGTAGATAGCAGTGCGGGTGCAGTATAGAGGCAAAACAGGGAGTCCAGATAGTGCAATAAACAGTGTTTTATTCACACTTGCACAAAATAAAACAGTCTCTTGGTGTTAATTCACACACATAAGAAATCAAGCGGAAAAACAAGACAGTCCAAAACAGGCTCCAGTCACCTGGGAGGTTTTTAGATGCAGGTTCACACCTGGCTGTCAGTCCAGCCGTAAGACAGTTGCCGTCAGGCTTCCAGGTCGTCTGCCCTCCTCCTTGCTTGGTTCTTGCTTCCAGCCCAGAGAACTTCCAAACACAAGTGAAACAGTCTAACAGCAGCTCCAGGACAATCACACCCTCCACACCCAGCTGCTGGCTGTGTTATAAAGGCCCTGGAAAACCCGGCCTGGACCGTGGGGAGTAGGCACCCACCCAACTCTTTGCCTACTCCCAGTAAGAGCCGGCCCGGATTGGCTTTGCAGCCAAACTAAATAGCAAGGTGTCAAGCAGCACTAGCTGCTGCTGACACACCAAAAATCCGGCTCTTACCTCACCGAGGCCAGGAACCTCGGTGACACGTACCTCCCGTCGACCACAGTACCTTGCACCTTACCACATACCCCCCTTTGTTCAACCCTGAGGGGTGAACACATGTGAGGCAGTGGACGCGGGACAGGGCATCTGCGTTACCCTGCAAGCGGCCTGCCCTGTGTTCCACAGAGAACTTGAAGTTCTGCAGGGATAGGAACCACCTGGTGACCCGAGCATTCCTCTCCTTTGCCTGGCTCATCCACTTGAGAGGGAATGGTCGGTCACCAGACGGAACCTCCTCCCTAACAGGTAGTAGCGGAGAGATTCGAGTGCCCACTTGATAGCCAGGCACTCCCTCTCCACTATGCTATACCTGGTCTCGGCGGGACTGAGCTTACGGCTCAGGAAGACAACGGGATGTTCTTCCCCGTTGACCTCCTGAGACAGTACAGCACCGAGGCCTACCTCTGAGGCATCCGTCTGTACTATGAATTCCCTGTTGAAGTCGGGTGTCACCAAAACCGGGGACCCACACAGGGCCGACTTCAATGCAGAGAAAGCCTCTTCTGCCTTCTCACTCCAGTGAACCTTTCCGGACTTTCGTCCCTTCAATAGGTCTGTCAATGGTGCTGCTATCGTGGCAAAGTGGGGCACAAACCTCATGTAGTACCCTACAATCCCCAGGAACGATTTTACCTGCCTGGTAGTGACCGGTCGGGGCCAGTTACGTATGGCTTCTACTTTAGTTACCTGCGGCTTGATGACTCCCCGCCCAATAACATATCCCAGGTATTTGGTCTCTTCCAACCCAATCGCACACTTCTTTGGATTGGCGGTTAGTCCAGCTTTCCTCAGGGCATCCACAACCGCCTGCACTTTGGGCAAATGGCTTTCCCAGTCGGTGCTGTGGATGATTACATCATCTAAGTAGGCCGAAGCGTACCGACGATGAGGTCGCAGTACAATATCCATTAACCCTTTGGCAATGAGCTTAGCTGAGGTATGTCGCAGAGGCACCGCCTCCGGATATCGAGTGGCATAGTCGAGAACTACCAGAATGTGTTGGTGGCCCCTGGCAGACTTTGGTACAGGCCCAATTAGATCCATAGCGATTCGCTCAAACGGGACCTCAATAATTGGCAGAGGTACCAGAGGACTACGGAAATGTGGCTCGGGGCTATTTATCTGACAGGTGGGACAGGACTTACAATACTCTTCTACTTCCTTAAACAAACCGGGCCAGTAAAATCGCTGTAGTATGCGGTCCTGCGTTTTCTGCCACCCCAGGTGTCCCCCAAGAACATGTTGGTGGGCAAGCTCCATGACCAGCTTGCGATACGCTGTGGGCACCACCAACTGTTCAACAGGCTCACCTCGGATTTGGTTCACTCGATACAACATATCCTGAAGAACAATGAATCGCGGAAACATTAATTCAGCCCTAGGTTTCTGGGGTTTACCATCAATTATTATGACACTTTCCCAGGCCCTGGTTAGGGTTTGGTCCCGGTGTTGTGCGGTCCCAAAATTTTCCCCGGAGACATTGAGGTCTGCCAACTCAGGTCCCGGTGGCAAGTCCTCCGTGTCTCCCACCATTACACTCAGTGGGGTTGTCTCCCCCTCTACCGCTGGAGCAGTGGTCACCCCTACCGCTGGCCCTTCAGACTCGGGCTCCCAGGGTTCTGGCCTTCCAGTGGTATCAGGCCACTCTCCTAGGGTTACCCCTGTCTCGGGTCCATCAGACAGTTTTATCGCCGGCCACAGTGCCGGGAAACCTGGGAAGTCCCTCCCAAGTATCAATTCATGCGGGAGTTTGGTAGCAACAGCCACCTCGTGGGTCCACTTACCAGCCGCTGTGGACAAAGTCACTAGTGCAGTGGGGTAGTCTTTTAGGTCTCCGTGGATGCACAGGACCCCGATTTTACGGCCGGTATACTCCACAGGCCGTACCAGGGCAGCCCTTACCAGGAGACTAGACTCCCGGAGTCCAGCAGGGCCACCGCCAGAGAATCTCCCACCTCTACCTGACACAGGTGGTTATTGTCCTGCCCCTCACGGGTGCCAGTTGCGCACAGCTTCCGTGCATACAGGGAGTGGCGATAGCCATAGTTCACATCCATCGGCTCATCCCGATGCGGACAGTCGGCCCTGATGTGGCCTGGCTCCTGACACCTCCAGCATACCACGGGAGGCGGATCCGCAGGGGTATATTCCGTGCAGGCCTCTCTGTCGCGGACGTCGGAACTGGGGCGGAGGCCTCCGGGGTTTGACTGACCCCTTCCCAGCAAGATTCCCCTGCAGGTTTCTGGTGGCCTCGTAGCAGCTCCACCAGGTCGACCATCTCCAGGGCACTTACCGGAGACGCCTGGCCGACCCAGTGTTGGAGGGGATAAGGCAGGGCCCTCCAGAACATGTCGGCCAGTAGACGGTCCAGCATAGCAGTCGGACTTAGAACATCAGGCTGCAGCCACTTTTGCAACCGATGCAGCAACTCATAGTACTGCGGCCTGGCGGGTTCAGCCGTTTTAAAGTCCCACTGGTGGACCCGCTGAGCCCGGACCAACACGTTTACCCCCAATCTGGCCAGGATCTCCCCCTTCACCGTGGGGTAATCAGCAGCCTGGGCATCTGCCAAGTCAAAAAAACTTGCTGGGGCCCGGATGCCAGGAACGGAGCGACCACCTCGGCCCACTGGTCACGGGGTAACTTTTCCCTCACGGCTACCTTCTCAAAGACCGCCAGATATGTCTCAACGTCGTCCGAAGGGGTCATCTTTGGGATCGCCGCACGGACCGCTTTCCGGGCATCATGGTCGTGGTGGGACGCTCCTGCAGCTTGTAACGCCATCACGTGCTGTAACAGTAGCTGGTTGGTCTCCCGCTGCTGCACGTTAGCCTCTATGAGAGCTTTCACAGCCGCCTCCATGTTGCCAGCAACTCCTACTTGTAGCTTTGCTGGCTTAATATATGCCATGCACTTGTGCCCAGCAAAACAAAACAAACTTCGGCGGTCACGCCAGCCTCACTGCGCATGCCCGCATCCGACACCAAATGTGGGAGTCGCTCTGGTAGATAGCAGTGCGGGTGCAGTATAGAGGCAAAACAGGGAGTCCAGATAGTGCAATAAACAGTGTTTTATTCACACTTGCACAAAATAAAACAGTCTCTTGGTGTTAATTCACACACATAAGAAATCAAGCGGAAAAACAAGACAGTCCAAAACAGGCTCCAGTCACCTGGGAGGTTTTTAGATGCAGGTTCACACCTGGCTGTCAGTCCAGCCGTAAGACAGTCGCCGTCAGGCTTCCAGGTCGTCTGCCCTCCTCCTTGCTTGGTTCTTGCTTCCAGCCCAGAGAACTTCCAAACACAAGTGAAACAGTCTAACAGCAGCTCCAGGACAATCACACCCTCCACACCCAGCTGCTGGCTGTGTTATAAAGGCCCTGGAAAACCCGGCCTGGACCGTGGGGAGTAGGCACCCACCCAACTCTTTGCCTACTCCCAGTAAGAGCCGGCCCGGATTGGCTTTGCAGCCAAACTAAATAGCAAGGTGTCAAGCAGCACTAGCTTCTGCTGACACACCAAAAATCCGGCTCTTACCTCACCGAGGCCAGGAACCTCGGTGACACGTACCTCCCGTCGACCACAGTACCTTGCACCTTACCACACCGTTTATAAAGCACTCATTAGGCCCCTTTCACACGGGCGAGTTTTCCGCGCGGGTGCAATGCGTGAGGAGTGGCTAAGGTAATTGGCTAAGGTAAGTTAACTTTTATTATTTTTAACCCCTTCCTCTTCATTTTACTATGCATTCTTTATTAAGAATGCTATTATTTCCCCTTATAACCATGTTATAAGGGAAAATAATAAATTCTCCAGAATACCCGAAACCGGACTTCAGTGATGAAGTCCGGCTTCGGGTCTGGGTACCAAACATGGCAATTTTTCTCACGCACGTGCAAAACGCATTACAAACGTTTGCACCCGCGTGGAAAAATCGCGCATATTCCCGCAACGCACCCGCCTCTTATCCTGGTGTCAAACATGACGCCCGTGTGAAAGAGGCCTTACACTTGCGTGCACTCAGGTTTCTTGTGAGCAAGTGTTTTCAAAACTAAAAATTGTAAAGAATGGACTGAGATCATTGATTGGACAGGAACTGTTGGAATCCCTCATTATAATGAACATCGAGAGGGATATTTCCATGACTTTAGATTATGATGATATTGTTGACAGATTTGAAAACTCGTCTTCTGCTCTCCAAAAAATGCTGCTGTAAACTAGGTGTCCAATACGGCATTCCTTAACTGTTTGTAAGTTATTGCTTTAATACCATTTTATTTAATGTGACAGTATTTGTATGGTACTGTGCAATTACTATGTGCAGTAACTACTTTGAGCAGTTTAATATTATTTAATTTTATTGAATATTTGAGTTTAATATTTAATGTTATTTATTCAGTGGATTTGTTTGTGCAATAAAATAGTTTCTCACATTTGCTTTTTGCAATAGTTGTAGAATATCACATGGTTTGTGTGTGGATGTTCATGCGCATGGATCTTGGATCTGTATCATAGATGGATACCACTAGGGATGAGCGAATTTTATATTTTCAAATTCGTTTGCGGAGTCCTCTCCTGCATAAGGGAAAGGCATTCCGTCATGGAATTGCGTTATGGTCCGTGGTTACGGAATCCATAATGCAATTCAGTAAATACCACAAAACGAACCGCAAATGAATATATATTCGCAATTTCGAATATTCTACTTTTTTTCCCATCAGTAATCTCCCTCTTGCTTGTGGGGCAATGAGAAGGCTGCAATGTGTTTATCTGAGCTTAGCAACATCCCTAGCAACCAATAGGAAAGTTGCCTACCCTTCTATATAGGGAACCTCCCCAGCAGCCATTTTCTGTAGTGTAATGGAGTTCTGAGAGACAGCAGTGTGATTGCTGTGCTCTGTGCTTCGCTTTATATACACTAGACCAGTGATGGGCAACGTGCGGCTCTCCAGCTGTTGCTAAACTACAACTCCCAACATGCCCTGCAGTAGGCTGATAGCTATAGACAGGCTTTGCATGCTGGGAGTTGTAGTTCTGCAACAGCTGGAGAGCCGCACGTTGCCCATCACTGCACTAGACCGTTTACTTAGATATATAATTCAGATAGTTAGGGAGAGATAGTCAGTGTAGGTTACATTGAGTTATAGTGTAGCTGATAGGTTCGTGTGCAGGGTGTTAGGTAATGTGATAGGTTCGGCTTTCCATACATGATGATACATGCTGTGATGTCACCCAGTTGCACGTATTGCGCAAAAATATGCACATCATTTGCGCTATCACAAATATATATATTGGAGCACTCTACCTGCATATAAAGCTATTGTAATGTTCTGCCGTGCCAACCTTATCTCCAGTCTCAGTAAATTTCAAAAATGGAACAAGGACAACGAGGGCGTCAAGATGTGGATGTGAGGAATGGAGTCCCAGCACCTATACACTACTGGAAAAAGAAAAAAGAATAAAAAACCTATTTTCCAACATGGCAATGATGGAGGGTGTCACATGTGGTGATCAATGCTCCAAGATCCTTACTTTATGCACAGATGTTCCACATACTTTTTTTTGCCTGGCATCAATTTTTGTTGTCTTCTGACTTAAAGGACTGTTGGTCGGGTGTTGCCTATGCCTAAGAACAACAGTGTGCACCATTTGTGCAATTAATGGACTTTGAAATAGGCCAAAAAGTGAGATTTTGAGAATCTGTGAAATTTTTTAAAGAGTTGGATGAGAAGTTTTTGTAGCGGTGTCAATAGTGGTTAGAGAAGGGCACTCACACACATAGAGAGGGTTCTGGATGGTCAAGATGGGCAGATGCACTCTAAGATCGCTGTATAAGAAGAGCTGCTGTATCTGAAAGGACAGCCATGGCATCATAAATTGGTTCTGGAGCCGCTCCTGGGGTGACCACCTGGACCATAAGAAACCACCTTACTCCACTAGCTCAACTGTCAGTGACCTCTCATCATCTCCAAGAGCATTGCACTAGTGCGGTGAGAAAACCCTTTAAAGGCATAAATGGCAACTAGTGTTCAGTGATGAAAGGAGGTTCTGCCAGTCTATCAGTATTGCCTGTATACAACGCAAAATGGCACCGCAAAGCCTGTTTATGGCAAATTAAGAAAATATTTCCTGGTATTCTGCCCCATTAAATCCTTGGCCGCTTTTTTATTTTACTCACTTATATAGCGCTGACATATCCCGCAGAACTTTACAGACATTCACATCACTTACTGTCTCCAGTGGAGTTCACAATCTATGTTCCTTATCAGTATGTCTATGGAGTGTGGGAAGAAACCCATGCAAACGTGGGGACAGTGGCGTACCTCCAATAGAGGCAGACCAGGCTGCTGCTATGGGGCCCCTGGGGGAAGGGTGCCCGCAATGGAGGATAGGCCACGCCCACTAATTACACTTGTATGGCTACCTGTGAGAGGAGACTATATGACGTGGAGAAGGACCATTGGTGAGGTCATCATCACCATGTGACCAGTGCAGGAAGCCAAGGAATAGAAGAGATATGTAGGCTGAAGGACCTTTGGTGATGCCACACTAGTAAAACTGGATGATGTCCTATAATAATCTGGACATGCTGGGAGTTGTAGTTCTCTCTTCTTAGGCTAGCTTCACATCTCTGTTTAGTTTTTTCTTTTGCGTGCAGGAGTTTTTTCTGTCTAAAATAACAGATCTCAGGCGGAAATGGCTCAAACGAATGGCAAATATGCATAACTGATGCTTGAAATACAGGACCTGTTTTTTTGTGTTCTAATGATGGATCAAAAGTATGGAAAAATATACAGTGATGTGAACCGGGCCTTTTACTGTCTCTGTGTAATATCCACTGGTATCCAATAATAACAGCCTGGGCATGCTGGCAGTTGTAGTCTCCACTTTTACCTCTCCCTGTGTTGCCCCCTAATTTCCAATAATCACAATCTGGTGATGATGAGACTTGTAGTTCCCTTGTAACTATCATAATGTTCTGGTGTGTATTAGGCTTTGTTCACATCTGTGCTAGTACAGTCGCTGTTCTGCCTGGTCATGGGGAGTACAACTACGAAAATCACTGTAGTTCCGGAACTGGCACTTCATGGACGACAACGCCTGATGGATCCCACGGACTATGATGAGATCTGACGGGTTTCCATCTGCCAGGCTAAAAAATTGTGTCCAGCATTTACCTGATCTGCACCGAAGCCCCAACACAGATGTGATCAAAGCCTTATATGTTCTCTAGCATCATATTATGAGGTTCTGCAGCAGCTGAGGTGTGAATTGTAAGGTTCTGCAGCAGCTGAAGTGTGTATTATGAGGTTCTGCAGCAGTTAAGGCATGTATTATGAAGTTCCATAGCAGTTGAGGTGTGTGTTAGTAGGTTCTGCAGCGGCTGAGATGTGTTTGGAGGTTCTGCAGCAGCTGAGCTGTGTATTAGGAGGTTCTATAGCAGCTTAGGTGTGTATTATGAAGTTCTGCAGCAGCTGAGTGTGTTAGGAGGTTCTGCAGCAGCTGAGGTGTGTGTTAAGAATGATATTCTGCAGCAGGTGAGGTGTGTATTAGGATGTTCTGCAGCAGCTGAGGTGTGTGTTATGATGTTCTGCAGCAGGTGAGGTGTGTATTAGGATGTTCTGCAGCAGCTGAGGTGTGTGTTATGATGTTCTGCAGCAGCTGAGGTGTGTATTAGGAGGTTCTGCAGCAGTCAGAGAAACAGTTGTGACTGGATTAAATCCTGTAGTTTCTGTGTCTGCACTTTGTAAAATGTCTCTGTCCTGTTCCTCTGCCAGCACGCATCACACTGTGACCTGACTGACCAGTCCGGACCTGACCTGATCCAGCATTGTCTCCAGTCCAGACTCCAGTCCAGCTTGGTGAAGCTCTGCCAGCAGCACAAACAGTAAGTCAGCATTGGGGAGGAGGTGAAGCAGGAGCAGGCACAGTCCATGGGGGAAGGATGACACTATATAAAAAGTAGCAGCAGCGGGCACAGTTCATCGGGTAAGGCTAGGTAATCACTTGTTCCAGCATACCAGCATAATACCAGAATTTCCAGATCCAGCATATGCTATACACTGCTGGCACCTGCCGGATCCCATTCACAATAATGGGGTCATTCGAGATCCCGCATGCAGTGGTGTTTTGCCCTTTGATTTGGAACAAACACAGAACCAGAGATAGGTGCACACTGCCGTCACACTAAACCCTCACACTGATGTTAAAAATTGAGAGGTTAGTTCGACATATCCTACTAGGAGGACATGTCTTAAGCTCGGGCACCAGCGTCAAGGTCTCTCAAGTAGCCCGAGGCCCTAACACTCACCTACCTGCGCCATATGGGCGATATCAGGGGCCAGTGGGCAATTACAGGAGCATTAGGACGACTCACAAACATCTCCTCTGTTACCTCCAGCATGTAGCCATGCTTGCAATAGGAGGTGGGAGGTATCTATGAGCCCTACCCAAGACTGACTGATATAGCCCAGAGCGTAGCAGGTGCACCCAAATGTGACCTGAAGATGAAAAACAGGCACATTTAAATTGGAGTTTATACACCTCCGTACATATATATAAACCATCAAAAAATGTGGTGTTAAAAAATCTGCAACGGAGGCTTCTGCTGGAACCTCCGCGGCAGATGTGCACATACCCTAAGGGGTGCCATGGTTCACTCACAAGGGGGCCCAATTCAGATTCTTGCCATGGGGCCTAGTGATTTCAATGTATGCCCCTGCATGGGGAGAACATAGAAGCTTCATGTAGATATTGATGCAAACTCTCTCATCTCTTGGCATCACTGACCTTGCGTCCTCTCCTGGATCACATCATACCTCACAGACTGGACGTTTAGCGTCTCCCAATCTCACACCACCTCCTCGTCTCATTCCCTCTCTGTTGGTGTCCCGTAAGGCTCTGTCCTAGGACCCCTGCTCTTCTCTATCTATACTTTCGGCCTGGGACATCTCATAGAGTCCCATGGCTTTCAGTATCACTTTTATGCTGACAGCACACAAATCTACCTCTCTGGTCCAAACATCACCACCTTACTCTATAGAATCCCACAATGCCTACCTTCCATATCATCCTTCTTCTCCTCTCACTTTCTAAAACCTAACATGGATAAAACAGAATCCATCATCTTTCCCCCATCTTGCTCAACCCCCCAACAGACCTATATATCACGATCAATGGCTGCACACTCTCCCCGGTCAACCAAGTCCGCTGCCTTGGAGTGACCTTGGATTCTGCGCTCTCCTCCAGACAGCACATCCAAGCCATTTCCACCACCTGCCGCCTCCAACTCAATGCTTGTACATGCCCTCATCATCTCCCGACTAGACTACTGCAACATTCTCCTATGTGGCCTTCCATCTAGCACTCTCGCACCCCTCCAATCTATCCTCCACTCTGCTGCTCGGCTAATCCACCTCTCACCCTGTTACTCTTCTGCATCTCCCCTCTGCCAGTCCCTGCACTGGCTCCCCATTGCCCAGCGAATTCAGTTCAAAATACTAACAAATATATACAAAGCCGTCCACAACCGGTCCCCTTATACATCTCTGAGCTACTTTCCTGATACACCCCCACACGCAATCTCCGATCCTGACTGACCAGTCCGGACCTGACCTGATCCAGCATTGTCTCCAGTCCAGACTCCAGTCCAGCTTGGTGAAGCTCTGCCAGCAGCACAAACAGTAAGTCAGCATTGGGGAGGAGGTGAAGCAGGAGCAGGCACAGTCCATGGGGGAAGGATGACACTATATAAAAAGTAGCAGCAGCGGGCACAGTTCATCAGGTAAGGCTAGGTAATCACTTGTTCCAGCACACCAGCATAATACCAGAATTTCCAGATCCAGCATATGCTATACACTGCTGGCACCTGTCGGATCCCATTCACAATAATGGGGTCATTCAAGATCCCGCATGCAGTGGTGTTTTGCCCTTTGATTTGGAACAAACACAGAACCAGAGATAGGTGCACACTGCCGTCACACTAAACCCTCACACTGATGTTAAAAATTGAGAGGTTAGTTCGACATATCCTACTAGGAGGACATGTCTTAAGCTCGGGCACCAGCGCCAAGGTCTCTCAAGCAGCCCGGAGGCCCTAACACTCACCTACCTGCGCCATATGGGCGATATCAGGGCCAGTGGGCAATTACAGGAGCATTAGGACGACTCACAAACATCTCCTCTGTTACCTCCAGCATGTAGCCATGCTTGCAATAGGAGGTGGGAGGTATCTATGAGCCCTACCCAAGACTGACTGATATAGCCCAGAGCGTAGCAGGTGCACCTCTAAATGTGACCTGAAGATGAAAAACAGGCACATTTAAATTGGAGTTTATACACCTCCGTACATATATATAAACCATCAAAAATGTGGTGTTAAAAATCTGCAACGGAGGCTTCTGCTGGAACCTCCGCGGCAGATGTGCACATACCCTAAGGGGTGCCATGGTTCACTCACAAGGGGGCCCAATTCAGATTCTTGCCATGGGGCCTAGTGATTTCTATGTATGCCCCTGCATGGGGAGAACATAGAAGCTTCATGTAGATATTGATGCAAACTCTCTCATCTCTTGGCATCACTGACCTTAGGCCCTCTCCTGGATCACATCATACCTCACAGACTAGACGCTTAGCGTCTCCCACTCTCACACCACCTCCTCGTCTCATTCCTCTCTGTTGGTGTCCCGTAAGGCTCTGTCTTAGGACCCCTGCTCTTCTCTATCTATACTTTCGGCCTGGGACATCTCATAGAGTCCCATGGCTTTCAGTATCACTTTTATGCTGACAGCACACAAATCTACCTCTCTGGTCCAAACATCACCACCTTACTCTATAGAATCCCACAATGCCTACCTTCCATATCATCCTTCTTCTCCTCTCACTTTCTAAAACCTAACATGGATAAAACAGAATCCATCATCTTTCCCCCATCTTGCTCAACCCCCCAACAGACCTATCTATCACGATCAATGGCTGCACACTCTCCCCGGTCAACCAAGTCCGCTGCCTTGGAGTGACCTTGGATTCTGTGCTCTCCTCCAGACAGCACATCCAAGCCATTTCCACCACCTGCCGCCTCCAACTCAATGCTTGTACATGCCCTCATCATCTCCCGACTAGACTACTGCAACATTCTCCTATGTGGCCTTCCATCTAGCACTCTCGCACCCCTCCAATCTATCCTCCACTCTGCTGCTCGGCTAATCCACCTCTCACCCTGTTACTCCTCTGCCTCTCCCCTCTGCCAGTCCCTGCACTGGCTCCCCATTGCCCAGCGAATTCAGTTCAAAATACTAACAAATATATACAAAGCCGTCCACAACCGGTCCCCTTATACATCTCTGAGCTACTTTCCTGATACACCCCCACACGCAATCTCCGATCCTCACAAGACCTCCTTCTCTCCTCTCCTCACCTCTTCCCACAATCGCCTCCAAGATTTCTCCTGTGCATCCCCATACTCTGGTACTCGCTACCCCAACATATCAGACTCTCACCTCCAGTGGAAACCTTCAAAAGAAACCTGAAAACCCACCTCTTCAGACAAGCCTACAACCAGTGACCCTGCTGCCTCTATACCGCCATGACCAGCTTTACCCTCACCTACTGTATCCTTCCCCCATACCATGTAGATTGTAAGCCCTCACGGGCAGGGCCCTCTCTCCTGTACCAGTTTGTAACTCGTCTTGTTCATGCTTAGTGCAATTGTCTGTATTATGTATGTATATCCCTTTTCATATGTACAGCGCTATGGAATTAATGGCGCTTTAATAATGAAAAATAATAATAATAATATCGTCATTGGTCAGTTTGAATTTCATTCCACCATAAACCTGACATTAAATGATTCAAATACAAAATCAACTTTCTAGATACCACCATAAAACCACATAAAAAAGTCCATCATCTACTGAAAGATATAATAAAATCTGATCCAGCCCATTAGACTGGGATAAACACCCAAATGACAGTACAGGTTCTACAGAAAACTGCAAAAAATGACATTGTGTCCTACACAAAAATGACCATCAGAAATCAATATTACCATCCCCTCCCCTGCTATGTTACCAACAATCTCCAAATCTAAGAAATTCTGATCAGGTGTTTATTGCCCTCTGACCCACAAAAAGGAGCTTATTGCTGTGATATGAGGAGATGCAAAACCTGTTGCCATGTAACATCATTGCTTTTAAGCTACTTTCACACGGGTGTTTTTGGGTCTGCTTGTGAGATCCGTTTCTGGGCTCTCACAAGCGGTCCAAAACAGATCAGTTTTGCCCCAATGAATTCTGAGTGTATAAGGATCCGCTCAGAATGCATCAGTTTGGCTCCGTGCTGCCTCCATTACGCTCTGGTGAAACTGAGCCAAACGGATCCGTCATGACACACAATGTAAGTCAATGGGGACAGATCAGTTTTCACTGACACAATCTGGCACAGTAGAAAACGGATCCGTCCTCCATTGACTTTCAATGGTGTTCAAGGCGGATCCGTTTTGCCTATGTTCATGATAACACAAATGGATCCGTTCTGAATGGATGCATGCAGTTGTATTAACAGTGCGGATCTGTCTGTGCAGATATATGACGGATCCACACCAGACGCCAGTGTGAAATAGCCTTATTTTAACTGTACTGAGAGTTAGCAGTGATGTTACATAGGACTGCCACTGTGACATCCACTGTATTATCTGTAGTCAGTCCATAAAAATAGGTGACTTTTTTCCCCGTGTCCGACACGTGAAAAAAAATATGTGGACACATGAAAAAAAATAGACGTGTCCACAATTTTTTTTGAGGCTGGTGGTACTTAAGTAGATTATTTTGGTGGTAATTATTATCATTTTACAGCTCACAGTAAATACTGGTAATGAGTTCATATCAGTATATTGAGCTATAGACATGGATTACTTATAATATTTATCATCCATTATGGTTTTCCAATTTGTCCGTACATTTTTTTGGGATGGCTGTGATTTTGGGATAAGTTGTCCGGAATAAAGAAAAATTGTGGTTGGCAATCATGCTCAGAGAAATATTACTGTGTTATCTGTAGTGTTACATAGGACTGCAGTTACCATAAACTGCATTATGTGAGTGATGAAAGTGCAAAACAGGAACAATTGCACCTGATCCATACATGTGTATGTATACAGTTCTCTAAACACGCCACTACTATTCCCATCATATACAGTAGTATTTGATGATACAGCACCAATTATTATGTGATCCCTATACAATCCACCCCTTTTGGTGTTTTCCTGGCTCAGGTCATGTTTCGCTCTCATGCTGTGACCCTCTTAGCAAACAGCTAAGCAGGGCAAAGGTGAACAGCATGATACAGAGGAGAAACTAGATAAAAGGAGAAGATATCATTTGAATGTCGCAGATTGGTGAAATGTGACTCTGGACTGCACCAAATGAAAATGTGACATTAATGCTGTGACCCAGAATGTGGAGTCAGTGAGGATCCCCCCGAAGTGGGTGAACACCTCTAATGGCTGTCGCTGTTATTGGCAGAACTGATTTTCTAGTACAGATCATTACTGGGATCTCAGGTCACGGGTACACCAGAGATAATGTCACCGCTCATTTTAGACATTGGGCTGTGTATTTAGGGGGTTTTAACAGCCCCCCTCCCCCACACCTCTCAGATGTAATGTCTGTACAGGTGACCTAGCGATCCTGTGCCCTTCAGGACACTAGTACAGCAAATATTATGTAGAGTCAGCCTTTAAGTCACAGTTTTGTAATAATAATTGAGAGAACTGTGAGACAATAAGGGCCCTTTTATACGGGCCCAGACACAGGGCAGTTATTGGGAAACAATTATTTAGTTACTTTCACATCTGAGCTTTCCTTTTCCGCTATTGAGATCCGTCATAGGATCTCAATAGAGGAGGAACACACTTCCGTTTTGTTCCTATTCATTGTTAATGGGGACAAAACTGAACTGAATAAAACGGAGTGCACCTGAATTCATTCCGTTCCGTCTGGCTGCGTCCCCATCGCGGTCAGAATAACGCTGCAAGACGTGTGGTGCGGAGCAAGACGGATCCGTCATGACTCACAATGTAAGTCAATGGTGCCGGATCCGTTTTCTCGGACACAAAAGAAAACAGATCCGTCCCCCACTGACTTACAGTGGTTTTAAAGACGGATCCGTCATGGCTATTTTAAAGATAATACAACCGGATCCATTCAGAACGGATGCAGACGGTTGTATTATCAGAACGGAAGCGTTTCTGCTGACCCGTGGCAGATCCAGCAAAAACGCAGATGTGAAAGTCGCCTTAGCTGTATCCACATAAATCAACTGCAGTGACCGAAAGATCACTTCTAAAAGGGCTAATATTGTGGCTCACTGATAAATGGGTTAGTACTGTGTTTCACTGTTAAAAGGGTTGATACTCAGGTTCACTGGTCTAAAATGTTTACTGCGATGTTAATCTATGCATTGTGAATCCCAACAGGGAATGAAATAGTAAATTGGTTGGTCACAAGTCCTGCTCCCTTGGCTTGTAGAGTAGAGAGGGTCGAGCCAGCAGATCTAGAGACCAGACCTGCTTTGGAGCTCTGCCAAGTAGGCCCACAGAGAAGGCTTATCTAGGAAAACACCCTTCCTGAGAGTGGAAAACTGCCAGAAAACCTACTAAGGATTGCCCTTTGAGAGAGAAAAGCATTGAATATTTACAGAAAGTTGAGAACCCCTAAGGCCCTATTCACACATCCGCAAGTGTTTTGCGGATCCACGGAGCCGCGGATCCGCAAAACACGGACACACCGGCAATGTGCATTCCGCATTTTTGCGGACCGCACATTGCCCGAACTCCATAGAAAATGCCTCTTCTTGTCCGCAATTGCGGACAAGAATAGGACATGCTCTATTTTTTTTGCGGAGCCGCGGACCGGAAAATCGGCGGCGCGCTCCGCAAAATCGGATGCGGAGAGCACAGTGTGTGCTCTCCGCATCTTTCCCGGCCCCATTCACAGTCAATGGGTCCGCATGTATTCCGCAAAATTGCGGAATACATGCGGACTACATTGCGGATGTGTGAATAGGACTGAGAACTGCAAAGAGTATATTGAGAGTGATTGCACACCTGTGGTTAATTTGGAAAAATTGCATAGTGAATCTAAAGATAGACTGACGAGGACTACCGTTATTGCCACCTCCTATATACAGACTAGTCTAATCTGTGCAATACCTGAGAACTGTGCCTGCTGTTTGTATTTATACTTTGTCTCCCATCATTCCATCTCCCATCATCCCATCTCCATCATCTGCCCTGTAAAGAGAGAGACTTTATTTCTTCTAACCAAACTTCACCATTCATCAGCCGGCCCTTTATGTTTGCTCTCCGGCTTCCTCATTTATCTAACACCAAGGGCACCCCAGCCACCACCAGGCAGGAGCCCCCAAAAAGTCCAGCGTGTGCCCAAGGGAAGAAAGCGTGCGCCTTCCACTCACTGCGCATGCGGCCCAGTGAGTGCTAGAGGAAGAGGGATTAGCCACCATGAGGACTACAAACACCCTCGTTGCCACTCCAACCACTCCCATCCTCTCCAGTTCCTGCCACCACGCCTCCTCTGTAAGGGATGAACAATCTCTACTAATTCTACTGAATTCCTGATAGTTACCCCTATCCTCGGCCTGTTTGACTGTTTGAGAAGGACCCTAAAGGAGTTGCACCACAAGTAAATGTTATTTTAATAAAAACTATTCACTTTTGTAATTTACTTTGTTACAATAATGCTCTAGTTGTGATATTCTCTTTACATCATCACAATGGCGCACCCTGGTGTTTAATCTGTATTGTAATATGCATGTCAACATACTGAGGTAGTTGCATATTCTCAGTTCCATCCTTCAACTACCACCAGCCATATCTACTGTTGTGACATTTATAGGGAAAGCCCAGCAGAAAGGACACACCCCTTGAGCTGCCTGCCTAAATAGAATCTAGCAGAGCAATTGGAGCAAGGAATGAGGAGAGCTCTGGATCCATGTGAGGCACAGGGCTGGTTCTAGCTTTGTTAGAAAGGTATTGTCATGTACTATATGATGTCTGATTTTCATTTTTTTACATCAATCATGGCATAATCCTTTAAAGTGAGAACACTGAGAAAATAAGTGAGAGACTTCGGAATAAGTCAGTTCTGGGCAGGGCCGGACTGGCCTACCGGGATACCGGGAAAATTCCCGGTGGGCCAGCCGACCTGTGAAGAAATGCCTAGTCTCTGGGGTGCTTATGGGTTTTCAGTTTGTGACACTCAGAATTTGTCTTTCTGAACATTAAACATTCACAGTGTTTGCTGCTGATAACATGGCACAAGGAGGTCGGAGGTCGGCACGTGGCGCTGCGTTTACTGAAGTGACAGATCAATACAAATCACTAGAATGTTCCCAGAAGTGGAGATTATGGGGGGAAGGTTTAAACCAGTTAAGACGAGGTTGCTTACAATTCTTTAAAGAAGTAAGATCCTTGATCAGCTCATCACCCCCTACTTCTGCAGTACCACAGCAGGACTACTGCAAAGGGTTAATTATTGCCAAAGAGTTAAAGGTGTTGTCCAACACCTATAATTTCCCCCCTTCCCCAAATGCCTGGACCCCTCACACAGATTATACTAACCTCGCTCCCCAGCACCCGCATCGCTTCTGATGCTGGCACGGCTGCCGCTGCATCTCCCTGTTGCGCGGCGTTGGGGGTGTCTAATAGCAGGCTGCGATGGGAACGAGCCTTAATAGCATCACCGGCAATGCTATGTTATAAAAAAGGGACTTCTTCCTATATCCGCACATTTATAATTAATTAAAGAGGTTATCCAATTTCTCAAAACCCCCACACACAGTATCACGGGTGATGCTATGGAGGCTTGTCCCCTTCCCCGCCTGCCGATGGCTTCTCCCCTCCCCCAACACCAGATGTTTTCATCCGTGTGCAGGGAAAAGCAGCAGCGGTGGAGCGGGGACCAGAAGCGGCGCAGGGAGCGGGGTATATACAGTGGAGGAAATAATTATTTGACCCCTCACTGATTTTGTAAGTTTGTCCAATGACAAAGAAATGAAAAGTCTCAGAACAGTATCATTTCAATGGTAGGTTTATTGTAACAGTGGCAGATAGCACATCAAAAGGAAAATCGAAAAAATAACTTTAAATAAAAGATAGCAACTGATTTGCATTTCATTGAGTGAAATAAGTATTTGAACCCTCTAACAAAAAAAGACTTAATACTTGGTGGAAAAACCCTTGTTTGCAAGCACAGAGGTCAAACGCTTCTTGTAATTGATGACCAAGTTTGCGCACATTTTAGAGGAATGTTGGTCCACTCCTCTTGCAGATCATCTCTAAATCCCTAAGGTTTCGAGGCTGTCTCTGTGCAACTCTGAGCTTGAGCTCCTCCATAGGTTTTCGATTGGATTAAGGTCCGGAGACTGACTAGGCCACTCCATGACCTTAATGTGCTTCTTCTTGAGCCACTCCTTGTTGCCTTTGCTGTATGTTTTGGGTCATTGTCGTGCTGGAACACCCATCCACGACCCATTTTCAGTTTCCTGGCAGAGGGAAGGAGGTTGTCGCTCAGGATTTCACGATACATGGCTCCGCCCATTTTCCCGCTAACGCGAATAAGTTGTCCTGTGCCCTTAGCAGAAAAACACCCCCAAAGCAAAATGTTTCCACCCCCATGCTTGACGGTGGGGACGGTGTTTTGGGGGTCATAGGCAGCATTTTTCTTCCTCCAAACACAGCGAGTTGAGTTAATGCCAAAGAGCTCTATTTTGGTCTCATCAGACCACAGCACCTTCTCCCAGTCACTCTCTGAATCATTCAGGTGTTCATTGGCAAACTTCAGACGGGCCTGCACATGTGCCTTCCTGAGCAGGGGGACCTTGCGAGCCCTGCAGGATTTTAATCCATTGCGGTGTAATGTGTTTCCAATGGTTTTCTTGGTGACTGTGGTCCCTGCTAATTTGAGGTCATTAACTAACTCCTCCCGTGTAGTTCTAGGATGCTTTTTCACCTTTCTCAGAACCATTGACACCCCACGAGGTGAGATCTTGCGTGGAGCCCCAGAGCGAGGTCGATTGATGGTCATTTTGTGCTCCTTCCATTTTCGAACAATCGCACCAACAGTTGTCACCTTCTCTCCCAGCTTCTGCTAATGGTTTTGTAGCCCATTCCAGCCTTGTGCAGGTCTACAATTTTGTCTCTGACATCCTTGGACAGCTCTTTGGTCTTTCCCATGTTGGAGAGTTTGGAGTCTGCTTGATTGATTGATTCTGTGGACAGGTGTCTTTTATACAGGTGACTAGTTAAGACAGGTGTCCTTAATGAGGGTGACTAATTGAGTAGAAGTGTCTAACCACTCTGTGGGAGCCAGAACTCTTAATGGTTGGTAGGGGTTCAAATACTTATTTCACTCAATGAAATGCAAATCAGTTGCTATCTTTTATTTAAAGTTATTTTTTCGATTTTCCTTTTGATGTGCTATCTGCCACTGTTACAATAAACCTACCATTGAAATGATACTGTTCTGAGACTTTTCATTTCTTTGTCATTGGACAAACTTACAAAATCAGTGAGGGGTCAAATAATTATTTCCTCCACTGTATATTACCGGTGAGGAGCCCGTCACATGGGTGGGAGGGGATTAAGAAATTGGATAACCCCTTTAAAAATAAACATGTATCACCGAGCCCGGCACATGGGTGGGAGGGGATTGAGAAATTGGATAACCCCTTTAAAAATAAACATGTATCACCACATCCGTAACCACCTGATCTATAAAAGAATCAAGTTACTTTTCCTGCATGGTGCATTAAAGAAAAAAAGAAAAACTATGATGGAATTGCAATTTTGCCCACCTCACTTCCAAAAAAAATTGTATAAAAAGTGATTTAAAAAAAAGTCATATGTACCCGAAAATAGTACCAAGTATCAAACTGTCACCTCATCTGGCAAAAAATGGGCCCCTACATAAGACAATAGCCCCCAAAATAGAAACAAATATGGCTTTCAGAAAATGGAGACACTAAAACATCTTTTTTTTTTTCAAAAATGCTTTTATTGTTTGAAAATGAAATAAATAAAAAATAGACATATTAGGTATCACTGCTTCCGAAACAACCTGCTCTATAAAAATATCATGTATCATATCGTAAGAAACAGAAAATAAAAACTACCAGGACAGCTATTTTTTTGTTACCTTGCCTTACAAAAAGGGTAATATCAAGCAATCAAAAATCATATCTATCCTAAAATAGTAACAATAAAATTGTCACCTCATCCTGTGGTTTCCAAAATGGGGTTACTTTTTGGGAGTTTCTACTGTAGGGTGCATAAGGGGGTCTTCAAAAGTGACATAGTGCCTAAAAACCAGTTCAGCAAAATCTGCTCTCCAAAAACCATATGGCGCTCCTTTCATTCTGTACCATGCTGTGTACCCATACAGCAGTTTACGACCACATATGGGGTGTTTCTGTAAACTTCAGAATCAGGGTAATAGATATTGAGTTTTGTTTGGCTGTTAATCCTTGCTGTTAGAGATGAGCGAACTTTAAAAAAAAGTCCGGTGTTCGGGTTGTGGTAAGTCGCGCATTCCGTTATGGATTCCACTATAGCGACATATGGAATCCATAAGGGGCGGCTGCCACCAATCCGAACTGTTGAACAGCCGAAGGACCTGGGGTGACGTAACTGTCATGTGATCAGTGCAGGGGGCGTGGCTCAGCACGGGAACAAATCCAGTGCTGAGCCACGCCCCCTGCACTGATCACATGACAGTGACGTCACCCCAGGTCCTTCGGCTGTTCAACAGTTGGGGTTGGTGGCAGCCGCCCCTTATGGATTCCATATGCCGCTATAGTGGAATCCATAACGGATCGCTGACACTACAACCCGAACGCCGAACACCGGACTTTTTTTTAACGTTCGCTCATCTCTACTTGCTGTGTTACAGGAAAAAATAGATTAAAATTGAAAATCTGCCAAAAAAGTTACATTTTGACATTTCATCTCTATTTTCATTTAATTCTTTTGGAACACCTAGGGTTAACAAAGTTTGTAAAATCAGGTTTGAATAACTGGTGTCGTTTCTAAAATGGGGTCATTGTGTGGTTTCTACTATGTAAGCCCCACAAAGTGACTTCATAACTGAACTGGTTCTTGAAAAAGTGGGTTTTGGAAATTGTCTTAAAACTTTTTTAAGAATTGCTTCTAAACTTCTAAATAAAATTACATTTGCAAAACGTAATAAAGTACACATATGGGGAATGTAAAGTAATAACTATTTTGTGAGGTATCACCATCTGCCTTAAAAGTAGACAAATTCAAATTTAGAAAATTGTGAATTTTTCTAAATTTTTGGTAATTTTAACAAATAGGACTGATTTATATCGACTCAAATTTACAACTATCATGAAGTACAATGCGTCACAAGAAAAAAATCTCAGAATGGCTTGGATAAGTAAAAGTGTTCCAAAGTTATTACCACATAAAGTGATAAATATCAGATTTCCAAAATTTGGCCTGATCCTTGAGGTGAAAGATGGCTCAGTACTGAAGGGGTTCAAGTGGTTGGAGTTGGTTTGTGGGACATATTGACATGTTATATTATTGCTTTGCAATCGATATATGTGGTCATGCCATATTTAATTGGTTTTAATCACCTCCCTATATTGTTCTGTAGTCTTAACTGAACTGGTAGTGAGTTCAGGGGGACAGGTTATGAGTAAGATCCGATATATGGTCTGTAACGCGTCAACCTGACTGTGGTTTTTCCGCTCATACAGCAATAAGGAAGGATTTTTATCACTCACTTGCTCATTTGGAATATATTGTTGTTTTTAACATTGGGCTAATAAAACGGGATTTTAGTCTGAAGACAATTGTCCTGAGTCTCTACTGAGATTCTGTAGAATGGATAGGAGCTGAATTTCATATGTGTTCGCAATCTTGGGAACCTTCCCACAGGGGAGAGTGCCTAAAGTACCCCAGGTTTGCTAGCCATTGGCTGGTGGATTAGGTTGTTATGCGCTGGCACTTTAGGAGCAGCCCCTATGGTCAGACTGGAGAGGCCTAGCCAGCAAGCACAGGCTGCAGCCTGCAGCAGATAGCAGAATATTGGCAGTGGGTCCAGGCTGCTGGAACAGAAACAGCTGCAAGACCAGGGTAAGAGGAGCAGCGCCTGTGCCTGCCCATGGAAGCAGGATGTAGCCCCTGCAGTGAACCCCTGGATCATAAGAAACCGTCTATTTGAAGCAGGGCTGGATTCACACACTTCACTAGCTCAACTGCCACTGACTTCTCATCCTCACCAAGAGCTCCTCACTGGTTCCATAAGAAAGTCCAATGGATGCATGAATAGCAAACAGTTGTGTTCAAAGATAAAAGCAGGTTCTGCCTTGGAACGAACGATGGCTAAATCAGAGTTCGCAGGAGGGCTAGAGAGCACCTGCTGCCATTGTTAAGACATGAATTGGGGTGGGCTCCCCAGGATACAGTGAAGTCATGAACTGAACATGGAAAGCAACCCCAACATCAGCTTTTGCCAAAACAGTATTTTACTTAAACTTGGCAACGAGCACAACCACAGATGCTGGGAACAAACAATAAATTTACATACACCTAGTGAAGGCTGAGACCCTTGTGCTGCACAGCTCGGCGCCCTTTGATGGATGCTGGAGGTAAGCGGTAATTTACCTACTTTTGGGCTCAACTTAAACAGCCACGCCTTACTTGTTACAACGCAAAGCAACCCTAAAATCAGGAAAAACTGGGGTTAGTGGTGTGGGCTAGCCTGTGATACAGCACATCAGCTTACAATCTTATTATACTCTATAGTATTCCCCTTCCAATAGCTGGTCATATAGCACGTGCCTTAGTGTTTCTTCCAAGTAAACGCCAGCCTGGCTTGAGTTTGCGGTGCAGCTCTCTGGTATGAACTGTCACTTTAACTGTGAAGTCCTTGTAATGAACAGTTAACAAGGAAACACTAACTGACTAACTACAGGTCTGCTGTCAGTCTCTATGATTCTAGGCATCAACACTTAATGAAGTGGGTGCCCGATCAGTCTTACTGGCCCAGGTCTGCTGTGCATCAGCTGGCAACTGTGAATAGAACAAAGGCTTCTCCAACAAGTGTGCAGTACCACAGTGTAGGTTACTTTGCTCCTCAGCTCTCATCAGCATTCCTGGCAGCAATCCTCCTTCCCCTTGCCAGGATCAGGGTCTTGGACACAATCAGCTTCACTTGGCTGCAGCTCTGGTCACTGAAGGGTTCTTCCACACCTGGATGTCGATGGATCCTCTCCTCACACAGGTCCTCAGAGTCTCTCTCAGCCTCTCTAAAATGGCCACTGGAACACTTCCTCCTTCAGGCTTTTAACGCCACCCCTGAGTCTCAAGTTTCCAACGTCACATGAAATGCAGTCTGTTGCTGGTGCTAAGGAAACAGCAGCATCTTGTGGCCAAACAGTAGAATGTCAGTCCAGATCATTTAAAGGGGTTGTCTCATCATGGACAATGGGGGCATATCGCTAGGATATGCCCCCATTGTCTTATAGGTGTAGGTCCCACCACTGGGATCTGCACATATGCGCAGCCGCCCTCCATTCATTTTATATGGGGTCAGAAAAAATAGCCGAGCGCTGGCTCGGCTATTTCCATCGGCCCCATAGAAATGAATAGGAGCGGGGGCCGTGCATGCCCGGTACGCTCCCATTCACTTCTATGTGGAGGCGGCTTGGTGGTGGCCGGACCGGAGTCCTCCAGCCACCACATTGCGGGGCTCCGTTCTCTATATAGGTGCGGGTCCCAGTGGTGGGACCCATACCTATAAGAAAATGCGGGCATATCCTAGCGATATGCTCCTTTTGTCTATGATGAGACAACCCTTTTAACTTCATTTACACAAACACAGTGTCCACACAATGAAAGCTGTTTCCCCATCTCACACCATCATGAATAGTGTGAAAACACACAGGACCAACCTCAGGTGTCATGGTGTGGGGCATCATTAGCAACCATGCCCATTCCAGTATTCAGAGAGAGAACATTGACCAGCCTTCGGTATGTCCAGGATACTATTGAATCAGTCCTACTACCCTTTTTAATTCAGTTAGGAGATGTGGTGTTCAGACAAGATGATAACCGTTCACACACTGCCTGCACTACACAACAAGCTCTTCAGAGTATCCAGCAGCTGCCCTGGCCAACTCAATAGCCAGATCTACCCATCAACTTGGCTGAACTATGGGTTAAAGTTAAATGAGCTTGGCATAACATACCACAGGAGGATATCCAGCATCTGTATGACTGTTAGCATGCCAGAATGGTAGCCTGTATCACAGCAAGGGGAGATGTCCCCCAGTATTTATGTGACCGTTTTTTAATCATATTTCCTCCTGCAGAACCCAAAATAAAGGAGGCACCACCTTGGTTGTGTGATCATTGACCAAGCACCACTAATAGTTTGTACTCTGTCAATCTCAGCACAATCGCATTAAAGGGACACTGACAGACCGGTACAACATATAAAGTGTTCCGGCCTGTCAGTGTCCCTGACAGTGTCCCTTAAGTTATTCAGGTCTTATTTTTAATTTTCTGCTAATGTATATAAGTACAGTCCTTAATTCACATATAGAGACCTGTCTTTAAATCTAAGTATAATAAAATTGTGGCAAGTAAGTCAGCGAGAAGTGGGGAGCCTTGAGGGAGTGTGACTGCAGGATCTGACTACACATGGTTTATTTGTTGTCTTCAACCTTGGAGACACATAGGTCTGCACAGGAGCTGCATGCAGAAAATGTGAGAACATTGAAAATGAATATGATTTACAGCCCTGCTTCATGTTCTATTCTAGACGCATCGGATCAATATAAAGCTTCGCTGCATGGCCCAGATGTTTCATTATATGTTACAATGTAACAATGCAGGATTGACATCAAGCGGAAATCTTGAGGCGAGGAATTAAAATCCAAAGTCATCATAAAGTTGCGAAACTTTCCCTTATATGATACTGAAGCTTTATTTACATAGGACTGCACGGGTCCTTAAATATAATGCTGCAGTCACCTTCACAGCTGAACTTATGTCTAGGGTGATACCTTATGATTACACTGGCTTCTCTTCAAACCTGGGATTGGAAAACAGGGAAGAGAAATAGAAAGGGTGACCGCATGTCGCTGTCCCCGGATGGATTTTATGCCAAAAGGATGAAAAACAACTGCAAACAGTAATCTACAGTAAATCTTCGACAGTCTACTGCAGCAGAGCAAGTTCAGTACAGATGCTTGAACCAGCAGGAGGCAGCAGTGAGGTGTGAGGACCTGCAATCTGAGTGTGCAAATTTCAAAATTTCAATTATCTTTCCAGCAAATGTTCGGTTGATACTTGACGACGGTACGATATTATTAGCGCACTTATTGGGGGGTATTATTAGAACACTTCTTGGGAGAGGGGGTATTATTATTTGTACATAGGATCCACGTTACATTGTTGCATTTAATAGGGGTAATTATTGTAACTAGAGATGAGCGAATTTTTTATATTTAGAAATTCGTTCACTCTTCATTTGGTGGTAAAAGGTGAATTGCGTTATGGATTCCATTACCCTGGACCATAACGCAATTCTATGACGGAATTCAGTATGTAGAGAACAGTGGTGGACAGGCTGAGGAAGACCACGTCCAGTGTCAGAGTCATCCCTAGATAGATGAACCTGTACAGAGACAGTGCAAATTAGTAACAGGCAAGGAAAAAAACCCTAACGCTGGGTTCACACTTGAGCGTATTTGATACGCACGTTTTCTGAGCGTTTTTGTTGCGCGTTTTATGCACGTTTGTGTGATTGACTGCAGTGTTGGCTTCTCTCCAAACTGTGCCTAGCACCTGGGGTTTGGCCTTTCCAGCATGTTCCGAACGCACATTTTCAGTGTCAAAAACGCGCAAAATACAAGCGTTGTGCGTTCCCATTGAAGTCTATGGGCCGAAACGCGCGACAAACGCCCCAAAAAAAGCTCAAGTACTTGTTTATGCGTCAGGTGTTTTTCAGCACGTTTGAACGCGCTGTAAAACGCGAAAATGTGAACCAGTCCCATAGGGAAGCATTGGTTTGCATCGGTTATGCGTTTTACAGCTCGTTCGAACGCGCTGTAAAACGCGCAAGTGTGAACTGAGGGTGACCCTGGGTTCAGACCTGAGCGTTCTAAAAACGCGCGTTTTTGTCGCGCGTATTTCAGCGCTTTTTTGCAAATAGGAAACGCGCGTTCGTACGCGCGTTCTTGTGATTGACTACTGTGGTGTCAATCACAAAACGCGCGACAAACGCCCCCAAAAAAGCTCAAGTACTTGTTTATGCGTCGGGCGTTTTACAGCGCGTTCAAACGCGCTGTAAAACGCTCAAGTGAGAACCAGGGCCATAGGAAAGCATTGGTTTTCATGTGTTGAGCGTTTTACAGCGCGTTTGAACGCGCTGTAAAACGCTCAGGTGTGAACTTAGGGTGAAGGAGTTGTCCCACCATTACATGTCCATGTTATCGATCATAAATTAAACATATTTACCCTTTACAATAATATTAAAAAACAATCCAGTGAAGATTTATACCGTTTACTTATATAGTATAGCACCATCTAGTGTTCATTTTAGAGATGAGCGAACCAATCAAGATTTGTTTTAAGTCTGGTTAGCCGAATTTTTGAAAAAGTTCAGTTTTGACAAGAATCGGTTTGTGCTCCAATTGCCCTGAAAGTGAATGTATAACCTCCTCTAGCCTCCTAGGACTTATAATTTTTTAGGAAAACAACTTGTTATCTCTTTTTGTCTATTTTTTTATGATTTTTTTCCCTCCCCAAGCTCTGGAACACAATGACAGCAATAGTAAATGATGTCTGAGTGACTCTGGTGTAGCTATGGGTAAATGCACGTTTGACGGCATTAAAATACAGCTCGTTTATTATCACACTGCACTGGCATAAGCAGCATTAGTGGCATGATGCAGCCATGCAGCCAGGGACGTGCACACATAGGGCTCAAAGGGGGCTTGAGCCCCTGCCCCTTTCTGCCTCTGCCCCTTTAATGCCCTTTTTATTTATTTTTTCGGGGTCGGCGGAGCTAGGCGGAACAAGCGGCTGCCTTTTTTTTTTTTCACCTCCACAACTGCCAGGCGGCGGGCCTGAGTGTGTCGGGCCGGGCCTGTGCGGCGCATCCACGCTGCATTGTTCAGCGCTGCAGTCAAGTGCCTCAGTTCAGAGACTGTGACTGCGTGCAACTACTAGTGGTGCTCATCTCCGGTGAGTGAGCTTGTGTGGTGCTTGAGAGAGTGCCAATGTCAGTCTGTCACTGTGCCATCATGGAGGGGGTCGCCTGGTCGGGGGAGAAATGTACCATGGGGGGGGGGGGGATTCAAGATGTGCTGCAGTGCTGCCAGTGCCAGGCCCAGAAATGTGTGGGGGAAACTACTGTGTGTGGGGCAAATTACTATGTGGCAGCAATGTGGGGACAAATTACTATGTGGGGGCAGTGTGGGGCAAATTACTATGTGGGGGCAGTGTGGGGACAAATTACTATGTGGGAGCAGTGTGGGGCAAATTACTATGTGGGGGCAGTGTGGGGACAAATTACTATGTGGGGCAGTGTGGGGCAAATTACTATGTGGAGTGGGGCAAATTACTATGTGGGGGCAGTGTGGGGACAAATTACTATGTGGGAGCAGTGTGGGGACAAATTACTATGTGGGGGCAGTGTGGGGACAAATTACTATGTGGGAGCAGTGTGGGGACAAATTACTATGTGGGGGCAGTGTGGGGACAGAATTACTATGTGGGGGCAGTGTGGGGACAAATTACTATGTGGGGGCAGTGTGGGGCAAATTACTATGTGGGGGCAGTGTGGGGCAAATTACTATGTGGGGGCAGTGTGGGGACAAATTACTATGTGGGGGCAGTGTGGGGACAGAATTACTATGTGGGAGCAGTGTGGGGCAGAATTACTATGTGGGGGCAGTGTGGGGACAAGATTACTATGTGGGGGCAGTGTGGGGCAGATTACTATGTGGGGGCAGTGTGGGGACAAATTACTATGTGGGGGCAGTGTGGGGACAAATTACTATGTGGGGGGCAGTGTGGGGACAGAATTACTATGTGGGGGCAGTGTGGGGACAAATTACTATGTGGGGGCAGTGTGGGGACAAATTACTATGTGGGGGCAGTGTGGGGCAAATTACTATGTGGGGGCAGTGTGGGGCAGAATTACTATGTGGGGGCAGTGTGGGGCAAATTACTATGTGGGGAGCAGTGTGGGGACAAATTACTATGTGGGGGCAGTGTGGGGCAAATTACTATGTGGGGGCAGTGTGGGGCAAATTACTATGTGGGGGCAGTGTGGGGACAAATTACTATGTGGGGGCAGTGTGGGGGCAAATTACTATGTGGGGGGCAGTGTGGGGACAAATTACTATGTGGGGGCAGTGTGGGGCAAATTACTATGTGGGAGCAGTGTGGGGCAAATTACTATGTGGGGGCAGTGTGGGGCAAATTACTATGTGGGGGCAGTGTGGGGCAAATTACTATGTGGGGGCAGTGTGGGGACAATCACTGTGTGGGGAGCAGTGTGGGGCAAATTACTATGTGGGGGTAGTGTGGGGACAAATTACTATGTGGGGGCAGTGTGGGGACAAATTACTATGTGGGGGTAGTGTGGGGACAAATTACTATGTGGGGGCAGTGTGGGGACAAATTACTATGTGGGGGAAATTACTTTGTGGGAGCAGTGTGGGGACAAATTACTATGTGGGGGCAGTGTGGGGACAAATTACTATGTGGGGGCAATGTGGGGACAAATTACTATATGGGAGCAGTGTGGAGACAAATTACTATGTGGGGGCAGTGTGGAGACAAATTACTATGTGGGGGCAGTGTGGGGCAAATTACTATGTGGGGGCAGTGTGGGGACAAATTACTATGTGGGGGCAGTGTGGGGCAAATTACTATGTGGGGGCAGTGTGGGGCAAATTACTGTGGTTGGGTTCAGTGTGGGGGAATTACTTTGTGGGGGAGAATTACTTTGTGGGGCAGTGTGGGGGCAAATTACTATGTGGGGGCAGTGTGGGGACAAATTACTATGTGGGGGCAGTGTGGGGCAAATTACTATGTGGGGGCAGTGTGGGGCAAATTACTTAGTTGGGTTCAGTGTGGGGGGAATTACTTTGTGGGGGGAAATTACTTTGTGGGGCAGTGTGGGGCAAATTACTATGTGGGGGCAGTGTGGGGACAAATTACTATGTGGGGGCAGTGTAGGGGCAAATTACTATGTGGGGCCAGTGTGGGGGAAATTACTATGTGGGGGCAGTGTGGGGACAAATTACTATGTGGGGGAAAATTACTTTGTGGGGGCAGTGTGGTGGAAATTACTGTGTGGGGACAATCACTGTGTGGGGGCAGTGTGGGGACAAATTACTGTGTGGGGACAAATTACTATGGGGCGATTACTATGTGGGGGCAGTGTGGGGGAAATTACTATATGGGGGTGTTGCTATTGGGGAGGCACTGTAGGGGCAATTCTATTATTTTTGGGGACACTATACAGGGAACATTACCTGAAGCACAATATAGGGTGTTATTGTTACTGGGGGCACTCTAGGGGACATTATAGCTGCTGTAGACACTATAGGGACATTTGTGGTAATTTATCAAACCGGTGTAAAGTAGAACTGACTTAGTCGCCCATAGAAGCCAATCAGATTCCACCTTTGATTTTTTACAGCTCTTTTGAAAATCCACTTCTCTTTTACACCACTTTGATAAATGACCCCAATTATGTCTATTAGGGTAACTATTTTTCAGCAGTACAGTACCTGGGACATTGGGGAGCACCACAGGCACAGTATTAGGAGTGGCAGCAGGATGGGGAGGGGGATGGAAACATTAAGAAATCTAACGTGTCTGTATTACAAACTCTGTAGAGACGAGATGCGGCTGAAAGAATTTGCCATGGCGATCTAATGGAGGAGAAGAGGAAAGAGAAGGTCTACATGAGAGGAGATGTCACTGGATGTAAGAGGTATGTGGTCCATCCTGCCGGCGGCAGCGCAATTTATTCACCAATACAATTGATTCAACTGTCTGCCCGCTCACCAGTGCTGGGTTAGGGTGACAGGGTCCTTTAAGGCTAGCACAGGGGCTGTCTGGATAGCGGACGTGCGCGACGCAAGTCTGCTACGTCACGTGACAAGTGCCCTTTTTTTTTATTTAAGCCCCTGCCCTTCAAAATGTCTGTGCACGTCCCTGCATGCAGCCATACACAACATGATGGTAAGTAGGCAGACAGACAGGCAGCAAGAGTGGCAAGATGGGGCACATTCAGCCTTTCTGGACTGTGAGGAAATTTCTGTGTTAATACAGTAATCACGTATATATGTGTGAGCGCATGCCATTAGCTCCCTAAAGGCAGTAGACTTGACTAAATGGTACGGTAGCAACTGCAACGCCAGCAACTTGACCAGTTGGGAATTAAGCTTGCGCTACATCAGATTGCTGGGCGCATACAGTTGTATCCTGGCCATGCATTCCGTTATTGATGGAGAGGAGAAGGAAGAGTCTCAGCGGGAGAAGTTGAAAGGTATGATAACAATGTGAAAGACAACGTACTGCTCGTCTGTGCGGACTAAATGTCGGAAGCTGCATCGGGAGAAGGAGGGAACTCCTGCTGTGGTGACTAGCTGCCAGCTCTGTTTGCCCACGGGATGGGGTGATGCCGCTTCATGTGGTTTAATAGAGCTGTGTTGCCTATGTTTGTGCTTGCCTGCCCACGTTTTATTTTGCTCTTGCACAGCTTGCACAAGACAATGCTTTTGTATACCGCCAGTGTGGAAAAAAACTGCCAGAAGGGAGATACTCGTGCAGGGGTAGAGGCATCGAAGCTGGGCTTAGCTCTGGCACATTTTGGCCTAACCCACCCACTAAGTGCAAAAAAACTTTTTTAAAATCCAGCTCTTTACAGCAAAGTTTCGTTCTTTATTGATACGATAAAAATTCCAAATACAGGTATGGACAGTAAATCTCTTTTACGCGTTTCGGGCTATAGCCTAGTAGTAAAGGGAACGCCTATAATGCCCCCTGGATTTATACTGCCCCCTACTGTTATAATGGTCACCCTGAAGTGTCCCCAGTATTTATAATGCCCCCTGCAGTGCCCTCTGTACTTATATTCCTCCCTCCAAAATACAGTCCCATTTAAATAACATCACTCCTCTCCCTTAAGCCCCTCCACCATACAGTCCCATGTAAATAACACTATTTCTCTCCCTCCGCCATAGAGTCTCATGTAAATACCATCACACCATCTCTCTACGCCCCTCCAATATACAGTCCTATGTAATTAACATCCCTCATTATCTACAGCCCCCTCCAAAATACAGTCCCATGTAAATAACATCACCTCATCCCCAGCCACCTTCAACATACAGACCCAAGTTAATAATATTACCCCCTCCTCAGCCGCCTTCAACATGCAATCCCATGTAAGCATCACCCCCTCAACATTCAGTTCCATTTAAACAACATCATTCCCCACCTCCAGCCACCTTCAACATACAGTTCCATGTAGGGCTGGGTGATATGGCCTAAAATCTATATCGCAATATAATTTGAAGCTATGTGCGATAACGATATATATCGCGATATATTATTTCGTGGTTATCTATCGCAGTAGACAAAATCTATATTGTTGCCCAAATTCATATCGTTTATATCGCATATCGTTTATATCGCCCACTCCTAGCTAGAACCGTTGTCTATTCAGCCTAATAGAGCTCTATTAGGATGAATAGGACTTTACACTGTCCCTGCTGCCCTGTGCATAGTACACACAGCAGCAGGGAGATTACCATGGCAGCCAGGGCTTCAGCAGCGTCCTGGCTGCCATGGTAACCGATCAGAGCCCCAGGATTATACTGCTGGGGCTCTGATCAGAAGCTGCCACTGCGCCACCAATAAATGAGGAGGGGGGGACCCTGGGGCCACTGCCACCAATGACTAGTGGGGGGGGGGACCGCAATTAATATAATACTGTGAAGAGGGGGAGTAGAAGGGAGGGACTGTGGCCACTGTGCCACCAATAAATTTAGTTAATGCCTGAATACAAACGTAGCATGCTTGTGCCGGCCATATCTGGCACCTGGCTTCTATGACTGTGCTCTGCACCTGAGGGGTTAATTGCTGCGGATGGCGGCGCAAAGTCATAGAGGCCGGGTATGGGATATCGCCGGCGCATGCAGGCTTCGTTTGTATTCATTGGTGGCGCAGTGGCCACAGTCCCTCCCTTCCTACTCCTCTCTGTTCTCAATGGTGGTCAGTGGCAGCCGCACACAATGGGGAGGGAGGGACTCCCTCCTTCTCCACTGTGCCTGCTCAGGATAACATGGTGTGCGCCGATAGCGGCGCATGCCATGTTCTATTGCGGTAGGGCGATAAAGACAAAATCTCTATCGTTGGCCAAATTAATATATCGCATATTGTTTATATCGCCCACTCCTAGTTCCATGTAAAAAACATTGCCCTTTCAACATTCAGTCCCATGTAAATAACATCACTGTCTCCCCAGCCCCCTCCAACATACAGTCCCATGTAAATAACATCACTCCCTCCCACAGCCGCCTCCAACATACAGTCCCATGTAAATAACATAATACCCTTCCACAGCCTCCTTCAACATACAGACCCATGTAAATAACATCACCCCCTCCCACAGCCTCCATCAACATACAGTCCCATGTAAATAACATCACTCCCTCCCCCAATCGCCTCCAACATACAGCCGCAAGTAAATAACATCACTCCCTCCTACAGCCACCATCAACATACAGTGCCATGTAAATAAAATCACCCCCTTCTCAGACATCTCCAACACAACATTCTATGTAAATAACATCCCTCCCTTCAGCCCTAACATACAGTCCCAATTAAATAAGGACAACTCCCAGCATTGCTCTGCCTTTCGCTTCACTCACCTCTCCTCATGTAGCAGACATCACCACAGCTTCTTCCTCCAGGGCTTCTCCTCTTCACTGCAGTCCTCTCCTGCACTGGTCACATGATGGTGACATCATCACAGGTCCTTCTCAAACACTGCTGTTTCTACTGGTCACATGACCTGTGCTGTCCTCACAGGTCCTTCAGATCTTCCAGTGCATTAGATTCAATTGTATTGCCGTTCTGAGGATAGCAACACAGTTGTATCTAGCTGGCAGGCAGGACATTCGGAGCCTGGGACAAATCATCAATGGCCCAGGCCCCGAATGTTTTAACCTAGCAACACCCCTGGCCGCCACTATGATAGAAAATGCCTATTCTCGTCCACAATTGCGGTCAAGAATACAACATGCTCTATATTTTTGGTACTGCAGAACGGGACTACAGATGCAGACAGTACACGGAACGGATGCGGACCCATTCACATGGTCGTGTGAATGAACCCCTAGTTGCGTTAGCAGAAAAGGCTGGTGAAGGCTTTAACCTTTCTGAAACTGAATGTCCTGCCAAGAGAAGTTCTTACAATAAGAGAAGAGATTTTTCAAGTTAATTTTAGGGATTTGATATATTTGTACATCTAACATGAAATGCTTACGTTAAGCTATACCTTAAATCAGTGATGGTGAACCTTTTAGAGACCGGCTGCACAAACTGCAACCAAAACCCCACTTACTTATCTCAAAGTGCCAACATGGCAATTTAACCTGAATACTACAGTCCAATATAGTATATCTTCCATGTACTTTATCACTTAGCTATAATAGCCGGCCTACATTTAATGTGCTGCCTGTGCCGTTCATAGTGGCGCTCCCTGTGCTGATGAATGGCAGGAAAAGTCTAAGGCATATTGGTACACCATAGACGGTTTCCAGGATGCGGGTGCCCACAAAGAGGGCTCTGAGTGCCGCCTCTAGCACCCGTGCCATAGGTTCGCCACAATTGCCCTTATGCAATGCATATTTGTTGGCGATAGGTATCTGACATTTGTCAAATAAATGTAATGCGCATTGATGGTGTAATCTCTGTGACCCTATTCAGTATTTGTCACTTATCCCCTTGGAGTTATAGTCTGTTCACACTGCAAATGTTTCCTTAGGGCTCTATTAAACTGACAGGCAAAAACAGCGTTCACTTAACCCTTAGGCCCCTTTCACACGGGCGAGTTTTCCGCGCGGGTGCAATGCGTGAGGAGACGCATTGCACCCGCACTGAATCCGGACCCATTCATTTCTATAGGGCTAAACACATGAGCGGTGATTTTCACGCATCACTTGTGAGTTGCGTGAAAATCGCAGCATGCTCTATATTGTGCGTTTTTCACGCAACGCAGGCCCTATAGAAGTGAATGTGGCTGCGTGAAAATCGCAAGCATCCGCAATCAAGTGCGGATGCAGTGCGATTTTCCCGCAAGGTTGCTAAGAGATCTTTATTGTTTTCCCTTATAACATGATTATAAGGGAAAATAATAGCATTCTCACTACAGAATTCTTAGTAAAATGTGGATGGAGGGCTTAAAAATAAAAAAAATTAACTCACCTTATCTACTTGATCGTGTAGTTGCCGATCTCTTCTTCAATCATTAGCTGCCGGCTTAAAGGACCTGTGGTGACGTCACATCACATGGTCCATCACCATGGTGATGGACCATGTGGTAAGCGCAGTGACGTCATCACAGGTCCTTTAGCCGGCAGCTAATGATTGAAAAAGAGATCGCAACTACGCGATCAAGTGGATAAGGTGAGTAAATTTTTTTTATTTTTAACCCCTCCATCCACATTTCACTAAGCATTCTGTATTGAGAAAGCTATTATTTTCCCTTATAACCATGTTATAAGGGAAAAATATATATATATATATATATTGAATACTCAACCCAAACCCGAACTTCAGTGTTGAAGTCCGGGTTCGGGTCTGGGTACCAAACATCCCGATTTTTCCCACGCGCGTGCAAAACGCATTAAAACGCTTTGCACTCGTGTGGAAAAATTGCACATTTTCCTGAAACGCACCCGCATCCTATCCGGCCCCGTTCCGCAATGCCCGTGTGAAAGGGGCCTTAGGATACCAGCGTCATACATGTACAGCGCAGAAATGCAGGACAGAAATCCCAGCGCAGTACAGGTAGGCGCGCTGTTCAGACAGGTGCAGGAGCTGCGCCCGCCCGATCAGAGGCAGGGACCGGCAATCACTGATAGTGGACCCCTGCTGTATGCGCCGGCATTGGTGAAATCACCGATGCCGGCGCTTAACCCTTGCACGGCTGTGGTCAGTGCTGACCACGGCACGTGAAGTATCCTCACGGGTGCCGGTGTCCATGGGGTCCCCGCGCTGCTGTGACGGGGACCCCATGCCAGGGAAGGCAACTCGATGCTTTCCTTAGGCATCGTGGCTGCCTTCCGGTAGAGCATCTGAGATCCAGTCCCCTGGATCTCACAGGCAGGAAGCTGTAAGTGTAATACACTTACAGCCAACGCATTACAATGCAGAAGTATTGTGATGTATTGTAAAGGGGATCAGACCCCTAAAAATTGAAGTCCCAGAGTGGGACAAAAAATAAAGTGTAAAAAAAAGTTAAAAAAATGCGTTTTTTTCCCAAAATAAAGTAAATTTAAAAAATAATAATAATACTAGGGAAACATATTAGGTATCGCCGCGTCCGAATAGACTGGCTCTTTAAAAATATCACATGATCTAATCTCTCAGGTGAACACTGTCAAATAAATTAAATAAAAACTGTGGTAAAAAAAAAATTGTTGTCACCTTACATCACTAAAAGTGCAACACCAAGAGATCAAAAAGGCATATTCCCCCCAAAATAGTACAGATCTAACCATCACCTCAAATAATGAGCCCCTACCTAAGGCAATCGCCCAAAAAATAAAAAACCTATTGCTCTCAGAATATAGAGACGCTAAATACATATTCTGTAAACTATAGAATCAGGGCAATAAATATTGAGTTTTGTTTGTCTGTTAACTCTTGCTTTGTTAGCACAAAAAAATTGATTAGAATGGAAAATCTGCCAAAAAAGTGAAATTCTGAAATTTCATCTCCATTTTCCATTAATTCTTGTGGAACACCTAAAGGGTTAACAGCGATTATAAAATTAGTTTTCAGTACCTTTAGGGGTTTAGTTTCTAAAGTGGGGTCATTTTTGTGTGGTTTCTATTATGTAAGCCTCACAAAGTGACTTCAGACCTGAACTGGTGCTTAAAAAGTGGGTTTTGAGAATTTTCTTCTAAACTTCTAAGGGTACTTTCACACTAGCGGCATAGCTATCTGGCAGGCTGTTTCGGCGGGTGAACAGCCTGCCGGATCCGCCATGCCGCAAGTACCCGTGCACTGCCGTGCTGACGCTCTGTCCCTATTGACTATAATGGGGTGGGGGGCGGAGCTACGGCGCAGCAGGGCAGTGCACGGCCGGAGATCGCCGGACTAAAAGTACTGCAGGTCCGACTTTTTAGTCTGGCGATCTTTGCCGGATAGCTATGCTGCTAGTGTGAAATTACCCTAAGCCTTATAATGTCCCGAAAAAATAAAATGGCATTCACAAAATGATCCAAACATGAAGTAGACATATGGAGAATGTAAAGTAATAACTATTTTTGGAGTTATTACTATCTATTATAAAAGTAGAGAAATAAAAATTTGTAAATTTGCTAATATTCTCAAAATTTTGGGTAAATTTGATATATACCAAACATTTGGTAAATTTGGTGTCCATCTAACGAAACTGAGCAAACCTGATCCAATGCACCGTAAGTCAATGGGGACAGTTCTGTTTTCTCTGACACAACAGAATACAGATCCGGCCCCTATTGACTTTCAATGGTGTTCAAGACGGATCAGTTTTGGCTATGTTAATAATACAAACGGATCTGTTCTGAACGGATGCATGCGGTTGTATTATCTGAACGGATGCGTTTGTGCAGATCCAGTAGCCTTACTCTTAGGGACGTAATTTACTAAGCTGAAATAGGCCTATCTGCGACTTCGCATCGCTCACACTAGTTTTAAAATTGTGAATGGAAACGGGCTGGGAGGCCCGTCTCCTTCACCATTTTCTATGCCTATTTTAGGTGTAGAAAATGGTCTAAATGTAAGACACCTCTTCATAACTTCGGCGGATCCTTCTCCAGCTATAGGCGTCTAAAAAGCCTGTCTGAATAAATGTGTCCCTTAGGCCCCTTTCACACGAGCGAGTTTTCCACGTGGGTGCAATGCATGACATGAACGCACAGCACCTGCACTGAATCCTCCTGACCCATTCATTTTAATGGGTCTGTGTACATAAGCTTTTTTTTCCCCCATCAGTTCTGCGCTGCATGAAAATTGCATCATGTTCTATATTCTGCATTTTTCACGCAGCCCTGGCCCCATAGAAGTGAATGGGGCTACAGTAAAAAACGCATTGCATCCGGAAGCAAGTCCAAATGGAATGCGTCTTTCACTGATTCTAAGAGATGTTGTTTGCAAACCTTCCGTTTTTTATCATGAGTTTAAAAACGCATCAAAATGCATTGCTTACTGAACAACTAAACGCAATCGCAGACAAAACTGACTGAACTTGCTTGCAAAATAGTGCGAGTTTCACTGAATGCACTCTGAACGCATCTGGAGCCAATCCGTATCGTTCGTGTAAAAAAGCCTTAGGCCTCTTGCACACGAACTTATTTTCTTTCCATTACCATTCCGTTTTTTTTTTGCGTACCGTATGCGGAACCATTTGAAAGGGTCCGCAAAAAAAATGAACTTACTCCGTGTGCATTCTGTTTCCATATTTCCGTATATCCGTTCCGCGAAAAGATAGAACTTGTCCTATTATTGTCCGCATAACAGACAAGGATAGTACTGTTCTATTAGGGGCCAGCTGTTCCGTTCTGCAAACTACGGAATGCACACGGACGTCATCCGTATTTTTTGCGGATCTGTTTTTTGAGGACCGCAAAATACATACGGTAGTGTGCAAGAGCCCTTAATCTAGAACTGCAGTCACAGTTCTGCTGTTACATAATGTCTTGAACTCCAGTCACATCCAGAGCTGGGGTCACTGTTCTTGCCTTCGGAAAAAAAGACTGTAGTGTGAATAGTGTATAAGATATTATGTAATGCAGGATTAACTACACTGGTACATTGTAATAAATTGTCATGACTGTGTAAGCAGGACTAGGTCTGGAATGGTTTCAGACTATGAAATTAAACTGTTTTCATTCACTGACAGAAAGCACATATGTTGAAAATGATAAAACTTGGAAGCAAAAATTTAATTAGCAGGGGCGTACATAGAAATCACTGGGCCCCAAAGCAAGAATCTAAATTGGTCCCCCATTCCCCTTTTATAGCCCCTCCCACTACCCATTCCTGTCCTTTCCCTTTGTTCCATGAACCATGTTTGCAGCTGCGTTTTATAATTTATGCCATCAGGGCCGGATTGGGATTACAAAACAGCCCTGGCACACAAAAGAAGTATAATAGATGCAGTGTGTATAGTTATATATAGAGATGAGCGAACATTTAAAAAAAAGTCCACTGTAGCGCATATGGAATCCATAAGGGGCGGCTGCCACCTACCCGAACTGTTGCACAGCCGAAGGACCTGGGGTGACGTCACTGTCATGTGATCAGTGCAGGGGGCGTGGCTCAGCACGGGATTTGATCCCAACTTCTTAAATGCTCCAACTTCTTAAATGCTCAGTTTCTGGTGCCTATTCTTGATCTTGACTTTAGAATCCTCCTCTCGTCGACCTCTTCTTTTCAATAAAGGCAGTGGCATCAGTCCATCTCAATTAAAGGACTCTCCCAACACTAACATGCATCAAAGTCAATTCTCTGTTTCCTGGTGATCTGTACAACTCAGTCTATGGCAATTTGAGCCATCGATGGAGTGAAGTACTGTACATTGAAAAAAAATGTCCTTGTGTCATTACTTCCCCCACATCAGATGGATTAAATAAAATCTCCCATTATGACTTTTGACCAACACTACCTTTAAATAACATTGCCCAATAGAACCATAGAGGTTCACTGACAACGAAAAAACCTTGCTAAAACCTATATCTAAGTCTCATTGTACACTCACATATACATACTATTCTCAGTTATTTGTTCAATATTTGGCCTAATGTTTAAAAACATTCCCAAAATAAAAATGTATACATAAAGTAGTTGCACTTAATGGCAGTCTTCATTTTTGTTCTTAACATATTAAATAAACTATGGCAATCAATATTGTTTCAATGGTCTACTAGATAACACTGTAACGTGTATCTCTGCCTTTTAGTAAGGGTCCTTTCACACTGTCGTTTTTGTTTTCTGGCATAGAGATCCGTCGTCGGGTCTCTATGCCGGAAAAATCCTGATCAGGATCATCCCCATGCATTCTGAATGGAGAGAAATCCGTTCAGGATGCATCAGGATGTCTTCAGTTCAGGACCGGAACGTTTTTTGGACGCAGCAAATACCGCAGCATGCTGCGCTTTTTGTTCCGTCCAAAAATCCGGAACACTTGCCGCAAGGCCGGATCTGGAATTAATGCCCATTGAAAGGCATTAATCCGGATCCGGCCTTAAGCTAAACTTCGTTTCGGCGCATCACCGGATCCGACGTTTAGCTTTTTCTCAATGGTTACCATGGCAGCCAGGACGCTAAAGTCCTGTTTGCCATGGTAAAATGTAGTGGGGAGCGGGGGAGCAGTATACTTACCATCCGTGCGGCTCCCGGGGCGCTCCAGAGTGACGTCAGGGCGCCCTACACGCATGGATCACGTGATCGCATGGATCACGTGATTCATGCGATGGGGCGCTCTGACGTCATTCTGGAGCGCCCCGGGAGCCGCGTGGACTGTAAGTATACCGCTCCCCCGCTCCCCGCTACTACTATGGCAACCAGGACTTTAATAGCGTCCTGGCTGCCATAGTAACCTGAAAGCATTTCGAAGACTGATCAGGATCCTGATCAGTCTTCTAATGCTTCAGGCGACTTGCGTTCTGACGGATGCGGCGGGACGGAAGTGCCTGCCGGATCCTAAGAACGCAAGTGTGAAAGGACCCTAACTCATAACACATTGAGGTGTAAAATAAAAACACACTTGTTTTGATATCTTTTAATTTGCTCATATCTTCTATATAAACCTTTTAACCAATTTCAGTTTGATCATATAGCCTTAATTATTGATAATAACAATTAACAGAATGAATGTTACACATTTATTCGGAAATCTTCTACTATACTCAATGTTGTATATTGGTTCATACTTTGGTATTTTGTTTGCAGATGTACCCAGTTTCCCTATGTTTTATGATTAGTTAAAAGCTTTGTCCTTTTCCATAAGAACACATATAATAATAATAAATATTAGACATGTATATTGTTGACCTTTCTATTTATTATATATATAAAGATGGACAATATATGGCAAAAATGTATTAAAATTTAAAGAAATAAAAGCTCCCGCACCAACCCCTATTACACAGCATGATTTTTGGAAAAATTACTGGGAACGAGTGTTCATAGGAACACACGTTCCCAATAACTGGCCTGTGATCAGCCGATGAACAAGCAGTCCCTCATTTGTCATCAGAATGTAAGATGCATGATTATTGGCCGCATATCTCCCTGTGTACGGTAAACTTGTTGCAATAAGATCCTGCCTTCTTATTGTATCATGCTGACTGCACATTGTGATACCAGCCTGTTCATGGGACCCCTGCCTTGCACCCACAAAACCACTTACACCATGAGGCAGAGAGCCCCAAAGTCCTAGTGTAGTGTACAGGAGTTGTGATGCCCCGTCACTACAGAAGGGTCACTTGAATGCTGTCATTCCCCTCATTTATGGGAAGGTTGGTATAAGTAATCTTCATAAAATGTAATGTAATGTAATGCTATGTACTTCCCTGTTACTGTGTTATTGCTATGTGCAGGCCTGCTAGGGATGTCATTCCAGCTCTAGGTCAATAGAGGGAGCTAGGGAGCCCTAGTATATATATTCAGGCTCAGTCAGGGAAAGTCAGTCTAGTCCAGGCCTTGAGCCTGTCCAGTCTAGTCCAGGCCTTGAGCCTGTCCAGTTGAGTCCAGGCCATGAGCCTGTGAAGGCAGTGCAGGCCTGGAGCCTGCAGACTAGGAGAGGGCATTGCAGTCCCTGTAACCGGGTTCAAAGATCTAAGGAAAAGGTTCCCCTCCTGAGTCAGCACTTACAGAAGCAGGAGCATCACGTTTAACCAGCCTAAAGAAGCTGAGGAAAGGCAGAGCAGAAGTCAGTAAAGCAAGAGGTACTAAAGACACCAGAGGAGGTACTTAATTATCGTGTTCCCAAGGATATACGCCAGATATAGGGCATTGGGGCCTTGGAGGATAGTTTCCCTGTTCCAGGATCAGTCAGGTAGAGAGTGCAAGCCGCCTGTACTGCAGTAGTCTTGTGTTTTACCCTCTGTGAATCTCCTTGCTATGTAAGAGACTGCCATATATGTACCGTAACCTATAACCTGCTAAACCAACCGTCTTCTAAGGAACTGCGCTTCCATCTGTGTCTATGTATGATTACCAAAGCTTCAGTAACGTTCAAGTTCTGTTTTATTGCAACGTGGTTCCTCAATTATTCCTACTATCAACCAACTGTGTGCCACCGTTAATTGGCACTGGCGTCACAAACTCTACCTATAACTACCTGTCCTTGCAGAAGTACCAGAGAGTCAGCCTGTCTCAGGTTAGTGGTCATAATTGCACTACAACACCCAGGAACACTATTGAACCCTAACTTGAGTACGCTGCACTAGTGTGCCCCATAGGAAGCACTAGAATCAAAGCCGCTACCTTGAGTACAAGTACTCCCACGTAAAGTGTGACAATGTAGTTTCTGATCATTTGGACTCCATTTTGTATCTGTTCATATTAAACTTCATTTCGTTTCAGTTGGAGCCATTGTGGCGTATGAATGAATTGAAGATTGTTTAGAATTGTTTGTGGAAGAGGGTTATTCTTCGTGTGACTATATTTCCAAGGTTGTTTTAGGATTCTGATTCATTGCGGATCTGGGAATTAGCTTATCAGCAAAACTATATGTATCCATTCCTTAGCTCTGTGTATGCATGAAAACTCCTATCAGTATGGAGCTATTTAGGCAGTGTGGGTATGGTATGCATGTGGCACAGTATGATTGTGGGCAAAATATACAACTCGGGGCACCATTTGGCACTGTAGAGACTTTGTATTGTTCTAGGAGAGCACATCATGACACTGGATAAAGTATGGCAGCTGTCTTGCACTATGTGGTCACCCCATGACTCAATGTAGTTATCATTTCAGCAATAACTCTATTTTGGCACAGTATGGCTCTATGGGGATGACATATAGCATTCTCTGGAGGCTTTTTAGAGCTTTATGTGCAATACATGGCTTTATGTGTGCAAAGGATTTCACTATGTAAAAAAAGAATGGCACCATGCATCTGGACAATGTATTGCACTAACTTTTCACTACATGTAGTAAACTCTGTGGGCAATGTACTGTATGACTATATAGCACTACTGGCATTAACTACATTATGTAAGCCTCCAGTGTCCTAGACCATCTAGGATGCTGATATTAACCCTTTCACTGCCCTAGACCACCAGGAATTTTAACCGTTATTCAGTCACTGTATGGTGATTTTCTTGGGTTGAAGTTAAAGTGGTCTTCCGATATTTAGATATTACTGACCTATCTTAGGATAGGTTATCAATATCAGATAGTGGTCCAACACCCAGCACCCCTGCTGATCATCTGTCTGAGGAGGCTGCCGCGTTACCAAGTCCTCACAGCTTACCAGGCACAACGTTATTCATTGGATAGCGACTGTGCTTGGTATTGCAGCTCAAGCCTATTCACTTGATTGGGACTGAGTTGCGCCTAGGCTATGGGACCAATAAGTGTGTCGTCACTAGCCTAGAAAAAGGTGCTCCCTCTTCAAACAGCTGATTGGTGGGGTGCCTGAAGATAGGCAATTCATATCAGAATCTCAGAAAACTCCTGTAAGAAATCATCTTGTTAGCTGAATTCTCTAGAACTGGTTCTGTCTGTGGGCATTTATCATTTTCCCCTGGGTATGGTGGGTTTACTGGTAACATTATATGTTGTTTCTTTTATTTCTGATCCTACTAAATGTTGATTTAAGGCGTTATGCCATGATTGATGTAAAAAATGAAAATCAGACATCATATAGGACATGACAATCTCTTGCTAACAAAGTTAGGACCAGCCTTGTAATGCACATGGATCCACAGGATTCACTGGTTTGAAAAATGTAGAATATGTTTTGTGGCACAATCCCTTTAACTTTAGGCATTAAGATGCTGAGTGGCATTAACCTCCCACTTTTTGCCATGAGGAACAACACATTTACCCTCATTAATGGCTCCTTACAACCAAAAACGATTCTGCTCCTCCTGTGTGTCACACTGCAGGCTGCATCACCTTGAACCTCTGGACAGACACACGCAGAGCAACCCAGCAAACAGCAACCCAGGGCAATAAACCACTGGACACCAGGGACTGGGGCAATAAACCACTGGACACCAGGGACTGAGGCAATAAACCACTGGACACCAGAGACTAAAGCAGTAAACCACTTGGCTACAGGGATTGTCACAATGAACTACAAGACATCAGGGACTGGGGCAATAAACCACTGGACACCAGGGACTGAGGCAATAAACCACTGGACACCAGAGACTAAAGCAGTAAACCACTTGGCTACAGGGATTGTCACAATGAACTACAAGACATCAGGGACTGGGGCAATAAACCACTGGACACCAGGGACTCGGGGAATAAACCACTGGACACCAGGGACTAGAGTAGTAAACCACTTGGCTACAGGGATTGTCACAATGAACTACAAGACATCAGGGACTGGGGCAATAAACCACTGGACACTGGAGACTTGGGCAATAAACCACTCAGCTACAGGGATTGAGGCAATGAACTACAAGACATCAGGGACTGGGGCAGTATACAGTATGAGTAGACACTAGGGGCTCGGTCAGTACACTACTGGACACCAGAGACTGGGGCAATAAGCTACTTGACACCAGGGATTGGGGCAGTTAATTACTGGACACCAGGGAGTTTAGCAATAAATTACTGTACACAAAGGATTGGAGCAATAAACCAATGGACAGCCAGGACCATGTAGAATAAACCAGTAGAGACAAGGGACTGAGGTGACAAACCAGTAGACACCAGGAACTAGAGCAATAATCTACTGAATACTAGGAACAGAGGCAACAAATTACTGAACATCAGGGCATAAAGTATGAAGCCTCTGGACACCATTGGCAGGGATCTGCAGGAGGGCAGCCGGTACACTGAGGTTCCTTCATTCTTGTAATTTTCCTGCTTTGTCCCTTTCATTGGTGTGTGTGCTCCACAGATCTGTAATCCTAAACTGCTACAAGAAGTTATTTAAAGCTAATGCTGCAGACAAAGGACCACTGCGTGCGGCTCTTGACAATGCTCTGAAATTTTCACTTCTGTTATTTTTATAGATTTAGTAACAGGAAATTAGAATGTGACAAAAAAGGCAAAATTCATTACATTCTCTTAAAGATAATCTTACCACTAAAAGGAGGTTTTATCACTGTTTGATTCTCAGTCCTGAGAAATCTGCTCTGTGTTTGTTACATCTACAGGAACAGAATGTGCTACAGTCAATGGGGCACATTTACTAAGACCGGCTTTTTACGTCGGTCTTACTTTCCCCCTTGTGTTGCTGTTAGAGTTGTCTAATTAATGACAAGGCGTGCGTCTCATCATAAATTAGGTGCATCTGTGGTGAGTCCTTGCGCCTGGCGTAAAAACTAGGGGCTGACGTAGTTTTTCACTAACATTAACGCCTGTTTCGAGGCGTATATGTTAGTAAATTTGCCAGGGCTGGAGTCCCAACACAGCCCCTGACACGCCCAACTGGTGCAAAACTGGCCGTGCAACTATTGTTGTACGGCCGGTTAAAAGGGGGACTTGTGACTATTTTATGACTTCTGTTATGTTGCTTTCATGTTGCTCTCAAATGTCCCAGCATCGGGGCATTTTCAGAGCAACGAGAAAGGCAACACAACTGAAGTGATTATAGAACGGCAGTGGAGACTCAAGCGAAAGGAACGAGAAGCAACTTTCTTAGTCTATATATGCTATAGGGAGCAGTGCATTCCAGGAATCAATATTAACAACAACTAAACGATTCTGGTGATCAGCTTGGAAGAATTTTAGCCCATTCCTCCATACAATACAGATTCAACTCTGTTATGTTGGTGGGTTTCCTCCCATGAACTGTTTGCTTCACGTCCTTCCACAACATATCTATTGGATTAAGGTCAGGACTTTGACTTGGCCATTCCAAAATTTTCTTTATTCTTCTCTAACCATTCTTTGGTAGAACGACTTGTGTGCTTAGGGTCCTTGTCTTGCTGCATAACCCACGTTTTCTTGAAATTCAGCTCACACACAGATACCCTGACCGTTTACTTTAGAATTTGCTGGTATATTTTACAATTCATTGTTCCATCAATGATGGCAAGCAGTCATGGCCCAAGTGCTGCAAAACAGGCCCAAACCATGATCCCACCAACACTGTGTTTCATAGATAGGATGAGGTTTTTATGCAGTGTTTTCCTTTCTTCAAACATAACGGTTCTCATGTAAATCCAAAAATTCTATTTTGGTCTCATCCGTCCACAAGACATTGTTACAATAGCTTTCTGGCTTTCCAGGTGATCTTTAGCAAACAGCAGATGGGCAGCAATGTTCTTTTTAGAGGGCAGCTACTTTCTCCTTGCAATTCAGTCATGAACACCATTGTTGTTCAGTGTCCTTCTAATGGTGGACTCATGAACATTAATATTAGCTAATGTGCAAAAGGCCTTTAGTATCTTAGGGGTTACCTTGGGTTCTTTTGTTACCTTGCAGACTATTACACGCTTTGCTCTAGGGTTGATCTTTGTTGGCCTACCACCCATGAAAATGGTAATAATGGTCTTGAATTTTTTCCATTTGTACACAATCTGTCTGACTTTGGATTGGTGGAGTCCAGACTCTTTAGATATGGTTTAGTGACTATTCCCAGCCTGATTAGCATCAATAACTCTTCTTCTGAGGTCCTCAGAAATCTCCTTTTTATGCCATGATTCCTGTTCTATAAATAAAAAAAGCTCTCCCACTCACACCAGATTAATCTTACCTTCCAATTATCTGCTAATCCTCATGGATCACATACTTTTACCTCTCACATATATGTGATATTGGATTATTTTCCTCAATAAATAAATGACCAAGTCTAATATTTTTTACTCATTTGTTTGATTTGTTTATCTACTTTTAGAACTGGTGTGAAAATCTGATGCAGCTTTAGTTCAAATTTATGCAGCAATATGGAAAACTCTGAAGGGCTCACAAACTCACAAACAATGATGAAGCAGATGCCATGTTGGTGAAACAGAATTTCATGTCTTTATTTATGTTTCAGCACTGGCACCATCTCTGCTACATTATAATGAATAGAACTTTATACAGTCAGACAATTCTGACACTTCCTATTGGCTTAAGAAAAGGAAACAAGAAAAATAAAAACAGGAAAATCATCCACCAAGGATTCCCTGCTCCACTGGTGGTAGATGGTCACTATACATAGAGACTGGTATGATGTGTGCAAGGTGCCACTCACAAGAGGCCCCTGGTGTGAATTGACCCCGGTGGGGGCCACACCGGGCAACATTGTATCAATACTGAGGTTATACTATTGCTTACATGGTATTATGGTAATGGCGGTCAGCTCCTCAGTATATGGAGCCTTCTTGTAATGCCGAGTGCTCTCTAGAGGCGCAGCCATGGTCGCCTTCATGTACAAAATAACCTGAGTTTAGGCGTCTACATTTATATATTGTGCAACATGAGTACAAGGACGAAGCTCAGTGACTGCTTACTTACAGTGATATTGCTCATCGTATGTCATTCCCCATACATTCCCCAATAGTCTCGCAAAGATTGGAAGGTTCCTCATATGATCCATCCCCTAAAAAACATCCCTCAAGTCCAGCTGACAGTGGCTTTACTTCTATTACATGGTGAAGATTCTGGACACATTACCCTATGAGAAGGTCACACACAAAGCTGCGAGTCAGTTCACGGAGGCAGCAACAAAATGGACGGCACCAGAAATCAGTGCAAGACTGCAGGAACAGTCATGCCAGGGTTGCATTTTTAAAGGCAGAAGTTGCATAAAGGGCTTATTACACAAGGGGGCAGCAGTGATTCTTCTGCTTGTGAGATACAGACTTATCAGAAGAGGTGGAAGCTTTGAATTTATGTGCCTGTGAAACCAGAGGGCAGCAGTGAGCCTCTGCTTATATGTCACCAAGGGGCAGCATTGAGCTTCTGTGACACCAGGGGGCGCACTAAGCTTCTGCTCATGCGTCACGAGGGGGCAGCATAATGCTTCTGCTTATGTGACACTAGGGGGCCCAATTAGGCTTCTGCTTATGTGAGGCATGGGGGCATCATTGAAATTCTGTTTTTGTGACACCAGGGGGCAGCACTAAGTGTCTACTTGTGAGATACTGTGAGGGACAGCAGTGAGCCTGCTCAGTGCATATTTGATAACGATCTATGGTGGCATCATTTTTGTAATATAATACATAAAACACAACCCAAGGTGTAGGAGACACAAGGTGGCAGCAGGTAGTAACTTGTGCTCTGTCAGTTGCAGTTTGAAATGTTAAAATGACACGGTTGCCCCTGTGCCCAAATGAACAAAATGAAATCAATACATTCCTTAATATAAAATTTAATTTTTTTTTACCTAAAGTCCTAAATTTTGACCTCCTCTCTCCCCCAGCTCACTAGAATATCACATAATATAGTTTTGAATCTTAAGGGCCAGGCAACCTGAAATGTTTAGGTGAGTCTTGGCTGTTGCAGCTGCAGATTCACCCCAAGGAAATAATGGAAGGGACCACGATAAGATATAGACTAATAAGTAAAGAAAATCCCACACAACTGAAATTCTATGTGGCCCATGCTGCCCCGGCATTGCATTGTACTGGCCCTTTGTGACTTGCCATTTTTATATGGACACACTTAAACACCCCTCTTTTTATGGGATGTATTCTGGCATCTAAGGCACAATCTCTGGATTGCATGTCAAGTGCAGATTCCCCCTGGGTTCAGTATTTCACAATCACTCCCAGCAGATTCATCATGCGGCCATCATATTTCCACTAGGTTACCGCACAAAATTATAAAGCAGCGGATTCCATAAGTGAGCACACCACGCTGAGTACAATACATTGTAAAACGAAACAATCAGAAACGCAAATTGTTGTCCATAAATGACTGTGAAATTCTGAACGATAAAGAGTCAAAAACTGCTACATGCGTCCGTCTGTCCACCCCAAGGGTAAAATTAGGATTTTGTGGATTAAAAAACATTTTGACATTTATTAGAGTTGATTAATGTAGAGCACTGCGCCAATGCAGAGGCCGCCATATGAAGATAATATAATCTGTCAACTAGAACTGGGGGACGTGGGGGGGTGACGTGTGGCACATCAACGGGCTAGTGCTTGATTACTGCCAGCAGAGATCTCTTCTACACAGTCTTATCGGTGAATGGACAATATTTAGACTTTCCAGGAATGAAAATGGCTTCCAGGATGTATAAAAATTGGTGATTAAAAAATCTTTATTAAAAATCTTTTGTTTTTGGTATAAAAGACATTTCCTTTCGATAAAAATGTCGTATTTACAAAATTTCCCAGAATTATCGCGAAATAAAATATTGGACGCGGATAGTGACTTTTCTTTTAAATAGAGGTTGGTCTCTCCACCTGAACAACGGAGAAATAGAACACTCCCTTTAATTACATCTGGTCATGTGACCGACAACACAACCACCGTAAGAGAGGGACGGGGCCACGGCAGTCAGCACATTGTAGATGTTGTCCCTTTTATCCAAGCACAAATATTTGGCCAGTACCGACCACTGCCTACATGTACGTCTCCGTGTAATATAGAGTAGCCGCCAAATCCATGTACATACTCCAATCACATCCAGAGCTGCAGTCAATATTCGACTACTACATCATATGTTGTATGCCAGTCACTTCCAGAGCTGCACTCCACATTCATTCAGCAGAATGGTCAAGACCACCCCTGGAAGTGACTGGATCATAAGACATGAATAAGGTCAGTCGAGCGGCGGATGTACACAGTTCTCAGAGGAAATTTTGTCCGTGAAATGACATTTAGAAACAGAGTTTTAAAATAACCTAATCTGATTAATCAGACAATGGCGGCTGCAGGTAGTGGTAATTTAAAGGGAATCTGTCACTAGTTTTAGGGTACTTTCACACTGGCGTTTTGGATTCCGTTTGTGAGATCCGTTTCAGGGCTCTCACAAACGGTCCAAAACGGATCAGTTCAGCCCCAATGCATTCTGAATGGATAAGGATCCGTTCAGAATGCATCAGTTTGGCTCTGTTCCGCCTCTATTCCGTTTTGGAGGCGGACACCAAAACGCAGCATGCAGCATTTTGGTGTCCGTCTGAAGAGGCGGAGCCTAACGGATCCGTTTTTAATTACATTGTAAGTCAATGGGGACGGATCCGTTTTCAATGACACATTATGGTGCATTTGAAAACGGATCCGATCCCCATTGACTTTCAATGTAATTCCAAACGGATCCGTTTTGGACTTTGTCATTTTTCTTTTAACGAATGCAAACTGATCCGTTCTGAACGGATACAAACGCTTGCATTATAGGTGCGGATCCGTCTGTGCAAATAAACAGACGGATCCGCATCAACGCAAGTGTGAAAGTACCCTTATGGTGTCCTAACCATGAGCTCACGGCTCTCCCCACCCGCTGCTGCTGATTGACCGTTTTTTTCACCTGAATCAGCAGCAGGGGGTGGGGAGAGCCGTGAGCTCATGATTATGGAGACTTATTGGCATGCGCTGGAGCTGTTCAATACAAGATTTTAGCAAAATGGCTGGTTCAATCAAAGAAAGTGACCATATTTGTTAACGAGAAATGTCACTAGTTGATGTTGCCCTTAGGACGCCATAAAACTGTGACAGATTTTCTTTAGGGGTGAACTGCTACGCCGAGTTTGGCGCACTTTATAACAAGCCCTTCACACCCGTTGTCAGGGAGCATTCGTCAGAGCAGCAGGGATGGGAGGATATATGCAAATTCTTCACTGTCACTGCAGATTTTGGTGGCCAATTTGACAGTTCAAATTTTTATATCTGCAGCTTTGAAGAAACCCTATGCAATCCCCCCCTTCCCGCCAGCTGCCTGTTTTGAATGTATCCCCCTCAGGAGGCTTTAGTATCCCACAGGGCGTAATATGCAACTCCCTCCCACCAAATCATTCATAGAATATAATTACTTGAGGTTGGTTCTAGTTAAATCCTTCTGTAGGTGACAACTAATTCATCAAATCCACCACCTTACTGAATAAGGCCGGTTTCAGATGAGCGCAGTCACTGTGCGGAACAATCTGTGTGTGTTGGCGTGAATATCGAGTGACCGGACTGCAGGCATTATAATGATTTACAATGTTGTGTGTCTCTGCCTGGCCTTAAGGGCTCATGCACAAGACCGTATCTATTTTGTGGTCCACATAAAACGGATCCGCAAAACATACGGATGACAACTATGTGCATTCCGTATTTTGTGGAACGGAACAGCTGCCCCCTAATAGAACAGTGCTATCCTTGTCCGTAATGCGGACAATAATAGGACATGTTCTATTCTATGCGGAACGGAAATACAGAAACAGAATGCACACTGAGTAACTTCAGTTTTTTTTTGCGGACCCATTGAAATGAATGGTTCCGCATAGGGTCCGCAAAAAAAAATGAAACAGACGCAGAAAGAAAATACGTTCATGTGCATGATCCCTAATGATTTGCACTCACATAATGCTGTCGGTACAAACCACTGTAGTCGAGGTCGGGCAGAGACACACAGCATTATAAATCATTATACTACCATGCGGTCCGGTGATAGAAGCAGAGTGCATTATGGGAATTCATGCTCCCATACGGATCTTGTTTCATGCAGTGCACAGGAATGTCTGAAACTGGACTAATGGGGGGAAGGGCAGATTTGCCATTCAGAAGTCTGAAGCTGGATTTTATAGAAAAAAAAACTGATCAAAACCTGGAGAAAGACTATACCCTTTATCCTCTACTGTCCACAGGGATGGGAGGGGATAAAGGCAAAAATAACTGATCGCCTCTTTAATAATAAATGTGCTTGACTGGCGCCATGTTACGCAGACATTTACGTGTTTGTTCACAGTGACCGTTACGTATGTATATATATATATATATATATATACCCCTCCCCTACCCCCGCAGGAGGCGCATCCATCATACAGATAAAGAGATATAGCTATTAAATATATTATATGATTTCAGAAATGTGCAGCTGTGCCCTCCATGAAGTCTCTCGAAGGTGTGGGAGGTGTCACAGCGGTGCGCTTGCGTCAGTGCGCTTGCGTCCTTGAGCGTCGGAGGTCACCGGGGACCTCGCAGTATATACTGGGTGGAGGCACGGCATCGTTGTCTACAGTGTTGTGTATAAGCTTTGTGCAGGCTGGAGGCGGGCGGAGCGCACAGTCCTCACGCATCGCCCTCCGAGTCCTCCGCCTTTTGGGCGGCTTTCTCCTCTTCCTCCTCCCTGATGGCTGAAATTTGTTCAGAGCTTGGGTGAAGAGCAGGCGCCTCCTTATCTGGCTCCTCCAACCTCTGCTCCTCCTCAATGACTTTCTTCCACATCTTGTGGTTCTCCATCAGATGCTGTGTGATCTGACAGAAGACTTTTTTTTTGCATTTTTTCTTTTCTGCGAAAAAAAAAAAAATTCTGAATGAGAAAACGGCAAAACAAAACCAATCAAAGAAGGTGTGCTAAACCCCCACACAGAACCGTGGAAATCGAGAATAATAGATATATATTGCAGATTATTACACAGCTATCCTTTCTAGAGATGTGCAGAACAGAAACACAGTGATATATTCTAAAGATTATTACACCACTGACCTATACTGTAGACCTGCAGAACATTGCTCTGCCTTTTCTACCTCCTGACAGAAACACAGTGATATATTCTGAAGATTATTTTACACCACTGACCTATACTGTAGACCTGCAGAACATTGCTCTGCCCCTTCTACCTCCTGACAGAAACACAGTGATATATTCTGAAGATTATTACACCACTGACCTATACTGTAGACCTGCAGAACATTGCTCTGCCCCTTCTACCTCCTGACAGAAACACAGTGATATATTCTGAAGATTATTACACCACTGACCTATACTGTAGACCTGCAGAACATTGCTCTGCCCCTTCTACCTCCTGACAGAAACACAGTGATATATTCTGAAGATTATTTTACACCATTGACCTATACTGTAGACCTGCAGAACATTGCTCTGCCCCTTCTACCTCCTGACAGAAACACAGTGATATATTCTGAAGATTATTTTACACCATTGACCTATACTGTAGATCTGCAGAACATTGCTCTGCCCCTTCTACCTCCTGACAGAAACACAGTGATATATTCTGAAGATTATTTTACACCATTGACCTATACTGTAGACCTGCAGAACATTGCTCTGCCCCTTCTACCTCCTGACAGATACACAGTGATATATTCTGAAGATTATTTTACACCATTGACCTATACTGTAGATCTGCAGAACATTGCTGTTTCCCCTCTGCCTCCTAAAAATTACATGGTGATATATTTTGCAGATTACTACACCACTGATCTCTCTGTACTGTATATCTGCAGAACATTGCTCTGCCTCCTAAAAGATACATGGTGATATATTCTGCAGATTATTAGACCGCTGACCTCTCGGCAGAATGTCTACTCTATAAACTGAGCGTGGGACTATGTGAACTTGTTTGACAATGAAGGAATCACTTGAGAAATGTCCCTGTAGTCATTATCGGTGACGCTGGTCAGGTGACCCGCCTCCATTCTTTTCCATCCTGTGAAATGTATTTGCTTTCGCAATGAGGTAACCATGTTAGATTTACACAATTAATGTTTCTCTAAGCTTCCTAATTAGAGAATCTGCACCCTGTAAACTGTGCCGCAGCTGACAATGCACCAGCAGAAGCAAGAAAACATTCAGCGGCAGATGATCAGATTACGCAGATTTAAAGAAGAAGTATCAGTTCTGAAGATCAATATCCACAATGGGGAAGGGGTGTTATCATATATGGACCAGTGGCTGGGTGATAATACAGGAAAGGAGTGCAAAGCATCATATACATGGCTGTACTATTCAGATGGATGCACGTTCCATTATATCCGTGTTACGCAGGTTTCCTCCTCTTCACATACAACACAATTACTATTCCCCACCAGTGGCCCCCTGTCACATTGATAGAACAGATCCTCTCCTTCACTTACTGAAAAGTCCTGAGGACCAGGGCAAATAATCTGTATGTATTTGGGAGGGAATCTGCACCTATTGTGGGAGGAGAACTGCAGATACTGAGGGAGGGGACCTACACATACTGCAGGAGGAGGATTTGTGCCTACTGTGGGAGAGGACCTACACATACTGCATGAGGAGGATCTGCACACGATGTGGGAGAGGGCCTACAGATACTGCAGGAGGAGGATATGCATATAATGTAGGAGAGGGCCTACACAAACTGCAGGAGGAGGATCTGCCCATAATGTGGGAGAGGACCTACACATACTGCAGGAGGAGGATCTGCCCATAATGTGGGAGAGGACCTACACATACTGCATGAGGAGAATCTACACATAATGTGGGAAAGGGCCTACAGATACTGCAGGAGGAGAATATCCATATAATGTAGGACACAGCCTACACATACTGCAGGAGGAGGATTTGTGCATACTACGGGAGAGAGCCTACACATACTGCAGGAGGAGGATCTGCACATAATGTGGGAGAGGGCGTACACATACTGCAGGAGAAGGATCTGCGAATAATGTGGGAGAGGGCCTACACATAGTGCAGGAGAAGGATCTGCGCATAATGTGGGAGAGGACCTACACATACTGCAGGAGGAGGATCTGCGCATAATGTGGGAGAGGACCTACACATACTGCAGGAGGAGGATCTGCGCATAATGTGGGTGAGGACCTACACATACTGCAGGAGGAGGATCTCTGCATACTGTGGGAGAGGACCTACATATCCTGCATGAGGAGGATCTACACATAATGTGGGAGAGGACCTACATATACTGCAGGAGGAGGATCTGCACATAATGTGGGAGAGGACCTACATATACTGCAGGAGGAGGATCTGCACATAATGTGGGAGAGGACCTACATACTGCAGGAGGATCTGCGCATATGTGGGGAGTCACATACTGCAGGAGGAGGATCTGTGCATACTCCGGGAGAGGGCCTACACATACTGCAGGAGGAGGATCTCTGCATACTGTGGGAGAGGACCTACATATCCTGCAGGAGGAGGATCTACACATAATGTGGGAGAGGACCTACATATACTGCAGGAGGAGGATCTGCACATAATGTGGGAGAGGGCCTACACATAATGCAGGAGGAGGATCTGCACATAATGTGGGAGAAGAACTGAGCATACTGCAGGAGGAGAATCCACATATAATGTGGGAGAGGGCCTACATATACTGCAGCAGGAAGATCTGCACATAATGTGGGAGAGGGCCTAAACATACTGCAGGAGGAGGATCTGCACATAATGTGGGAGAGGACCTACACATACTGCAGGAGGAGGATCTGCACATAATGTGGGAGAGGGCCTACATATACTGCAGGAGGAGGATCCGCACTTAATGTGGGAAGGGATCTGTGCATACTGCGGGAGAGGACATACACATAATGTGGGAGAGGACCTACACATACTGCAAAAGGAGGATCTCTGCATACTGAGGGAGAGGACCTACATATCCTGCAGGAGGAGGATCTGCACATAATGTGGGAGAGGGCCTACACATACTGCAGGAGGAGGATCTGCACATAATGTGGGAAAGGACCTACATATACTGCAGCAGGAAGATCTGCACATAATGTGGGAGAGGCCTACACATACTGCAGGAGGAGGATCTGCATATAATGTGGGAGGGGATCTGTGCATACTGCGGGAGAGGACATACACATAATGTGGGAGAGGACCTACACATACTGCAGGAGGAGGATCTCTGCATACTGCGTGAGAGGACCTACATATCCTGCAGGAGGAGGATCTGCACATAATATGGTAGAGGGCCTACACATACTGCAGGAGGAGGATCTGCACATAATGTGAGAGATGGACCTACACATACAGAACGAAGAGGATCTGCACATAATGTAAGAGACGGCCTACACATACTGCAGGGGGAGGATATGCACATAATGTGGGAAAGGGCCTACACATACTGCCTATTTTCCGGAGAAGGATCTGCACATAATGTGAGAGAGGGCCTACACATACTGCAGTAGAAGGATCTGCACATAATGTGGGAGATGGCCTATACATACTACAGGAGGAGGATATCCACATAATGTGGGAAAGGGCCTCCACACACTGCAGGAGGAGGATCTGCACATAATGTGGGAGAGGGCCTACACATACAGCACGAGGAGGATCTGCACATAATGTGAGAGAGGACCTACATACTGTATACTGCAGGAGGAGGATCTGCACATAATATGGGAGAGGACCTACACATACAGCACGAGGAGGATTTGCACATAATGTGGGAGAGGGTCTACACATACAGCACGAGGAGGATCTGCACATAATGTGGCAGAGGACCTAAATATACTGCATGAGGAGTATCTGCACATAATGTGGGAGGAGAACTGCACATACTGCAGGAGGAGGATCTGCACATAATGTGGGAGAGGACCTACACATACAGCACGAGGAGGATCTGCACATAATGTGGGAGAGGACCTACATATACTGCATGAGGATATATGCACATAATGTGGGAGGAGAACTGCACATACTGCAGGAAGAGGATCTACACATAATGTGGGAGAGGACCTACACATACTGCAGGAGGAGGATCTACACATAATGTGGGAGGGGGATCTGCACACATTGCATGAGGGGATCTGTACATACTACAAATGTGCATATACAGCAGAAGGGGACCTGCACATACTGGGGAAGAGAATCAGCAAATGCTGCAGAGGGGATCTGCACATACTCGGTGGGGGGACCTGCACATAATGTACTGGGGGAGAAGATCGACATATAGTGGGGAGAGGATCTGCACATACTGGGGCATATTTATCAAACATGCCTATTTTTAGGATCAAAATTAGACTGACATATTTGATTCAGCTCTCAGTCTTTTGCCGAGTATTTATTAAAAGTTGTAGGCGTAGTGCTATTAGTCTGACCTCTGGTGGTTCTATTTTAGTTCATATTCAGACAGGTTCATAGACAGGTTCATATTCACTTAGACTGGTTTCATTTATTTGCTCATGAATAATAGTCACATCTGTGTGGAGAAAAGTCACATGTCTCCCTGCGACTGTCAATGCAAAAAAAAAGTTCCACTTTACCACTCAAAACCGTCAAATAAAAATAATCCAGCCCTGGAGTGGAGTAAAAGTTACTGTTTTTGTCAATAATTCATGTGTAAAAAAAAAAAGGCACACCTACATAAATAGATTTTTAAAAAAGTCACAAAAAATAAACAACTCCCGAGTTAGTCTAAAACTTGAAAATAGTTGAATGGGGTGTAAAAAAAAGTGAGACTGTCTAAAGCTGCCTTTTTATGTGCCCCGCTGTGGAGAGGATCTGCACATACTTGGTGAAGGGATCTGTACATACTGCAGGGGGAATCTAAACATATTGGGGAAGAGGGTATGAACATACTGTACTATGAAAGAGAATCTGCAGATACTGGGGAAGAGGTTCGGCACATACTGAGGGACAGGATCTGCACATACTAGGGGAGAGGATCTGCACAGTGAGGAAAAGGATCTGCACATAGTAGGTGAGAGGATCTGCACAGTGAGGAAAAGGATCTGCACATAGTAGGTGAGAGGATCTGCATATACTGTGGAAGAGGATATAGAGCATATAGGGGAGCTCCTGCCTGTGATACATTGTATACAGGCCCTCAGAAAACATCGCCTGTCATTGAAGCCAGTTAATGAGTGGGTTCAAAATGGATACCCCCCACCAATACACACACACACATACACATATAGGTGCTTCAGTCCTAGCAGAGGTGATACTTCTCCTTTAAGAGACAGCTCATTGAGTTGAATTTCCGGGTGGTTATCAGAGATAGGATGAGGAGGTGACAGAAGAAGAATGAATGTGGTTTTTCTTACCCTTCCCTGACTTAATCCCCCATAAGGCATCTTTGAAACAACAGAAGATCTGAGAGGACATACTTGTTAGGTTCTCGGAGGGTTCAGATGTCTCCTCCTCTGTGGTGTCCGTGTCATCGTCCTGCTCATCTGTGTCCCCGGAATCATCGCTGTCCTCTATCCAAGTTCCAGGCATCAGTCCGGCAGAGTCGTATGAGTTACATAGTGGTCCCACAATGTGAGTAATAAAAGATTCTTGAAGTTTGGCCAGTTGAGGAGCCGATCGATCCATGAAGGGGCTGATTGGGAGCCCGAGACTTGCTTCTTCATCGCCCTAAAAACAGACAGAAACAAGTCAACAGAGATTACCCTTGGCAATGACAATAACATTTTCAGGACTAGACACAACTGTAACAAGCATATACTGTAGCTGTGAAAATGATTCAATCAGGACAGGTATTCGACCTCTGAATATGATCTCATGCACTGACAGCAAGCGGAGATCATTTCACTAAGCAAAGATGAAACTTCATTTACACTGAACCCCTGAGCTCCTGGAAAATGTAGAGAAGATATGCTTTTTGATTCATCCAGAGTGATACAAATTTGTGATTTTAAGTGATTTTAAATTTAGGGAAATTCCAGCTTCTCAGCTGATAATGGTATTGTCTGACAGGCAATGATATCTGATGTGTAAAGCCACAATCACCTGCTCATAGAACTCATTGACAATGCCCTCCGTCCACTTGAGGTGGAGATTCTTGCACTTGGCAGGTCCGTTGATGTCAGCTAGCTTAATGCACATCTGACAAACCAATAATCTGTCATTCTCGTTTGACCAGTCGATTCCGGGTCCTACATCTTCATTCACCTTTAAGTAAGAAAAGCAGGATATAAGCAAGACGAAAAGAAGACAAAGGTGGAAGAATGCCTGAAAATGGAAGAAAGATGGGGGTGGACGATGGAAGAAAGATGGGGAATGAAAGTAAGATGGAGGATAGAGGGAAGAAAGAGAATGGAAGCAAAACAAAGGATGTAAAGAAGCCAGGATAGATGGAAGATGGAGATAGAAAGAAAATGAAGGACGTAAGGAAGATGAAGGATGGAAAAAAGGAAGGGGATGGAAAAAGATGAAGGACGGAGGGAAGACGGATGGAAGGAAGGTGGGGGTGGAAGCAAGAGAGAGGATGGAGGGAAGACAGAGGATAAAAATAGGCATAGGGTGGAAGGAAGAGGGGAGATAGAAGGAAGATAGAGGATGGAAGGAACATAGAGAATGAAAGGAAGGCAAAGGATGGTGGGATGGAAGGAAGGATAGAGGGAAGATAATGAAAATTCAGAGGATGGAAGCAAGACAGAGGAGGATAGGGAAACAAAGCATGGAAGGAAGAGGGGACATGGAAGGAAGATGGAGGATAGAAGGGGGATGAAAATGGAAGCAAGACAAGAGATGGAAGGGAGACAAAGGATGCAAGGAAGACAGACGATAGTAGGAAGACGGAGGATAGCAGGAAGACGGAGGGAACACAGATGGAAGGAAGACCGAGAATAGAAGGAGGATGGAGAGAACACAGAGGATGGAGGAAAGACAGAAGATGGAGGGAAAACGGAGGATGGAAGTAAGATGGAGAATTGAAGGAGAACTGGACCAAAGGAAGAGAGGGAGAAAAACAGGAGATGAAAGAAGATAGATAGAGGATGGAAAGAAGACGGATGATGAATGGAAGGATAGAAAAGATAGACGGAAGAGGGGAGATGGAAGGCAGGTTAAAGAATCACAAACATTTTTATTCTCTGACCTGTTGGTAAGGTACATGATGTAAACAGTAGTGAAGGTAATCCTCTTACCAGTGACTGTATATATTCCCTACCTTCTTGTCCTCAGCTGTGTCATGTGACCAACACTCTGACTATACAAATACCAGCGTCTTATGTGTGGATAAGAAGCCAGTTTCTTCAGTTGTATTCCGGTGGTAGCTGCAATGTCAGTCTTATTGGAATGAATAGAAAAGTAACTGAATTCCTGTCCTGTGTCGGTGGGTGATTAAAGTGTTGGTCACAAGTCACATCTGAGGATCAGAAGGGAGGCTATAACTCACAAATACAGTTACTGGCAAGAAGATTACCTTCACTGCAGTTTACATCAATTACTTTTCTAACAGGTAATTTTTCTCGGAATGCTACTTAATGGATAGAGGTTAAGAGAGAGCATAGAAGAGAGACAGATGATGGAAGGAAGGTGGAGGGAAGATGGAGAATGTAAGTAAGACAACAGATGGAAGGTAGAGGAGAGATAGAAGAAGGATTGAGGGAACATAGGGAATGGAAGAAAGACAAAAGATGAAAGCTAGACAGAGGATGGAAATAGGACGGAGGATGGAAGGGAGACAGAGGTTGCAAGAAATATAAAGGATCAAAGAAAGGTAGGAGACGGAAGTAAGACAGAGGATGGAAGGAAGGCAAAGAATGGAAAGAAAACAGAGGATGAAAGGAAGGCAGTGGATGGAAACAAGGCAGAGGAAGGAAGGAATGCGAAGGATGGAAGTAAGACAGAGGATGGAAGACAGGTGGAAGTAAGAGGGGAGATGGAGGGAAAATAGAGACAAGAGATGGAAGCAAAACAGAGGACAGAAGCAAGACAGGGGATGGAAAGAAGACTAAAGATGGAAGGATGGAACAGACGGAGCTACGAAGCAAGATTAATTATGCAAGGCAGGGGATGGAAGAAAAGCAGAGGATGGATGTAAAACAAAGCATGAAAGATGGTGGTACGGAGGGAAGACAGAGGATGGAAAGAAGACAAAAGATGGATGTAAGATGAAGGATAGAGGGAAAATAGGATTCAATGAAAAGGGGAGAAGGAAGAAAATTATGACAGGAAGATAGAAGATGGAATGAGGACTGAGGATAGAAGGGAGACAAAGAATGAAAGGAAGGCATGGGATGGAGTAAGATGCAAGGCTGAAGGAAGAGAGGATTAAAGGAAGAGAGAAGATGGAAGAAAGACAAAGGATGAAAAGAATACAGAGGGCTGAAGGAAGATGGAGGATGGAAGAAAGGTGGGGGATGGAAGAAAAAGGGGAAGTGGAAAGCAGATGGAGGATGGAAGGCTGACAGAGGATAGAAGAAAGCTGTAGGATGGAAGAAACAGAGGATGGATTAAAATGGAGGATGGAAGCAAGTGAAATGATAGAAGATAGAAGCGAGACAGAAAATGGAAGAAAGACAAATGATTGAAGCAAAACAGAAGATGGAAGATAGAGGGTAGAAGGAAGACAGAAAGAAAGAAAGAAAGAAAGAAAGAAAGAAAGAGGGCGAATGGAAGAAAGAGGATGGAATGGAAGACTGAGGATGGTAGAAAGACAGAGGATGAAAGTAAGATGGAAAAACAGATGGAGGATAGAAGGCAGACAGAGGATAGAAGAAAGACAAGTGAAGAAAGCAAAACAGATTAAAGAAGGAAAACTAAGGATAGAAGGAAGAAAAAGGATGGAAGGAAGACTAAGGATGGTAAGAAGATGGAGGATGGAAGGACGATTGAAATAAGACAAGACTGAAGGAAAAAGGAAGACTAAAAAGATGAAGGATGGAGTCATGATAGATGATGGAAAAAAGCATGGAAGTACACGGAGGATAGAAGTAATATGGAGGATAGAGGGGATACAGGATTGAAAGAAAAGGAGAGAAGGAAGGCTGGGAGGAAGATAGAGGATGTAAGGAAGAGGGGAGAAGGAAGGTAGATGGAGAATGGAAACAAGACAAAAGATGGAAGCAAGATGGAGGGGGAAGATGGAAAGCAGATAGAGGATGGAAGGCAGACAGAGGATGAAAGACGTAGGATGGAAGAAAGTGGAGGATGGAAGCAAGACAAAACATGGAAGGACAAATGGTGGAAGCAAAACAGAGGATGAAAGGAAAACTAAGGAAAGAAGAAACATGGAGGACTAAAAGGGTTTTCTGAGATTTAAATACTGATGGCCTATCCTCAGGATAGCTCATCAGTATCTGATCAGGGGGGTTCGACATTCAGAGGATAAGTATAAAAGTCTTAAAAAACCCATTTGAAAGATGAGGAGGGGTCAAAGTTATGGAGAATAGAAGGAAGGAAGAGGATGGAAGGCTGACAGAAGATGGAAAGCAGGTGGAGGATGGAAGGAAGAGGAAGGATGGAAGAAAGACAGAGATGGCAGTAAAATGGAGGACTGAAGTAAAATGGAGAAGAGACGTAAGGCAGAGCATTGAAGAAAAAGGTGAGATGGAAAGAATATGGAGGATGAAAACAGACAGAGGATGGAGGTAAGGTCTCATTCACATTTTTGGTCATCCATGTGCTGTTTGCATCTACATGTCCATTTCACAAAAAAGATGGATGTTCTATGCTTGTCTATTTAGCATTTTGACAAAGAAGCCTGAAGGAAGAGGGAAGATGGAGCATGGAAGCTAGATAAATAATGAAAGGAAGATAAATGATGGAAGGAAGATTAAGGAAGGAAAGAAGACAGGAGATGGAAGGAATCCAGGAAAGAAAGACAAGTGATGGACGAATGACAGTGGATGGACGGATGACAGGATGGACTGAAGATAGGGGATTGAATGAAGATGGCAGAGTGAAGGAAGATTAAAGCGGTATTCCCATCACGCTATTTCATACATACCTGCTCCCGGCGCGCCATTCACTTCCTGGTTTCGGCAGGGGGCGGGCTCCATCTTGATTGACGTCTTCTCCCGGCCGGGCCGCGCGCTGGACTGAACGCGCACCTCGCCACGCATGCGCATACTATACTGGCCAGGAAGAAGTCACCATAGCGCATGTGCGGCATCAGCGTGCGCTTTCAGGACGGCGCGCGCTCCGGGTGGGAGAAAAAAGAAGTCGTCTGCGCAAGCGCGGCCACCGCGATTCGGGAAGAGAGCGGTGGCCGTAACCAGGGGAGACGGAAGACAACAGTCAGGTAAGTATATCTTCATTTTCTTCTAAGGGGTGGGAATTAGTTAATTAAACATATTTAGAAAAATGATCACTGTTAAATCATTAACAGATTTAACAGTGATCATTAAGATGGGAATACCCCTTTAAATAAAGACGTCAGATGAAAGGAAGATAGGGAATAAAACGATGGCAGACGAAAAAAGAAACTTAGAGGATATAGCTACGGCTGACACCAGGGACAGCAGAAGCACCAGATGCCAGAACATGAACTTTGTACTGACCTTTGCATTGAACTCTGCCAGGAAATCAAAGTGCTTTTTGAGGTCTGTGGCCAGAATCGCCTCGATCACCAGGAAGCGAAACCTCTTAAACTCCATGTGGTCTAAATTGACTAAGAAATTATATTCAGGCCTGGAGAGGAAGAGGTTCCAGGCAGCTGCTGCATGATGATTCTCCAGGACTGACCGATCATTATATAGCACTGCCTAAAAAAAGAGGCCTCCAGTCATTTGCTGTCTACATACAGGATTTCAAAAAAATGACCCCTTTTGGGCCAGAAACCAATTTCTAAATAATAACTCAAATAGCCTAAGCTATAAAGTTCTGTTTTTGGCCTGTTTGTTCTTTTTAAAAAAAAAAACCTTTATTTTAATCTAATTAAAATATCCAAAAGGGGGACAATCCCTGTGATTATTTACAAAAAAGCCTTATGTGATATTAAAAGCCATCAAAAAGCATTAGTATTATCGCTTTTGTTTTGTTTTTTATATTGCTTTTATATATATATATATATATTTTTTTTTTATTTTTTTTTTTTTTTTTATTATAGCAGGGTTTGAACCTAGTTCTGTATAAGAGCAATAGGATGTGTTATTTTTCACACTATCCTTGCTCTTTATCATTTGTCACTTTTATATTTACAACTTAATTTCCACAATTAAAGTCGCTAGATAGACTATCCCGTGTTACCAGAGGTTCAACATGCACTATATGACATATCCCTGTCTTCTATATTTTCTCTCAAATACAACCTAGGAAGGACGTCTGTAGTACGCATCCCCAGATGTTCTACTAATGCTCTCACCACCAGGGGCGTACATAGAAATCACTGGGCCCCATAGCAAAAATCTGAATTGGGCCCCCTTAACCCCGCCTACTACCCACCATGGCTCCTCCCCTGTCACACCCCCATGCTGGTTGGTGGAATACCGCGCCTGCTCTGTATTCGGCACAGGCGCGGTGAGCTGAGGACAGCAGGCACCAGAGTCCTCAACTCACCGCGCCTGCGCCGAATACAGAGCGGCGGCGCAGGCGCAGGATTTAGCAGGGAGCCAGTGCCGGAGGCAGCAGGGGATTGCTGCCCGGCACTGTCAATCAAGGAAAGAAGGGCCGTGGCAGCAGGTTGGCACACGGAGCCTCTAGGAGCAGGGCAACGCCCCCCCTGCTCCTAGAGGCTAATTTACATATTATAAAAATACGTTTTTTTAGCATAAATATAACTCGGATTTACATAAAAAAACACATTATCAAGCTGCCCTGACATTAGCACATAGCTAATGTCAGACAGCTTATAATGTGTAAACCTGATGACAGAAACCCTTTAATATCCAACCCCTACTGCCCTCCAAAATGCCAGGGGGGTGTTAGGAAGGAGAAGGTGTAGGAGGAAAGCACACTGTCCTCTATGAGCCCCCCCAACCCCTAATGCCCCCCAAAATTCTCAGGACAGTGTGCTTTCTTCCTACTTCTCCCCCATGGGCATTTTGGGGGGCAGATTGAAGCATGTCCCACACTGTCCCCCTCCCTACCCCTCCTCTCTCTTGCTGCCTGGCCAAATTCCACCCTCACCTGAGTGTCAGACTGTCAGTAGCACGGCAGCATTCAAGAAGTTCAGGCCAGGGACAGGGTGCTTCTTCTGCAGGCGCCGGCTGCAGATAGAAAAGTGCCCGGCCGGGACCCGCCGTGTGTCATGGGTGGGCGGGGCCAAAAATGTGGGCGGGGCCTTCTCTGCGCTCCGGGCCCCCCAGTGCTGCGGGCCCCATAGCAGTGGCGTGGTCTGCCTCTATGGGCGGTACGCCACTGCTCACCACCTATGGCTACAGTTTTTAGTATCTGACGTTTATGTTCATAGCCTTTCAAATAGCTTACTCGGCGCTTGCGTGTGGAACCTAGTCTTAGAGGCCTGCCCTTGGTCTTAGTGATTTTTGCCACTGCATCTCTCTTCTGCGCATGTCTTTACACTCTCAAGATAATGTGCATATAGCAATAGAGTAATTGGACTATATAATCAGTTATTTATTTAAACCTTTCAAATGTAGAAAGAGAAATGATCTATATGAATTACATCTCTATTACCTCATTCATGATGATCTCTGAAAACTCACTCCTTTCACTATGATTCACCTACATAAGACAATTTATTTATGAATGTTATATAAGGCATGATTTCTCCTTTATCATATTTTTATCTATTCTGCAATCATAGTTATATAATTTAATCATGATTATTCCAATATTGCATCTATTGTTCATTTATCTAATTATTATATTGGTATGCAATTGTAAAACCATTATCAGGAATTGTACCTCATGGGATCATCCTATCAATCCAATCATTTTTGATTTTTCATTTTTATATTCTACATTTACTGTTTTATACTTGAATCATGTTTATTTTAATAGTACTTTAATCATGTTTATTCTAATTACATTATTTGATCATGCTTATCTTGATAGTGTATATTCTCATAGAACTAATATTCTTTATTTTTCTTGTTTTTCTGATATATTATTTTTGAAGAATCATGATTATAATTCATACACCATCAAAACAACATATTTAATCTATTAGTCATGATTATCAGATGATAACAATAATCCAGAATATATATAAGATCTTATTATCATTAAAAATAGACTTCCAAATATAGCCGATAAGGACCTATGTATGAAAACATTAACTTATAACTAAAGATAATTGTCCTTAGTAACTACTGTTCACAATGAAAAATACAATACTGTATATGTTGAGGTGACTACTCGTTTTTCACCCCCTGTGTAGGGATAGATAGAGTAATTGAACTAGGGACTTGTAGGGGAAGAGACCCAGCACGTGGATCCCTTCATATCCCTACCTATATCCTAATCAAGCGTCAATTACCTCTGATTATACTCCTTTGGTACGGTTCAGCAATTTTGAAGTTGCACTATTGTGTGTTATGTGTGTCTGCACCACTGTGTGCGATTGTTTGTTTATTGTCTTTAATGGGCTATTATTTAAACTGGATATTAAAAGTTAAGTATTAATTGAGGTCACCCATCATTTTTTTATATTTAAGTGACTACTCTTTGTCTAAGGCTTTTTTATTTTTCACTGTCATTTCTACCTTTATAATTTTCTCCCATATCAATTATATGAAGAAGCCTATAAGAGAAGCCTTCATCAAGGCCCGTGGGACTCATTGTATTTAACTTGTAAATCCAATGGGCCTCTATTTGCAGTAACTTTTTATCCAAATTCCCTCCCCTTGGACCTAAAGACACCTTTTTAATTCCCCAGAATTTCAAAACATTGGGGTTATTTTCATGAAAGTATTTCATGTGTCTTGCAATTGACGTATCCTTCTTTGTTTCAATGGCGCTCAAGTGGCTTGATATCCAATGTCTTAATTCTTGCGTTGTTTTCCCCACATACAATTTTGGGCAGATACATTTTGCTACATAAATTACCCCCTGGGTTTTGCAGGTTATCAGTTGTCTGATTTCATATCTTCTATTATCACTGGGGTTTGAAAACAATTTTGTTTTTAAAATAAATTTACAGAAAGAACTTTCACCGCATGGTGCTGATCCCTTTGGACTATCCCTCTGTTTGAGTAAGATACTAGGTTGTTCCTGATGGTGGCTATGGACCAAAAAGTCCTTTAAGTTCCGTCCTCTTCGATATATTATACGTACTTGGATATGGGCTGAGAGCCATTTTTAGGTCCCTATCAGACTGTAAAATATGCCAGTGTCTTCTCAAAATGTTACACATTTCTTTGGTGTAACCTTCATATGTTCCAATACATCTAATTATCTTTTCTTTTTCTGTTATTTTCGATTTCAGTAAATCTTCCAATTTTATTTCTTTATCTTGGCCCTTTCGAAGGCTTTCTTTAAAGGTTGTATAGGATAGCCCCGATCTCAGAATCTAGTGAAAAATTCTTTACTTTCTCCGAGGAAGGATTTTTCATTTAAACAAATTTGATGAGCTGGAAGATACTGACCCGTTGGTATCCCTTTTTTTAGGGGATATTCATTGATGTTGGCTTCCTGAATATCTTGGTGCTTAGAGTTCCATTTTCCAGCTTTCTTGTTTTCAAATCTAGAAAAAATATTTCCGTTTCTTGAATCTCATGTATATATTTCATACCTATAGTGTGTGAACGAATTCCAAAAAGTGAGATTGTGTACTTTCCCAAAATATAAGGATGTCAGCTATATACCTGCTTTAGACAAAGAGTAGTCACCTCAACCTATACAGTGTTGTATTTTTCATTGTGAACAGTAGTTACTAAGGACAATTATCTTTAGCTATAAGTGAATGTTTTCGTACATAGGTCTATTGTCAATCCGTGTCGTCCTTATCAGCTATATTTGGAAGTCTATTTTTAATGATAAGTAGATAGAGTCTTATATATATTCTGGATTATGGATATTTCTATAAATTTTACCATCTCTTCCAATGGCATCTGATAATCACGAATAATAGATTAAATATGTTGTTTTGATGGTGTATGAATTATAATCATGATTCTTCAAAAATAACATATTATAAAAACAAGGGAAATAAAGAATAATAAAATATACACTATCAAGACAAACATGATCAAAGTATGTAATTGGAATAAACATGATAAAAGCATTATTAAAATAAACATGATTAAAGTATAAAACAGTAAATGCAGAATATAAAAATGAAAAATTATTGGATTGATAGGATGATCCCATGAGGTACAATTCCTGATCATGGTTTTACAATTGCATACTAATATAAAAATTAGATAAATGAAGAAAAGATGAAATATTGAAATAATCATGATTAAAATTTATAACTATGATTGTAGAATAGATAAAAATACGATAAAGGAGAAATCATTCCTTATATAACATTCATAAATAAATTGTCTTATGTAGGTGAATCATAGTGAAAGGAGTGAGTTTTCAGAGGGATGTAATTCATATAGATAATTTCTCTTTCTAAATTTGAAAGGTTTAAATAAATAACTGATTATATAGTCCAATTACTCTATTGCTATATGCACATTATCTTGAAAAAGACATGCGCAGAAGAGAGATGTAGTCTTAGTGAAAAATCACTAAGACTAAAGACATGTGCAGAAGAGAGATTCAGTGGCAAAAATCACTAAGACCGAGGATATGTGCTATGGGCATGGAAGGTTTTGAGCCTCTAAGACTATGTTCCACACGCAAGCGCTGGGTAAGCTATTTGAAAGGCTATGGACTTAAACGTCAGATACTAAAAACTACAGCCATAGGTGGTGAGAGATTTTCTCTTCCCCCATGAAGTGTAACGCATTGGTCATTTAAACACTAGAAGCGCTCAGAATGGATAAGAAGGGAGGAGGAGGGTTCTCCTTCCCGATAAATAGATAAAGGAATAAGAGCTCGTGTTAGTCACTCTAAACCCCTGAAGACGCCACAGAAGTGGCAAAACATGTCGAGGGAGCACTAGTTAGTTGTTTTTAGGCAACAGCATCAGTAGATAATCTGGGGAGGCGTACTGCAGACGTCCTCCCTAGGTTGTATTTGAAAGAAAATATAGAAGACAAATAACCCAAAACGACTCTTTGACACTTTTCATTCCCTTCTAAGCCCTAAAGTTCCAGAAACTGTGAATCACCTCTGCTCTGATGTCTTGGCCACTTACTTTAGAGACAAGATTGGCAGTATCTGGCAGGAAATAATCTCCCAGGCCCCGAATAATTTTAATCCTCCTCCCTCCAATTCCTCCACATGTTTTCTCTCCTCTTTCGACCCTATAAGGAAGGGGTCTCCAGGCTTCTCTCTTCTTCTGGGCCCACGTCCTGTAGCAGTGATCCTATTCTATCACACCTCCTTCAGTCCCTCTCCCCGGCTGTCATCACTCACCTAACTACAATTTTTAACCTCTCTCTTCTGGTATCTTTCCCTCCTCCGTCAAACACTCTATTATGACCCCACTACTAAAGAAACCATCTCTTGATTGACCTGTGCTACTAACTATCGACCGTTTTCTACCCTCCCCTTCCTTCATCTCTAAACTTCTTGAACTTCTTGTCTACTCTCGCTTAACAAGCTATCTCTCTGCAAACTCTCTTCTTGATCCCTTACAATCTGCCTTTCACCCTCTTCACTCTACAAAAACTGCCCTTACTAAAGTGTCCAACGATCTCCTAACAGCAAAAAGAAATGGTGACCATTCTCTACTGATTCTGCTGGATCTCTCTGCAGCGTTTGATACCGTAGACCATAAACTCCTTCTCACCAGGCTCCACTCAATTGGACTTAAGGACACTGCTCTCGCTTGGTTCTCTTCCTATCTCTCTGGCCGCTCCTTTAGTGTATCATTCACTGACTCTTCTTCTTCTCCTCTTCCTCTTGATGTTGGCGTTCCTCAGGGCTCAGTACTAGGTCCTCTACTCTTCTCCCTCTATACAGCCCCTATCGGACAGACTATCAGTAGATTTGGCTTTCGATACCATCTCAATGCTGACGACACCCAACTATACATTTCATTCCCTGACATCACCCCTGCTTTACTCAAATACACCAGTAATTATCTGGCAGCTGTCTCTAACATCATGTCCTCTCTTTATCTAAAACCGAACCTCTCAAAAATTGAACTTCTTCTCTTTCCCCCATCTACTAACCCACCGAAACTTGATATTTTAATTTCGGTCTGCAGCAATATCATAACTCCTGTGCAACATGCCCGCTGACTTGGGGTCACATTTAGCTCCGATCTTTCCTTTGTTCCCCATTTTCAATCACTTACACGCTCTTGTTGTCTGCACACTAAGAATATCGCCATAGTCCGTCCTTTTCTTACGGTGGAAACTGCAAAAACTCTTGTTGTTTTTGCCCTGATTCATTCTCGTCTTGACTACTGCAACTCATTACTAATCGGTCTCCCTCTCACTAGACTTTCCCCCCTTCAGTCTGTTCTAAATGCTGCTGCCAGGCTTATCTATCCACTCAACTCATCCACCACAGAATACAGTTTAAACTTCTCACCCTCACCCACAAAGATCTCCAAGGTGCTGCACCTCCATATATCTCCACCCTCATCTCCATCTACCATCCTACTCGTGCTCTCCGTTCTGTTTGTGACCTAAGAATAATAACCTCTATAATTCGAACCTCTTACTCCCGTCTTCAAGACTTTTCTCGAGCTGCACCTACTCTCTGGAATACTCTGCCCCGGAATAATTCACAACTTCTCCACCTTCAAACGTGCCCTAAAAACACATCTTTTCAGGCAGGCTTATCAAGCCTCCTAAAATGACTTTTCCAGGACTAAACCTCTCCCCCACCAACTCCTCTGGCCTAAACTCGATCCTCTAGTCTCCCAAACCAGAAGCAGATCGGCTGGCACCACTCCTGTCAGTTCTATAATGGCTCCAATCCTACTTATCACAATCAACTATCTTATGTGTCACCCCCCATTCCTCATAGATTGTAAACTCTTGCGAGCAGGGCCCTAACTCCTATTGATTCAGTCGTATTTTAGCCAGTTACTTTTGTTTTGTACATGAACCCTATGAATTTGTAAAGCGCTGCGGAATATGGTGGCGCTATATAAATAAATGTTACTATTATTATTATTATGTGATATAGCGCATTTTGAACCTCTGGTAACACGGGATAGTCTATGTAGCGACTTTAATTGTGGAATATAAATTTTGTTTACTTTAAGTAACATTCTAAAACTGATACAGTTGTTACAAATAAGGGAAATTCAGGTCAATACGTCTTCCCTAAAACCAGGTAGTAAGAAGCAGTGTACAAAGCAAAAAAGTGACAAATGCTAAAGAGCAAGGATAGTGTGAAAAATAACACATCCTATTGCTCTCATACAGAACTAGGTTCAAACCCCACTATATATGATATATATAAAAAAAACAAAAAAGAGATAAAAAACAATATATATATATATATATATATATATATATATATATAAAGAGATAATAAACTAATGCTTTTTGATGGCTTTTAATATCACATAGGGCTTTTTTGTAAATAATCACAGGGATTGTCCCCCTTTTGGATATTTTAATTACTGGTAGATTAAAATAAAGGTTATTTTTTTTTTTAAAAGAACAAACCGGCCAGAAACAGAACTTCCACATATAGGATACAACCCCTTTCCATGTTATAATATGCAATATAGTTAGTTAAATAAAATATACAATTATAGACCCCCCTTTATTATAATAATACAATGCAGCTGCTCCCAAAACTCTAAAATAGAACATAGTCCCCATGTCATTAGCATTATATTATATATTATATTATTATTATATATTATTAGCCACATACTTGTAATCATTTCTAATGTAGCACACTTCCCATATTATCATTTATTATGTAGCACCTCCCATCTTATTGTAATTTATAATGTAACCCCTATTTCACACTCCAGGAATATCTGTCCGGGGTCTCTCACCTGGGGGGCATTTGTAGCTACTAGGAAGGCATTGGTTCGTCCCGGATGGTCATAGTCATGCATTGCTGCCGCTACGTACAGTGCCATCAACTCTAAGGATGGTATATTACCCGATAAACAGCCATATGTCTCTTCAGAGGGACTGTACGTCTTAGAGAAGACATATCCCATGTGTCCATGTGTGATTCCACTGTCAGAATCTGCAGGAGAGATGATACAGGATCTTACACTTCAATATATTATGACCGACAACAGCTGAGAGCCCAGTTGTCAGACTCAGAACCCATTAACACCACATAGTTAACAGGTTCCGGCTGATAATATATAGTATAATATACTGATAATATAATGTGAAAGTCCTCCTGAAGGCTGCATCCAGCCCCTAATTATAACAGACATGATGGGGTAGGAGGACACCAGACATATACATTTCTGAATTACAGTATATGCTAATAAAATTCAACTGGAGGTGAAGGCAGTACCGGAATCACTGGCCGAGCTCTGATCATTCACCATTGTATGGAGTCCTGGGATGGCCTGAGTACTCAAATACCAGACAGCATGCAGGACATCAGTGGCGTGGATCCGATTGTGATCTGAAAATATAAAGGTGTTCTGTATTACTGGTGGTCACAGCAGGAGAAGATGATGTAAGTCTACCACCTAGTGGTCACCCACTGCAACTGCAACAACTATATCATTTTCCAGTATTTGTATACAGTGTCATTTATTAAGACCGGTGTTTTAGATGCCGGTGTTAATAACCTCTATAGCTGGCGGTGGATCCGTTAAAGTTATGTAGAGGCACCGCCACTTCTAAATGTAAGACAGCTTCCTAGCTGTCTTACATTTAGACCATTTTCTATGCCTAAACCAGACATGGAAAAATGGTAACTGAGACGGACCTACTGGTCCTTCCCCTTCCACGCTACTCCCACTTTTTTAGACCTGGCTTTAGCGGGGAAAAGTTGCAGATTACAACGCAAAGATCCTGATATAGGCGTATTCCTGGTTAGTAAATGACCCCCATTGTGCTTATATACAGCTGTACTTAGATTTTAATCACTCCCATCATCCCTGTCCCCAGGAAACTCACAACCTGCTCTATCTCATACAGAGTGTATTACATTATCCCGAACCCCAGACGACAAATATCTAATCTCACACACACAATGTATCACTCCTATCATTTCTGTCCCTAGGACACTCACAATTTACCTACAGCGCAGATGAAGCAATTGTTAACTTGAAACTTATAACATGTTTAATACACGTGTTAAAGAGGTACTCCAAGATGTGTTAAAATCCAGCAGGGAGCTTAGTAAAATGACAAAAATATCTACTTTTAAAATGACCTGCCCATCCAGTGCCACTGCTTTGGTCCCCTAAGGGAGGGCAAAGGACTGGCTGCAGCGGTAGTGGGAACGATAAACGTGTCAACAGCTATAGGCTTTCTTGGGGGTACATGGTTTGAACTTCTTGTCACTAGGGGGTACTTGGCATGAAAAAGTTGATAATCCCTGCCCTACACCAACTGGATTTCCATGAGAAGGACCAGTACCCCTGGGAGTTATTTCATACACTATGGCCAACATTTACTATGATAAGTGGCGTAACTCATTTTACACATTTATTATTCAGATGCATAGGGGGAATTTATCATTTTATGGTGTTTTTGTGTTAGTTTTAAAGTGGTACTATACTTTCATAAAACTTTTGATATCAAAAACACCGAGACTCCTACCGATCTCTAGAACAAGAGGAAAGAAGCGTGCAAGACATGCCCATAAGCTTTCCTGCAGTGAGGAGAGAGAACGCTTCTCACCTTATTCCAGTGACATGGGGGTCTCAGTGCCCAGACCCACATCGATATAAACTTTTGATATGTCCCTACAACATATCATAAGTTTAATGAAAGTGCAGTGCCACTTTAGGTTTGTCTTTTGTTTGTGTTGCTGCACGAAATATATGAATGTTCACTCAGTTTTATTAAATTTAGAGCAAGTGTTATGACAGGAGGTGGTCCGACGTGGAAATGCAATCCTTTTGCCCTAAAACAGATCTAAACACTAAACTTGTCCTTAACCCTATTGCGACCGATGGCGCCCACTCACGAGTGCAGTGAGCGCCATAGCCGCCAGGTTTCTTCTGGTTTAAACAGCAAAGGCCTGGGGCAAATGTCTGCGATCAGCCATAAGGCAGATGCTGTGGCAAATGTGACCACGGCATCTGAGTGGTATCGATGCGGGAGCAACAAGCACCCACGCCCCCAAAACACCCTCCAACGGATGAGATCGGGGAAGCTGTTACATTACAGTGATAGCCTAGCAGGCTACGATACCTATCACTGGTATATAACAATACAGGCCTGCAGGTGGCAGCACTGTAGTGGTAGACAGTGAATGGTGTGTTGTGTGAAGGATAAATACTCATCACAGAATACAATTGGCAATCGCATGATTGCTGGCTATAGTCACCTAGGGTAACTTAAAAAATAAAACAACATAGGCATTGTCACGTCCGAAAACGCTTTACTATTAAAATATAACATATGTGGGATGGCATAACGGAAAAAAATTCAAAATGGCAAATTTTGATGGATTCCCATCAAGCCGGAAAGCAGGTAAGTAAGCTTCCCTTTACAGGTCCGACTGAGGGGGAGGGGTTGCCAAATACAACAAAGTGGCGTAGGGGGATAAATGTCACACAATTTTGCACAAAAAAGGTGTGCACAAAAACATGACAATTTTTCAGTAAAAAAGTGGTACACTTTTTCCTGACATCTTCGACATTTCCTGGATTTAGGGTACAGTCACACATTCAGGTATCTTGAAGTAGTTTTGGAAGCCAAAACCAGAGGTGAGTTAATAAAAAAAAAAAACTGTATCTGTCCTTTATATTTTCTGTCCTTTTAAGATCCACTCCTAATTTTGGTAAATTGCTGTGGGGGCACACGGCAGAATACAGAACGGAAGTAGCGCCATATGGCTTTTGAAGCAAATTTTGATGGATTGGTTTAGGGGTGCCATTGGTTTTTATTTTTGAGTGATTGTCTTATGTAGGGGGCTCATTTTTTTGCGGGATGAGGTGATGGTTCCAGTGGTACCATTTAGGGCTACATGAGACTTTTTGACCGCTTGGTATTACACTATTTGTGAGGCAAGGTGAAAAAAATGTCTGTTTTGGCAAAGTTTTTTTATTTTTTTACAACGTTCACCCGACGGGCCATCTCATGTGATATTTTTATAGAGCAGGTTGTTACGGACGCGGCAATACCTAATATGTCTTTCATTTTTATTTTTTGTTACACAGTGAAAGCCCTTTTAAACAGAATAAAATCTTGTTTTTGTGTTGCCATTTTCTGAGAGTCATAGTTTTTTTTATTTTTTTGGCCGATTGTCTGAGGTAGGAGCTTATTTTTTGCGGGATGAGATGATGTTTGATTGGTACACCATTTTGGGATACATTTGCCTTTTTGATCGCTTGGTATTACCCATTTTGTGAGGCAAGGTGACCAGAAAATGGCTGATTTTTTACGGCGTTCACCTGATGAGGTGTATCATGTGATATTTTTATAGAGCCGGTTGATACGGACTCTGCGATACCTAATATGTCTACTTTTCTTTTTGTACCTATTTTTTACCATTTTTGTTAATTAATTTTGGGAAAAGGACCCTTTTTTTTTATTACTTGAAACTTTTAATTTTTCATTGTGTAAGCCTTTATTTTTTACCTTCATTTTTTGTCCCACTCAGCGACTTCAACTTTTGGGGGTCTGATCCCCTGTACAATGCATTACAATACTTCTGGCTGTAAGTGTATTATTCACTGTAATACACTTACAGCTTCCTGCCTGTGAGATCCATGGGGCAGGATCTCACAGGCTTACAGAAAGGCAGCCACGATGCCTAAAGAAGGCATTGGGCTACCATCCAAACCATTGGGTCCCCGTCACAGCAGCAGGGGGACCCGATGGAAGCTCACTCCCTCCCTAGTACTACAGCCCTGGAATTTTAAACACAGTAGCCAGCACCGTACATGTACTGTACAGGTTAAAAATCATAGTTTGCCTGGTGGCATATTGTGCCGTCTAATCACAGTCTGCTGACAGCAAATAATGATTTTTATGGGAAGGATTGATGGCAATAGCAATCTCTCCGCCACATACTGTAGAGGAGATTGCTGCAGTTATTAGCAGCGCTCTCCTCCACTGAGGAATAGGCAATTGCTGGGAAGGAGCGTTTCTTTCCCGACAATCGCCTGCAAAATCTGCAGATTGATCATCCAGCATCAGCCCCTGTCATAAATGTCTATGTTCACACTGTCTACAAATTAGGGATTAGTAAATGTGGGCCACTGCATGACTCCCATCATCCCCGTCCCCAGGATGTGAGTACACCTAGGTGTTGTCATAAACTGCACATAATTTCGTTGCAAATTGGCAAATTTTTGCCATAATTTGCTGCGTCTAGTTTTACAAGGATCCTCAGAACCAAGCCTAACAAGGGGGCATGGCTTATTGGAAAAGGGGGCACAGAATGAAGATCGCTGCATCCCATTACTGCTTGGGGTCGATGCCTTCACTAAATACAAGCATTCCGCAATACTACTGCTGCTAGAACTTTACTATTAACTTGCTGCCACAACTAGAGGGAGTTAGCCGCCCCTTTCCCCCAGCACTTGGAGAACATGACCCCTGCCAGCTATGCCACTGGTCCTGGTCATCCCAAACTGTACTGTAGCCACCACACTATAGGGTACAGAGGGGGAAGCCTAATCCTGCAATGATGACTCGCCCTTCGCTAGTAGCACTGCACACTGAAAGATAATGGACTCACAGGGGATGTCTCTGTATCCATTCTCCAGCGCGTGGAAATAGTTCATGAATTCCTTCAGTGGAATCTTAAATGTCTCCAGCAGATTCATATCATCAAAAAGCCGATACGACATCTGGAAAGAAAAGCAGAGTCCGGTAAGCGGCTGGAACCGATCACACAGAGAGCAATATCAGGACACCGCAGGACGAGCCGCACCGCTGGGTAAAATGTGTTACTATACTCAAACAAGAGAGGATGAAAGAGCTGATTTTAGACCACTGCATGGAAATGGCTCGACTTTACCCAACTCTATCCTGCTTTTTTGTTTTTCCACAGGGCCAAAATAGTACCTGGTACCTTTTACATTATTGGAACCAGATCTGAGGTGGTTCCAAGCAAGCCACGTCAGTACCATGGAGTCATGACCACACTGCTTTCTCTTGGAGATTGGTCCATGAGAATCTTCACTACACTGCGACCATCTACATTGAGGAGGACACCATAACCACAGTGGAAAAGAAACCGCCTGGTACCAACAGAGTAAGGCAGAGTAGGGCAGATATGCAGCGGCTCTTAACAAGATGGTTATATTACTACTTATTAATTCCAGGGCACTGTCTGAAAGGGCAGACTTATGATTTCTGCTCTAGATGTGTCATGTGACAGAGTACATTACATGATATAAAAGCAGAAATCTGACTGCACCTCTGGATGCGACTGGAGAATAAAGCTAGGTTTATACAAAGGTCCCTCAGGATACAATGGCCTCAGGATGCAATATTGTGGCCATACAATGGTCTTTTCTGACCCGTCGTAAGTTGAAACTAGACTCAACATAAAATTCCCTCAGACTCAGAACCAACCAATGATGGCCACTTCTCTGTTAAAATAGCTGTATTAGGGTACTTTCACACTTGCGTTTTTTTTTTCCGGCATAGAGTTCCGTCGTTGGGGCTCTATGCCGGAAAAGAACTGATCAGGCATATCCCAATGCATTCTGAATGGATAGACATCCGTTCAGTTTACATCAGTATGGTAAAATGGTAAAAAATATAAACCTGAAGGAGTCGGCCCTCTACATAGCAATGAGGGGGGAGTTGCAGAAAGCGATGAGGATAAAGCCAAGCTATTAAATATTTTCTTCACCACTGTTTTCACTGAGGAAAATAAACTGTCCGATGAAATGCAAAATGTAAAAGTAAATTCCCCTTTAAAAGTGCCCTGTCTGACCCAGGAAGAAGTACAGCTGCGACTTAACAAGATTAAAATAGACAAATCACCAGGACCGGATGGCATACACCCCCGTATCCTAAGGGAATTAAGTGATGTCCTAGCCAGACCCTTATTTTTGATATTCACGGACTCCATACTGACAGGGAATGTTCCACCAGACTGGCGTATAGCAAATGTGGTGCCAATATTCAAAAAGGGTCCAAAAACAGAGCCTGGAAATTATAGGCCGGTAAGTTTAACATCTGTTGTGGGTAAACTGTTTGAAGGATTTGTAAGAGATGCTATCTTGGAGTATCTCAATGAAAATAAGCAAATTACACCATATCAGCATGGCTTCATGAGGGATCGGTCATGTCAAACTAATTTAATCAGTTTCTATGAGGAGGTAAGTTCTAGACTTGACAGCGGCGAATCAATGGATGTCGTATATCTGGACTTCTCCAAAGCATTTGACGCTGTACCACATAAAGGTTAGTATATAAAATGAGAACACTTGGACTAGGAGAAAATATCTGTATGTGGGTAAGTAACTGGCTCAGTAATAGAAAACAGAGAGTGGTTATTAACGGTACACACTCAGATTGGGTCATGGTCACTAGTGGGGTACCTCAGGGTTCAGTATTGGGCCCTATTCTCTTCAATATATTTATTAATGATCTTGTAGAAGGCTTGCACAGTAATATATCAATTTTTGCAGATGACACTAAACTGTGTAAAGTAATTAACACTAAAGAGGACCGTTTTCTGCTACAGAGGGATCTGGATAGATTGGGGCTTGGGCAGAGAAATGGCAGATGAGGTTTAACACTGACAAATGTAAAGTTATGCACATGGGAAGGAATAATGCAAGTCACCCGTACATGCTAAATGGTAAAACACTCAGTAACACTGACATGGAAAAGGATCTAGGAATTTTAATAAATAACAAACTAAGCTGTAAAACCAGTGTCAGGCAGCTGCTGCTAAGGCCAATAAGATAATGGGTTGCATCAAAAGGGGCATAGATGCCCGTGATGAAAATATAGTCTTACCACTTTATAAATCACTAGTCAGACCACACATGGAGTACTGTGTACAGTTCTGGGCTCCTGTGAACAAGGCAGACATAGCAGAGCTGGAGAGGGTTCAGAGGAGGGCAACTAAAGTAATAACCGGAATGGGGCAACTACAGTACCCCGAAAGGGTATCAAAATTAGGGTTATTCACTCTAGAAAAAGACGACTGAGGGGAGATCTAATAACTATGTATAAATATATCAGGGGTCAGTACAGAGATCTGTCCCATCATCTATTTATCCCCAGGACTGTGACTGTGACGAGGGACATCCTCTGCGTCTGGAGGAAAGAAGGTTTGTACACAAACATAGAAAAGGGTTCTTCACGGTAAGAGCAGTAAGACTATGGAACTCTCTGCCTGAGGAGGTGGTGATGGTGAGTACAATAAAGGAATTTAAGAGGGCCTGGATGTATTTCTGGAGCGTAATAATATTTCAGGCTATAGCTACTAGAGAGGGGTCGTTGATCCAGGGAGTTATTCTGACTGCCTGATTGGAGTCGGGAAGGAATTTTTTCCCCTTAAGTGGGGAAAATTGGCTCTACCTCACAGGGGTTTTTTGCCTTCCTCTGGATCAACTTGAAGGAAACAGGTCGAACTGGATGGACAAATGTCTTTTTTCGGCCTTATATACTATGTTACTATGTTACTATGTTACTATGTCTTCTGTTCAGTCACTGTACGGCGTTTTGGCCGGACTTAATACCGCAGCATGCTGCAGTATTATGTCCGTCCAAAATGCCTGATCAGTCGCCGGAATGCCGGATCCGGCATTCATTTACATTGACTTGTATTAGTGTCGGATTCGGCATTGCGAAACAACTGAAGGACGGATCTGTCCTTCCGGTCTGCACATGCGCAGACCAGGAAAACTGTGAAAAAGAGTGCAGGACGGATCCGTCCATCCGCATGACAAGAGGAGGGACGGATCCGTTCTTGCAATGCATTTGTAGACGGATCCGCATCAGGATCCGTCTACAAATTCTGTCAGTTGTGAAACTAAACGGCGGATCCGGCAGGCAGCTCCGACGACGGAACTGCCTGCCGGATCACACGAACGCAAGTGTGAAAGTAGCCTTAGTTGCTAGTTATCAGCTATTCCTGACTGTTATATGTAAGGACTACATGTCGTAGTTTTATTCCAGCCGCTTCTCGGCATGTTTGCCGTGCTGCCGCCGGAGCTCCGGCCTGCCCCCATTATAGTAGATGGGGCCAGAGCGGACCTCCGGCGGCATGCGTGCACTAGTGGCAGCACGGATCCGGCAGGCGGTTCACCCGCCGGAACAGCCTGCCAGAGAAGGCTGCTGCTAGTGTGAAACTAGCCTTAGTTATCTGCTTATTTTTCTTGAATCTTCATTCTCTCTTATCTTGGATGACATTTTGGGGCGTTGGAACCGAATACTCAAGTTACAATGGTTTCAACATACAATGGTCGTCCTGGAACCAATTAATATTGTAACTTGAGGGAGCACTTGTACGTTGCAAACGCAGTGCATTGTATGGCATGGTTTTCCGCGAGTGTGACACTACTGTGCACAATTTCGGAAAACTAGCCTGGAACATAACCATAGTGACTGTAGCTCTGGATATGACTGGAACGTTATACACAATGTAAGAACACGAAACTGCAGCTCTCGATGTCACTAAAGCCCCTTTTCCACGGGTCAAGAATTGGAACAATTGTCAGGAAGAAATGTTGTTTCCTGATAACTGGCCCGTGTAAAGGTGCCGCCAATCACCCAGCTTTTTTGTCAGGTGATTTAATCTTTCATGCGGCATCTACAATTGTCATACAGAACTGTACAATGGAACTATAATAGTAGCAGTCATTCACCCCCACACATCACCAATCACAGCTGCATGTAACTGGAGAATGGGGCGTTCCTCCCTTAGGCAGTCCCCATTGTATCAGCAAGTGTAAAAGGGCCATTAAAGATGAGTAGAAGATACAGTAAGTACATGGAAGTTGTAACAGCACAGATTTAAAAATGGAAGTTGAGGATAGAGATAGTGATACCTAATATAATTTATGACAGGGCCCCTGTCACTACCCAATCATGTAGGTGACACCACACTCTTACCTGGCTTAGGATTCTGCCAGATTTCTCACCCGTTTTCTCCATCAGGTCAAATATAGGAAAGTTCCAATTGTTAATCTCTTCCATGAGGACCTCAATGTTATCCATAACAAGGGGCTCGGGAGCCAAGAAGGGCTTGTCCTGATAACAAGAAAGGGCAGTCAGTTTTCAGCTGTAGGTGGACATCAGGAGCCTCATCCTACTAACATACTGCAATGTGGCTCTACTGGATAGGAAGTCACCATTTGTGCCCTCTCATCTACAACCCAGTAGTTGTTACCAGTCCCGAATTAGCCAGGGCTGTCCCTGATTTTTAGAGACAGTCCCAGCAATTTCAGGCTGTCCTAGGCCTACAATGGGTGGGACTAATGATAAACTCCCCCATAGGTGGGTGTTCCTAGGTGGAGTTGGGGCGTTTCAGTGGGCAGGGTTTCGATGCCCTGAATTTACCAACTTAAACGTTGGTAAGTATGCAATCCTGATTCCCAAAAAGTTGGGTTGCAGTGTAAAATGTAAATAAAAACAGGATGCAAATCTCACAGACACATATTTTATTCACAGTAGATCATAGAACACATCGTATGTTGAAAGTGAGACATTTTACCATTTCATGAAAAAAAATATTAACTAATTTAGAACTTGATGGCACCAAAGCATCTTTAAAAAGTTGGGGCAGGGCCATGTCTACTATCGTGTGGCATCTGCTCTTAACAACAGTCCGTAAACTTCTGGGAAGTGAGGAGACCAATTGGTGGTGTTTTGGGAGACGAATGTCCTGTTCTCGTATCGTTCTAGTTGCTCAATAGTCCTGGATCTTCTTTACCAGATTTTTAATTTTATGATGCGCTAAATGTTTTCTATTGGTGAAAGGTCTGGACTTCAGGAGGCCAGTTCAGCAGCCGGACTCTTCTTCTGCAAAGCCAAGCTTTTGTGGTGGATGCACTATGTGGTTTAGCACTGTCTTGCTGAAATATGTAAGGCCTTCTCTGAAAGAGACGTTGTCTGGATGGGAGCATATGTTGTTCTAAAATCTCCATACACTGTTCAGCATTGATAGTGCCTTTCCAGATGTGTAAACTGTCCTCTCCATAGGAACTAATGCAACCGCATACCATCAGAGATACAGTCCCTCATACCATCAGAGATACAGTCCATCTTATATGAGCTTTGGACAAGAGAAGACGGTGACGTTTCTGGATCATGTTGACATATGGCTTCCTTTACCTTTAACTTGCATTGTGGATTGCACGGTGAACAGTGATTTCTGGAGGTGTTCCTGAGCCCAAAGATCTCCAGTACAGAATTATGCCTCTTTTTAATGCAGTGCTGCCTGAGGGCCCGTAGATCCGATATTGACCGTCAGTCTTGTCCTTTGAGCACATGTCAATTTTTGATGATATTATGTACTGTAGATGGTGGGATATTCATAGTCTTTGGAATCTGAGGTTTTTCTGAAATTTTTACACCCTGTCACGTGCTGCAGATGTTTTTTTTTATTAGTACAGTACCACTTACTTTTCCAGCCTTTTGTTGCCCCCGTCCCAACTTTTTCAGATGCTTTTTGACATCCAGTTCTAAATGATTAATTTTGTTCATGAAATGGTAAAATGCCTCACCTTCAACATGTGTTCTATGATCTATTGGGAATAAAATATGGCTCTATGAGATTTTCACATCCCTGCATTCTGCTTTTATTTACATTTATTTATATTTCACAGAGAATCGCACCTTTTTTGGAATTGGGGTTATAGAAACATCCAACAGGTCTGAATTAAGGCCAGTGTCATAAAACCCGAGGCTCACGCATATCTCACATCCATGGGGACTCGGGTCAGTAACTCCAGCTCAGATGCACTGCCTACTGGTGGCATCCATGCTCAACTACTGCTGTGTGCCACCCATGTCCCTCCCCCGATTTTGCACTGCGGCTCTACACCACTGCTACACTACATATCTGCTACATCAAGACTCATCTATTATTACTGACTGCAGCTTAGCAGTCTAATGGCGGGTTTACACAGTGCGAGTGTCGTGCCGATTATTGGGGACGAACGTTCCTGCGAATGCTCGTTACTGACAATCTGCCAGTTTAAAGATGTAGCTGATCACCGGAAACGCTCATTCATTGGGTGAAACTCATTTGTGCAAAGTAAATGATCATTTCTGGGCAGCAGATCATGCAGTCTAAACAGCGATCTGCTGCCCAGAAACAAAGCAGCCGTATGAGGATGAGCGATCACAATAGCGATCCCTCGTTCTCATACTGTGGAGGTGCTCGCTGCATGTAAAATCCAGCGATTCACCTCCATTTAACAAGCAGCCCATGTAAACTCACTCCGACATCCACATGTAGTTTCATTAGATGCTCAGGCTGCTGCTTTGTCCCTCTCCAATGCTTTACACTGCATCTCTGCTCCATCAAGAAACAACTTAGCTACACTGCCTTTTGGAGTTGTGTATTCTGATAGCCCCCTTCTGTCGGAGACTGCTGCATCCCTCCCCCATGCTTTATTCTGCAGCTCTGCTTGTTCTGCCTGGCAGCTGTCTATAGGCATAGGTTCAGAAGGAAGCAGTATGGGAAATGCTGCACATAGACTAGGGAGGAGGGGCCTCAATTAGGGGTGGGGCCTGTTTCTGTGCCTCCAGTGATGGATCCTTTATGATGATTGTGAGACACGTATGATGCTGTCATGTGACCACTGACCTCGGCTGTTAACGCATGGAGGTCTATGCTGTCGGGTCGGTACGTTCTGGACACAGAAACTTTCCTGGACTGTGTTAGCTCCGCCTCGTCATCATTCTGTACGATATCGCTGCTGTCGCTGTTGTTGGTCTCATGCGTGCTGTCATAGTCTGATGTGGTGTGAGCCGGATCATCTGTAATAATAGGTAACGACATCTCCGTATAATGATTCATATTAGCCATATAATGGACGCTATAATAGTGCAACGCTAGGAGCACATGAATACCTGCTCTGTTCCCCGAGTGTGGTGCGTCCTCGTGTCCACCCAGCGTCCTCTCTGTTGCATTCTCCTGGTTGTACGGCCTGCCACAGCTGTAACACACAATATACCGTCTGCTATACATCATTTTCACCATGTTTAAAGGGGAACTCCTCTTCAAACTTCCACTGGGAAAATAGTCATCTTGTAGAAAATCTCCAACTGGCACCATAGAGGATTCAGCACATTGAGAATACATTCAGGAAGTCAGTGTGGATCCCAAAATGTCATCAACATGTCATATAAGAGGGTTTCTGCGGTTTAAAGAGTAGATCTGGATATAATCTCTGTAAATGCCCAACTTTACTTGTCTGAGACTGATCCTGAGCTCTGGCTGTGACTGGAGTATAAGACATGACATTTGTAACTGCAGGGTAGGACATGATGTGATGGTAGAAATGTGACATCAGCTCTAGTTTGACTTTATTAGAAGACATTATGTAACAGGATAGTGAATGCAGCTCTGGGTGTGACTGGAGTATAAGAAACAGTATAACAGTAGAACTGTGACTGCAGCACCCAATGTGACTTGAGTATAAGACATGATGCAGAATATTTACTGCAGCTCTGGATGTGATTAGACTATAAGAAAAGATGTAACAGCAGAATTGTGATTGCAGCTCAGGATGTGACTGTAGTATAAGAAACAGTATAACAGTAGAACTGTGACTGGAGCACCTGATGTGACTTGAGTATAAGACATGATGCAGAACATTTACTGCAGCTCTGGATGTGATTAGACTATAAGAAAAGATGTAACAGCAGAATTGTGATTGCAGCTCTGGATGTGACTGGAGTATAAGAAACAGTATGACAGTAGAACTGTGACTGCAGCACCCAATGTGACTTGAGTATAAGACATGATGCAGAATATTCACTGCAGCTCTGGATGTGATTAGACTATATGAAAAGTAACCGCAGAATTATGAGTGCAGCTCTGGGTGTGACTGTAGTATGAGATGATCTAAATCAGGATCAGCAAGTAAGGGCTCATGCATGCGAACATAAGGCCTGGGTCCGCAATATACGGACATCCGTGCTGCAGATGCAGACCCGCCGACTTGAATCTGCAAGATATGGCCAAAGATGGGACATGTCCTATCTTTTGTGAAAAGGTAACACGCATCAGAAGCTGTGGGCTTTCGGGTCCGTGCCTCCGCACCGCAAAAGTTAAGACATGTCCTGTCTTTTGCCATATCTTGCATTCAAGTCAATGGGTCCGCACCCGAAGCACAGGGTGCACACAGCCGGTGCCCCTGCATTGTGGACTACTATTTGTGGTCTGCAGCATGGGCATGGAGCCCCTATGTTTGTGTGCATGAGCCCTTACATGTCCAAGTGGGTCACACAGACGTTTCACAAAAGTGCTAAATTCTGATTGTCATCACCATCACCGAAAATCATCATCTCCATCTTTGACATCAGTCCACGTGATATTGTAATGCGAGAACTGGACTCCCCTAGATGACAGCCATGAATGCTCCCAATAGTTTTGCGATCCATAAACAAAATGTCAGGACTGCAGTCAAGACTGACACACAAAGGCGCAACAGCAGGAGCCAAGGAGCAGGGGAAAATGCAACATAACAAGGTACATTTATACATCTTTTAGGCCTCATTCACACATCCGTGTCTGTGATGAAGTATGTTTGTGATAAGATGGTCAGTGATTTTTCTGTGAAGTTTGGTCCATGTGTCCATTTTTTGCTCTCCGTGTGTCATACGTGTTCCACGGAAACTGCACAGCTGAAAACTGATTTTCAGAGCATTTACTCTTAATGGTCCATGAAACACGGATGGCATTCGTGTTGAGTCCATGTTTTTCACGGACCCATAGACTATAATGGGGGTGATGAATCCGTAAATACGGACCAAAAATAGAGCATGCTTCAATGCTAAAACCACGGACCGTGCTAAAACACTGATGTGTGAATACACACATTAGGATGAATGGATATGTGTGCTGTCCACGGAGAACCTATACAACACAAGTCCACGAATCGCTGACGTGTGAACAAGGCCTTAGGGTCCAAGGAAAGCTAGGTGGCTCCTCCTATGGTCGGTGTAATGGTGACCATCAGTGGTTGTCATCCAACTTATACATGTGTAGGAGACAAGAGAACTGAGAAATGGCTGAATTCAAAAGGCTGGGTTCACATGTGACTGAAAATCCAGCAGAAAAATCTGCGGCGTTTTTGTTGCATTTCTGCAGCAAAACGCACGTAAAACCCATTAGTAAGGGCGAAATCTGCAAGAGAAATCCGCTGTATAAATTTCAAATCCTTAATACTGCAGCTTTTCTGCTGCATTTTTTCACACAGCACGTGGCTAGGAATTTGGGAAATCTGCAGCTTTTGGTCACATGTGACTCCGACCTTAGGCTGCGCACAGGAGACGACTTTGGGGCTGACATTTCTGAGGAGTTAGTTTTCTATTTGGGGAAGGGCGTTCACTGATAGTATTAGAGCTGCACAGCCACCATGTTGCTTCACCTTGTCTTCTCTTAGAGTTCAGGTGATTGACGCTGGATACGGCGAATGGCGTGAGAAGGAGCGGCTCTTACTGATGTTCACCAGGAGGGTGCTGTTCCACGTGTCAGGGTTGGCACTGCAGGAAATCAGAGGAAACCCCAATCATTGTCCAGACACAAATCAATCACATTGGTCGAGAAAATATTGGTCAGCGTGGAGTCAGGATTGTCCATGCTGGATACACTGTAACGGACCCTAAGCTGTGAGAAATCTAACAGGACATGTATCTGCCTGGAGTCAGGATTGTCCATGCTGGATACACATGTAACAGACCCTAAGCTGTGAGAAATCTAACAGGACATGTATCTGCTTGGAGTCAGGATTGTCCATGCTGGATACAATGTAATGGACCCTAAGCTGTGGGCTGGGTCCGTGCCTCCGCACCGCAAAAGTTAAGACATGTCCTGTCTTCTGCCATATCTTGCATTCAAGTCAATGGGTCCGCACCCGAAGCACAGGGTGCACACAGCCGGTGCCCCTGCATTGTGGACTACTATTTGTGGTCTGCAGCATGGGCATGGAGCCCCTATGTTTGTGTGCATGAGCCCTTACATGTCCAAGTGGGTCACACAGACGTTTCACAAAAAGTGCTAAATTCTGATTGTCATCACCATCACCGAAAATCATCATCTCCATCTTTGACATCAGTCCACGTGATATTGTAATGCGAGAACTGGACTCCCTAGATGACAGCCATGAATGCTCCCAATAGTTTTGCGATCCATAAACAAAATGTCAGGACTGCAGTCAAGACTGACACACAAAGGCGCAACAGCAGGAGCCAAGGAGCAGGGAAAATGCAACATAACAAGGTACATTTATACATCTTTTAGGCCTCATTCACACATCCGTGTCTGTGATGAAGTATGTTTGTGATAAGATGGTCAGTGATTTTTCTGTGAAGTTTGGTCCATGTGTCCATTTTTGCTCTCCGTGTGTCATACGTGTTCCACGGAAACTGCACAGCTGAAAACTGATTTTCAGAGCATTTACTCTTAATGGTCCATGAAACACGGATGGCATTCGTGTTGAGTCCATGTTTTTCACGGACCCATAGACTATAATGGGGTGATGAATCCGTAAATACGGACCAAAAATAGAGCATGCTTCAATGCTAAAACCACGGACCGTGCTAAAACACTGATGTGTGAATACACACATTAGGATGAATGGATATGTGTGCTGTCCACGGAGAACCTATACAACACAAGTCCACGAATCGCTGACGTGTGAACAAGGCCTTAGGGTCCAAGGAAAGCTAGGTGGCTCCTCCTATGGTCGGTGTAATGGTGACCATCAGTGGTTGTCATCCAACTTATACATGTGTAGGAGACAAGAGAACTGAGAAATGGCTGAATTCAAAAGGCTGGGTTCACATGTGACTGAAAATCCAGCAGAAAAATCTGCGGCGTTTTTTGTTGCATTTCTGCAGCAAAAACGCACGTAAAACCCATTAGTAAGGGCGAAATCTGCAAGAGAAATCCGCTGTATAAATTTCAAATCCTTAATACTGCAGCTTTTCTGCTGCATTTTTTCACACAGCACGTGGCTAGGAATTTGGGAAATCTGCAGCTTTTCGGTCACATGTGACCCCGGCCTTAGGCTGCGCACAGGAGACGACTTTGGGGCTGACATTTCTGAGGAGTTAGTTTTCTATTTGGGGAAGGGGCGTTCACTGATAGTATTAGAGCTGCACAGCCACCATGTTGCTTCACCTTGTCTTCTCTTAGAGTTCAGGTGATTGACGCTGGATACGGCGAATGGCGTTGAGAAGGAGCGGCTCTTACTGATGTTCACCAGGAGGGTGCTGTTCCACGTGTCAGGGTTGGCACTGCAGGAAATCAGAGGAAAACCCCAATCATTGTCCAGACACAAATCAATCACATTGGTCAGAAAATATTGGTCAGCGTGGAGTCAGGATTGTCCATGCTGGATACACTGTAACGGACCCTAAGCTGTGAGAAATCTAACAGGACATGTATCTGCTTGGAGTCAGGATTGTCCATGCTGAATACACTGTAACGGACCCTAAGCTGTGAGAAATCTAACAGGACATGTATCTGCTTGGAGTCAGGATTGTCCATGCTGGATACAATGTAACATACCCTAAGCTGTGAGAAATCTAACAGGACATGTATCTGTCTGGAGTCAGGATTGTCCATGCTGAATACGTGTTCCACGGAAACTGCACAGCTGAAAACTGATTTTCAGAGCATTTACTCTTAATGGTCCATGAAACACGGATGGCATTCGTGTTGAGTCCATGTTTTCACGGACCCATAGACTATAATGGGGTGATGAATCCGTAAATACGGACCAAAAATAGAGCATGCTTCAATGCTAAAACCACGGACCGTGCTAAAACACTGATGTGTGAATACACACATTAGGATGAATGGATATGTGTGCTGTCCACGGAGAACCTATACAACACAAGTCCACGAATCGCTGACGTGTGAACAAGGCCTTAGGGTCCAAGGAAAGCTAGGTGGCTCCTCCTATGGTCGGTGTAATGGTGACCATCAGTGGTTGTCATCCAACTTATACATGTGTAGGAGACAAGAGAACTGAGAAATGGCTGAATTCAAAGGCTGGGTTCACATGTGACTGAAAATCCAGCAGAAAAATCTGCGGCGTTTTTGTTGCATTTCTGCAGCAAAACGCACGTAAAACCCATTAGTAGGGCGAAATCTGCAAGAGAAATCCGCTGTATAAATTTCAAATCCTTAATACTGCAGCTTTTCTGCTGCATTTTTCACACAGCACGTGGCTAGGAATTTGGGAAATCTGCAGCTTTCGGTCACATGTGACCCCGGCCTTAGGCTGCGCACAGGAGACGACTTTGGGGCTGACATTTCTGAGGAGTTAGTTTTCTATTTGGGGAAGGGCGTTCACTGATAGTATTAGAGCTGCACAGCCACCATGTTGCTTCACCTTGTCTTCTCTTAGAGTTCAGGTGATTGACGCTGGATACGGCGAATGGCGTTGAGAAGGAGCGGCTCTTACTGATGTTCACCAGGAGGGTGCTGTTCCACGTGTCAGGGTTGGCACTGCAGGAAATCAGAGGAAAACCCCAATCATTGTCCAGACACAAATCAATCACATTGGTCAGAAAATATTGGTCAGCGTGGAGTCAGGATTGTCCATGCTGGATACACTGTAACGGACCCTAAGCTGTGAGAAATCTAACAGGACATGTATCTGCTTGGAGTCAGGATTGTCCATGCTGGATACAATGTAACATACCCTAAGCTGTGAGAAATCTAACAGGACATGTATCTGTCTGGAGTCAGGATTGTCCATGCTGGATACAATGTAATGGACCCTAAGCTGTGAGAAATCTAACAGGACATGTCTCTGCTTGGAGTCAGGATTGTCCATGCTGAATACAATGTAACAGACCCTAAGCTGTGAGAAATCTAACAGGACATGTATCTGTCTGGAGTCAGGATTGTCCATGCTGAATACAATGTAACATACCCTAAGCTGTGAGAAATCTAACAGGACATGTATCTGTCTGGAGTCAGGATTGTCCATGCTGAATACAATGTAATGGACCCTAAGCTGTGAGAAATCTAACAGGACATGTATCTGTCTGGAGTCAGGATTGTCCATGCTGGATACAATGTAACATACCCTAAGCTGTGAGAAATCTAACAGGACATGTATCTGTCTGGAGTCAGGATTGTCCATGCTGGATACAATGTAACATACCCTAAGCTGTGAGAAATCTAACAGGACATGTCTCTGCTTGGAGTCAGGATTGTCCATGCTGAATACAATGTAACAGACCCTAAGCTGTGAGAAATCTAACAGGACATGTATCTGCTTGGAGTCAGGATTGTCCATGCTGGATACAATGTAACATACCCTAAGCTGTGAGAAATCTAACAGGACATGTATCTGTCTGGAGTCAGGATTGTCCATGCTGGATACAATGTAACATACCCTAAGCTGTGAGAAATCTAACAGGACATGTATCTGTCTGGAGTCAGGATTGTCCATGCTGAATACAATGTAATGGACCCTAAGCTGTGAGAAATCTAACAGGACATGTATCTGCTTGGAGTCAGGATTGTCCATGCTGGATACACTGTAACGGACCCTAAGCTGTGAGAAATCTAACAGGACATGTATCTGCTTGGAGTCAGGATTGTCCATGCTGGATACAATGTACCGGACCCTAAGCTGTGAGAAATCTAACAGGACATGTATCTGTCTGGAGTCAGGATTGTCCATGCTGAATACAATGTAACAGACCCTAAACTGTGAGAAATCTAACAGGACATGTATCTGCTTGGAGTCAGGATTGTCCATGCTGGATACAATGTAACAGACCCTAAGCTGTGAGAAATCTAAAGTCAGATGGACATTTATCTACCTGGAGTCAGGATTTTTACATTAATTATTTTGTAAATTGCTTTACAAATTACTGCAGTTTCATCTGCACGACAAGTACAGGTGAAACACGTGGCAAACCTGCTGTGTACAGGCACTTTTAGGGCACATGCACAGTCATGCCAGCCGTTCAGTGCATTGGGCACGGGCAACATCCGTGTGGCTGCCGCAGACGGATCCAGACCCATTCAACTTGAATGGGTCCGTGATCTGTCCGTTCCGCAAAAAAGTAGTGCATGCACTACTTATTTGCGGTGCGGAGGCACGGCCAGAAACACCACTGTCGCACTCCGTAGTGCTTCCGTGGTGTACCGCTCCGTCTTTCCGCAACGCATCTCCCGGATCGTAGACCCATTCAAGTGAACGGGTCCATGATCCGGGATGCACACAGCCGGTGCCCGTGTATTGCGGACACGCTGTATGCGGGCCGCACTACGACCACGGCCGGCACACGGTCATGTACATGTGCTCGTGTGCATGTGCCCTAAGCCTGGAGGATATAAAATGATAAAATTTTCTGGATACGTTGTAACAAGCCCGCAGCTGTGAGAACTATGAGGTCATGACACCTGAGAGATGTATTAGGTCAGAACATGTATCAGCCTGGAGTTTATCTCACAGAGCAGTGTCCAGACTAAGCACATTGTGACAAACCCTCAGCTGTGAGAGCACTGAGTGGGGTGTCACATGTGAACCTTCCCCTAGAACATTGCAGATACCTTAAAGACGTTGTGTCTGTGGGTTTAATACTGCCGCTGCGGTCCCTCCGAACCGGCGCTGGTTCTAGTGTCGGTAAGCCAGTAGCAGATGTGGTCGTGGTCCACGTTGAGGAAACTCTGCGTAATAGTCCTGATGGAAGACTTCTGCGTAATCGCTGAAAACCAACAAGAACATCAGTGACCCCCTAGGACTGTTACAGCATGTCTACTACTCCAGTCACACCCAGAGTGGCAGTACTATTCTGGTGCTTTCCTGTAAACTCCCAGGCTGAAGAACTTTTACTACTGCCACCTGCAGGATCAGTGTCTCTGCAGAGCATGCACTTCATGTAACAGCAGAATAGTGCTGCACTTCTGTATGTGACTGGAGTATAAGACATGATGTAACAGTAGAATAGTGCTGCACTTCTGGATGTGACTGGAGTAAAGGGCATGAGGTAACAGCAGAATAGTGCTGCACTTCTGTATGTGACTGGAGTATAAGACATGATGTAACAGTAGAATAGTGCTGCACTTCTGGATGTGACTGGAGTATAAGACATGATGTAACAGCAGTATAGTGGCTACACTTCTGGATGTGACTGGAGTATAAGACATGAGGTAACAGAAGAATAGTGCTGCACTTCTGGATGTGACTGGAGTTAAAGACATGAGGTAACAGAAGAATAGTGCTGCACTTCTGGATGTGACTGGAGTATAAGACATGATGTAACAGCAGAATAGTGCTACACTTCTGGATGTGACTGGAGTAAAGGGCATGAGGTAACAGAAGAATAGTGCTGCACTTCTGGATGTGACTGGAGTATAAGACATGATGTAACAGTAGAATAGTGCTGCACTTCTGGATGTGACTGGAGTATAAGACATGATGTAACAGTAGAATAGTGCTGCACTTCTGGATGTGACTGGAGTATAAGACATGAGGTAACAGCAGAATAGTGCTGCACTTCTGGATGTGACTGGAGTATAAGACATGATGTAACAGCAGAATAGTGCTGCACTTCTGGATGTGACTGGAGTATAAGACATGAGGTAACAGAAGAATAGTGCTGCACTTCTGGATGTGACTGGAATATAAGACATGATGTAACAGCAGAATAGTGCTACACTTCTGGATGTGACTGGAGTATAAGATATGATGTAACAGCAGAATAGTGCTACACTTCTGGATGTGACTGGAGTATAAGACATGATGTAACAGCAGAATAGTGCTACACTTCTGGATGTGACTGGAGTATAAGACATGATGTAACAGCAGAATAGTGCTGCACTTCTGGATGTGACTGGAGTATAAGACATGATGTAACAGCAGAATAGTGCTGCACTTCTGGATGTGACTGGAGTATAAGACATGATGTAACAGCAGAATAGTGCTGCACTTCTGGATGTGACTGGAGTATAAGACATGATGTAACAGCAGAATAGTGCTGCACTTCTGGATGTGACTGGAGTATAAGACATGATGTAACAGCAGAATAGTGCTGCACTTCTGGATGTGACTGGAGTATAAGACATGATATAACAGCAGAATAGCGCTGCACTTCTGGATGTGACTCGAGTATAAGACATGATGTAACAGAAGAAAAGTGCTGCACTTCTGGATGTGACTGGAGTATAAGACATGATGTAACAGCAGAATAGTGCTGCACTTCTGGATGTGACTGGAGTATAAGACATGATGTAACAGCAGAATAGTGCTGCACTTCTGGATGTGACTGGAGTATAAGACATGATGTAACAGCAGAATAGTGCTGCACTTCTGGATGTGACTGGAGTATAAGACATGATGTAACAGCAGAATAGTGCTGCACTTCTGGATGTGACTGGAGTATAAGACATGATGTAACAGCAGAATAGTGCTGCACTTCTGGATGTGACTGGAGTATAAGACATGATGTAACAGCAGAATAGTGCTGCACTTCTGGATGTGACTGGAGTATAAGACATGATGTAACAGCAGAATAGTGCTGCACTTCTGGATGTGACTGGAGTATAAGACGTGATGTAACAGCAGAATAGCGCTGCAAATCTGGATGTGACTGGAGTATAAGATATGATGTAACAGCAGAATAGTGGCTGCAGATCTGGATGTGACTGGAGTATAAGACATAATGTAACAGCAGAATAGCACTGCACTTCTGGATGTGACTGGAGTATAAGACATGATGTAACAGCAGAATAGTGCTGCACTTCTGGATGTGACTGGAGTATAAGACATGATATAACAGTAGAATAGGGCTGCACTTCTGGATGTGACTGGAGTATAAGACATGATGTAACAGCAGAATAGTGCTGCACTTCTGGATGTGACTGGAGTATAAGACATGATGTAACAGCAGAATAGCGCTGCACTTCTGGATGTGACTGGAATATAAGATATGATGTAACAGAAGAAAAGTGCTGCACTTCTGGATGTGACTGGAGTATAAGACATGATGTAACAGCAGAATAGCGCTGCAAATCTGGATGTGACTGGAGTATAAGATATGATGTAACAGCAGAATAGTGGCTGCAGATCTGGATGTGACTGGAGTATAAGACATGATGTAACAGCAGAATAGTGCTGCACTTCTGGATGTGACTCGAGTATAAGACGTGATGTAACAGCAGAATAGTGCTGCACTTAAGGATGTGACTGGAGTATAAGACGTGATGTAATATAAGAACTGTGACTGTAGATCTGGATGTGGCAGTAGTATAAAACATAATGTAATTTACTGTAAGAACAGTGACTGTAGATCTGGATGTGACTGGAGTATAAGACATGATTTAATATAATAATTGTGACTAGATCTGGGACACACAGCTCAATAAGTCAGACATGCTCCTATAGATCTGGATGTGTCGGGAGTATGCGATATCACGTAGTAGCAGGATTGTGACTGTAGATCTGGATGTGACTGGAGTATAAGACATGATTTAAATGACTGTAGATCTGGATGTGTCGGGAGTATGCGATATCACGTAGTAGCAGGATTGTGACTGCAGATCTGGATGTGGCAGGAGTATAGGACATGATGTAATATACTGTAAGAATTGTGACTGCAGATCTGAATGTGACTGGAGTATGGGACATGATGTAGCAGCTGTAAACTTGACAGGTCTATAAGACATTATGTAACATCTTTATTGTTACCGCAGCTCTGGATATGACTGGAGCAGGAGAAATCACTTAGCAGCAGTATCAGATTTGTTGGTTGTGTGTTATATGGGGCACTTGGATTTGGTATCTTGTATCCAGTCTTACCTTTGGTATCGTCATTTTGTCTCCTTTCTCGGACCCTTCCTCGGAATCGGAACATGCGTAGTTCTCACTGAAGTTGACTCTGGGCTTGTGGATGGGCTGGAAGTTCAGCTGGGTGCTGAGAAGGTTACTGACCGCCCGTAAGGAAGTGCACACATGTGGGGGTAATGAGGGGTCGGCAAGGAGGTCAGTGATGAGACCATGAGCCTCCCCCATAACAGCGATGTCTACAGTGATGGTGGTACCTGAGGACTGGAAGCAGAGAGGACAATGAAGCTGATTATTGGTATTTTCCTAATCTCTGTTCATCATATAATATATCTTTCCTGGGGCAGAGCGCCACAAGTATGGCCTCACACAGAGTTACAGGACAAGACTCTGTTTGCCCACAGCCACCACTAGGAGGAGCTCACTGTATACAGCTTTGTACAGCCATTAATGTTAGGCTACTTTCACACTAGCATTTTGTGCTGGATTCGTCATGGATCAGCAGAAATGATTCTGTTACTGATAATACAGCCATCTGCATCCGTTAGGAACTGATCCGGTTGTATTATCTTTAAAATAGCCAAGACGGAGCCGTCATGAACACCATTGAAAGTCTATGGGGGGCGGATCCGTTTTCTATTGTGTCAAAGAAAACAGATTCGTCCTGACACACAATGTAAGTCAAAGGGGACGGATCCGTTTTCTCTGACACATTAGAAAACGTATCCGTCCCCATAGACTTTCAATGCTGTTCATGACGGCTCCGCACCACATGCTGCTTGCAGCGTTATTCTGTCCACAATGGGGACGCGACCAAACGGAACGGGATGCATTCTGGTGCATTCAGTTCAGTTATGTCCCCATTGACAATGAATGGGGACAAAACGGAAGCGTTTTCCCCTGCTTTTGAGATCCTATGACGGATCTCAATAGCGGAAAGAGAAAGTGGAGGTGTGAAAATAGCCTTAAAGGGGTTCTCCTGGAATTAAGAAAATGAGAATACTTACATATTACTTTATTATAAATATATTCCCAAATACCTTACATTAGTTATAATTGCTCATTTTGTCTGGGGAGTAATCATCGGGGAGTAATAAAATGGCCGCCGTCCTATTAGTACACAAAAAACCTGTCCTAAACACACAGCAGGACAAGTTACTTATCATCCTGAATACAGTTTAATACAATATTCAGCTGAATCTCTGTAGGAATGGAGTTCATAAGGAGTCATTAAGTACAGAGAGGAGGTGAGGATTTGGCTGTTGAGCAGCAGCACTTGTATGTAGTCTCCATTACCACAGTCAGTCCTATCCATCCTCTCTGTACTTCATGTCTCCTCATGATCTCCATTCCCACAGAGATTCAGCCGAAGATCTTATTATCAGGATGATAATCCCTGACAAGCAGAGCAGAGAGGAGGATTAGGCAACTCTTTAGCTCAGTGTTGACAGGTTTTGTGTGGATTTATAGGACGGCGGCCATTTTATTTCTCCTGATGATTGCTCCCTAGACAAAACGAGCCATTTTTACTAATGTAAGGTATTTGGGAATATATTTACAATAAAGTAATATTTAAGTTTATTTATTTTCTTAATTCCCGGAGAACCCCTTTAATAAAAAATTTGCACTGAGCTCCCCCTAGTGGTGGTAAATTTTATGACTGGGTAACATGAAGTTCGGGCTGCCTTCCTCTTACAAAGGTCATGTAGTTCTGAGCATTTATTACTGTTATCTTTAACCCCATGTTACCCAGGACACTGCAAGTAAAAATCTGATCAGTGGTTAGCACTGGGGTCGTAGGATTGAATCTGTGATGGATATGGACTACTAATAAATAGACCAGTAATAGCACAAGAAGTAATCAATGTGTCCAGTTCATTTTATTATCAGAGGCAAAACACTGCTAACAACATCTCCTACTAAAGCCTTATGCACACGAACATTGTTGGGGTCCGAATCCGAGCTGCATTTATGGCGGTTCGGATGCAGAGTCATTCACTTCAATGGGGCGCAAAAGATGTGGACAGCAGACCGCGTGCTGTCCGCATCCGTACCTCCATTCCACGGCACCGCAAAAATGCGGAACGCACACCTCTGGCATTCGTATTTTGTGGATCTGCGATATGCGAACTGCATAGCACAGTACGGCTTGTGCATGAGGCCTAGTAGTGGTGGTCAGGGAACAGGGACATATGACTTCATTGAAGCATAACAGCAAGACTCAAAAGTAACAGGAATTTATAATGTACGGGCCTGTAAGATATAAAACATGACAAGAAAGAGCAGTGCAAAAGGCAATCTCCAAGAGGTAAAATAAATCACGTGAACCTGTTTCGCCGTCTTCTTTCTCAGGGTGGTATACCCAGGCTAATTTATTTTTGGGAACTTTTCATTCTGGTGTTCACTCGGTTCGAATCCGACCAAGGACAACATCTGCATGGAGTTTGTATGTTCTCCTTGTGTCTGTGAGGGTTTCCCCTGGGTACTGTCGTTTCCTCTCACCCTCCAAAGATATACTGATAGGGAACTTATATTGTGAGCCCCATGGGGACAATGTGACGCTAATGTCTGTACAGCGCTGCAGAATATGTCAGCGATATATAAGTGAGTATAATAAATAATAATAAACCAATCACAGAGAGCAGACGCTCTTTACTGAAGAAATTGCCCCCTCAACCTCCTGACAGATCCATAGTGATATATTCTGCAGACTATTACACCAGTGACCTCTCTAGAGATCTGCAGAACATTGCTCTGCCTCCTCAACCTCCTGACAGATCCATAGTGATATATTCTGCAGACTATTACACCACTGACCTCTCTAGAGATCTGCAGGACATTGCTCTGCCCCCTCAACCTCCTGACAGATCCATAGTGATATATTCTGCAGACTATTACACCACTGACCTCTCTAGAGATCTGCAGAACATTGCTCTGCCCCCTCTACCTCCTGACAGATACTGAGTGATATATTCTGCAGACTATTACACCACTGACCTCTCTAGAGATCTGCAGAACATTGCTCTGCCCCTTCTACTTCCTGAGAGATACATAGTGATATATTCTGCAGATTATTACACCTGTGACCTTTCTAGAGATCTGCAGGACATTGCTTTGCCCCTTCTAACTCCTGACAGATACATAGTGATTTATTCTGCAGATTATTACACCAGTGGCCTTTGTAGAGATCTGCAGGACATTGCTTTGCCCCTTATACCTCCTGACAGATACATAGTGATATGTTCTGCAGATTATTACACCACTGATTTTGTTAGAGACGTGCAGAACATTGCTCTGCTCCCTCTACCTTCAGATACACAGTGATCCAGTATATTCTACAGATTATTACACCACTGGCCTCTCTAGAGATCTGCAGAACATTGATTTGCCCCTTGTACCTTCTGATAGATACACAGTAATCCAGTATATTCTGCAGATTATTACACCAGTGACCTTTCTAGAGATCTGCAGGACATTGCTTTGCCTCTTCTACCTCCTGATAGATACATATTGATATATTCTGCAGATTATTACACCAGTCACCTTTCTAGAGATCTGCAGGACATTGCTTTGCCTCTTCTACCTCCTGATAGATACATATTGATATATTCTACAGATTATTACACCACTGGCCTCTCTAGAGATCTGCAGAACATTGATTTGCCCTTTGTACCTTCTGACAGATACACAGTGATCCAGTATATTCTGCAGATTATTACACCAGTCACCTTTCTAGAGATCTGCAGGACATTGCTTTGCCTCTTCTACCTCCTGATAGATACATATTGATATATTCTGCAGATTATTACACCACTGGCCTCTCTAGAGATCTGCAGAACATTGATTTGCCCCTTGTACCTTCTGACAGATACAAAGTGATATATTCTGCAGATTATTACACCACTGATCTTGTTAGAGACATGCAGAACATTGCCCTGCTCCCTCTACCTCCTCACAGATACACAGTGATCCAGTATATTCTACAGATTATTACACCAGTGGCCTTTCTAGAGATCTGCAGAACATTACCTCCTGTCAGACATATATACACAGTTAGCTCTTTCTTGGACACTGTGCAGCCCCCATCATGTGTATGACTGGGATGTTACCATGTGTCTTCTAGGATTGCACCTCTTTATATTAGCGTCTTGTAACCCCCACCACACTGACAGCGGGTCAATGACACAGGGAACATCCAAATGTCTTACATCCAAAGATGTCGACACCACATACAAAGAGCAGAATCATTTCACCCCAAATAACTCCGGCTGTCTGGAGCATCTGTCACATATTTCTGGAAAAGCTCCTGGGGAGGTTCCAGCTGCACTTCCCATCCTGTCCAGGTGGTGGTGCTGCAGCGCCCACAGATCTCAAGATTATCCAGAAACATTTCATGTGTCAGGAAGAAGTTGTCAGTAAATAATACAGAATTTTAGGGTTCATGGCAGTTGTTTCTCTTCATAGTGTTATTTTGCCCCTTTTAGTTTTATTTACATGCAGGAACTGCAGGACGCAGTGACACAGTCATCCACAGAAGAAACAGTTCCACCGCAAATCTGAAGACTCCAGTGACTGTCATCCAAAATAACGAGCATAGGACAATCAATGGTAAATGTGAAGAAAAAGCCATATCTCCCATAATACAATACATCACAATACATAACTGACTTATGGAGCAGAACTGTGCAATTTAATGTAGTATAAGATAGGATATAAATGCTGAATTGTGACTACAGCTCTGGAGGTGGTTGAGCAATTTATGCAGAAATTAGAAGTCCTGTACATGTGAAGACGAAGCTTTGTAATATATGGGGGTCAGTGTCATCTTCCGTAGCCTGTATTTCCTATCTCTCTAGCTTTTTAGCCTATAAAGACTCACCTAGGGTAATACAGTAAATGGTAGGCAGGGAGGAGGGAGATGGAGCTGCAGGCTGTACGCTGTGAGAGAGGAAGAGGAACAGCATCTGATTGGTTCAGAGCACACAGCGCAGCTGTGACATCATACCAGGAAGAGAGAACTTTCCAGGACACATTGACTATAACGGCCATGTATGCAGTCACAATACCTAGAAATAGCCAAGTGGACCTGACTAGTGAACTAAACGTTTCCTCATTATTGGTGGGGGTCACCCTTAAATGGACATAAGTGGCAATAACTAAAGAGACTCAGATCTATGGCAGTAAAGGTTCTACTTGTGGAGACTGAAAACTTGGTGTAGTCTTGTAGGCCAGGCTATGCTCCCTGTAAGTAAGCTCATCCAGGAGGACATAGGCTGGATCAGTAGTGCGACCTACTGAATGGCTACCTGGTAAGTCAATGTCTGATCCTGGGTATAGACACACTGTCAGGCTTCCTGCTGCAGTTTTGTAAGCTGAAATCAGGCGTGAATACAAAAAAAGATAAAATAGTATCTGTCCTTTATAATTTCTCTCCTTTTATGATCCACTGTCCAAACCCGGACAGTCTGGGTTTGTAATCTTGTGCCCGGGTACAAGCCTTTCTGAGACGCGGGCACAGCGATCAGCTGTGAGTGATGCGATGCTAGCGCAGGGCGGCGCTGACTTCAGACATGCCTCCCTCCTGTTCGGGTTTGGCTTGAGGAAAAGGTGGCAACCCTAGATCCACTCTTGATTTTGGCTTCCAAAACTGCATGCAGAAACCTGGCCGTATGGTCGTACCCCAACAGGTCTGGAAGTATGACTTGGGATATTAACCAAAACCAGAAAGGGCAGACAGCTGTTTATGCCCCTCATCGGTGTGATAACGGGTATCATGAAAAGAAGGCTGCTGATCGTCATCGCTGTACTGTGTCGCTGTCACTAACTTGATCAGGTTCAGCGCTCGTCCCTGTGCAGTAATGAATCATGTGACCACAAGGTGGCGGTCTACTACCTGTAAAACTTAAATTCCGGGCCTCAAAGTGAACGCTTCCCCTCAGCGCCTCCGTATTTATCAGAAGTGAAGACGCAGTAATAAAGAATTAATAAGTGCACCACCTGCTGTCCGCTGCAGGTGCCCTCAGTTAAGGTGAAGGAACCTTACTCTTATCCATGGGTGGTCATGGATTATATCTACCCCATCACTGACTGTACTGGTGAGGTAGGTCTGAGTTGAGGAGATTGAGGAGATCCCTTCATTTTAAAACTGGTTTATTAAATGGTCCACAAAGAGTTAATAGCCGTGAGCTTTATAAATCAGTGATGGTAAGGATAGGTGGAGGTAAAAGAGAAGTCCTGATAGCACTGCTGTCAGGGGCTATAGGTGTTAATGGTTGACTGAGGGTTCACACGAAAAGGGGACCCTTCGCCATCCCTTACTCTAGGGCAGGGATGGGCAAACTGCGGCAAACTCCAGCTGTTGCAAAAATACAAGTCCCAGCATGCAAAGACTGCTTACAGCTATCAGCCTACAGCAGGGCATGATGGGAGTTGTAGTTTTACAACAGCTGGAGAGCCGCAGTTTGCCCATCCCTGCTCTAGGGGATGAAGACAAACCCCTAAAGACAATGCCTCTGCAGTCCTGCATCTGCTGACTGCGCACAACTGGTTCAGAGCCATGAGGTAGAGCAGGTAGTATTTGGGAGCCTCATGGACTCCACAGCAGGAATCCAGGAATGTAGAATACATCATTGTACCAGTCACAGATTTGTAACATACCTGGTGCCCCCCACCACCACCTGAACCCGGGAAATAATCATATAAAATATCATCTCACCCTAATTCCGGGCCAGTGATCCCTGCAGCCTGAGCAGCACAGGTCAGTGTGCCCATTGCCCGTCTATGTGCCAGCTGACGACTGTGGGAACTGGTTGATGTAGCGGGATGCTGAGGACAGAGTCGGTGTCTGTGGGGCCGTCACACCCGCTTCCTCTTTTTTTTTGCTCGGGTTCTGACACTTTTATCGCCCTCAGTGTTTTATAAAGTCATTTGTGCGGCTTTGAAGACAAGGAAGTGCCAACTATAAATCTTCAGGACGAAGCAATGCCCAAGAGCCTGGTGGGGCCACTAATGGCAGTAGATAGGTGCCCCAGTGCAGGTCCATGCAGTGTCAGGATATGTGGGGTGCCTCACCATGCCAGATCCTACCTCCCAGACAATAATATTACTATAAACTTCAGCCAGAGAATGGTTAGACAGGTTTATGGTTTCACGTAAATGCAACTATATCAGCATCTAAGGAAAAGTTCTACAGCTTGCTGTCAGTGAATGGGAACAATCTTGTTTAGATGCAGAGGCAGAATCCTCACCCTGACCTAATATTGATCGCATAGCTGAGGGTTCATTACAATGTACAGTACAGTATCAGTGTAAGGGACACACATCCGCTTCACACATTCCTCTACTTTCCTGGTAGTCTGCTCCAGTGTGTCAGTTCAAGCTGTTTACCTCACAGAGAACTGTCTAGGCAAAGTACATTGTAACAACAACTCTGTTGTAGAAAGTCTGACATTAGAACAGGCTTCAAAAGGAGCCTGTCATCCCTACTAAGCTGCTGGGGCACCCTAGTAGAGGTGATTGGTTCCCTTAAGCCTTTAGATATACAGAATAAGAGCAGACACTTATAATTACACCCAGTATAAAGGACAGGAGAAGTGGTACTGTGCTGTGTCCATATATACAGAATAAGAGCAGATACTGAGAATTACACCCAGTATACAGGACAGGAGAAGTGGCACTGTGCAGTGTTTATATATACAAAATAAGAGCAGATACTGATAATTTCACCCAGTATACAGGACAGGAGAAGTGGTACTGTGCAGTGTCCATAAATACAGAATAAGAGCAGATACTGATAATTTCACCCAGTATACAGGACAGGAGAAGTGGTACTGTGCAGTGTCCATATATACAGAATAAGAGCAGATACTGATAATTTCACCCAGTATACAGGACAGGAGAAGTGGTACTGTGCAGTGTCCATAAATACAGAATACGAGCAGATACTGAGAATTACATCCAGTATACAGGACAGGAGAAGTGGTACTGTGCAGTGTCCATATATACAGACTAAGAGCAGATACTGAGAATTACACCCAGTATACAGGACAGGAGAAGTGGTACTGTGCAGTGTCCATATATACAGAATAAGAGCAGATACTGAGAATTACACCCAGTATACAAGACAGGAGAAGTGGTACTGTGCAGTGTCCATATATACAGAATAAGAGCAGATACTGAGAATTACACCCAGTATACAGGACAGGAGAAGTGGTACTGTGCAGTGTCCATATATACAGAATAAGAGCAGATACTGAGAATTACATCCAATATACAGGACAGGAGAAGTGGTACTGTGCAGTGTCCATATATACAGAATAAGAGCAGATACTGAGAATTATACCCAGTATACAGGACAAGAGAAGTGGTACTGTGCTGTGTCCATATATAAAGAATAAGAGCAGATACTGAGAATTACACCCAGTATACAGGACAGGAGAAGTGGTACTGTGCAGTGTCCATATATATAGAATAAGAGCAGATACTGAGAATTACACCTAGTATACAGGACAGGAGAAGTGGTACTGTGCAGTGTCCATATATACAGAATAAGGGCAGATACTGAGAATTACTTCCAGTATACAGGACAGGAGAAGTGGTACTGTGCTGTGTCCATATATACAGAATAAGAGCAGATACTGAGAATTACACCCAGTATACAGGACAAGAGAAATGGTACTGTGCAGTGTCTATATATACAGAATAAGAGCAGATACTGAGAATTACTCCCAGTATACAGGACAAGAGAAGTGGTACTGTGCAGTGTCCTTATAAACAGAATAAGAGCAGATACTGAGAATTATACCCAGTATAAAAGACAGGAGAAGTGGTACTGTGCAGTGTCCATATATACAGAATAAGGGCAGATACTGAGAATTACTTCCAGTATACAGGACAAGAGAAGAGGTACTGTGCAGTGTCCATATATACAGAATAAGAGCAGATACTGAGAATTACACCCAGTATACAGGACAGGAGAAGTGGTACTGTGCAATGTCCATATATACAGAATAAGAGCAGATACTGAGAATTACACCCAGTATACAGGACAAGAGAAGAGGTACTGTGCAGTGTCCATATATACAGAATAAGAGCAGATACTGAGAATTACTCCCAGTATACAGGACAGGAGAAGTGGTACTGTGCAGTGTCCATATATACAGAATACGAGCAGATACTGAGAATTACACCCAGTATACAGGACAAGAGAAGTGGTACTGTGCAGTGTCCATATATACAGAATAAGAGCAGATACTGAGAATTACACCCAGTATACAGGACAGGAGAAGTGGTACTGTGCAGTGTCCATATATACAGAATAAGAGCAGATACTGAGAATTACATCCAGTATACAGGACAGGAGAAGTGGTACTGTGCAGTGTCCATATATACAGAATAAGAGCAGATACTGAGAATTACACCCAGTATACAGGACAAGAGAAGTGGTACTGTGCAGTGTCCATATATACAGAATAAGAGCAGATACTGAGAATTACACCCAGTATACAGGACAAGAGAAGTGGTACTGTGCAGTGTCCATATATACAGAATAAGAGCAGATACTGAGAATTACACCCAGTATACAGGACAAGAGAAGTGGTACTGTGCAGTGTCCATATATACAGAATAAGAGCAGATACTGAGAATTACATCCAGTATACAGGACAGGAGAAGTGGTACTGTGCAGTGTCCATATATACAGAATAAGAGCAGATACTGAGAATTACACCCAGTATACAGGACAAGAGAAGTGGTACTGTGCAGTGTCCATATATACAGAATAAGAGCAGATACTGAGAATTACACCCAGTATACAGGACAGGAGAAGTGGTACTGTGCAGTGTCCATATATACAGAATAAGAGCAGATACTGAGAATTACACCCAGTATACAGGACAGGAGAAGTGGTACTGTGCAGTGTCCATATATACAGAATAAGAGCAGATACTGAGAATTACACCCAGTATACAGGACAGGAGAAGTGGTACTGTGCAGTGTCCATATATACAGAATAAGAGCAGATACTGAGAATTACACCCAGTATACAGGACAAGAGAAGTGGTACTGTGCAGTGTCCATATATACAGAATAAGAGCAGATACTGAGAATTACACCCAGTATACAGGACAAGAGAAGTGGTACTGTGCAGTGTCCATATATACAGAATAAGAGCAGATACTGAGAATTACACCCAGTATACAGGACAAGAGAAGTGGTACTGTGCAGTGTCCATATATACAGAATAAGAGCAGATACTGAGAATTACACCCAGTATACAGGACAGGAGAAGTGGTACTGTGCAGTGTCCATATATACAGAATAAGAGCAGATACTGAGAATTACACCCAGTATACAGGACAGGAGAAGTGGTACTGTGCAGTGTCCATATATACAGAATAAGAGCAGATACTGAGAATTACACCCAGTATACAGGACAAGAGAAGTGGTACTGTGCAGTGTCCATATATACAGAATAAGAGCAGATACTGAGAATTACACCCAGTATACAGGACAAGAGAAGTGGTACTGTGCAGTGTCCATATATACAGAATAAGAGCAGATACTGAGAATTACACCCAGTATACAGGACAGGAGAAGTGGTACTGTGCAGTGTCCATATATACAGAATAAGAGCAGATACTGAGAATTACACCCAGTATACAGGACAAGAGAAGTGGTACTGTGCAGTGTCCATATATACAGAATAAGAGCAGATACTGAGAATTACACCCAGTATACAGGACAGGAGAAGTGGTACTGTGCAGTGTCCATATATACAGAATAAGAGCAGATACTGAGAATTACACCCAGTATACAGGACAAGAGAAGTGGTACTGTGCAGTGTCCATATATACAGAATAGGAGCAGATGCTGAGAATTACACCCAGTATACAGGACAAGAGAAGTGGTACTGTGCAGTGTCCATATATACAGAATAAGAGCAGATGCTGAGAATTACACTCAGTATACAGGACAGGAGAAGTGGTACTGTGCAGTGTCCATATATACAGAATAAGAGCAGATGCTGAGAATTACACCCAGTATACAGGACAGGAGAAGTGGTACTGTGCGTGTTTCCATATATACAGAATACGAGCAGATACTGAGAATTACACCCAGTATACAGGACAAGAGAAGTGGTACTGTACGGTGTCTATATATACAGAATAAGAGCAGATACTGAGAATTATACATAGTATACAGGACAAGAGAAGTGGTACTGTGCAGTGTCCATATATACAGAATAAGAGCAGATACTGAGAATTACACGCAGTATACAGGACAGGAGAAGTGGTACTGTGCAGTGTCTATATATAAAGAATAAGAGCAGATACTGAGAATTACACCCAGTATACAGGACAAGAGAAGTGGTACTGTGCTGTTTCCATATATACAGAATAAGAGCAGATACTGAGAATTACACCCAGTATACAGGACAAGAGAAGTGGTACTGTGCAGTGTCCATATATACAGAATAAGAGCAGATACTGAGAATTACACCCAGTATACAGGACAAGAGAAGTGGTACTGTGCAGTGTCCATATATACAGAATAAGAGCAGATACTGAGAATTACACCCAGTATACAGGACAGGAGAAGTGGTACTGTGCAGTGTCCATATATACAGAATAAGAGCAGATACTGAGAATTACACCCAGTATACAGGACAGGAGAAGTGGTACTGTGCAGTGTCCATATATACAGAATAAGAGCAGATACTGAGAATTACACCCAGTATACAGGACAAGAGAAGTGGTACTGTGCAGTGTCCATATATACAGAATAAGAGCAGATACTGAGAATTACACCCAGTATACAGGACAGGAGAAGTGGTACTGTGCAGTGTCCATATATACAGAATAAGAGCAGATACTGAGAATTACACCCAGTATACAGGACAAGAGAAGTGGTACTGTGCAGTGTCCATATATACAGAATAAGAGCAGATACTGAGAATTACATCCCAGTATACAGGACAAGAGAAGTGGTACTGTGCAGTGTCCATATATACAGAATAAGAGCAGATACTGAGAATTACACCCAGTATACAGGACAAGAGATGTGGTACTGTGCAGTGTCCATATATACAGAATAAGAGCAGATACTGAGAATTACACCCAGTATACAGGACAAGAGAAGTGGTACTGTGCAGTGTCCATATATACAGAATAAGAGCAGATACTGAGAATTACACCCAGTATACAGGACAAGAGAAGTGGTACTGTGCAGTGTCCATATATACAGAATAAGAGCAGATACTGAGAATTACACCCAGTATACAGGACAAGAGAAGTGGTACTGTGCAGTGTCCATATATACAGAATAAGAGAAGATACTGAGAATTACACCCAGTATACAGGACAAGAAAAGTGTTACTGTGCAGTGTCCATATATACAGAATAAGAGCAGATACTGAGAATTACACCCAGCATACAGGACAGGAGAAGTGGTACTGTGCAGTGTCCATATATACAGAATAAGAGCAGATACTGAGAATTACACGCAGTATACAGGACATGAGAAGTGGTACTGTGCAGTGTCCATATATACAGAATAAGAGCAGATACTGAGAATTACTTCCAGTATACAGGACAAGAGATGTGGTACTGTGCAGTGTCCATATATACAGAATAAGAGCAGATACTGAGAATTACACCCAGTATACAGGACAAGAGAAGTGGTACTGTGCAGTGTCCATATATACAGAATAAGAGCAGATACTGAGAATTACACCCAGTATACAGAACAAGAGACGTGGTACTGTGCAGTGTCCATATATACAGAATAAGAGCAGATACAGAGAATTACTCCCAGTATACAAGACAAGAGAAGTGGTACTGTGCAGTGTCCATATATACAGAATAAGAGCAGATACTCAGAATTACTCCCAGTATACAGGGCAAGAGACGTGGTACTGTGCAGTGTCCATATATACAGAATAAGAGCAGATACAGAGAATTACACCCAGTATACAAGACAAGAGAAGTGGTACTGTGCAGTGTCCATATATACAGAATTAGAGCAGATACTGAGAATTACTCCCAGTATACAGGACAGGAGAAGTGGTACTGTGCAGTATACATATATATATAGAATAAGAGAAGATACTGAGAATTACGCCCAGTATACAGGACAATAGAAGTGTTACTGTGAAGTGTCCATATATAAAGAATAAGAGCAGATACTGAGAATTACTCCCAGTATACAGGACAAGAAAAGTGTTACTGTGCAGTGTCCATATATACAGAATAAGAGCAGATACTCAGAATTACTCCCAGTATACAGGGCAAGAGACGTGGTACTGTGCAGTGTCCATATATACAGAATAAGAGCAGATACGGAGAATTACACCCAGTATACAGGACAGGAGAAGTGGTACTGTGCAGTGTCCATATATACAGAATAAGAGCAGATACTCAGAATTACACCCAGTATACAGAACAAGAGAAGTGGTACTGTGCAGTGTCCATATATACAGAATTAGAGCAGATACTGAGAATTACTCCCAGTATACAGGGCAAGAGATGTGGTACTGTGCAGTGTCCATATATACAGAATAAGAGCAGATACTGAGAATTACACCCAGTATACAGGACAGGAGAAGTGGTACTGTGCAGTGTCCATATATACAGAATAAGAGCAGATACTGAGAATTACACCCAGTATACAGGACAGGAGAAGTGGTACTGTGCAGTATACATATATATATATAGAATAAGAGAAGATACTGAGAATTACACCCAGTATACAGGACAGAAGAAGTGGTACTGTGCAGTGGCCATATATACAGAATAAGAACGGATACTGAGAATTACTCCCAGTATACAGGGCAAGAGACGTGGTACTGTGCAGTGTCCATATATACAGAATAAGAGCAGATACTGAGAATTACTCCCAGTATACAGGATAGGAGAAGTGGTACTGTGCTGTGTCCATATATACAGAATAAGAGCAGATACTGAGAATTACACCCAGTATACAGGACAAGAGAAGTGGTACTGTGCAGTGTCCATATATACAGAATAAGAGCAGATCCTGAGAATTACACCCAGTATACAGTACTGGAGAAGTGGTACTGTGCAGTGTCCATATATACAGAATAAGAGCAGATACTGAGAATTACACCCAGTATACAGGACAGGAGAAGTGGTACTGTGCAGTGTCCATATATACAGAATAAGAGCAGATACTGAGAATTACACACAGTATACAGGACAAGAGACGTGGCACTGTGCAGTGTCCATATATACAGAATAAGAGCAGATACTGAGAATTACTCCCAGTATACTGGGCAAGAGACGTGGTACTGTGCAGTGTCCATATATACAGAATAGGAGCAGATACTGAGAATTACACACAGTATACAGGACAAGAGACGTGGTACTGTGCAGTGTCCATCTTTTTTTATATTATTTTTTTATATAATAAAGAAGGACGTATATTTGTATGTTCTGCGAAAACTCAAAAACGCAACCATTGAGTTCAATGAAACTTGGTATACACATCCCTTGCTACCTGGAAATAAATCTTGTGGGGGTCACAGCTCTCTAGCACATACAGTTCCTGAGATATTCCTAAAAAATTACCTGCATTAGGCAATACAAGCCTGCAAGTCTTTCTCTTCATATCCCAACTGCTATACACACTGTCACATGTCCCTATCAGCCAATAGAAACTCACAGGCCCTTAGTCTTCACATAAACACAGTTTTAATCCAGGTTTCCATAACAACCCAGACAGATTTCTTCACTGCTGTAGGTCAGCTTTAGGCTAGGGCTACACGACACATAAGGCACAACTACACTCCTACATTTGTCTCGTGACATTGATGTCGCACCAATGTCACGTGACAATTTTTATAATGATACAGTAGTCTATGGTATTGCATCTTGGATGGATTTTTTGCACTTGTCGTGTCGCAGTCACGGCATGTCACATGTCGCAGTGCGATACCATAGACCAGGCATCAGAACCTTTGGCTCCCAGCTGTTGTGAAACTACAATTCCCAATATGCTCCATTCATTTCTATGTAAGTTCTTAGACGAGCAGAGCAACTATGCATGCTGGGAGTTGTAGTTTCACAACAGCTGGGAGCCAAAGGTTGCCTACCCCTGCCATAGACTATCATTATAAAAATTATTGAGACAAAATGTCAGGCGACACATGCCCTAGCAGTAATGGGGCAGGGTGCTGTGGAGGTCACTGTTAAAGGGGCGCTCACTGTGGATGTTACTATTAAGGGGGTAGGCTGCTGTGGAGGTCACTGTTAAAGGGGGGGACACTGTGGAGGTCACTATTAAGGGGGCAGGGCCACTATTAAAGGGGCAACTGCTTTGGAGGTCACTGTTAAGGCAGCAGGGTACTGTGAGGTCACTGTTAAGGACTGTGGGGTACTGCGGAGGTCACTGTTAAGGGGGCGGGCCCCTGAGGTCACTGTTAAGGGAGTGGGGTGCTGTGAAACTCACTGTTAAAAGGGCGAGCTACTGTGACGGTCAAAGTTAAAGGGAGGGGCTGCTGTGGAGGTTCCATTTTAAAGTGGTGGGCCAATGTGGCGGGTTAAGTTTTAAGGGGTGGGGGACTGTGGAGTTCACTGTTAAAGGGGAGGGGTGCTGTAGAGGTCACTGTTATGGGGGATACTGTCCATATCGTTTAACGACACACACAAACATTAAATGAAATAGATGAAATATACCGCTAGTATACAGAATAAGAGCAGATACTGAGAATTACACGCAGCACATAGGAAAGGAGAAGTGGTACTGTGCCGCATCCACACATAGAATATAAGAAGTGGTACTGTGCAATATTCACACATATAGAATAACAGAACTGGTACTGTGCTGTGTCCATAGTATCCATACATACACAGCAATGGCTTTCCTTCCTTTCTCTCTATGCACCATTATGAGTTGCACAGAATCATGTCAGCTCAGCGGTAGAAAAATCCTGCACTCGGCAGTTTATTCGCTTTTGCGCATTATATTAAACATTCTCTCGTGTATCTCGCCTGTGTTATTTGGTGAGTGGCCCCTTATTAACAATAATACCTTAATTGCCAATCCTTAAAGCGACATCCAAGATCAGCAGGCGAGACCTGAATACTCAGCTCAGCTGTTTCACAGGAAAACACGTTTCTTCAGACAATATTAAGATGTGCCAAACAGTAACACAGCTGCCTGTGTCTCGCACCTCAGCTGCCATTACATCCCGCTCCTGCCAAGCTCGCTGCGGGCCAGCTCCGCTTACAGGACGCACATTTATTAATACGTGGACAAGGTTTTGCAGGAAAAGGCCCCTCACATAACGAGCAGCAGAAAACACAGCTTACTGCTCGTTACAGTGTATTAACGGGGAGGAGGATTAGGAAGAAATCTTCCATTCACTGCCAGCAAGCAGAGATAAGGAAAATGGCGAGGGATGAAAACACAAAGGAGGGAAGTTATCAATAGTTTTGTGCCTGTTTTGGCTTAAGAAGTTGCAAATCATGACACACAAGATATCTGGGCAAAAATCTGAGAACTGTCTAGGCTCTTGACCAGTTTAGAAAAGTACCAAGAAATGCGGATGAGGTTTCCCAGGAATGGGATTGGTCTCAACCTTTTCAACAGATTCAATAAAAGTCAAAAAATGGAGTAACTTGTGGCGCAATATAATTTTCAGACAGCCCAAATTTAACTGGCAGTCTTAAGCCTCATTCATGTCAGTGCTTTCCATCAGTGATTGTGAGCCAACACCGGGATTGGAGGCTCCAGAGACATAAGGCATAAGGAAAAGATCTGCACCTGTTCTGTGTTTAGAGCCGCACCTGGTTTTGGCTCAAAATCACTGATGGAAATCACTGACCAAACACTGAAGTGTGAATGAGGCCTTAAAGGGGTTGTCTCATCTCCCTTTTTCACCTTCTCTCCAGCAACGAAGATCTCTACTTCCTGCTGGTGGTGGGAGCCTGCAATGTGAGTGACATTACAGGCACATGGCGCTATCATCTTGCCATCTGCCTATACCAGTACGCTCCCCCTGCAGTTGTGCTGAGAAGCCCCACCAACACTTTACAATCTCTGGCCGACCACCGGTACTATGCATTCATTTACAATAATGCATACTTTAGCATGTAGAAATGAAAATTTAGCAGACAGTCAAGGAACACCCACAAACAGCCTGGGACACCCTGTAAAATGTCTTGCAAAAGCCCTGCCCCGTTCCCAGGTCAGTTAGCGGGATTATCCTGGTAAATGGGGGCTTGTTGGCAAATATTATAATGTAAGAACCTCCCCTCTGTACTACTGACAATTTGTATGGTACCCCAGAATAAGGTACTTGAAAACTATTCTTGTTATGTAACGTTATTTAAGATGTTAATGCCGTGTAATGTATCAGTATATCTTTGTATGGATTTGTCAGGGTTAACGATTCTGACTTAGCCCCTGCAGGAACTTAGGGACTTAGGACCACCCTTAGCTCATTTAGTTAGTAGTGTGCTAGTGGGGAAAATGTGAGAGGTTGCCGCATGTGCTCACTTCTTACAGGACTAGGCCAGAGTTCCAGAGAATCACTGTGTCTGAGGATATTTGCATCCACCAAGCCATCTCTACTTCACAGTACTCCAGAGAGAGAGGGGGAAGACCCACTAGAAAGTCCCAGTCTGCACGGCCTAAGGCATGTATTGTTTAAGGCCTCATGCACACGGCCATTGCCCGGCCCGCAATATGTGGGCACCGGCCGTGTGCTCCCCGCATCACTGATGCGGACCCATTCACTTAAATGGGTCCGCAATCCGGAGCTGCGATGCGGAGCGAAGGCACGGAACCCCACGGAAGCACTACACAGCAGAATTCCCTATACTACATTTAGAAGGCAGCTTGTGGGAGAAGAGGGATCTGAGGGATGTTAGGAAAGCAGATATGTGACTGCAGTTCTGGACTACAGTAGAAAGCAGAATTCTGAATGCAGCCTCTCAAGGCAACTGGAGTATAAGATATGATGTAACAGAAGAATTATGAATGCAGCTCTGGAGGTGACTAGAATATAACAGTGCAATAGCCCAATTGTGACTGCAGCTTTGGATGTGAATGAAATATAGGGCAATATGTATCCTAGGATCAGTAGTGTAAGTATAGCAGAGGGTGTACACAGTTTCTAACTGGTATATGGAGATTATTTGTAGTGGCGCTCTGTGGTGCTTGCTACTATCTGCACATGTGCGGGAACATATAACCAGATGAACGTGGGTCGTATGCAGCAGCACAGGGATGTCCAGTATAGGATAATGCTGACTTCAAAGTTCATGAACCTTAGTGCTGGGATGGGGGATATGTGGCCCCCAGGGGACACAATGTAAGCTATGTTTAATCCTCATTACATTCACTATGAGAAGTCAGCACAAAACTAACATCACATATCTAACAATGAGGACGAGGAAATTCCCATGTAGAGCAAGCGCTTCCTGCCATCCCTGGGGTGAAACTGAAGGCTTGTGGCTCAGGAGGAGGAAGGGGGTTAAGATTATGCATCCTGTAAATTCCACAATAACGTAAAATATTAATCAGCACCCCCCCTCCGCCTAGTAAACATCAGCCCCAGAGCCATCTATTGCTTCTAGGTGACATAATATGGCCACCATCACATTAACATTTCTTGCCTACCGTACATAGTGCTAAGATATTCCACCGCACTTTACAGACATCATTGCTTGCTGTCCTCAGTGGGGCTCACAATCTAAAGACATATCTATCCGTATGTCTTTGGAGCGTGGCAGGAAACCGGAGTACCCGGAGGAAACCCTCACAGACGTGGGGAGAACATACAAACTCCATGCAGATGTCTTAGGTTGAATTTGAACCCAGGACCCCAACGCTGCAGGATGCCAGTAACCTCCGTACAGATTATGTCAGTATAAAGCCTCATGCACACAGCTGTTGTTTTGGTCCGCGTCCGAGCCACATATTTTGCGGCTCGGGCGCGGACGCATTCACTTCAATGGGGCCGCAAAAGATGTGGACAGCACTCTGTGTGCTGTCCGCATCTGTTTCCCCGCAAAAAAAATAGAGCATATCCTATTCTTGTCCGTTTTGCGGACAAGAATAGGCATTTCTACAATGGGCCGCGTTCCGTTACGCAAATTGCAGAACGGAACATAGAGAAGCTTCCGTTTTTTGCGGATCCGCGGTTCGTGTGCATGAGGCCTTAGGGTCCATTCACACAACCGTTTCTGATCCACTTCTTTTGCGGATCAGAGGCAGACCATGTGCATCTATATGTCCATTCTGTGACCCCGCAAAAAAAACTAGAACATGTCCTATTCTTGTCCATTTAGTGGAGAAGAAGAGGCATTTATTACATAGTGAGGGACCTGTGGAAAATGAGGGACCCGTGTTTTGTGGATCCACAACTTGCAATCATGTGAACGCCCCCTAAGAATAATGATATGTTATATTGAGGCATTGTATTGGATGGAATCTCCAGTCTTAGGTAATAAACCCATCACAATGCCCTGTGTACCGCCAGCTTCATCACCGCAGACCCACAGATTTACGGTATAAACGCCAAGTGCCATCTACAATCTACCAGACGGCAACAGAAAAGAATCAAACCAATTTATGATTTGAGGGGAGCATAATCCACTTCACAACTGATGATGTGCCCCCCCCCCCCGCCCCAATAGGGGGGCACCTGCATCTGGAGGGAAGGGGCATCTGACAATGGCCTCTGTTCATGGTGCAGTAACCGTAGAACTTCTGGGAATGATCCGGCTGGACAGGCAATAAAGGCCTCAGTCTCTGGCGAAGCCCCATCTGGAGTTTACACTGACGTCAGCAGACACAGGAGAAACCAGACAAAAATGAGTGCTGCGGGGAAGCGGCTTCATGGCCTCATTAGTAACGGCAGGGGAGGGGGCTTCCTGCTCTCTGCTGGTGCAGGGGGCTCATACCCCCGGCACATAAACTGCTGGTTTCATATTCTTTACTAGTAAATCATTATTGTAAGGAGACAAGAGAAAATGACCCCCCCCCCCATACCCTGCCTTCATAATACCATACACCCCCACCTAGTATCACCCTTAAGGCTCCTGCAAGCAAACGTATTTTTTTCCTCATCCGATCAGCGGACCGTGTGCTGTCCACATCCGTATGTCTGTTCCGCGGCTCCTGCAAAAATATAGAACAGGCCCTATTCTTGTCCACTTTACGAATAAAGATAGGACTGTTCTATAGAGGCCAGGACGTTCCATTCCACAAAATGCGGAACACACATGTCCGGTATCCGTGTTTTGCAGATACGCAATTTGTGGACTGCAAGACAGGCTACGGCCGTGTGCTTTACAATTCCCCATATCCTGCAAACACCAAACCCTGTCCCCCCTCCCGTCCCTACAACCCCATAACCTTTCCGTCATACCTTTCAGCCTTCCATATTGTGCACTCCAGGATTTCTTACAGCGCTCATTAGCTGCACCCTCCCTTACCTTAAAGGGCAGATGTCAGCAGATTTGTCCCTATGACACTGGCTGACCTGTTACATGTGCACTTGGCAGCTGAAGGCATCTGTGTTGGTCCCATGTTCATATGTGCTGATGTTTTAATATATGCAAATGAGCCTCTAGGAGCAGCGGAGGCGTTGCCATTACACCTAGAGGCTCTGCTCTCTCTGCAACTGCTGCTCCCTCTGCACTTTGACTTTAGGAGAAGCCAGGGCCAGACGTGATAACGTTTACACTGCCTAGACCTGTCAATCAAAGTGCAGATGGCACAGCAGTTGCAGAGAGAGCAGAGCCTCTAGGTGTAATGGCAACGCCCTCGTTGCTCCTAGAGTCGTATTTGCATAGGACGGTAAAACATCTTTTTTCTCAGTAATGCGGGCACATATGAACATGGGACCAACACAGATGTCTTCAGCTGCCAAGTGCACATGTAACAGGTCAGCCAGTTCCCATTCCTAGCACTTCCCCATAGCTATACTCTGTTATTTCCTCCAATGTCCACTATTCTGGAGTGCTTTGCAGGCACGGGCGTAGGAGACGGGGGGGTCGGATCCCCCCCAAGAAAAAATGTGGGGAGGGGGGGGACGGGTATGCAAAAATCCCCCCCAGCGGCAGCGCAATGTGTGCGGCGGTGGCGGAGCACAGGGAGATGAACGCTTCCATTGTGGAAGCGTTCATCTCCATAGTCATCTGTATCGCCGTCCCCAGGACAGCACTAGTTAAAACCCCTCCTCTGTGTCAGTCTTCACTGAAGTTCTATGAAGAGGAAAGCTTGGCATGGATAGATGCTATAGCCCCTCTCACTACAAAGCGCAGCAAAGCAGTGAGTTGCAGGGAGGGAGGCACTGTCTCTTCGTCTGGTGTGGCTGCTCCCCCTCCCAAAAAGAATTCTTTTTTTTTTCTCACTATTTTTGCAATTAAAAATGATGTAGAGCTCTGATTAACAATAGGTTAATCTCCCTTCATTTCTCACTGCAAATACTGAAGTAAATCTGACGTCAGACTGGATTCCCGGCATCCATTCATATGCACACGCAGCGACAGAGACTCCGACGCCTCCACAAGAAACGTAAAGAGAACATCACTACCAATTATGATGAAAGAGCCCGAATTACGGCAGAAGCGCAGCTCAGTCCCCTCCCCCACTGACACATTGTAGCGGAATATTATGTCTGAGTCTGGATTCTTGTATCCAAAGGCAATGTGCCATACAGGCTGATGTCATACAAACACGCCGTCACCAGGACATCAGTGTGGAGCGGAAAGACGTCCAGCCTCGGAGTCTTGTGTGAAGGCTTCATCTTCTCTTCAGCCATTTATGACTTATCTTGGTCTCCCAGCTTTACAAACACTGAATGTGTTGCCTAAGCAAGTGTCATTCTTTACTGCTGTTCTGGCATTCTATTCATGAGCCAGGAGTTGCAAGATGAACAAAAGTTTAGGCTGCTTCCAGATAGTGGGGGCTGCAGAGCAGGGAAATGTGGGCAGACACAGCAATTATGAATGACATAATATGTAATAACTGTCTGTGATTATAACCAGTAATGCTGCTGCCTCGGTGGCTGGTAACCTATGGAGGGTCCTGGAGGAAAGCAGTAAACATAAGTGGTCTATGAATCACTATAGTGATAAGTCAGTGTACTCATAATTGATAGATGTGTCTATAGGTCAGTATACTGATAAGTGATAGATGTGTCTATAGGTCAGTATATAGTGATAAGTGATAGATGTGTCTATAGGTCAGTATATAGTGATAAGTGATAGATGTGTCTATAGGTCAGTATATAGTGATAAGTGATAGATATGGCTATAGGTCAGTATATAGTGATAAGTGATAGATGTGTCTATAGGTCAGTATAGTGATAAGTGATAGATGTGTCTATAGGTCAGTATAGTGATAAGTGATAGATGTGTCCATAGGTCAGTATAGTGATAAGTGATAGATGTGTCTATAGGTCAGTATATAGTGATAAGTGATAGATGTGTCCATAGGTCAGTATAGTGATAAGTGATGGATGTGTCTATATGTCAGTATATAGTGATAAGTGATAGATGTGTCTATAGGTCAGTATAGTGATAAGTGATAGATGTGTCTATAGGTCAGTATATAGTGATAAGTGATAGATGTGTCTATAGGTCAGTATATAGTGATAAGTGATAGATATGTCTATAGGTCATTATATAGTGATAAGTGATAGATGTGTCTATAGGTCAGTATATAGTGATAAGTGATAGATGTGTCTATAGGTCAGTATAGTGATAAGTGATAGATGTGTCCATAGGTCAGTATAGTGATAAGTGATAGATGTGTCTATAGGTCAGTATATAGTGATAAGTGATAGATGTGTCCATAGGTCAGTATAGTGATAAGTGATAGATGTGTCAATAGGTCAGTATACTGATAAGTGATAGATGTGTCTATAGGTCAGTATATAGTGATAAGTGATAGATGTGTCTATAGGTCAGTATATAGTGATAAGTGATAGATATGGCTATAGGTCAGTATATAGTGATAAGTGATAGATATGGCTATAGGTCAGTATATAGTGATAAGTGATAGATGTGTCTATAGGTCAGTATAGTGATAAGTGATAGATGTGTCTATAGGTCAGTATAGTGATAAGTGATAGATGTGTCCATAGGTCAGTATAGTGATAAGTGATAGATGTGTCTATAGGTCAGTATATAGTGATAAGTGATAGATGTGTCCATAGGTCAGTATAGTGATAAGTGATGGATGTGTCTATATGTCAGTATATAGTGATAAGTGATAGATGTGTCTATAGGTCAGTATATAGTGATAAGTGATAGATGTGTCTATAGGTCAGTATATAGTGATAAGTGATAGATATGTCTATAGGTCAGTATATAGTGATAAGTGATAGATGTGTCTATATGTCAGTATATAGTGATAAGTGATGGATGTGTCTATATGTCAGTATATAGTGATAAGTGATAGATGTGTCTATAGGTCAGTATATAGTGATAAGTGATAGATGTGTCTATATGTCAGTATAGTGATAAGTGATAGATGTGTCTATATGTCAGTATATAGTGATAAGTGATAGATGTGTCTATAGGTCAGTATATAGTGATAAGTGATAGATGTGTCTATAGGTCAGTATATAGTGATAAGTGATAGACGTGTCTATAGGTCAGTATATAATGATAAGTGATAGATATGGCTATAGGTCATTATATAGTGATAAGTGATAGATGTGTCTATAGGTCAGTATAGTGATAAGTTATAGATATGGCTATAGGTCAATATATAGTGATAAGTGATAGATGTGTCTATAGGTCAGTATATAGTGATAAGTGATAGATGTGTTCTATAGGTCAGATATAGTGATAATTGATAGATGTGTCTATAGGTCAGTATAGTGATAAGTGATAGATGTGTCTATAGGTCAGTATAGTGATAAGTGATAGATGTGTCTATAGGTCAGTATATAGTGATAACTTAAGTGATAGATGTGTCTATAGGTCAGTATATAGTGATAAGTGATAGATGTGTCTATAGGTCAGTATATAGTGATAAGTGATAGATATGGCTATAGGTCAGTATAGTGATAAGTGATAGATGTGTCTATAGGTCAGTATATAGTGATAAGTGATAGACGTGTCTATAGGTCAGTATATAGTGATAAGTGATAGATGTGTCTATAGGTCAGTATATAGTGATAAGTGATAGATGTGTCTATAGGTCAGTATAGTGATAATTGATAGATGTGTCTATATGTCAGTATAGTGATAAGTGATAGATGTGTCTATAGGTCAGTATATAGTGATAAGTGATAGATGTGTCTATATGTCAGTATATAGTGATAAGTGATAGATGTGTCTATAGGTCAGTATAGTGATAAGTGATAGATGTGTCTATAGGTCAGTATATAGTGATAAGTGATAGATGTGTCTATAGGTCAGTATATAGTGATAAGTGATAGATGTGTCTATAGGTCAGTATATAGTGATAAGTGATAGATGTGTCTATAGGTCAGTATATAGTGATAAGTGATAGATGTGTCTATATGTCAGTATATAGTGATAAGTGATAGATGTTTCTATAGGTGAGTAAAGTGATAATTGATAGATGTGTCTATATGTCAGTATAGTGATAAGTGATAGATGTTTTTATAGGTCATTATATAGTGATAAGTGATAGACGTGTCTATAGGTGAGTAAAGTGATAAGTGATAGATGTGTCTATAGGTCAGTATAGTGATAAGTGATAGATATGGCTATAGGTCAGTATAGTGATAAGTGATAGATATGGCTATAGGTCAGTATATAGTGATGAGTGATAGATGTGTGTATAGGTCAGTATAGTGATAAGTGATAGTTTGATGGATCTGTAATAAGAGGACAACAGCAACATCCAGTGTGCTCTGTACAATGATGAAATTTAAAGAGGATCTGTTACCTCTCCTGACATGTCTCTTTTATGCTGGGTTCACATCAAGTTTTTCCCATCTGTTTTGATTCATACAAAAAATGTGTACGTTAAACGGATGCCTCAGACTGATGCCATACACTGGCATCTGTTCACCATATAGTTCCATGTATAAAAAAAAAGTATACCTTTTTACCGGACTGTGCAGGATTCAAGAACGTAGTGTTTTGCATTTTTTTTATCATTTTTTTTCTAACGTCAAACAAAGGCAAAAAACATAACTTGAACCCAGCCTTAGTAACTACTTGCATTCCCCATGTAATAAAGATTCTCGAACATCTATTCATATGACTCTATAATGTGCCATTACTTTATTATTTCTGCTAGAAGTTATGAATAATTGCCAGCAGTTTGCAATGAAGGTCCAGATGAGTGTTACTAGTTAGAGGTGTGTATGCCTGTGTAGGGACACACCCTCAACTGGCAAAACCCACCTTGGTAACACCATAACTATTTACGGCATTTATCTTTGCACGGATGTTTCTAAACATTCTTGCGGAAATCTAATCATGCAGCTATGGGAGTGGGGAGTCCACTGTCTGTAACAGCATGGCTGCCCATAGAGAAGGCACGGACAGTTTCTTACTGAGCGACACAGGTAGAGACCAGGACGCACAACTTCTCTGGGGGCTGTAACTGGGGCTAATATGTCAGCATCAGTTACAGGAGAAATCAGTAATTAAGAAAAAAAATGCAGTGTCTCCCAACGGTCTTATATGACCTTATTTGGGGAAAGGCACAAAGTATAAAGTGAAAAAAAAATGTAATTAAAAATAACATATATAAAAAAAATAAAAAAAATGTCACTACACATCGCACCATAATTTAGCTGTATGTTCTGCTATTAACGAAATAAAAGTGCAAGAAATTGGAAAAACAGACAATTTTTTTCCTTTTCATTTACATTTTCCTGGGTATGAAAAATAAAAACAAAACAAAAAGTAAAAACATAAAATAAAGCTCAGAATTAGGCCTCATGCACACGGCCGTTGTTCGGGTCCGCGTCCGAGCCGCATATTTCGCGGCTCGGCCGCGGACCCATTCATTTCAATGGGGCCGCAAAAGATGCGGACAGCACTCCGTGTGCTGTCCGCATCCGTTGCTCCGTTCCGTGCCCCCGCAAAAAAAATATAGCATGTCTATTCTTGTCCATTTTGCGGACAAGAATAGGCATTTCTATAATGGGCCGCGTTCCGTTCCGCAAAATGCGATACCGCAAAACACCAACGGTCGTGTGCATGTAGCCAAAAAGGCACAAAAATGATTTACTTAGGCCTCTTTCACAAGGCCGTTGTGGGTGCGTTGCAGGCAAACATGCGGGTGCGTTGTGGGAAAATATGCGATTTTAATGCGTTTTGCAACGCGTTTTAATTCGTTTTGCACGCGTGTGGGAAAAATCGGCATGTTTGGTACCCAGACCCGAACTCAGACTTTTATTATTTTCCCTTATGCCATGGTTATAAGGGAAAATAATAGCATTCTTAATACAGAATGCTTAGTAATATGTGGATTAAGGGGTTAAAAAAAAAAATTAACTCACCATATCCACTTGATCGCGTAGTTGTGATCTCTTCTTTCTTCTTTAATCATTAGCTGCCGGCTAAAGGACCTGTGGTGACGTCACTGCGCTCATCACATGGTCCAAACACATGGTCCATCACCCTGTGATTGGACCATGTGATGTGACGGTTCATTGAAATGAATGGGTCTGCATCCTATCCGTAAAAAAATAAAAAAACGCAATGGGCACGGAAACAAAATACGTTCTTGTGCATGAGGCAAGCAGAATGAAGTTATGGCTTTCAAAGACCCATGTACTAAGAAAACGGAAAATGGTGTAAATGGCCCGGTAGTGAACTGGTTAAGGTCACAATAATCTGCACAAGTACCCCCCTCCCCCCAGTTTCCAAAATAATCACAACCCATCAATGTTTTATTATGGACAGTGGATAAAAGTCTATTTTTACAGTCTGCGCTGGAATTTAGGGATGGTTGGCAAACCTGAAAGAGGATGATAAATTGCACTGATTTTATTTCTGTCCTCGCACGTACACGTGATACACACGGGATAGGACATGACACTTGTAGAACACAGATAAAGTGAAGTCCATGAAAATTCAACAAGTCGAATGCTCTTCACCGGATGAGAAATAGCGGCATCAAAGGGAAATTCTGGACTGGGCGCTTAGACTGTTGCCTTAGTTGTCTGGGTGCTGGGTGGTCCATTCTCAGCGGGCGTGATGACCTCCTGTTCTGATGACCCCCCCCCCACCCCGGTCTGTCCCTCCCCCAGTATCTGTTTATTTATCGCTTCGTTATCTGGTGTTCTATAACTTCTGAAGATAATTATTAGACTTGTTATCTGTGATTTGTCCTTAGTGAATGTTCCCAGATTTAATCTCACATTCAGTCCCAGCAGGAAATCATCGAGAACCATGGCAGGCGGCCAACATTTTATGGGGAAAGGGGTGAAAAGAAAATTCTGTATAATCCATTCTGCATGAAGTGATGCAAAGCAAGAACTACAGTCATCCTGGGCACTGTACAGACCTACTGGTTAATGCACAGCACCCCAGACTACTGTATACTACACCTCCCATAAATGCAGCTCTGTGCAGACACTGAACCAGCAGGAGATGCAGCATACAATACACATAAGATTTTGATCACGATACAGCCGATAAGTTATTCATGGGATAGTTTGCACGAATGATCCCACTAGCAAAATTAGGCCTCTTTCGTAAACATGTGCAGTTCGTGTTGTCCATGGACAGGACAACATATGCCCCCATTTATTTGAATGTTACGCATCAGTGAATTTCCAGTAAGGGTACTCTCACACTTGCGTTAAAGTTTTCCAATCTTGAGTTCCGTCCTAGGGGCTTAATACCGGAAAAAATCAGCTTTACCCTGATGCATTCTGAATGGAGAGCATCCGTTCAGTATGCATCAGGATGTCTTCAGTTCAGTCACTCTTACGGTATTTGGCCGTCCAAAAATCCGGAACACTTGCCAGAATGCCGAATCCAGCATTATTTTCCATTGAAATGCATTAATGCCGGATCCGGCACCAAGTGTTGCGGCAAAACGGATCCGCATGCGCAGACCTTTAAAAATGAAATTGCACACGGACTTCCGGATCCAGCAGGCAGTTCAGGCGACCCTAACTTTGGGTAAGTGGAAAAACCACGAAGGCTTGCAGTACTTTGGTGCGGAGGTCTATGGGTCTGTGAAAACCATTAACAGAACACGGGTGGCATCCATGTCAGTGGTTTTCAGGGACCATTGGTCGGACATACTCTGAAAACTAATTTGCAGCCTAGAAGTACATGTCAGAATATAGATAAAAAAATTGAAACACAGACCAAACACGGATCCTTCATGGACATTATCGTGGATGAACAACTGACCATCTTGTCATGGATGTCATCATGGGCGTGTGGAAGAGGTCTTACAGACTAACCTGGCCGATCAAGTGGTCAGGTTAAACCAAGTGACAAATGATCGACCATATTCAGCTCATCATCCTATATACTTCTACTTTCAGCTGACCACCGCCAAAATTTGCCAACCTAATGGATCAAATTTTCTACAGACAGAAGTCTACAGTGAATCAGGTTACATTTTCAAACAAGGGTCAGCAGAAACAGCAAACATCGTAAATTTCAGCTGACATTTGTCTTGTTTGTGCAGGTGTAACGTTCCATATCCCTACTTCGTGAGATTTCCCTACCGGTCGCACCGGAAATGACATGAGGAGGCGTTCCCGCTTTGTGACGATCTGCGCATGCGCAAAATGACAGTTTAGGGAAAATCTCAGCGCAGTTCAGCTGCACATCGGGACACTGCGCATGCGCCGGAGAGCCTAAGTAGGGAAATATTACGGCCCAGTGCGCAAGCGCGGCTAACTCCAGAACATCCATCCGATCTCCGCGCCTGCGCAGTGTGGGGGTAGTGAAAAATTACAGCCCAGTGCGCAAGCGCCGAGGGGAGATCTGATGGCCATTTTTTCTGTTAAATAAATAAATATAATATAAATAATAAATATTATTATAATAATAATAATAATAATATAAATAATAAATATAATAATAAATATAAATACCATAATATTAATATTATAAAAATATAATAAATATCAATATTTATTTATTTAACAGAAAAAATGGCCATCAGATCTTCCCTCGGCGCTTGCGCACTGGGTCGTAATTTTTCACTACCCCCACACGCCTCCTCACGTCATTTCAAGTGCGACCGGTAGGGAAATCTCACGAAGTAGGGAAATGTAAAGTTACACAGGCAGCTTAAAGGAGTGCTCCGAGATTTTTAATTATCTCAGACAACCTCTTTAAATGGAAAACCAGCAGAACAGTCAGGATGTGATTGGAGTATAAGGACATGATGTCATTTAGGATCAGCACAATATAAATGGATTGTATTGTATCCTGTAAGATGCTATGTAAAGTTGAGCTCTCATGAACACTCGGCTTCTGACGTTACATTGTCTGTGTTTGCTATAATGTATCAGTCTGGAGTCTAGGTTGTTGAGCTCAAAGAGCATTTTCTAGGCAAGATATGTACTAGATATTTATAGATTTGCTACTAAAGTGTTCTCATTCACTGATAGCAAGCATAAACTCCATTGTAGAACTTTTCATTATACAGGCCTTAAAGGGATTGTGCTCAAACTAAACTGCTCTGATCCTGCATGGTGGCTCCCATGTCCACTCCTTCTGGTCCCCAGCAGACTGAAAATGTGACGTCCTGTCCGTGGTCACATGCACCGCTGCATCCATTCACTGGCTAAGCGGCATTTCCAGACATTGCCTGGCATGTCGAGACAGGAGCAAAAAGCTGAATGAAGCAGGGACCTGCTTTTTGACTGATATGCATTAACATGTGGAGGCCTGGGGTGTCCGAAGTTATGGACACAGCTGATGTTTCTGCAAATCACATAGAAGTGAATGGCGGTTACAGAAAAGGAGTAGTACCGCCCGCTCAGCTGCTTCCGTGACGCCGGCCACCCTTAGCCTCTTAGTATAAGTATTCCGATCTCAGTGATGAATGGCGGAGATGGAAATACTCTTTAAAATAACGTTAATTTTGTGGCTGATGACTGCCCTGCTCAATGATTACCATGACCTCAATCTCCTATAATCTGGGGTCTTCCGAGGACACCCTGCTGATTACATTCACTGGACGCCACCATTCTCGCTTCAGGCCATGCGGGGCTGTTAGGGCGATTAATACAATTCTTCTAGCACCGCATCACCGAAACAGAAGGGGGCACATCTGCACCTATTTTATGTACTGAGAGGCTTTGTGCCATGTATTACCCACAATGCCATTCTCCCTCCATTGCCAACAGAAGCGATCAAAAAAAGTCCTGTCCTGTAAACTTCCTGATGGACGGGGTCACACACACCGCTGAAGCCAATGACTGGCCTCAGAGGTTATATGCCAAAAGCCGAACGTGACCCAGCCGCTTGGGTATATGTCACTGCTGAGGCCAGTCACTGCAACTCCTTCCGTCCAGAACTTTTCAGAACAGGGACCAGAAGACTGCTAAAGGGAGCCAGGGTCCTACGGAGCCAAAACTGAATGGCCATGTTCTCACATTTCCTACAGGTTCATTATCTGTATAGAATACACTGTGTTGACATTACATCAGACTTTAATGTCGGGAAAAATACTTCTATCAAAATGCAATGCAATGTCACGTTTCAGTTCACTCCAATCCTTAGTCATGATGTCATCTTGATGTCACGAGTAAGGATTTGAATTGAGTGATCTGAAAAGCATAGACGAAACGCATAGATGATGCTTGTCTTTGTTGCACAGGTTTTATTCTTTTTGCTAAATAAAATTTTCATGCTGGATTCTTCACTAATTTTTGCCATTATGTTTGGCATATCCCGGCAATTTTGTGCTTCCTAAGTTGCAAACAGGTGAGCTGGACTCTTTCTTTTTTATACGATAAAACTCCACTGAATCAGATCTTCAACCGATGCCTCATTAATATGATCAGAAGAGAACTGAAGAGATGGACGCCTGATGTCCTTTTATGTGGCAAAGGGGCCATTCCGGCTGAAATGGACATGATGTCCTTGTATGTGGCAGAGGAGCCCCTCAGTTACAAGTGCCCAGATGGGACTGCAACCTCTGATACAGCTGCATAACTGAAGCACACGTATATAGACCATGGGAATCACAACATCATCATTCCAGTCATAAGCTCAGAGATTCAGAGCTATAAAAGTCACTCCTTGGCGCAATGCCAATGAGAGGAGGATACCATTTACACTCAATATACAACAGACCTGTGCAAACACTACAAATCCTGTGATGCCATGCAGCTGCCAGGAAAATCAATCAATGACAGGACATCCATGAACGACTCAATCAGGAGCCACAGAAGTCCTCAACATGTAAGGGCATCAGACCTTACTCAAGATTCTTTCGGTCAAAGAGCAGTATACATGGGTCTTCAAGGATAGCGAAAGGAAACAGACACAGAAGTAACTTACAGAACTTAAGTAGGGCAACCAACTTGGTGGTTACAGTGTTATTTGTGGGACAAAAGTTTAATGGTTACAACAGTCTCTTAAAGAGGGGCACAGTCTTAGTCCATGGCAACTGGTTTGGCTAACACACTGTCTTTCTACATGGTAACTCTCACCTCTGGCATTGCACCCAACTTCCCCGGCAGCACTCTGTCTTTGAGTCTTCCTCTGTGTGACAGCAATTTGAATGGTTATGGTGCTTGTCAGGCCATGGCAACTACCCTCATGGCGAACTCTGCCCACTCCGCACACGTATCTCAACACTTTGCCATACCTCTTCTTGTGTCACACTTTACGCACACTGTCCAGTATGTCATGCTCTACACGTCCATTCTTCTATTTGTCACAAGGTGGCTGGTCTGTTCCTCCTGATCTGGATATCTGAGGGGGCTTGTAAGTGCACCCAGCCTCCTGCCTACCCTTTTCCTGCGCCCACTCTCTTTAGGCCCCGAGGTAGTGTGCCATTTTGCAAGCGCTACTCACCGCCACTAGCTAGCTAGAAAAAAAGAAAAAATCTCCCACGGACTCACTATGCCCCTCAGTGAATACCTTGGGGTGTCTACTTTCCGAAATGGCGTCATTTGTGGAGTGTGTTTAATGTTCTGGCATTTTGGGCGGGGCTAAATTGTGAGCATCCCTGTAAAACCTAAAGGTACTCGTTGGAATTTGGGCCCCTTTGCGCACCCAGGCTGCAAAACAGTGTCACTCATGTGGTATCGCCATACTCAGGAGAAGTAGGGCAATGTGTTTTGGGGTGTATTTTTACATATACCCATGTTGGGTGAGAGAAATATCTCTATAAACTGACAACTTTGTATAAAAAAATTTAAAAAGTTGTCGTTTACAGCGATATTTCTTTCACCCAGCATGGATATATATAAAAATACACCCCAAAACACATTGCTCTACTTCTCCTGAGTACGGCGATACCACATGTGTCACACTTTTTTGCATCCAAGATGCGCAAAGGGGCCCAAATTCCAATGAGTACCTTTAGGATTTCACAGGGCATTTTTACGCATTTGGATTCTCACGCTTTAGGACCCCTAAAATGCCAGGGCAGTATAAATACCCCACATGTGACCCCATTGTGGAAAGAAGACACCCCTAGGTATTCCGTGAGGGGCATGGCGAGTTCACAGAAAAAAAAAATTTTTGGCACAAGTTAGCGAAATTGATATATATATATATTTTTTTTACAAAGTTTCATATTCCACTAACTTGTGACAAAAAATAAAATTTTACATGAACTCACCATACCCCTCACGGAATACCTTGGGGTGTCTTCTTTCTAAAATGGGGTCACATGTGAGGTGTTTGTACTGCTCTGGCATTTGAGGGTCTCCGCAATCATTACACGTATGGCCAGCATTAGGAGTTTCTGCGATTCTCCGTATATTGAGCATACGGGTAATGAGATTTTTTTTTTCCGTTCAGCCTCTGCGCTGAAAAAAACAAAAAAATGAACGGCACTGATTTTTTCATTCGCATCGATCAATGTGGATGAAAAAATCTCTGCCAAAATCAGTGACTGCGGTGCGGTGGGCTGGGCGCTAGCTACCTAACAAGTAGCTAACTAACTGGTGGTGATAAGGGACCCTTATGCCCCATTCACATGTCCGCAATTCTGTTTGCGGAACGGAATTGCGGACCCATTCATTTCTATGGGGACAGACTTTGTCCCGCTCGGATCCGGAATTGCGGATCCGCACTTCCGGGTCTGAACTTCCGTTCCGCAAAAATATAGAACATGTCCTATTCTTGTCCGCAATTATGGACAAGAAAAGGCATTTTCTATAAAGTTCTAGCAATGTGCGGATCTGCAAAATGCGGAAAGCACATTGCCGTCGTCCGTGTTTTGCGGATCCGCAAAACACATATGGACATGTGAATGGAGCCTTACAGGGGGGTGATCAGTGACAGGGGGGTGATCAGGGAGTCTATATGGGGTGATCAGGGGTTAACAGGGGGTTAATAAGTGACGGGGGTGGGGGGTAGTGTGGTGCTTGGTGCTACTTTACATAGCTACCTGGTCCTCTGGTGGTCGATCCCAGCAAATGGGACCACCAGAGGACCAGGTAGCAGGTATATCAGACGCTGTTAACAAAACAGCGTCTGATATACCTGTTTGATGCTTTGTATTTTGCATCTACAGCCTGCCAGTGATTGATCATCGCTGGCAGGCTGCAGTACAACTGCCGAGGCGTGATCTGCTGTGAACGCGCGCGCACATTCACGGCAAATCTCGACTCTCGCGATATGACGCGCCGCCGCGTCAAGGAGGAACAAGCCTGCGTTAGGCGGTCGGCAGGCGGTTAAAAGGCAAGAAAAACTACATAAATGTGGTATCGCTGTAATGCAATGTACTGACCCAGAGAATGAGGCCTCTTGCACACGAACGTGTGCACCCCGTGCCCGTGCTGCGGGCCGCAAATTGCGGCCCGCAATGCTCGGGCACCGGCTGTGGGGCAGCCGCAGCGGATCGCGGACCCATTCACTTGAATGGGTCCGCGATCTGCCCGTTCCGCAAAAAGATAGGACATGTTCTATCTTTTTGCGGGACGGAAGTACGGAACGGAACCCCGCGGAAGCACTCCGTAGTGCTTCCGTAGTGTTTCGTTCTGTCATTCCATTCCGCACTGTTCCGCATCTCCGGATTTGCGGAACCATTGAAATGAATGGGTCCGCATCCGTGATGCGGAATGGCCACGGAATGGTGCCCGTGTATTGCGGATCCGCAAATGCGGTCCGCAATACGGCACGGGGTGCACACGTTCGTGTGCATGAGGCCTGAGGCTGATATGTCAGTTTTAGTGCATGGGAAACAATGTAAGAACAACACATAAAACTGTGGTGGAATAGTGTTTTTAATCCTATTCCCCCCCCCCCCCCCTTTGGAATTTTTACAATTTACATCATATGCATTGTTAAATAGTGCCTTTAGAAATCACAACAGGTTCTGCAAAAAGTCCTCATACTTCTATGTGTATGGAAAAATAAAAAAGTGATGGCACCCAGAAGGAAGGGAGAGAAAAATGGAAAAGGAAAAATGTCCAACAGTAAACTTAAACCACCGGCAGAAAAATGTGTCCACAGAAATAATCCCACCACTCTTTTGCTGAAAGTCCTGCTGTTCCAGTGTTGCGGATCTTGTCCTAAACGGACTAGAACTAATGAGACCATGTGACCACTGCAGCCAATCACTAGCCTCAGCAGTCACATGTGTAAGAACAGCACATCACTGTTCATTTTGTCCATCATATAAGATTCCAATCCATGAATTGGCCAAATGACCCTGCGCAGTGCTCATTATTATTAGTGGTCCGCGTGATGAGACCCTGCCTTTAATTGCAGAAATCTCCTGTCACGCAGGAAGATGCAGAATTTTATTTCCAGACGGTGGTAGTGATGAGGTCACAAGAGCCATGTACAGCGCAGACATCAAGACACGTTCCTATATTTTATCATGATGGGAACAGTCGCCGCAGAAATTGTAACAATTTTCCATTGGCGCCCAACAGGAAATTATGGCTAGCCAAAGAGATAATCTCCATTTATCAGGAACAACCAGGGCATTGCTGGGAACCCAACGATGAAATCTAAAAGACCGTCGGATGAGCGGACTTATTGCCTGGTCAATACAGTCTTTTGTAAATAAAGCTTGATCACTACTGTATCACGAAAAGTTCTATAATTTGGTAATATACCAAATTCCTTTCTCACCATCTTCAAGATCTCTGCTTACTGTCATGGAATATGAACAATCTATGTTATCCCCAGAGACTAAAAACTGTCCAAGCCTCACGGCTGAGGGTTTGCTACAATTGTAACCAGTGCAGACAACCCTCTGTGGCGTACACTGCTTGGACTCTATACTGATACATTTCACCTGCACTGATACATTGTAACAAACTATCAGCACAGGATAGATTTGTGCTGCTGTTGTGTTTAGCTCACAGAAGATTGTCTAAGCTGGACACACTGTAACAAGCCCATAGGGAGCAGAAGTAGAAACAGGAAGGGTTTTCAGGTTCTGGATGTAAATAAAATGTTCCCATTCACTGACATCAATCAGAGATCTTGAATAAGGTGAAGAATTAAAACACTAAATTTGTCATAAGGGGAATGTTTAAAGTCCGTATCAAAGGTCTACACCTGTTTTCTGGCAAAGAAAAGTCATACATTTTAAATAAACAAATCTGTGACTTTTTGCAGTTTTACGCCACCCCTGCCACTTTGGAAACATGAGTGGGAAAGTGGGCGTGGTTATGTATGTTAATGAGCTCTACTCCAGATTTATCACCATGACTTTAGTAAAAAGTTGTAAATTTAAAAAGTTGGGCGGTGTAAACAAAGTGGGGTAGCATCTGTAGACAAGAGTGTTAGGTTTAAAGATGGGCCAAATTCAACATCTGATAAATTTGGAGCAAAATACATCAAAGCAGACTCAAGGAAAAACTGACTTTTTAAAATTATCCCGTTGTGCCAAACTGATCAAATTTCTTTGATAAATTTGGTGCATCTTTAAAAAGTAGCTACAGTTTTTTGAAACTTTTGAGATGTCATAGGGACATATCAAAAGTGCTAATTGGGGGGTCCCAGCGTTGAAACCCCTGCCGATCTCTAGAAGAGGAGTCAGAAGTGCTCACTCAAGTGCTGCTTCTCCTCGCTGCTAAGCACGATAGTGAAGAGAGCCTCATAGACTTTCTATTGAAACCTTCTTCACTACTGAGCCCAGCAGTGAGAAGAAGCAGCGCTGGGACTTTGTCATATAAAGTTTAAAAAAAATGTAGATACTTGTAAAGTCTAACATTTCTGTCTTGAGATGTTACTCCACCTTCTACACAGTCCCTTTAACGCAGGCATCCTCAAACTGCGGCCCTCCAGCTGTTGTAAAACTACAACTCCCACAATGCCCTGCTGTAGGCTGATACATGTAGGCTGTTCAGGCATGCTGGGAGTTGTAGTTTTGCAACAGCTGGAGGGCCGCAGTTTGAGGATGCCTGCTTTAACGATAAGTCTGAATTGAAAAATCTAGCTTAAATTATGTCCACAGACTAACCAGGTCCACTACTCAACCACTCTTTCTCACCAAAACCGAAAAGAGGGAAGTAAAAAAGCAGAATGTTGCAAAAAAATTTCCACAGTAAGTCCAAAAAGTTATAGAAGAACCCTATTTTTGTTTGCAACCTTTCGAAGACAGAATTCTGGAGTGCAGGTCTTGTAGAACATTGTCTAATTTATCCTTGTACAACGATGGACTGGATTGGCCAGAGAGACATATTACATAACCCGGGACCTCGGGTGTATGGTGCTGCACACATTCCCCCACCCCACCTCCCCACAGTTCCCAGCATGCAATTTTGTCAGCAGACCATGTCACTTTCCATGTACCTGATCCCCAAATGGGAAAGTCTCCCTCCTCCTCTTGAGACGGCGTAGGCTTCTCCAGCTCATCTTGTAAGAAAAGTCTGGGTCTCAGTGCTGGTCAACCATGTCCAGGGACACCGTATGTCCCGCCTATTCCATTGTGATGAGGCCGGTACGAATGCCAGCGAGTCTCTAGTGAATGAGCACCGGAGGTGGACGGCTCAGGAAGTCTTTAATCTTGAAATAACAGTTGCTTAGAAACGGGAGGGTAAAGTGCAAACCCTCGGTCCTGAAGAGGAGCAGACGCGGCTTCACTCTCTACATTCAATTATATTAAATGAATTGACTAAGACAATGAACGACGAGCGGCGAATGAGTAAGCGTCACTTGCCAGCCTGTGCTGCCCATTATCCTGCACTCTTCAAGCTGCTTCATCTATAATTTACTTCATTCAATACAAAAACTTAATCATGTAAATCATGAGAAGTGTTGTGCCCAGTGGTTGTGTCCAACCACAAGCTCCCCCCATCCCTGGAAACTTCAATACCAGGATCTTCAATCAAGAATATAATCAATATAGATCATCCTGGTTCAGGATCCCTGATAGATCCAAGCCCCCTCTCATAGGACTCCCCCGTAGATCCCAGTCCTCTAACCTGCGACCCCAAAGATCCCAGCCCACTCCCTGATCACATTTTTTGTTCCCTAGAAATCATCATGGATCACATCCACCCTCCCCAAGGACCCCCATGGATCACACCTCCTTCCCAGGATCCCCCATATATCCCAACTAGAGTTGAGCGAACTTCTGTTTTAAGTTTGGCGTCCAAAGTTCGGGTTATCCAAGCATCCCGTTATGGATTCCGCTACCACGGACCATAACGGCATTTGGAATCCATAAAGGGATTCTTCAATGAACCCGAACCTTGGACAACACGGAGGACCTGGGGTGACGTCACCGTCATGTGATCAATGCAGGGGGCGTGGCTCAGTACTGGATTAGATAAGAGGTGGTAGCCTACGACCTCTTATCCAATCCAGTACTAAGCCACGCCCCCTGCACTGATCACATGACGGTGACGTCACCCCAGGTCCTTCACCCCGGATTCCAAATGCCGTTATGGTCTGTGATAGCGGAATCCATAACGGGATGCTTGGATAACCCGAACTTTGGACGCCGAACTTAAAACAGAAGTTCGCTCAACTCTAATCCCAACCACTGAGCATAGGATCCAGAACCTCTTCATTTTGAATAAACTTGCCCTCATTGGTCTCTCAGAGACATGGCTGACACCTTACGACTCAGCCTCCCCTGTCTCACTCTCCTATGGAAAACTCCAATTTACCCACACTCCCTGTCCAGAAACACATTGTGGTGGTGGTGTTGTCCTCCTCCTATCAGGTAACTGCTCCTTCAACCCATCTTCAACCTTCCTTCTTTTGAAGTTCGCTCTGTCCACATCTACTCTCCCTCCAACCTCCAAATAAGCAGTCATCTACGGTCCACCAGACCCTGCTACTGCCTTTTGTGACCACTTAAATACCTGGCTTCTACACTTTCTCTCTGCCAACATCCCCAACCATCATCATAGGGGGATTTCAACATCCCTATTGACACACTCAATTCAACTACCTCTCTTCTCTTCCTCCTTTGGCCTCACACAATGGTCCTCCAGAGCCACCCACAAAGACAGACACATACTAGACCTTGTCTTCACCTGCCTCTGCTCCCTATCTAATAAAAATTCTCCTCTCTCCCTTTCTGACCACAATCATCTTGCATTCTCAACCACTCTCTCTTCAACTGACCCCAAGTCCATACACTATCACCCCCCTTGTAGGAACCTCAAAAACCTCTCTACTCACACACTCTGACTCACTCTCCCCGCTGTCCACCATATCTTCCCTGCTTTCTACACCACAACTACTTCAGCTCTCGACTCTCACCCCTCTCACATACACCAGGACCCGTCAAATCAATCGACAATCCTGGAACACTCAGACAAAAATACTTCCAGAGTTTCAGAACGAGGCTGGAAAAAATCCCACTCCAAGGAAGACTTCATCATCTACAAACAAGCTGCTCTCAACTTAAAGTCTGCTCTCACCTCTTTGAAACAGGACTACTTGGCTACTCTCATATAATGTCTTTCCCTCAACCCCAAACAATTGTTTAATACCTTTAACTCTCTACTCCATCCACCAATGCCTCCTCTCACACCCTTCATCTCAGCTAAAGACTTTGCCTTATATTTAAAACATAAAATTGACAAAATCTAAGAAAGCTTCAACCAACAATCTCTACAATCCCTCAACACAGCTACTCAGTGCTCTTCCCACTTAACCCAACTTACCATCATCAATGAGGTGTGCATCCCCCATACTCTGGGACTCGCCACTCCATTACATCAGACTCTCCTCCAACATCCAAACCTTCAAAAGCAACCTGAAAACCCACCTCTTCAGGAAAGCCTACCAGTTGCAATAAGCATGATGCCAGCACACAGCCAGATGGACAGCCTTTACCCTCACGTACTGTGTCCTTCCCAGTGTAGATTGTAAGCTCTCATGGGAAGGGTTCCTCCTCCCCTCTGCACCTGTCTGTTCCTGCCTGTTGGACCTCTTTTTTTTATTATGTATCTATACCACTTAGATGTATACATCTTAGGTGTACAGCGCCATAGAAGTAAAGGAGCATTTAAATAAATAATAATAGTAGGATGAAACATCTATAGAAGTCAGTAGGTGGTATAAATGGCTCACCTCCTCGCCCTCTTAGAAAAATGGTGTGGAGCTTTGATAAATTCGTCCCAGTGAGTCATCTCCAGACACCATTTACCTATCTCCATGCGGCAACAGAGCAGAGCAGTAGCTCAGACAAGATGGTAGCCCTAACAAGCATGTACAATCGGAAAATAAAAAGCAGATTTGAAAACGTAGAACGGGGAAGACTTACTAATCAAAATGTGCTAGAATTCTGGCGTAATATGCACCAAAAAAGGCATACCTGCTTTTCACCACATTTATTGTTTTAGACACTTTTTTTAACTTGTCCAATAAGAGGGAATAAATTACCAGCAAAAGGGTGTGATCTGCCAGAAAGAGGGTTTGGTTTAAGATGTGCCAATGAATGCCAAAAAATGCTACAAAATTTAGGTGAATGACTTTGATGTAAATAAAGTAAATCAAATAACAGGTGGTATAAAGTCAGACTAGATAGTCTAAAGGTAGGACAGATTTATCATCCAGCATGTTAGCCATCAGTTTTTAAAGTGAGTTTTGCTTTGAGCTTGCACTAGCAAAAGTTGCGCCAAATGCATGAAACGGTGCACGTTGTTTGATTTTTTAGCATGACTTTAACGCTTGTCTAGAAATGCTACTCCGGTCTTTTATGCCACCACTCTACTAGAGTGAGGTTGTGATATTTTAAGTAAGTGTCAGAGAAAAATCTAGAGTAAAACTGAACCTAGAGGACCACTTTCCCAACCACCTTTCAATAGTGGCGAGAGTGGCTTAAAGTGGGACTTGTGACAAATTCTATGACATTTTTACACCAAAACCTGACAAAAATCTTTGATACATTCCCCTAACATGACATCGTCTAAAAATTAGACAGCGTTAGTACATCTAAAGGGATACACTAGTCAAACCCGGAGTCTCCACTTCTCTGTAATCCTGATGTGCAGTGTCACTGCAGTGTCCACCACCAACAGAGGCTGAGCTGCCCGTGTCCCCCCCCCCCCCGCCATTTAGATAAGTAGATTTAGATTGTAATTTTACCCCATCCCCATCCAGAATCCCATCAGACCTCAGATCAGACGGAAAAGTATATTATCTTTATTTAAGAACTATCTTACTATCTCACTTCAGGGCAGACTCTCACGCTCTATCCCTGCTGGGGCCTGGGCTGGGTCGTGACACAGTGCTGTGCTGCTGCCTGCTGCTGCCCGCGCTGCTCCTGGTCTCCAGAGGGCGCACATGTGACCTGACTGCGTACAGCGCGTCAGGTCAAAGTCCGCGCTGTACGCAGCCAGTCAGGCAGGCGACTGACCAGAGACCAGAGCAGCGGAGCGGCCGAGCCAGGAGGCGGAGCGGGGAGGGAGAGTGCTCACTACTCCCTCCGTCCTCCAGCGCGGCCGGCACCCCACTTCCAGCAGAGACTTGCCCCTGCACACCCTTCCCCTAGCTTTGGGTAAGCTAGACTGACTAGAACTTCTGCCCCACCCTTCCTGCAGGGATTAGTACTCGCCCACCTCTCTTTGGGGTTAGAATGGAATGGAAGCAGTGGCGTAAATAGAAATCATTGGGCCCCATAGCAAGAATCTGAATGGGGCCCCACTAACCACCACTGGCCCTTCCCACCACCTGCCCTGCCTCCTCCCCTGCCATACCCCTAGCAGTGGCAGCCGTGTATGCATTAGAAGTGATGCGGGTGCTGGGAAGCATGGTACGTATTAGGCTACTTTCACACTTGCGTTTCTATTTTCCGGTATTGAGATCCGTAATAGGGTCACAATACCAGGGAAAAAACGCTTCAGTTTGGCCCCATTCATTGTCTGAGGGCACTGTCCACGATAAACAGCACACAGGCACAGTTCATGGGGGGGGACTATGGTGGCGCTGGCACAATAGTATACCAGTGCCACCATAGCCCCCTAATGAACTGTGCTTGCGTGCTGCTTATAGTGAATACTTCCCTCATGAAATTGCTCAAGGTCTCTGCATGCACGTTCCAATAGGTGTGCATGTTCGGGGTAATAGTCAGGCAGCTAAGTTAGTTTTCCTTTGCATCAGTTTATAGTACCTTGTCCAGCAGTTTTCTGGCTGAACTTACTGGGAGGACTGCAACTCTCAGCAAACCCTGAACTGCAGCCCACAACAACAGTCACAGGTTGCAGACCATGGCTAGCTAAGTCAATGGCCCCCAACACAAGTAACATCAGGATACCGGGCAGCACACACCTCTCACCTGCACAACACACTCCACATGCCCCGCGCTCGAGGTTTCCTATTTCCGGGTCTTACAGAATGTGTTACAGAATGAGACCAAAACAAACTGACCGATTGGACGAGTGGCCCAATGACTCCCCTCCCCTCCGCGGGCGGAGATTGACTGCTGAATGCAAATATGGGGCGGGCGGTCAGTCGGGTTGTGATTGGCGGAAAGGAACGTGCGGGGGAAATAGAAAGTGACAACCAACCAAGCGTCGTGGTTGTCATAGTAACTAAATCAACCTGAGCGCGACACGATAACAGAACCTATAGAGCAAGCATGCTCAACCTGCGGCCCTCCAGCTGTTGTAAAACTACAACTCCCACAATGCCCTGCTGTAGGCTGATAGCTGTAGGCTGTTCAGGCATGCTGGGAGTTGTAGTTTTGCAACAGCTGGAGGGCCGCAGGTTGAGCATGCCTGCTATAGAGGCTTATATAGGGGAGGGAGGATGAAGGGGCCCGCACACCTTACTACCTGAACGGAGGGAAAGCAGGGCCTGGGACAGAAGACAAGTGGGCCGCCTCAATTCCCCATATAACTAGTAGTAGGCAGCGATCATAGTACATATTACAGAGGTAGGGGGTGGGGCCTTCCATGTGCTCCGGGCACCCCCTGCCACGGGCCCCATAACAGCTGCGTGGTCTGCCTATATGGGCGGTATGCCACTGAATAGAAGATTCCATTCTATCTAACTGTAGCTCTGCCATATTTGCTGCCACCTGGTGGTGTACCAGGCACATTACATGAACAGTTACATAACATTAGAAATGCGCAGTGTGGAGGACCTGGAATAAATGCATAAGATGACATGAGGTTAGACCAATAAAGACAGTAGCAAGGTGCAGAAGTGGTAACACCACTCTGGGGTGTTACACATGTAGCTGTCAGATCTACTGCTGGTGGGGCCAGTTCTATGTTTAGTGAATGTCTGCAGGATCCCTTTGTAATTTCATGGCCCGGACTGACCGCAGGGAACATCAGAAGGGTCCGGGCACATTCTGTCACATCAGTGACCTGCACAATCCGGCCGCATCGCTAATCAAATGTCTGCCAGCTGCGCAGAGATGGTAACTTCATTACCTGACGTCAGAGGAGACAATAAAGTTCTATGAACTGTTCCATGGGTTTCTAATCTCATTTACAGATGACATTAGTGGATGCAGCGAGTCATTACCTCCTCCAGATAAACGGGCCCAGGAATCAGGAAAAAACTGCCACAAGGAGGTAACGACCCCTGAAACTGCGCCAGACTCCGACAAGTGTCTGCACAGCGTATGAGCGCAGCGTGTGAACTGTGGCATCATGTGACAGGTGCACAGGTGTGACAACGACAGAAGTTGCTGCCCCTTGGCATAACCCCTACCAGTAGAATTTAAAGGGATTATGTGACTCAAGTGACTATTGTGCAACTTTTACCACTTGTATCTATTGGGGACCAGTCCCGTGATTCAGGTCTCGCAGTGTCACAATCTGGATATTTTGTGTTTAGTAGGGTGACTCCACACATTTCTGAAGGGCCATCAGGAATTCTTCTGACTGTCCCCATCGTGACCTCCTGAAGTGATGACGTCAGGAGCAGTACAGACCTCAGAACATGTCAATCAATAGCTGACATCATGGACCAAGAATAGGGGGGCCAAATATACATCTGCCTCCTATACATAGCAAGGAGTTTATCAAAACGAGTGTAAAGGAAAACTGGCTTAGTTGCCGGCAGCAACCAATCAGATTCCACCTTTCATTTTTCAGAGCTCCTTTGGAAAATGAAAGGATCGATCTGATTGGTTGCTAGGGCAAACTAAGCCAGTTTTCCCTTACACTTTTGATAAGTCTCGCCCCATGTTTGTGACTTTTTAAACGCCACTGTGCCTTAATGTAGGTGAAAATGGTGTTTCTACATCACCCTTGCCACTTTCCTGAAAAGGAGGCGTGGCGGGGGTGAGCAGGCGGCAGGGCCAGCAGGACACATTTATCTTTTATTTTATGCCAGTTTTCAGCCATAAAAGAAAACTGACCTGGCATCGATTTCAGTCTGGCCACACGGACCGCTGTTCTATTATAAATTACCCCTTTAGTATATACAGGGGCTTATCCAGTACATACAATGCAATATATATATGATCAGTATCTATACACCTCTCAGAGGCTGCTAGGCCCTAATGATAAAACACATTGGGGGAGATTAATCAAACTGGTGTAAGGTAGAACTGGCTTAGGTGCCCATAGCAGCCAATCAGATTCCACCTTACATTTTTCACAGCACCTTTGGAAAATGAAGGGTGGAATCTGATTGGTTGCTATGGGCAACTAAGCCAGTTCTACTTTACACCAGTTTGATAAATCTGCCCCATTCTTTATAATATTGACCTCCAGAAATGGGTCAGAGGAAAATTGTGCACCCTAATGGCACTGGGACCAGCAGCGTCCACCAGTCTCACGGCTCCTCTCGCTAACACTAACATCGAAGAAAAATGGGGCATGGTTGACCTACATCCCCAGCTATGTATCTACAGTATTTATGCTCTGTATATAGTTGTATAGGTCAGAAGATTTTCCTGGCGTATACACCGGACTTACACTACCAGGTCGTGAGGTAGATCTTTCAGTAGTCACAATGGATTTCCACATGCAGTTGTAAGGCGGTAACACTGACCTGTGAGCCCCTGGAGCTTCTCTTGTAGTCCCATTCTGGGTGACCCATAAACTGCAGAGAGGAAAAAGGTAAGTATTAATGAAGGTTCATTAAAACAACTTTCAGACATTTGTGTCCCTGGTCGTCGAGAACATCTTATACACGGTGAATGTCAGGGCCCCCTCAGAGCTTTTGCTCGGGGGGGGACACATGGCGGCACACTCCCTATAAGCTATTTTTTATGGTTTCGGAATTATATGTATATGGTTGTAGATTTTTCGGGTTTCTCGCTATTTCTCCCCCCTCATCCCCATTCTCATATATGTATGTGGAGTCATTTATTGCAGGTAATTGAACCTGAGGAGATGGGGTCAACTTGAGGTCAGCTGTACTGAAGTACGAGCCGGTTGTCCTAATCTGCCCCTGGTTGCTAGGGGGTTTTATCGGATGTTTGAACCAGAGTGGGAAAATCTGACAGCTGTGATTGGTTGTCATCTCCAATGGCGGGAAGGATTCCTCTATTTAAACCCGGTTATCTGGTGTTTCGTGTCAGTTGGGGCGCAGAAAAGTTATAATACTGTGCACCGCCCACCCTCCCCCTGTTCAGTCGCGATGTTTGTTGTAGGGGTGTTGTCGCCCAGCTTTTGCTGGGTGGACTTGTTTTATGACTGCAGTCTGGTATGTTGGTTTTAACTAGTTATTTATTAAATTATATATATTTTATAATTTTTTTATCATTAGGGCACAGGAGCCTCCGAGAGGTGTATAGATGATGATCAAGAAAAAGGGTGTCGGTATGGTTATTATTTATTAATTATTTAACCCAATTTTATCTACACATAGAAGTGTCTGTGTCTTTATTGTTTCTCTTTTATAGTATTCTTGTTAAGTAATGGGAGTTGTGCTGCCATGCAGTCAGCTGACTGTACTATTCCGTCCACATATACAACACATAATACACACATAATGCACAGCAATTCACATACAATACATATAAGTCGCATGTAAAACACACATACATATACAACGTACATGCCCTGTCTATGCAATTCATGGACATCCATTGGGAACTTTTATAGGGACTGCTGCAGAAGTGGCTGCAGCTTCAGCTCTAGCTACTTTATGCTTCTGTTACACTGTTTGCTATGAGGGGAGGGGGGGGATGCAGCTGCAGCTTCTGTCTGTGAGACTGCATGCTGTGAGAGGGGAGTGTCAACTAAAAATGTATGGAGCTGCAGCTTCTCTGTGCATCTGTAAGACTGCATACTGTTAGAGGGGAGGATGCTGCTGCTGCAGTTTCTATATCAGTAAGGCTACTTTCACACAAGCGTTTTGGATTCCGTTTGTGAGATCTGTTTCAGGGCTCTCACAAACGGTCCAAAACGGATCAGTTAAGCCCCAATGCATTCTGAATGGATAAGGATCCGTTCAGAATGCATCAGTTCGGCTCCGTTTCGCCTCTATTGCGTTTTGGAGGCGGACACCAAAACGCAGCATGCAGCATTTTGGTGTCTGTCTGAAGAGGCGGAGCCGAACGGATCCGTTTTGAATTACAATGTAAGTCAATGGGGACGGATCCGTTTTCAATGACACAATATGGTGCTTTTGAAAACGGATCCGTTCCCCATTGACTTTCAATGTAATCTAAAACGGATCCGTTTTGGACTTTGTCATTTTTCTTTAAACCGAATGCAAACGGATCCGTTCTGAACGGATACAAACGTTTGCATTATAGGTGCAGATCCGTCTGTGCAAATAAACAGACAGATCCGCACCAACGCAAGTGTGAAAGTACCCTAAGACTGCATGCTGCGAAAGGGGAGGAGGGGCATGCAGCTGCAGCTTCTTTTTGTGTCTGTGAGACTGCATGCTCTGAAAGGGGAGCACCAAGTGGAGACCTTCTCATTGGCTAACAGAGTACCAAAAATAGTTACATAGTTACATAGTTGATACGGTTGAAAAAAGACATAAGTCCATCAAGTTCAACCAAGGGATAGGTGGAGACGCGAATCCCAGAAGGAAGCGAGACTCAGATTTCTACACGTTTTCATAAGCATTAAGACTAAATAAATTCAATTCTTTTAATCTTTCTTCATAACTAAGACCCTCCATGCCCCTTATCAGTTTAGTCGCTCTCCTCTGTACTTTTTCCAGCTGCAGTGCGTCCTTTCTATGGACTGGTGAACAGAACTGAACTGCATATTCCAGATGAGGCCGCACCAACGCTTTGTAAAGTAGTAATATCACATCCCTGCCCCGCGAGTCCATGCCTCGTTTAATGCATGACAATATCCTGGTGGCCTTAGAAGCAGCTGATTGACATTGTATGCTGTTATTTAATCTACCATCTACAAGGACACCCAAATCCTTCTCTATAAGTGACTCTTCCAGTGTTACATCACCTAGGACAGGCATGCTCAACCTGCGGCCCTCCAGCTGTTGCAAAACTACAACTCCCATCATTCCGGACAGCCTACAGCTATCACCATACAAAAGGGCATGGTGGGAGTTGTAGTTTTACAACAGCTCGAGGGCCGCAGGTTGAGCATCCCTGACCTAGGACATATGAAGCACGGAGATTATTACTACCAAGATGCATAACTTTACACTTATTCACATTTGCTAAGTTGATGCCCTGTCACTCAGAGTGTTCAAGTCAGCTTGTACTTTATAGACATCTTCCATAGACTACACAGTACTACATAGCTTGGTGTCATCTGCAAAAATAGAAATGGTGCTATTAATCCCATCCTCGATATCATTAATAAATAAATTCAATAATAGAGGACCCAGCACTGAACTTTGTGGTAAACCACTTATAACCTGGGACCATTCAGAATAGGAATCATTAACCACAACTCTCTGGACATGGTCCTTCAGCCAGTTTTCAATCCAATTACAGACTATACTTTCCAAGCCTATAGACCTTACTTTACCTATTAAACGTCTATGAGGGACAGCATCAAAAGACTTTGCAAAATCCAGAAACACTACATCCACAGCCGCCCCTCCTGTAAATCAGGTTAGTCTGACAACTTATGTCCTTGGTAAACCCATGTTGGTTATCACTTATAAAATTATTTACAGTTACATACTCCTGTATATACAGTGGATATAAAAAGTCTACACACCCCTGTTAAAATGTCAGGTTTCTGTGCTGTAAAAAAATGAGACAAAGATAAATCATTTCAGAACTTTTTCCACCTTTAATGTGACCTATAAACTGTACAACTCAATTGAAAAACAAACTGAAATCTTTTAGGTAGAGGGAAGAAAAAATATAAAAATAAAATAATATGGTTGCATAAGCGTGCAAACTAATACTTTGTTGAAGCCCCATTTGATTTTATTACAGCACTCATTCTTTTTGGGTATGAGTCTATCCGCATGGCACATTTTGACTTGGCAAGATTTGCCCACTCTTCTTTGCAAAAACACTCCAAATCTGTCAGATTGCGAGGGCATCTCCTGTGCACAGCCCTCTTCAGATCACCCCACAGATTTTCAATCGGATTCAGGTCTGGGCTCTGGCTGGGCCATTCCAAAACTTGAATCTTCTTCTGGTGAAGCCATTCCTTTGTTGATTTGGATGTATGCCTTGGGTCGTTGTCATGCTGTAAGATGAAGTTCCTCTTCATGTTCAGCTTTCTAGCAGAAGCCTGAAGGTTTTGTGCCAATATTGACTGGTATTTGGAACTGTTCATAATTCCCTCTATCTTAACTAAGGCCCCTGTTCCAGCTTAAAAGCAGCCCCAAAGCATGATGCTGCCACACCATGCTTTCCTGTGGGTATGGTGTTCTTCTGCTGATGTGCAGTGTTGTTTTTGCGCCAAACATATCTCTTGGAAAATTGGCCAAAAAGTTCAACCTTGGTTTCATCAGACCATAAGACCTTTTCTCAAATGCTTTAGGGAGACGTCAGATGTGTTTTTGCAAAATGTAGCCTGGCTTGGATGTTTTTCTTCGTAAGAAAAGGCTTTAGTCTTGCCACTTTACCCCATAGCCCAGAAATATGAAGAATACGGAAGATTGTTGTCACATGTACCACACAGCCAGTACTTGCCAGATATTCCTGCAGCTCCTTTAATGTTGCTGTAGGCCTCTTGGTAGCCTCCCAGACCAGTTTTCTTCTCGTCTTTTTATAAATTTTGGAGGGACGTCCAGTTCTTGGTAATGTCACTGTTGTGCCGTATTTTCTCCACTTGATGATGACTGTCTTCACTGTGTTCCATGGTATATCTAATGCCTTGGAAATTCTTTTGTACCCTACTCCTGACTGATACCTTTTAACAATGAGATCCCTCTGATGCTTTGGAAGCTCTCTGTGGACCATTGCTTTTGCTGTGGGATGCGACTAAGAAAATTTCAGGAAAGACCAACTAGAGCAGCTGAACTTTATTTGGGGTTAATCAGAGGCACTGTAAATGATGTCACGTGTATGCTGACTCCTATTTAACATGATTTGGAATGTGATTGCTTAATTCTGAACACAGCTACATCCACAGTTATAAGACGGTGTGCACACCTATGCAACCACATTATTTTAGTTTTTTTGTTTTCTTCCCTTTACCTAAAAGATTTCAGTTTGTTTTTCAATTGAGTTGTACAGTTTATAGGTCACATTAAAGGTGGAAAAAGCTCTGAAATGATTTTTCTTGTCTCGTTTTTTTACAGCACAGAAACCTGACATTTTAACAGTGGTGGACTTTCTATATCCACTATAGTCCCTTAAGAGTCCTTCAAACATTTTTCCCACAACAGAAGTTAACCTAACTGGGTCTATAATTACCTATGGAGGACCTAGATCCTTTTTGAATATGGGCACCACATTTGCCTTGTGCCAATCACTTGGCACTGTATCAGTACCTAGAGAATATTTAAACATTATCATAACAGGGGCACAGCAATGACTGAACTGAGCTCTTTAAGAACTCTTGGCCCCGGAGCCTTGTTCACATTTACCTTATTTAAGTTATCTTGGACCATATCTACAGTTAGCCAATTGAGTATACTACTGGATGTACTAACAGCCCCAGCACCACAGATATCAGCTCCTATCTCTTCTTTGATATATACAGAGCTAAAAAACCCATTTAGTAACTCTGCCTTTTCCATATCTTCAGTGACTACCCCCCCCCCACCCCCGTTTACCATTATTTAGGATTCCTACCTGCTCAGACCTTGGTTTTTTAGCCTTTATATATTTAAAATAAAAATTGGGATTTGTTTTGCTCTCTTTTGCCACCTGCTGTTCGTTTTTGATTTTTGCTAATTTTATTTCCTTTTTACAGATTTTATTAAGCCCTTTGTAATCTTCAAACGATACAGATGACCCCCCAGAATTTTTTTTTTTAATGCCCTTTTTTTGTCTTTTATTGCCCTTTTTACAGTAGCTTTAAGCCATGGGGGGTTTAATTTTAGCCGTTTATACTTGTTAGCTAAAGTAATATATTTTTAGTGCAATTACTCAATGTGGATTTAAAGCTCTCCCATTAATCCTCAGTACTATTATGTGACAGTAGCTGCTCCCAGTCTATGCCCTGAAATGCTGCCCTCAACCCAGGGAAATTAGCCTTTTTGAAATTTAGTGTCTTTGCTCTGCCTGGCAAAGTTTGTTTCTTATAGTTTAGGAGAAATATAATTATATTGTGGTCACTATTACCTAGTGTTTCTCAAACAGTAACATTTCCAACAAGCTTTGCATCATTAGAAAATACCAGATCCAACAGAGCATTGCCCCTAGTGGGAGCTTCTACAATCTGGCCCTTAAAGTGGTCCTGTAGTAAGTTGAGGAATCTTCTCGCCTTTGCGGTTGAGGCAGAACCATGACCCCAGTCAACGTCTGGGAAGTTAAATCTCCCATTATGACCACTGTATCAGCCTGTGAAGACCGCTCTATTTGGTTATACAGTTGAACTTCTATCTCCTCTGTGATGTTAGGGGGTCTATAGATTACACCAAGTATTATATTTTCAGTGTTTATATCCCTTTGAAATTGCACCCATATAGTTTCCACATCCTCACCCACAATTGCCTCTTTCACACTTGCCTTCAGATCACTCCTCACATACAGGCCTATTAACCCTGTCTTTGCTAAATAGTGTAAAACCCTTAATATTTACAGCCCAGTCATGTGAAGAATCCAACCATGTATCAGCCACAGCAACTACATCTATGTGTTCTTCTAGTACCACAGCCTCCAGCTCCCGCATTTTGCTAGCTAGACTTCTGGCATTTGTCAAAATGCATTTTAAATTACTATTACCTGTAAGGTTAATATCTGGGATTTTTGGGTTACCCTGGTTGATGTTTGTATGTAACAGGTTCTTGTTACCAGCAGCTCTATTTTTCATAGGTGTATAGTTCTGCCCAGTCTTCTCCCTACTTTCCTCACTAACCCGAGCCCCCACTAAATCCCCACTGTCCCCTCCTATATCCCACTCTCTATCTACCCCCTTATAAGTAATGACCCCCCCACCCTCCCCCCAGATCCTAGTTTAAAAGCTCTTCCAGCCATCTAACCATTTTTCCCCCAGGGCATTTGCACCCTCCCCATTAAGGTGCAGCCCATCCCTACTGTAGAGTCTGTAACAGATCGGGAAGTCGGCCCAGTTCTCCATGAACCCAAACCCTTCCTTCCTGCACCAGCTTCTGAGCCACTTATTTAACTCCCTAAGCTCCCGTTGTCTCTGGAAACACTACCTTGGAGGTCCTGGACGTGAGCTTCTCTCCTAGTTCCCTAAAATCATTTTTAAGGACCTTCCATCTCCCCCTGACTTTTTCATTGGTGCCAATGTGTACCATGACCGCCGGGTCTTCCCCAGTCCCACCCAGCAATCTGTCAATCTGATCCGCAATATGCCGCACCCGAGCACCAGGAAGACAACACACTGTTCGGCATTCACGGCCTTCATGACCTTGTCTGTCCTCCTAATAATAGAGTCCCCTACCACCAGCATCTGTCTAACCTTTGCTGCACTCCTTTTTCCATCCTTCCTGCAGCGGTCATCCTCCTGGTTGCAAGGAGAACCTCCCTGCTGCAGTGTTGCTGGCCCTGGGCTTTCATGCCCAATATCAGCCAAACAGGCATATTTACTAGGGCGTTCCAGCTCAGGACTAGCCTCCCTGGCACTTTTCCCTCTACTCCCTCTTTCTACATTAACCCAACTGCTGACCCGATAGTCCTGATCTTGCCATCCTCCTCCCACCTCCATTTCACTGACCCCAGTCAGTGCCTGCACAGTGAGGTCTAAGCCTCTCTCCAGGTTTGCAATGCCCCTAAGTATTTCAAGCTGCTTATTTAGATCCAAGATCCGGGCTTCCAAATATGCAACGTGATTGCATCTAGTGCAAATGTATTCACCCTTGATTGACTCTTTAAGGCACGCATACATTGCACAGGACACTTAGTAGCATTGTCCATGGAGCACATGTGTAAATGGGGATGAACAGCAAAGAAGGAAAACAGTAAATATGAGTTAGAATTAGACCCTGTCTGCTGTAGTTGGAGGACTAGCTAGAATCAAGCCAACAACACACAAGGAAAATCTATCAAATCTTAGTTTCTTGCTCCTTGTCTTAAACTCCAGTTCTTTAGACTCCACTTATTCACAAGCCCACTTAGTACAGCAAGCCCAGGTAGAGCATAGCCTACCAGAAAGCAAAGAGAGAAGACAAAGACACCAAGCCTGCAGGTGACAACCAATATTTCTGTCCGCTCAACATCTACAGAAGGATGATTGTGGGATCTTTTTTATATGGTTTTTGCTCCACTGTTCTCAATGTATCCTTTAAAAACATGAAAGGGGTTCTGCAGTTTGTTTTAGATCATCAGTTTAAACAAACTGCAGAACCCCTTTAAGGATCGTCCAGGGTCCAATAAGAAGCCTTACATATTTGTATGGACACATCCTGTGTATCCAGAAGAAATGGTAAAAAGGTGCCCCCTCCCTCATAATAAGGGCTCATGCACACGAACGCATTTTATTTCCATGTCAATTCCGTTATTTTACAGAACCATTCATTTCAATGGGTCCGCAAAAAAAAACGGAAGGTTCTCCGCGTGCATTCCGTTTCCGTATGTCCATATTTCCGTTTCGCAAAAAAATAAAACATGTCTTATTATTGCCAGCATTACGGACAAGGATAGTACTGTTCTATTAGGGGCCTGCTGTTCCGTTCCACAAATTACGGAATGCACTCGGACATCATCCGTATTTTTTGCAGATCCGTTTTTTGCGGATGGCAAAATACATACAGTCATGTGCATGAGGCCTAACACTGAATATTCTCAGATCCAGTCACCCTACTGTGACAGAGGCCACATCTTATCCAAGTCATTTCTTAGAAATCATTACCTGCATGAACTCATTACCCCCAATGACTGCCAGTAGCCACCTCATTAACCCATGAATTACCAGCAGGCATTATCAGATGCAATGCACTGTATTCAGGGCTATTTCCAGTGCTTCAGGAACAAGTGACCCCACACGTTCTACAAGCAGAGGACATTTAAACTACTTAAAGAGCAAGTATCACCTCTCCTGATGTGACGAGAGGACATTATGCCACTGAAGAGATTTAGCTTGGGGCTAATCCTAAACTACTCCAAAGTAGTCCCCCAATCTTCACCCTTTAATTCCTATACAGAGATCGGGACTCCACTGCATGGGAACTACCAGTAGTAGTCTCTTTTCAGTGGCAGCTGACCCACGAGGGGAGAGAGACACCGGTGTAAAGCACCAAGAGATCAGACTAAACCATAGTCAGGGACAGGCTGAGGTCAGGGCTGGCAGAGTTCATACAAGCCAGTAAACAGTCCAAAGGTCAGGGCAGGCAGTACAGATGTAATACAAGGAACAGTGAGAGGTCAGGTCAGACAGCGAAGGGTGAAAACTGGTAAATAGGGAGAGGCCAGTACACAGGGGAACAAACAGTATTATGCACTAGCTAACTAGACAACTATTGCTCAGGTGCCTTCCCACTGGAAAAGGCACCTTAAATACCCCAAGGCAGGTTGCCATACGCTGAGGCAGATGGAGGTTTGCACATACTGGCCCTTTAAGAGGCCGAGAAGTACACATGTGCACCCTCGGAGGAAAGTCTACAAGGGGAAGTGGCGGACCACAAAGACTTTGCGGGACAGCATCAGGGCTCCAGTTGCTGTGCAGGAGGACACTGGTGCCTTCCACATTAAATTTCCACCCCAGAGTATCTATTCTTATTCCTCTGTGTTGTGCTATTCTTCTACTCCTACCACAAATTTATGAATGAAATGACAACTGGCTGTTACCAGGTGGGGGTATATCCTGTACAGTCTAACTGTAACATTAAGTGCAACGATTGTCAGACTGTGCAGGGACACCCCCCCAACTGATGACACCCAGTTGTCAATGATAATAATAATTTGTTTTTGAGCTAGTTTCTGGTTGTTGATTTTTTTCTCTCGATAGAGCAATATGAAGCTTGTTTTTTTCTACCCCTGCGGGGTACATGCAACTTTTTGTTACTTTTTTTTGGGAGGCAGGATAAACAAAAAATGTAGGTCTGAAGTCAATTAGGTGTGCTATTCCTTTTGCATATATTTTTAAACATTTTAACATGAACTTTTTTCCATTATTTCTTTGTTCCACTGAGGGACGTGACCATGTAGCAGCTTCTGCATCGTGGTGTATTAGGTCTGTCAGTGCAACAGGTATACTATTAGACCACTGGAAATCATGTCTGGGGGGATGATGGGATGACAGAAGCAGCCCTCCCCTTCTAGCTAACCTCTCAGATACTGCTGCGCTTGAGCCATCACATCTTGTACAGTATGGCAGATTGTGCTAACCCCTTGGTGGCAGCAGCATATCAATATATGGCAGACAGGCTTAAAATACAACAAAGTAAAACATGATAATTTACAAGAAAAATAAGTAGATTTTTCATTCATCTGCAAATCTTCTAACTGCTGCAGACATGGAAATATTGTGCTTGCTGTGGGGTTGCCATGGCAGCACTGGTAAACTAACTTCCTGTCCTGTGACCTCTAATCTCATGAATGCGTTTTTTATAAATAGAGGCTAATAGTTGGGTTCTGTTCACATCACATTTGGGAGATTTTTGTGGCATACGACCTATAATATTTTGACAAAATTTATACACAATTTCATAGCTGCCAACAGTCCTAGAAAGCATGCAGGACCGATTGCAAAACGGGAGGGAAGGGTTGTGTTTGTCCAAATCTAGGGTACTTTCACACTAGCGTTATTCTTTTCCGGCATTGAGTTCCGTCCTAGGGGCTGAATACCGGAAAAGAACTGATCAGTTTAATCCTAATGCATTCAGTTCAGGATGCATCAGTTCAGTCCCTCTTACGTTTTTTGGCTGGAAAAAATACCACAGCATGCTGCGGTATTTTCTCAGTCCAAAATTCTGGAACACTTTCTGGAATGCCGGATCCGGCATTAATTTCGATTGAAATGTATTAGTGCAGGATCTGGCATTAAAAGTACCGCATTGACGGATCCGGACTTCCGGTTTGCGCATGCGCAGACCTTTAAAAATGTGAAAAAGATAAATACCGGATGCGTTTTTCCGGATGACAACCGGAGAGATGGATCTGGTATTCAATGCATTTGTGAGACGGAGCCCCATCCGGATCCGTCTATAAATGGTATCCGTTTGCATACAGATTGCCGGATCCGGCAGGCAGTTCCGGCGATGGAACTGCCTGCCACTATCCAGCAACGCAAGTGTGAAAGTACCCTTACCCCAATGTGAGCGGTTTATGGGTGTTTTCAAGGTGTTTTGGGGTGGCCCTGGGGGCAGGTCATGGACACTGGATGAACGTCCAGGATCTTCAATCCCACCATCCATATTTCATACAAGAGGTCTAATAATATAGAGGAAAAGAAAGAGGAAGAGATAAGGAAAATGCTCAAAAGCACTGGAGATGACAGCAATTATTTCTTGTAAGGAGGTGAACTTTATGTAGTGTCACACTGCTAATTGAAATGTTGTGGTTTACTGTATATGTGTACCTAAAAGCAATGTATGGACACTTTAGGGTCAACAGCTTCTCTCATCCGCTTAGGTTACCAGGATATAGACCTGGGTCCTCCCCCTGATTAATCGGTAGAGAGTCTAGCTGTGCTACAGTGAGGACCTACTTGTGCAAGCTCCTCAGGCCCAAGCTTAGAGAACCTTCATCTCTGAGACAATCTACAGCCACGGAAGCAACTTTATCAATAGTGCTCCAGAGAGAAGAAGGTTATGGCAAAGAGAGACTTTTCTGCTGTGAGAGGGAACATTACTAACACGCCCTGCTACACTTGGAGATGGTTTGGCCAGCCGTGCACCCTTCAGCCTGGCAATCTGCAGAAACGTTTACTGAGAATCTCAATGCCAGCGGAAGGTTCTGCAGAGAGACTAGGAAGACATAGAGAAGGGGTATTTTAACCCCCATCATTGCTGTTGTCCATATGTTGCAAGAGGGAACGAACCGCACTGCAGTCTACTTTGAACTGTGCCTTGTTACTGTTGGATGTACTACTACTCCTAAACTGCACTTTGGTAAAGAGACACTTATTGATATCAACTTGCCTGGTTACTGATTCTGGCCATTGCGCCTCCTCTCCTGCCTGACACCGAAACCAACAGCTAACATCAAGGACAAACCAACTACCACCAGACAGGAGCACCAACACCAGGGTGTGACCCAGGGAAGAAAGGGCACACCCTCCAGTCACTGCATGGCCCAAGGAAGACCCAGAGGGGAGATTGCCACAGTGATCTGTGAATACTACAACTACCCTCAGGGCCACAATCAGTACTCCCATCCTCCAGGCACTCCTCAGAAGGCCGCTGGAGATGGAGGATGTATTTGTAAGAGGGTTGTAACCTTGTCACAGTACCAACTGACTACACCCCACCCCAACCCCACTTTTCCTTCTTTGACTTTTTTTAATGAGTTTATAGGTCATCGGAGAGATTGTTAACTCTGTACTATATCTGTTTCTGACTGAACACTTATATACCTTCCCCCAGTAACTGTGCCAACATAAAAAAAAGGCTTGAAGACCTGAAGGAGAGCTGTGCGCGGGGCCTAGAGTGCTTCTCTCACCCTCAGTCAGCCATAGAGTGACATGTGGGCCACTTCTAGTGACTGGAGGTCAGAGAAGCCTCAGTCAGTCAGTTTATAGCTGTAGAGGACGCTCAGCCAGGGAAAAGGAAGGCACCTAGGCCTTGTGCCGGACAGAGGACAGGGAGCCAGGAAACCGGACTGATCAGCCTAGAGCCAGACGTCCGACCACTCCATTCACACAGCAGTTTTTTTGATGGCCCGTGAATAACGGGCCAAATAATAGGACATCTATTTTGTTTGTTTTCATGGACCGACAGCACTATACAATTAAAAGGTTTTAACATCCGTTTCTCAGAAAGGCAGCAGTGAAAAAAAATGGCAGCTTTGCTGTTTGTCACAGATGTTCTTTTCAAGTGTGAATGTAGCTTGCTTTGGGAATGATCCATGTATGATGCCAATTGTAGCTGATGTTGACTTGTAAGAGAGAGTTAGGCCTGGGACCTGAGGTAGCTGTGGCCTGGAGGCTGGAGAACACTTGACATGGTGACCTGTAGGAAGCTTGCTCATTAGGAGTAGCAGCGGTGGACTGGAGACTGTCACAGCTTTCCCAGTAGTAGTTCCTGGTGGGCTGGAGGCCAGGAGAAATGAATCAGTGCATAAGGAGAAGCTATGCAGAGGAGCATGTGCCCGTGAGAGGGTCCCTGAAAGGGAGAAGTTCTGATGCTTCACTGAGCGAGACGTTCACGGAGAGCAAATGGGAAACCATGTAATATGTGACTAAAAGTGATGTAACCAGCTATGTGGTAAAAAAAAGGGGCAGATACTTTAGCCCAGGGATGAGCTGGAGGTACATAAAAGGAAAATGTGGAAGGGGGCCCATTGTCACAGTACATTGTATAAGAACCCCTGTCATAACCCTGACATTTCCTAGCAGCTGAATGGTTAATGGACAGCAGTTCACATTTAATCAATTGCCATGTAATTAACTTCCAAGAGAGACACAGCCAGAAGCAGTGATTTAATATCCGAAGGAAATCATTAACTAAATGACAAGAGCATTTTCACTCCAGCCAAACTGAACCGTGCTGAACTCCAAGTTGGCGTAGAGAACCCACGAGGGGTACTAGAGGACTGCTCAGCAACAGGACGTATGGAAGTGTCACCTCTAGGACTGAGCAGTTTGCAGGAACAAGACAGATCTACTGACAGGACTGCTCAGCAACAGGTCAGTGCTTCCTACAGGACTGCTCAGCAACAGGACAGTGCCTACTACAGGACTGTCCAGCAACAGGACAGTGCCTCCTACAGGACTGCTCAGCAACAGGACAGTGCCTCCTACAGGACTGCTCAGCAACAGGACAGTGCCTCCTACAGGACTGCTCAGCAACAGGACAGTGCCTCCTACAGGACTGCTCAGCAACAGGACAGTGCCTCCTACAAGACTGCTCAGCAACAGGACAGTGCCTCCTACAGGACTGCTCAGCAACAGGTCAGTGCTACCTACAGGACTGTGCAGCAACAGGACAGTGCCTCCTACAGGACTGCTCAGCAACAGGACAGCGCTACCTACAGGACTGCTCAGCAACAGGACAGTGCCTCCTACAGGACTACTCAGCAACAGGCCAGTGCCTCATACAAGACTGCTCAGCAACAGGACAGTGCCTCCTACAAGACTGCTCAGCAACAGGACAGTGCCTCCTACAAGACTGCTCAGCAACAGGACAGTGCCTCCTACAAGACTGCTCAGCAACAGGACAGTGCTACCTACAGGACTTTGCAGCAACAGGACAGTGCCTCCTACAGGACTGCTCAGCAACAGGACAGCGCTACCTACAGGACTGTGCAGCAACAGGACAGTGCCTTCTACAGGACTGCTCAGCAACAGCTAACAGTGCCTCCCACAAGACTGCTCAGCAACAGGACAGTACCTCCTACAGGACTGTGCAGCAACATGAAAGTACCTCCTACAGGACCGTGCAGCAACAGGACAGTGCCTCCTACAGGACTGCTCAGCAATAGGACAGTGCTACCTACATGACTGGTCAGCAACAAAACAGTGCCTCCTACAGGACTGCTCAGCAACAGGACAGTGCCTCCTACAGGACTGTGCACCAACAGGACAGCGCTAACTACAGGACTGGTCAGCAACAAAACAGTGCCTCCTACAGGACTGTGCAGCAACAGGACAGTGCCTCCTACAGGACTGTGCAGCAACAGGACAGCGCTACCTACAGGACTGCTCAGCAACAGGACAGTGCCTCCTACAGGACTGCTCAGCAACAGGACAGCGCTACCTACAGGACTGTGCAGCAACAGGACAGTGCCTCCTACAGGACTGCTCAGCAACAGCTGACAGTGCCTCCTACAGGACTATGCAACAACAGGACAGTGCCTCCTACAGGACTGGTCAGAAACAAAACAGTGCCTCCTACAGGACTGTGCAGCAACAGGACAGTGCCTCCTACAGAACTGCTCAGCAGCAGGACAGTGCCTCGTACAGGACTGGTCAGCTACAAAATAGTGCCTCGTACAGGACTGGTCAGCAACAAAACAGTGCCTTGTACAGGACTGGTCAGCAACAAAACAGTGCATCATACAGGACTGTGCAGCAACAGCAATATGCTACCTACAAGACTCAACAAAAAGACAGCACTTTATCTGGGACTCTATAGCAACAAGACACAAGTACAGGACAGTACCACCTGCAGGACTGCCTAGTAAGAGGACAGCTCCAGCCAGAGGACAGCACTTCCTACAGGACTGTACCACCTATAGGACTGTCCAGCAACAGGATGGCACCACCAAAAAGGCAGTCACAAAACGCCTCCTACATGACTGTGCAGAAAACAAGACATCGCCACCTACAGGACTGTGCAGTAATCAACCAGAATCACCTACTGGAAATGACCAAATATAGTACAGATTCATAGGATTGACCAACAACAGGACAGGATCACCTAGAGGCCTTCAATGATTCCTGTCAAATACATCCTGTTGTCTCCTATAAATACTCTGACACATAAAAAAGAGGTGATGATGTCATAAAAGTGATGATGTCGTAGTTAAAGTTGTGACGCAATAAATGATTGAATATAAGTGATGTCATAGTAGAAGTGATGATGCATCAGGAAATTAGAAGTGTCAAAGATGGAAATGAAGAGTCAGTGGTAAGAAGTAATGATGTAATAGAGGAAATGATGTCAAAGAAGCAGTTATGATGTAGTCGAAGAATTGCTGGTATAATAGAAGAAAGGATGATGGTATAGTAGAAGGTGAAAAGAAGTAATAACGTCATACTTGAAGTGATGTAATAGATGTTATGATGTATTAGTGGAACTGATGAGGCCACAGCAGATGTGATGATGTAAAAGTGATGTCATATCAAAAATTATCTGTAAAAAGGAAGAACTAGGGCGTTCCCCTAGTGCATTAGCCACATGAGCACTACTATTTGTGACCGCTGGAGGTACAGTACCATAGGGTTGTGTAGACCTCTATAGATGCCCTATTACGTCATGTTTATAAAGATGTAGTCACGTGACTAGTGATGCTCCTGACCCTCCACAAATATGGTAAAGCGTTTTTTCTGAGACTTTAATACTCATCAGTATCTGATCAGTGGGGGTCCGACCCCCCCCCCCCCCCAATCAGCTGTTTGAGAAGACACTGGCAGTGGTGCCGTGACCTTCTCACAGCTTTCCCTACACCAATGACAACACGTTCAGCTGTCACGAGGCCTAGGTGCAGGTCAGCCCAATTCAAGTGACGGGACTGAGCTGCCATACCAAGCACAGCCGCTATACAATGTACGGCGCTGTGTTTGGTAAGCACTGAGAAGGCCGCTGTGCTCACAGGAGCGCCGATGCCTTCTCAAACAGCTTATCGGCGATGGTCCAGGGTGTAAGACCCCCACCAATCAGATACTGATGACCTATCCAGAGGATGGGTCATCAGTAGTTAAATCTCAGAAAACCCTTTTAATGTTGGGAGCAGCACAATTCCAGGAGACGAAGATAAAGTGGTAATGACATCATATGGCGAGGGCGTGCAGCACTATCCATTGGAGTCTCATAAATCATTGGATTTGTTCTTATTCCTGATCTTCTCACATCACTGAGTCCTTTTTTTGTAGAAGTTCCTTAAGACAAGAGAATAAATGGACTTCATGGCGACTCCTCCACACGGGGCGTGACCCCTGACTTCTCCCTGGTTAATGTTCACTGCTAAACAGCTGCACAATTACTTGGTAAACAGGAGTTGAGGTGAAGTGAATTACCTCTATAATGCCGAGCAATGATGGCCAATGACGCGGCTCACTGCACACGGACTTAACCTCCTCCTGGCCACAGCTCCTCAGTAGATGCAATGTCACTCACTGCTCCTGCCACAGCTTATGGTACTTTCACACTAACGGCAAGGAACTTTGGCAGGCTGTACCGGCGGCCGCCTCTCGGCATGTTTGCCGTGCTGCAGTCAATGGGGCCGGAGCACAGCTGTTCACCTGCTGGAGTTCCTTGCCGCTAGTGTGAAACTAGCCTTAGGCCTCTTGCACACGACCGTATGGCTTTTTCAGTATTTTGCGGTCCGTTTTTATCGGATCCGTTTTTCAGTTTTTTGCTTCTGTTGTGTTTCCGTTTCGGTTCCTTTTTTCCGTTCCGTTTTTCCGTATGGCATATACAGTATACAGTAATTCCATAATAAAAATTGGGCTGGGCTTAAAATTTTCAATAGATTGTTCAGCAAAAACGGAACGGATACGGAAGACTTACAGATGCCTTTCCGTATGTTTTCCATTTTTTTTGCGGACCCATTGACTTGAATGGAGCCACTGAACGTGATTTGCGGACAAGAATAGGACATGGTCTATATTTAAACGGAACAGAAAAACGGAAAAACGGAAACGGAAGGCATACGGAGACACTTCAGTATTTTTTTGCAGACCCATTGAAGTTAATGGTTCAGTATACTGTCAGTATACTGAACTGAAAAAACGGCCAGTATACGGTCCGCAAAATACTGTCGTGTGCAAGGGGCCTTAGGCCTTATTCACACGTCCGTGTGTGTTTTGCGGATCCGCGAATCCGCAAAACACGGAAACCGGCAATGTGCGTTCCGCATTTTGCGGACCGCACATCGCCGGCACTCTCATAGAAAATGCCTTTTCTTGTCCGCAATTGCGGACAAGAATAGGACATGTTCTATTTTTTTAGGGAACGCGATTGCAGACCCGGAAGTGCGGATCCGCAATTGCGGACCCGGCCGGGACATCGTCTGTCCCCATTGAAACTAATGGGTCCGCAATTCTGCGGAACGGAATTGCGGACGTGTGAATGGACCCTTAAGGAAAGCTTCACATATAGGTTCTTAATGGCATTTTTGTGCACTTTTGTGGGTTTAGAGGTTTTTTGTTGTACCTGTGGGTTTTTGGTGTGTTTTTTGCATCCCCAGATGTTAGCGGAAAGTTGAAACGCTGGACACAGGCGTTTTTATTCTGCTACTGCTGATTTTGCTACGTGGTGTTTTTTGGGTTTCTGATGTTTTTTGAGTAATGCAGAATGTTGACGTTTTTGGGGTTTTCTATGGCATTTTGTTATCTGTTTAGTGAAAAAAGCCCCTAAAAAAACCATAAAAACCACACATGCAGTTTCTTTTTTAGTGAACACAAAATACAAGAACAAATGTGTGTGTGACAGCGGCCCAAAGGGGTCGCATGTGTGCCGAGACTGTAGACCCTGAATCGCAAAAAGTCCAACTCTGCAGGATTTTTTGAGATTCAGGGTTCATGGTTGCGGCACATATGCGACTCACGCTCAACCACATTCATTCCTATGGGATCACCGCTACACTGCGATGCTCCTGTGATCCTGGCCACGACCAGTAGCATTTCAATTAAAAAGTGTTTTCCGTGCGGGTGCAATGCGTGACATGAACGCATAGCACCCACACTGAATCCTGACCCATTCATTTCAATGGGTCTGTGTACATGAGCGTTTTTTTTGACGCATCAGCTCTGCATTGCGTGAAAAACACAGCATGTTCTATATTTTTCACGCAGCCCTGACCCCATAGAAGTGAATGGGGCTTCAGTGAAAAACGCATTGCATCCGGAAGCAAGTGCAAATGCAATGCGTTTTTCACTGATGGTTGCTAATAGATGTTGTTTGTAAACCTTCAGTTTTTTATCACGCGCGTGAAAAACGCATAAATTCGCATTTCACCCGTGCGGAAAAAACTGAATGAACTTGCTTGCGAAATCGAGCATTTTTAACTGAACGCATCCCGGACCTAATACGTCACACTGGTGTGAAAGAGGCCTTAGGGTCCTTGCAGACGAGCGTCACGAATTAGGTACGGATGCGTTCAGTTAAAAATGCGAGATTTTGAAAGCAAGTTCATTCAGTTTTGTCTGCGATTGCGTTCAGTTGTTCAGTTTTTTTCGCGCGGGTGCAATGTGCATTGATGCATTTTTCACGCGCGTTATAAAAAACTGAAGGTTTACAAACAACATCTAGAAGCCATCAGTAAAAAACGCATCGCTTCCGCACTTGCTTGCGGATGCGATTTTCACGCAGCCCCATTCAATTCTGAAAAACGCAGAATATAGAACATGCTGCGATTTTCACGCAATGCACAAGTGATGCGTGAAAATCAACGCTCATGTACACAGCCCCATTGCAGTAAATGGGTCCGGATTCAGTGCGGGTGCAATGCGGTCGCATCACGCATTGCACCCGCGTGGGAAACTCGCTCGTGTGAAAGGGGCCTTAGAGCTTAAAAACACCTTAGGAGCACACATCTCTCGCCTGTTCTAAAGTATATGCACACAGGGGGAGATTTATCATCCGTGTTTTGCAGAGCCGTGATTTTCGGACCGCCAAATGGATACGCTTATGTGCTGGAGGCCTGTTTTGCTGGAGGCCGTGCTGCTGTTATTTGTACACATGAGGTTTTGCATACGTTTGATACATTGTGGCACGTGACATCATGTCAAAAAGATGTTTCTTTGATTTTTACACCACACACCTACTGGAGTGTAAAAAGTCATAGTAGGGCCTGTTCACATCTGCGTTGGAGGCTTCCATTGGAGCTTCCTCCACAGATTCCATCAAAAAGACCGGTCAAGTGCAGGACTTTTTTGTCTGGTAAAAAAGGAAACTGAATGCTCGTCTCAGTTCTGTGCTGAATCCAGCGCTGCTCTTTTTTCAGTCATTCCTATAATGAGGCAGAATAACGGGAATATAAAGCGATGACGTGAATGTGGTGAGCACCTCCTCACCTAACTGACCACATCCCTTTTCACTGAATAAAGTATGGTGCAGGTAAGGCCTCTTGCACACGACCGTATACCCTCCGAGACATACCGTTCGTGAGCGCGCCATATGTCCCGGAGCGGCATTGATCGTGCGCACGGGAGCGCACAGCATCATAGATTACAATGATGCTATGCATGTCGGGCCGCCCGCGGGACTATTGTCCAGCACTCATATGATCATGTCTCAGAGGGCATATGGTCGTGTGCAAGAGGCCTAAGAAGAAGAAAAAGATGCAAATTAAATTTAAAGGGGTTGTCCACGGGTGTCTTCCAAATACAGCGCCACACCTGTCCACAGGTCGGATGTGGTATTACAGTGCAGCCCCATTCACTTCACTGGAGCTGAGCTGCAATGCCACATGACCAATGGACAGGGGTGGTGCTGTTTCTCGAATAAAGCAGCCATGTTTTTTCTAATCCTACACAGCCGCTTTAATCAACAGAAGATTTGACCAAAAACTGGTACAAGTCCAGTGAAAAAGAAAGTACAACATGTACAAGAGACAACTACTACTCCCGCATCATTGGGGGAGATTTATCAAAACTGCTGTAAAGGAAAACTGGCTAAGTTGCCCATAGCAACCAATCAGATTCCACCTTTCATTTTGCAAAGGAGTTCTGAAAAATGAAAGGTGGAATCTGATTGGTCGCTATGGGCACCTAAGCCAGCTCTACTTTACACCAGTTTTGATAAATCTTCCAATGTCTTGTCCGTCCAACTCCTGCCACCATTTGTGGGGGCGCGCAGGGGGTTAACATTGGAGAGCTAATTCTCGGCGCATGTCGGCGGACAGTTAATGTAAGTTGAGGTAAACACAGGGAGCTCGACGCCGGCAGCGAGCGACATCACCATGGAGAGGGATGTCAGCACGAGCGGAAAATATTTATAGGTGAGCAAAGTCAGCGCGCCTGCTCCACAGTGTGACATGGCAGCAGTAAACACTGGCCAGGAAGACGCGTGCCGAAAATTCCTTCCATTCAAGAAAAAGGAATAAAGAAAAGTCTCTCAGCGCCGCCGTTATCATCTGCTGATCAGATAAAACACGACGCAATCCGACCGGATGACGCGAATCTGCTACATTTCACTCTGCACGACTAACAGATTCCTATTACACAGGACAAAGCCATGCTGAGAACTTCACACACACTTTACTTATCTCGTACTGATTCCGAGTTACCTCATGTCTGGGGCTCCAGTCCCATCTAGAACATGGTCAGAACTGTGACTGCTGCTCTGGATGTGACTGGAGTATAAGACAGCAGAACTGTGACTGCAGCTCTGGTTGTGACTGGAGTATAAGACAGCAGAACTGTGACTGCAGCTCTGGATGCGACTGGAGTATAAGACAGCAGAACTGTGACTACAGCTCTGGATGCAACTGGAGCATAAGACAGCAGAACTGTGACTGCAGCTCTGGATGTGACTGGAGTATAAGACAGAGAAATAGTGACTGCAGCTCTGAATGTGACTGGAGTATAAGACAGCAGAACTGTGACTGCAGCTCTGGATGCAACTGGAGCATAAGACAGCAGAACTGTGACTGCAGCTCTGGATGCAACTGGAGCATAAGACAGCAGAACTGTGACTGCAGCTCTGGTTGTGACTGGAGTATAAGACAGCAGAACTGTGACTACAGCTCTGGATGCAACTGGAGTATAAGACAGCAGAACTGTGACTGCAGCTCTGGATGCGACTGGAGTATAAGACAGCAGAACTGTGACTGCAGCTCTGGATGCTTCTGAAGTATAAGACAGAGAAATAGTGACTGCAGCTCTGGATGCGACTGGAGTATAAAACAGCAGAATAGTGACTGCAGCTCTGGATGCGACTGGAACATAAGACAGCAGAACTGTGACTGCAGCTCTGAAGGCTACTGGAGCATAAGACAGCAGAACTTTGACTGCAGCTTTGGATGCTACTGGAGTATAAGACATCAGAACTGTGACTGCAGCTCTGGATGCGACTGGAGTAGAAGACAGCAGAACTGTGCCTGCAGCTCTGGATGCGACTGGAGTATTAAAAAGCAGAATAGTGACTGCAGCTCTGGATGCGACTGCAGTATAAGACAGCAGAACTGTGCCTGCAGCTCTGGATGCGACTGCAGTATAAGACAGCAGAACTGTGCCTGCAGCTCTGGATGCGACTGGAGTATAAGACATCATTATAGTGACTGCAGCTCTGGATGCTACTGGAGTATAAAACAGCAGAATAGTGACTGCAGCTCTGGATGCGACTGGAGTATAAGACAGCAGAACTGTGACTGCAGCTCTGGATGCGACTGGAGTATAAGACAGCAGAACTGTGACTGCAGCTCTGAATGCGACTGGAGTATAAGACAGTAGAACTGTGACTGCAGCTCTGGATGTGAACGGAGTATAAAACAGCAGAACTGTGACTGCAGCTCTGGATGCTACTGGAGCATAAGACAGCAGAACTGTGCCTGCAGCTCTGGATGCGACTGGAGTATAAGACAGCAGAACTGTGACTGCAGCTCTGGATGTGACCGGAGTATAAGACAGCAGAACTGTGACTGCAGCTCTGAATGCTACTGGAGTATAAGACATCAGCGTAAGTATTCTGCAGCTCTGGATGTGACTGGAGTAGAAGACTTGGGGTAACAGCGTAAGTATTCTGCAGCTCTGGATGTGACTGGAGTAGAAGACATGGGGTAACAGCGTAAGTATTCTGCAGCTCTGTATGTGACTGGAGTAGAAGACATGGGGTAACAGCGTAAGTATTCTGCAGCTCTGGATGTTACTGGAGTAGAAGACATGGGGTAACAGCGTAAGTATTCTGCAGCTCTGGATGTTACTGGAGTAGAAGACATGAGGTAACAGCGTAAGTATTCTGCAGCTCTGGATGTGACTGGAGTAGAAGACATGAGGTAACAGCGTAAGTATTCTGCAGCTCTGGATGTTACTGGAGTAGAAGACATGAGGTAACAGCGTAAGTATTCTGCAGCTCTGGGTGTTACTGGAGTAGAAGACATGAGGTAACATGTAAGTATTCTGCAGCTCTGGATGTTACTGGAGTAGAAGACTTGGGGTAACAGCGTAAGTATTCTGCAGCTCTGGATGTTACTGGAGTAGAAGACATGGGGTAACAGCGTAAGTATTCTGCAGCTCTGGATGTGACTGGAGTAGAAGACATGGGGTAACAGCGTAAGTATTCTGCAGCTCTGGATGTTACTGGAGTAGAAGACATGGGGTAACAGCGTAAGTATTCTGCAGCTCTGGATGTGACTGGAGTAGAAGACTTGGGGTAACAGCGTAAGTATTCTGCAGCTCTGGATGTGACTGGAGTAGAAGACTTGGGGTAACAGCGTAAGTATTCTGCAGCACTGGATGTGACTGCAGTAGAAGACTTGGGGTAACAGCGTAAGTATTCTGCAGCTCTGGATGTGACTGGAGTAGAAGACTTGGGGTAACAGCGTAAGTATTCTGCAGCTCTGGATGTGACTGGAGTAGAAGACATGGGGTAACAGCGTAAGTATTCTGCAGCTCTGGATGTTACTGGAGTAGAAGACATGGGGTAACAGCGTAAGTATTCTGCAGCTCTGGATGTTACTGGAGTAGAAGACATGGGGTAACAGCGTAAGTATTCTGCAGCTCTGGATGTTACTGGAGTAGAAGACATGGGGTAACAGCAGTATTGTGACTGGAACACTAGACATGAGGTAACTCAAAATCAGTACGAGATAAGGAGAGCGCAGAGTTTACAATGTTCCCAGCGTGCCTCTGTAATGATGGAACAGCAGAACAGTGACTGCAGCTCTGGATGTGACTGGAGTAGAAGACATGAGGTAACAGCGTAAGTATTCTGCAGCTCTGGATGTAACTGGAGTAGAAGACATGAGGTAAAAGCAGTATTGTGACTGGAACACTAGACATGAGGTAACTCAAAATCAGTACGAGATAAGGAGAGCGCAGAGTTTACAATGTTCCCAGCGTGCCTCTGTAATGATGGAACAGCAGAACAGTGACTGCAGCTCTGGATGTGACTGGAGTAGAAGACATGGGGTAACAGCATAAGTATTCTGCAGCTCTGGATGTTACTGGAGTAGAAGACATGAGGTAAAAGCAGTATTGTGACTGGAACACTAGACATGAGGTAACTCAAAATCAGTACGAGATAAGGAGAGCGCAGAGTTTACAATGTTCCCAGCGTGCCTCTGTAATGATGGAACAGCAGAACAGTGACTGCAGCTCTGGATGTGACTGGAGTAAAGGACATTCTGTAAGATAAGTAGAGAATTTGCAGTTGCTGAACACTTTGTGGAGGTGCCCCGGATTGCTCCGACGCCTCAGACAGGACACTGTGTTGCGGTTTTTGTTGGGGATGACACGGACAGAGGAGGAATGTAAGGGAGAGTTTATTAAAATGCAGATTCCCATATCAGAGTGTCCCAGCATCTGCGCCATCAGCCACCGCACATATTATCTGTAAATATTAGTTCAGCCCTGTCTGGAATGTGTCTGCTTCACCACCGCCCCAGACAGGACATCGTGACCACTATGTCCACCGCCGATGGCCCCTGCAGATCTGACTGTTAGTGATTAGCAGCTCCTCAGACGATCCTCCCTATTCACACAGCTGAGGGCTTGTGACAATGTATCAGTGCAGATAAGTACTGGACAGGAGAAAGACTAGTGCTTAGCTCCCAGAGGAAATACTGTAACAAACCCTCAGCTGTATAAGAAGGACTCGATAAGAATGTTTCAGTTTGTGAGAAATTAAAGGAGTTTTCTGGGAGTATAATATTGATGTCCTAATTATTGAGGGTCCCTTTCCTGGCACCCCCGATGATCATTTGTTTGAAGAGGCCGCGTTGCTCCAGTAAGTGCTGCGACCACTCCCCCCAAGCATACCAACCACAGCGCCGTACACTGTATAGTGGCTGTGCATGGTACTGCAGCTCAGCCCCATTCACTCGAATGCACGAAGACCATGTGACCGGTAAACGTGACGTCCCTGTCCTAGGAAGAGATCGCTGCACTCACAGAAGCACAGCAGCCTTTTCCAACATCTGATCAGTGTGGCTACCGGCAGTAGGATCCCCAAAGATCAGATATTGATGACTCCCAGAGAATCCCTTTAAAACCAAATATATTAATTATACCCCTAAACCCAAAGGTATCTTCATGGTCTGGGAGGTTTCTACACTTCCTCTAACTCATCCCATTGAAAAACATGAAATAGCTGATAACAGGCTGTACTCACCGCTACACTGAGCCTCTCTCCTGCCTTAAAGGGGTTGTTCCGTATATTGATACTAACAGGCTATCCTCTGGATAGGTCATACATACGAGATGGGTGGGGGTTTAATGCCCCACCTCGCTGTAGTAACTCTGGCGCCTGCTGTGAACAGGAGCAGTACTGCAGTAGCCAGCTCTGTCCACTACTCAGCGGACGTGTGTAGTACCGGTGCTGAAGCTGGTCAGCGAGCGTGTGTAGGGTGTCAGACCCTGGTCCATCAGATACTGATGGCCTATCCTGAGGACAGCCCATCAATACCAAAATACTGAGCAACCTCTTGAAATGGCTGATAACAGAGAAGAATAGATTGCCCTCAGCCGTCCTACAGTCCGCCTCTCTCCAGCCTGACAACAGATAGTTTTCACTGTCAGGTCCTCCCCAGCCTGGAATGGCTGACAGCAGAACGCCATATCTTGTGTTCTCCTGTACTCCACGTCTGAAATGGCTGATACCAGGGAGAAACAGACTGCATACTCTTGGCACATGATGAATGATGAAACGTGTCTGATAAAAGATGGCGAGAGAACGCCGAGAACAGATCGCCGTACAAAGAATATGAAGACTAAGACAGTCAAACTCATCTCACACATCAGATGAGGTTCCCATACATTCCTGACTGGGAAGGTAACAGCAGTGGCCACCCAGGAGTGCGAATATCACAAACATGACCGGCCAACGCTGCAACACGATGAAGTAATTAGTACTTAGTGTTAATGATAACTATATGCCACGTAATAATACACCCTTCTGCCAACTTCTTCTGTGCTTTTTCCTTTCCACTGACACCATGCCTCCTCTACTGATGGCTCTTCCGTCCATAAGGTGGTGGCAGATGGAAGACATGGGACCAAACACATCATCATGTCCGATCCAATGAAACATACAGTGCTCAGTTCCTAACATACAGAACCTGTTTACTGAGAGGAGGAATAATGACATGTTTGGTCACATACCCCTCCATCCACAGTCATTTTATGATGAGGGGTGTTGTCCAGGAACTTCAATAAAAAGCAAGAAGATAAAAAAAAGGCTGTATTAGTAAGTGCCATGTAGTCATTAACACTTACTGGAATATAGTAGCCATAAAGTGGGTATTAATGATTGGCAGAGTGCTCCTAAATCACTCTGCTCAATCATAGAGAGTACTGTGCAGCCCTACAGTTACAGCTGCACAGTCCTCTTTATCCCCTTACTGAATTCATCAGGAAGTGTAGAGAGGAAACAGCAACCAGGGGAGGACTGGCCATAGGGAATTTTCCCGATGGGCTGATGCCCATAGGGCCACCAGAGCCCTCCTTACTACCGCTGACTTGGTACATGCTACTGGGGAACTATAGGGGTCATTATTTCAGTAAGTCCAGGCAGCATGCTGGAGGTAGTGCTGGTTTGGTGTTGTTGCCCACATTTCACCTCCAAAGCCCCGTGCTCCATATCCATATTAGAGGCAACTGGAGGAGGAGGTCAGAACGTGGCAGCTATTGATGGCCACCACAGAGGGGCTACTTCTGGGGAGGTATTTTGTGCTGCACTGTGGTATTACTGATCTTTCCAACTTGTATTTGCCCCATCTACTTGTGTTGCCTCACCTTCTGTCAATATGGACCCGTCTACAACACTTAGTTTTTTTTTCCAGGGCCACTTTAAATTACCATCCACCCCCAGGATCCAGGCCCCAAAGTAGATGCATGTCCTCTCTTTTGATTGTTTCTTCCTCGTGTCCACATTCAACCAGCACTGGCAAAGAAACCACACTGGATCTGGACTCCATGTCCATGGAGCTGCCAGAGCTAAAAATAAGGTGCCAACAGTCAGAAGCCTCCAAGTTATAGTTTACATCCACAATGAATTACTGAGGAGAGCCCAGGGAGCAGAAGGGAAATTATCACCATACGACGGGGGAAAGCAGAGAGTATGCAGAGAGGGCACCCCCTAGACAAGCACAGAGGAGTCAGCAGGGGGCAAATATATGTCTGTACTGTCCCAGAAAGCAGGTGCTGAGATGAACCTCCACCAAGTATTTTGACTGCAGCTTTGGATATGATGAGAGCAGGGATCGGCAACCTCCAACACTTCAGCTGTGGAGAAACTACAACTCCCAGCATGCTCAATTCACTTCTATGGGATTCCTGACAACAGTCAAGCAAGTGTGCATGCTGGGAGTGGTAGTTTCACCACAGATGGAGTGCCAGAGGTTACTAATCCCTGAACTAGAGTATAACAAATGATGTAACGGCAGAATTGTGACCGCAGCTCTGTAGGTGATTGGGATATATGAGTATAAGGCCTCCTGCACACGAACATTTTTTTTTTCTATTTACGTTCTGTTTTTTGCATTTTTTGCATTCATTTCAATGGGTCCGCAAAAAAAACGTAATGTACGCCGTATGCATTCCATTTCCGTATTTCTGTTCCGTTCAAAGAACATGTCCTATTATTGCCCGCAAAAAAATATATAACGGATACGTAATGCATCCGTATGTCTTCCGTATGCGTTCTGTTTTTGAGGAAACATCTATTGAAAATTTTCTGACCAGACCAATTTTTCTATGTAATTACTGTATACTGTATATGCCATGCTTCCGTTTGTGATCCGCAAAAAACGGATCACATACGGAAACCAAAAGGAACGGAAATGGAACACTACTGAAACAAAAAACGGAACAACGTATCCGTGAAAAACAGATCGCAACACACTGAAAAAGCCATGCAAGAGGACAAGATGTAAGAACAAAAGTGTGCACATCCACTGCTCTGGAGGTGACTAGGGTATACAACAAAGACGAGATAGAACAGCAGAAGTGTGACTGGAGAATTCGATGTGACTGGGGTATAAACGGAAGACCTGATGTAACAGCAGGAATGTGACTGCAGCTCTGGATGTGAATGGGTCATAAGAGTATGAGACATGATGTATCAGCAGAAGTGTGACTGCAGCTCTGGATGTGAATGTGTTATAGGGGTATAAGACATAATGTATCAGCAGAAGTGTAACTGCAGCTCTGGATGTGAATGCATTATAAGGGTATAAGACTTGATGTATCAGCAGAAGTGTGAATACAGCTCTTGATGTGAATGGGTTATAGGGGTATAAGACATGATGTATCAGCAGAAGTGTAACTACAGCTCTGGATGTGAATGCATTATAAGGGTATAAGACATGATGTATCAGCAGAAGTGTGACTGCAGCTCTTGATGTGAATGGGTTATAGGGGTATAAGACATGATGTATCAGCAGAAGTGTAACTGCAGCTCTGGATGTAAATGAATTATAAGGGTATAAGACATAATGTATCGGCAGAAGTGTAACTGCAGCTCTGGATGTGAATGAGTTATAGGGGTATAAGACATGATGTATCAGCAGAAGTGTGACTGCAGCTCTGGATGTGAATGGGTTATAGGAGTATAAGACATGATGTATCAGCAGAAGTGTAACTGCAGCTCTGGATGTGAATGGGTTATAGGAGTATAAGACATGATGTATCAGCAGAAGTGTAAGTGCAGCTCTGGATGTGAATGGGTTATAGGAGTATAAGACATGATGTATCAGCAGAAGTGTGACTGCAGCTCTGGATGTGAATGGGTTATAGGAGTATAAGACATGATGTATCAGCAGAAGTGTAAGTGCAGCTCTGGATGTGAATGGGTTATAGGAGTATAAGACATGATGTATCAGCAGAAGTGTGACTGCAGCTCTGGATGTGAATGGGTTATAGGAGTATAAGACATGATGAATCAGCAGAAGTGTGACTGCAGCTCTGGATGTGAATGGGTTATAGGAGTATAAGACATGATGTATCAGCAGAAGTGTGACTGCAGCTCTGCAGTTGACTGGAGTATAAGATCTGATATAACGAAGTAGAACATGCATTTCACGTGCAGTGTATCTGTAATATGTGAGGCGGCACAGCGCGGATCTCGGTGTAACTAGTGAGTCTGCTGAAGAGTTAATCTGTTTTGCTGAGTGACTGCGGCTCCTCATCCTCCTCAAGGCAAATTATAGTCCAGGAGATGTTTCTGGAGCTCACTGAACCGCATTACATCTGGACCTTCTTGTGTATTAGCAGCGGGAGTCGTAACAACGCATTTCTTCCAAACATTCACAAATACCGCATCTATTTTTTAAAATGGCAATTGGAGAACTTGCCAAAGTCACGGGGCGTTGTGCGGGGTGGCGGCTGCTGCTGGCCTTCTTAACAAGTGCAGTTCACTATGAGAAGCACTAAAACAATATTATCGCCACATCGAAAAACGGAGGAGCCACTACAGGGTACACCAGAGGAGGGACACTATGGGGGAGATTTATCAAACTGGTGTCAAGTAGAACTGGCTTAGTTGCCCATAGCAACCAATCAGATTCCACCTTTTATTCTCTAAAGGAGCAGTGAAATATGAAAGCCAGTTCTACTTTACACCAGTTTGATAAATCTCCGCCTATATCTTCTATATCTATGTACTGTGCTCTACTATGTTGTATTGTCATAGACATTGCCTATCCTACAACCTAATGTAGCACAGAATAGTGGATAGGATTTCAGCTCTGAAGTTACAGATAGGGATACTTTCACACTTGCGTTGGTGCGGATCCGTCTGTTTATTTGCACAGACGGATCCGCACCTATAATGCAAACGTTTGTATCCGTTCAGAACGGATCCGTTTGCATTAGTTTTAAAGAAAAATGACAAAGTCCAAAACAGATCCGTTTTGAATTACATTGAAAGTCAATGGGGGACGGATCCGTTTTCAAATGCACCCTATTGTGTCATTGAAAACGGATCCGTCCCCATTAACTTACATTGTAATTCAAAACGGATCCGTTAGGCTCCGCCTCTTCAGACGGACATCAAAATGCTGCATGCTGCGTTTTGGTGTCCGCCTCCAAAACGGAATAGAAGCGGAATAGAGCCGAACTGATGCATTCTGAACGGATCCTTATCCATTCAGAATGCATTGGGGCTGAACTGATCCGTTTTGGACCGTTTGTGAGAGCCCTGAAACAGATCTCACAAACGGAATCCAAAACGCTAGTGTGAAAGTAGCCTAGGTCTGGTACCAAATTGTCAATGATTCAGTGTCTCCACTTAGAATCTCTCTAAAAAAAAATTGGTGCAAATAGGATTTCTCAAATTTTTCAGACTCATTCAAAGAGGCTACATGGCATAGCGGGAAGGGGGTACGGCTATATTAGAAAGCGGCGTGGACTAAGATGCAACATCCAACCAACAACCGTCATCAGGTTAGACAAAAGTGTCTATCACTGCACCAGATTTATCACCCAGCCTAAAGGCTCATGCACACAAACGTATTTTCTTTCCGTGTCTGTTCCGTTTTTCTTCCGGACCGTATGCAGAACCATTAATTTCAATCCTCAAAAAAACGGAAGTTACTCCGTGTTCATTCCGTTTCCGTATGTCCGTATTTCCGTTCCGCAAAAAAATAGAACATGTCCTATTATTGTCCGCATTACTTCAGGGATAGTACTGTTCTATCAGGGGCCAGCTGTTCTGTTCAGCAAAGTACAGAATGCACACTGATGCCATCCGTATTTTTTGAGGATCCGTTTTTTGCGGACCGAAAAATACATACGGTCATGTGCATGAGCCCTAAGCCTCTGTGATTAATGTGGTGCCTACATTTACACCATCTATAGGATTACTAGATTACTAGGTGTAGAGCCCATAATGCAGCAATAAGGCGTGCGTCTCTTAATTCACTTGGTGCATCTTACCCCAGCAGACTCTGGGGGAGATTTATCAAGACTGGCTCTATCTGCACCAGTCTTAATATCTCTTATGCTGCCAGCAGATGCGCCTAATTTACAACAAGGCACAGCCCTCATCATACACTCCTCACAAAAAGTTAGGGATATTTGGCTTGTGGGTGAAATTTCAGGGTGAACCTAAAATGCACTCTAACCTTTACAGGTGAACTTAATGCGATCTTCCCTAAACTTTTGAATGCACATGTCCAACTGTTCAGTGTTTCAGGATTTTTTGCACAACTTGCTGTTCTCTAACAAGGAGCTTAAAAGGGCCCTCCGGGAATTAGTAAAATAAATATACTTAAATATTACTTTATTATAAATATATTCCCAAATACTTTTCATGAGTTAGGCTCCATTCACACGTCCGCAATTATGTTCCGCATTTTGCGGAACGGAATTGCGGACCCATTCATTTCAATTGCGGATCAGTACTTCCGGCACGCAATCGCGTTCCCGAAAAATATAGAACATGTCCTAAAGGCATTTTCCATGAGAGTGCCGGTAAAGTGCGGTCTGCAAAATGCGGAACGCACATTGCCGGTGTCCGTGTTTTGCGGACCTGCGGATCCGCAAAACACACACAGACGTGTGAATGTAGCCTTATAGTGGCTTGTTTTGTCTGGGGATCAACCATCAGGGGAAATAAAATGGCCGCCATCCTATTAGTACACACAAAACATGTCCTAATCACACAGCAGGACAAGTTACTTTACAACACTGAAGTAAAGAGCTGCCTTATCCTGCCTCTCTGCTCTACTTATCACAGATTATGATCCTGAATACAAATTTTATGAGCTTTATCTGAATCTCTGTAGGAATGGAGTTCATGAGGAGACATGAAGTGCAGAGAGGACGGGAGAAGGTGAGTTTTTTTTTCCTCCCTGGCCGTGACACTCTCTGCTGCGATTTGACAGCGCTACAGCCAGGGAGAAGGAGACGCCCATTGAAAAACAATCCCTGTACCGATGCTATTCATTAGCATACCAGGCGGGAAAAGTGAACGGGGGGCACAGCGGGCGAACTATGCCCTACATAACATAACCTGCTAGTTATTTTATAATGTCTGGACCAATGAAAGGTCCTCTTTAAAGAAGCTCTGTCACCTGGTTCCAGCATACCCTAATAGTCATATAGCCAGGTAGGGCTCTTAACACTGATAAAAAACATACCTTTATTCCCTTCTCTGAGGTCCGTTTAAGCAACTTTTATAAATATTTAAATGAGCAACTGGATCACTCGGAGGCTGGGTTATGCCTTCCGAGCACTGCTTCTGCCACGCCCCCAGGAATGATACCACCGCCCTAAGGCCTCTTTCACGCGGTCGTTGTGGGCAAACATGTGGGTGCATTGCGGGAAAATATGCGATTTTTCTACACGAGTGCAAAGCGTTTTAATGCGTTTTGCACGCGTGTGGGAAAAATCTGCATGTTTGGTACCCAGACCTGAACCCGGACTTCTTCACTGAAGTTCGGGTTTCAGTTGAGTATTCTGTAAATTTTATTTTCCCTTACAACATGGTTATAAGGGAAAATAATAGCATTCTCAATAGAGAATGCTTAGTAAAATGTGGATGGAGGTGTTAAATTTTTTTTTTAAACTCACCTTATTCACTTGATCGCGTAGTTGCGGTCTCTTTTTCTTCTTTAATCATGTGAGCTGCCGGCTAAAGGACCTGTGGTGATGGACCATGTGATGTGACGTCACCACAGGTCCTTTAGCCAGCAGCTCACATGATTAAAGAAGAAAGAAGAGATCGCAACTACGCGATCAAGTGGATATGGTGAGTAAATTTTTTTTTTAACCCCTCCATCGACATTTTACTAAGCATTCTGTATTGAGAATACTATTATTTTCCCTTATAACCATGTTATAAGGGAAAATAATAAAGATCGGGTCCCCATCCCGATCGTCTCCTAGCAACCATGCGTGAAAATCGCACCGCATCTGCACTTGCTTGCGGATGCTTGGAATTTTCACGCAGCCCCATTCACTTCTAAGGGGCCTGGTTGCATGAAAAAAGCACAATATAGAGCATGCTGCGATTGTCATGCAACACACAAGTGATGCGTGAAAATCACCGCTCATGTACATAGCCCCATAGAAATGAATGGGTCTGGATTCAGTGCGGGTGCAATGCGTCAACATCACACATTGCACCCGCGCGGAAAACTCGCCCGTGTGAAAGGGGCCTAACTCTTTCATTTATACTTGTCTTCCCTTTATCATCCCTTCCTTGCTTTAGCTTCAAAAATGCATAAAAAAAACTGAATGTGAAAACACAGCCTAAAAGTACACCAAAGAATTGCTGCCGTCAAGGTTTTTTTTACATTTTTTATGTTACAGTTTATATGTTGGAGACAAGACAGACAAAAACACAGCAAATGCAATACATAAGAAGAATAAGCCTAACCTTAAAGGCACACTTCTGTTAGAAAAGGGTATTTTTTAACCAAAAATTCATAGAAAGTTTTTAAAAAGAATTTTGGCTGTTTCCTTTTTTATTTTGGCAGCTCTCTGCCATGGAAATGAAAGGGGTTGTTCAGTATCAGCCTTCAATAAAGAAGTGATCATTACTTACCTGGCAGATCCCGCATCGCTGCTCTTGTTTTCCTGGCCGGGATCTGATTACTTGGCTGCAGCAGTGACATCACATTGACAACACATGACCGCTAGAGCCAATCACTGGCCTCATCGATGCACCGAACAGGCGGAGATTCGCTGCAGCGGTAATGTGTTGTCGACGTGATGTCAGCGCTGCAGCTGGTTAAATATTTGGACCAAGATAACTGGAGCTGATGGCGCAAGATCTGCCAGGTAAGTAATGATCACTTTTTAATTGCAGGCATATCCCTTGTTTTGTCCGGTTTCTTCATGAAACTGGACAACCCCGTTAAATCCAAAATTTTGCCTTTCTGTAGCAGTCAAGAGATATGTCTGAAAGGTCTAAATTGACTGCTGCTGTGAGTGAAATATGTTATATGCAGGGTAATCCTCATAATCATAGTAGGTTTAGAATTAGGATTTCAATATGATAGCTCTATTATTCTCTCAACAGGCATAGATAAAGATGCGCACAGAAGAACATTGCACTTATCAATGTAATATCTGATGCTCTAATTGACTCTACAAGGTGACTCTCTCTGGTGGCAGAGAGATGAGGAGGACTATTTGTCTACGCAAAGAAGGAAGTTAAAGAGCCAGTTCAGGAAGTAGAGTACATAAGCAGAAAACCATCCTCATTTTTTAAATAATTATAATTTTTTTTTACAGGAGCCAATCCTTTATTAATTTTTCCAATAATCAACAGATGTATAATCGGATGAGCGGCAGACCTAAGGAAGAACCCATGTTTCTGGGTCTTGTAAGCCACATTTCTTAACAGAAGGGTTCACAAACTTTCCAGCCCTGCTGTAGAGATAGTGCTACTTGGGGAGTATGCGGTGGGGCTGTTCACATTGCGCTTCGGTAAATCTGTCTCATTCTCCCCTTTTAGTAAAACAAACAATGATGGCGGCTAATAATACGCAGAATGCGGCCTGACGGCCAGGGAGGACGTTTCTGCTGCTTCTATGTTTGGAACAGCCAGCCTTGCACGTAGCGAGCGGCTAATTGAGAATGTGACGTCACTGGGGTGATTTATGAGGAGCGCGGCTGATGTTTAGATTAGACAGAATTTACTAAGAGAGGCCAAAGTAAACTCCGCGAACTCTGTTTAAAATTCACTTGTTTATAGAACTGCCATTTAGCGCAGCGATTAGATATAAACAGAGCCAGAGATCGTCGCTGCCCTGAGAGCCATGCCCACAATGTACATAAAGGGGACTGAAATGAGGCCAACTGAAGGAGACATGGGCAGATACAATGTAACGACTTCCTGTGTAATTTGTAAAATAGATACGATGTAGCCAAGTTCAGGCCCATGGCTATTTTGCGGTGTCTGCACCTTTAACGAGCATCACTGGAGGATATGGTCAATGACACAGACTGGCAGGATGTAGAACTCAAAGACGAAAAACTATGGGGGTCATTTATGACCCAGAAATACGACTATATTAGGCGTATTTCTAGGAAGCTGACTTCCAAAGTTATGTAGAGGCCTGCGCCTCTTCGTAACTTCAGCGGATAAAGCACCAGATATAGGAGTTATTAAACGCAGTCTTAATAAATGACACCCTATGTGCAACGTTTTACAGACCTGTCAGTCTGAGATGGGCAGGTAAAGGTGCCGGCTTGTGACTATTTTCTTCATACCCGGCTCATTTTTCCTCGAAAATGCTGCACCACCACTCTTAGCTCATTTTTTAAAAACTCCGGACAAACCCTTTAAACTTTGGACCATCCCATGACAGTGGGCACAGATATAAATCTCCATTGTGTGCCAGAGAGTACTAGTATAATACATAATACTTGGCTTGTTTGGAGGGAGAAGATCCATAACATTTCTTCCCGCTACACATCGTCAGCTGGGGATAGGGGATTACTTTTTGTAACATTCCTGATCCCTGTGATCGGGGCTGCAGGATGGATCCACACCTCTCCTAGGGCTCTCGCCATCTCTCTACTTTATCCTTCTGACTTCTACAGCTCTAAACTTTTTACTTTCTCCTCGTGAAGGAAAAATCTCAGCCAAAGAAAAGTTTCCCCTACAGAAGCGCACCCCCCACTTGTCAGTCACAGGTAGGGGAAGGGGGGGGGGGGGGGTCCGGAAGCCTACAAAATCCTAGCTCACCACCTGCACTAACAGTCACCTAAGAGAATCTGGCACTAACACCTGGAAACATTTAAGGCGTAAGCTGCGCTGAGCATCACTGCTACTGATCTGCAGACGTCTTATTGACACAAGAGCAAACTGCCAATAGTATTAACAGAGGATCAAATGTCAGAATGATGCAGAGATGCCGACAAAGGGGCCCATTCTCCTCCCTGTGACCCGACCGCCCAGAAGAGAGGAACAAGATGAACATTTTCTTAATAAACTCACCAAGTCACTATGTAGTATCACAAAGGGAGTGAAAAGAACGTGCCCCCTTCCTTACCTTTCTCTCACCATCCTCCCTTTACCCCCCTTTTTTTTCAGCCCCACCACCTTCACCTCTTTCCTCCTTCCTGCTGCTCCTTCCCCTTTCTTCTGTATATACCCCTTAGCCTTCCACCTTTGCTTCTCCCTCCACCCCTCCTTTGCCTTCCTCTTCCTCCTTCATCCTCCTCCTTGACTCTGCTGTTATTTTATAGTCAGCAAAATATTTTCTCACTGCCTTTAAATGAAATATCTTCAGGGAGCGTCTGTAATCAGATCTGCCAAATCCATCCGGTCCTATATCGGACACAAAACCAGAGAAGAGGACGGCGCAAAAACCATAAAACTAACATTTATAACCAAACAGCCAATTCCCTCCCATAAGAGACTGTACCTGAATGCCTCGCACTGATTGATATACAGTATATACGGCACTTTATATTGATTGCTACGTACACTGCCATGTAGACGAGCGCTTCCCACTGACCACCGTATGCACAAGCCCTTCCCGCTGATTGCTGTATACTCGGGCACTGCTTACTGACCGCTATATACACAACTGCTTCATACTGACCGCTACATACATGTGCGCAGAACACCCTGTACAGACGAGCACGTCGCAGTGACCGCCATATACATGAGTGCTTTTTACTGACCACTATAAACATGAGCACTTCACACTGATGGGAAGATAAATATGCGGCGTGACAACTTTAAACAAACTCCCGGTACATGTGAGATGACGGCTGCTGGGATTTTCATCAGCTACACTGCGGAAGGAGAGGTTTGGTCTTCCAGCGCTTGGCATGATGTGCGCACGTCTCGGCTGCGCCAAGAGATGCCGTGGAAATCTGGATATGAGCAATCTAAACAAGCGGAGCAACCGCTAACACAGCAAAATGTACTCTGTAATATCCAGGGCTCCCGTTAACAGCCAGGTCGGGTGGGGGGGGCAATATAACTGTCAGAGTGCCGCCGAGCAGCCTGGGGAGGGTGCGCCGTCCACAGGTCACTACAATTCTGCAAACATTGAGGCAACGGAACATTTCACTACTTTATTCGGTTTGCAAAAATACAGGGAAGGAACCAAGTAAAACAGAAATCTTAGATTTTGCTAGAATTTGTCTACTGTTCAGTTGAGTGTTTTTTGGGAAGTTGCCGTCTTCACCCTCAGTGTTCACTCAGAGCACTTCACTGTGTCAGCAGCCACATCTAATGTCACCAACTGGCCCGGCAGTTTTATTTAGTGTGCAGAAATGAATTATCATGCTGCAGCTTCCTATCCCACAGCTCTTCGCACAACATACATGCTTTTATCACGTGTTCTACTCCAGTCCCATTCAAAGCTGGGGTTGCAAGCCATGTGTTATCCTCCAGTAACATCATAATCTGCATAAACACGTTAGTGCAGTGTCACCTAGTGGAGAGAGTATCCTGTAGTCAGTGTCCAACTCTTTAAAGGGAATCTGTCAGCAGTTTTGACCATGCTAAACTGCTGACAGCACTAGGTATGGGCTGGGGAAAGCAGGACAAGCATACTTTTTGTGGGGCTTTTCTCATCAGGATTAGTGAGAATATGAACTTTTATTCTGCCAGATTTTGCTCCTGCAAGTGCAAAGGAGGCGTTTCTTCACTGTGAAATGCTCTCTTCTCTTAGCTGCCTAAAAGGGCCTCCCCTCTGTTTGACAGCTGTAGGATCCAACCAGGAGGCAACTACAGCTGTCACTCAGAGCAGAGGGGAGGGGCTGTGAGCTCAGAGCAGAGAGCACTTCACAATGAGGCTCCGCCTCCAGTGCACTTGCAGATGTAAAACCTGTTAAAATAAAACATCATATGTACTACTGATCGTGCTTCAAAAAAGTATGTTTGTACTGCTCTCCCCAACACCTACCTAGTGTTGTCAAAACTGCTGACAGACTCCCTTGCAAATATTAGCCAAACAAGACCATTCTCTAAACCAGGACCCTGTCCATTTGCAGACACCAGACTCTGCCCCTTACTAAAACAGCAGAATGAATGGTTGGCTAGATCAAAGGCCTTTATGTAAGGAATTATGGAAAATTAGACACCCTTTGAAAGCATGTGGTTTTAACATTTTTAATAAATGGTTATTTATCCTCAACAATACACATTAGAGAGATTAGTGCAACTTAACTAAACAAAGAAAACTGAAGAAAAGTCTTTCAAGATCTTTCTGTAATATTATTTTCATAAATGCCTATTTTAAATCTGAGGAAAAGATAGTAATAATCATTCCCTCTAACAGGCTCAGATCTCATTAGACAGCATTAATCAGGTATTATAATTAGTAGATCGTTACTCTGGGTATGTTGAATGAGGCTGGCCTTATTTAAAACCTCAGATTAGTTTGGTGCTCCTGGACTGGAAGTGAGAGAGCACCATGGTGAGCAAAGAGCTGTCAGAGGACCAGAAAGATTGTAGCAGCCTATGAGTCTGGGAAGGATTAAAAGACTTCAAAGATTTTGAAATCAGCCATTCCATCATTGTCCGGTAAAGATAGTCTACAAGTGGAGGGCTAAAAACAACTGCCAACATGCCCAGGACTCACGTCAGCAATTCACCGCAGACCGGGAAGATGCTAAAAGAGGTCTCCAAAACCTCAAAGTGTCCCGAGAACTACAGCAGGCTCTGGCTACTGTTGATGGAAGCATGCCATGCCTCTACAATCAGGAAAGAGACTGTACAAGCTTAACTTGCATGGGAGGTGCAAGGGAGGAAACTCAGTCAAGTTCATCGAGGCCAGACTGAGATTGCCAGAGATAAAGTTGACAGCACTGACCTTCTGGAATAATGTTCTTGAATGATGAGTTCAAAATTGAACATGGACACAACAGCAGAGGACATGTTTGGCGTAAACCAAACACAGCATTCCAAGAAAGAACCTCATACCAACTAAGCATGGAGGTGGAAGTGCTATGGCTTGGGGCCGCTTTGCTGCAGACTCAATACCACTCATCATAGAATCCACGATGAATTCTACTGTGTATCAGAAGTGCTTGAAGAACATGAGACCATCAGTTAGAAAATTAAAGCTGAAGCGGAATCCAATTCATGGCAACATGACACACCTAAACATATTTAGTAAATCAATCCAAAGATTGGCTGAAAAAGAAGAAATGGAGAGTCCTGGAATGCCAAGTCAGTCCAGATTTGAATCCCATTAGATGCTGTGGGTGACTGAAAAGGGCTGTATCGTGCAAGAAACCCTCAAACATCTCACAGCTGAAAAGTTCTTCGTATTGGAGGAGTGGGGTAAACAGACAGATCAGAAGATCATGAGGCTGCAGAACCGTCTTCATTGCAGTTATTTCAGCCAAAGGAGGTAACACTCTGCTATTAGGGGCAAGGGTGTCCTCATCTTTTTCTCAGTTAGAATAGGCATATTTTTGTAGAATGATTACTTACAGAAGATCTTTGAAAAGAGACGTTTTCAGTTTTCTTGAGCAAGAAGTCGGATTATTTTTAATCTCTGTATATTAAATGGATGAAATAAATTCATTTATTAAAATGTTACAAAACCATAAGTTAGCAAACCAATGCCATGACTGTAGGTCTTGGAAGCTACTGCTTCTTCTTGTGGAGAGTGCCAGAGCTGGAGTCTTACAGGTCAGCCAATGCTCCAAATCCAGACTGGCTCTAGAAAGCTGTCTCTGTAAGGCTGGGTTCACACTTGAGCGTATTTGATACGCGCGTCTTACGCGCGTTTTTGTCGCACGTATTACAGCGCGATTTTGGAAATAGGAAACGCGCGTCGTACGTGCATTTGTGTGATTGACCACTGTGGCGTCAATCACAATACGCGCGACAATGAGGTGTATAGAGGAACAGTACCCCCAAGACTGTCCCCAAAGCCCTCTTATCTAGCTGTCTGTGCTGATGAGGTGCAAAAACAACTGTCTGCAAATGGACCCCTTTACATTTTGGAGACGGCTCTTGGATTGGCTAATACCATATCTTTTAAAGCCTGTCAAAGCGTTGCACAATGACTATAGTAAAGTTCTGCCTCTGGTGCACTTGCAGGAGCAGAACCTGTAAGAATAAAAGGCCTTGTTATAAAATGGCTGACTCCTCCTGCAGAGCAGAGGGGAAACAAAGACCACCGTAAAATAGCGATCTTTGTAATCGAGCCCTATTGTTCAAAAACTGCATCACGATTCTGGCGAAAAATTCTGTTTCAACGTAATGCCTCCATCAGTGGTTTAACAATGAAGATGTCCATGAAGAATCCATGTTGGCTCCATGCTTCATCTGTATTCAATGCTAGACTGAAAATTAATTTCCACGGCAGCACCCCCTACCAATGGTCCTTGACAACCACGGACCAAACACAGATGGCCTCCATGTTGTGTCCATGGTTTTCACAGAACTGTAGACTATAAGGTGCATGAGAGATCAGTAATCACGGAAAGAAATAAGGCATACTTTCGTGGTGTCACCAGAGATCCACGTTCTCTGGAAAAATCACTGCTTTGGGTATACAAACATTAAAGGGATTCTGTCAGCCAGATTTTCAATAGAGAGTTGTTCATATCGTCATATCCGTCTCCATGATCTAACTAAAAATATACTAGTTTCACCACAACCTGTCTTGTCATTTTTGATAAAAATCAGTTTTATTCATATGCAAATTACCTTGCGATTGTGCCCAAGGGGCTGTCCCTCCTGCCGTTTGTGCCCAGCCGCGCCCGTTCTCACCCAGTCCAGCACCGCCCCACTATTAATTATTCACTCCTCTTCTCTTTTTTTCCCCCTAAACATGCCGTAATCTAGTGCATGCGCAGCTCTTACTCATGTCCGGGCCCGCGCGGTGTCCTGGCAGCAGCCTCATCCAGCTTTCTGATCTGGCGCCACTCTGTTCTTCTTTTCAGGGCGGAGTGAAGAGCGGGGAAAGCTGGCGCACGTGCGGATACACTGGATGAGGCTGCTGCCAGGACACTGCGGGCCCGGACATGAGTAAGAGCAGAGCATGCGCTAGATTACGGCTCATTTAGGCCTCTTTCACACATGACGCCCGGATAAGAGGCGGGTGCGTTGCGGGAATGTGCGCGTTTTTCCCGCGCGGGTGCAAACGTTTGTAACGCGTTTTGCACGCGCGTGAGAAAAAACGCCATGTTTGGTACCCAACCCGAAGCCGGACTTCATCACTGAAGTCCGGTTTCGGGTCTTCTGGAGAATTGATTATTTTCCCTTATAACATGGTTATAAGGGGAAATAATAGCATTCTTAATAAAGAATGCATTGTTAAATGAAGAGGAAGGGGTTAAAAATAATAAAAGTTAACTTACCTTAGCCACTTGATCGCGTAGTCGCGATCTCTCCTCTCTTTCCCAGCATCAGCTAAGAACTAAAGGACCTGCGATGACGTCACATCACATGGTCCAATCACATGGTCCATCTTACCATGGTGATGGACCATGTGATTGGACCATGTGATGTGACGTCATCACAGGTCCTGTAGATCTTAGAAGATGCTGGAAAAGAGAAGACAGATCGCGACTACGCTATCAAGTGGCCAAGGTAAGTTAACTTTTATTATTTTTAACCCCTTCCTCTTCATTTAACAATGCATTCTTTATTAAGAATGTTATTATTTCCCCTTATAACCATGTTATAAGGGAAAATAATAGAGATCGGGTCCCGTTGCTAAGCAACCATGCGGGAAAATCGCAACGCATCCGCACTTGCTTGCGGATGCTTGCGATTTTCCCTCAGCCCCATTCACTTCTATGGGGCCTGCGTTGCGTGAAAAACGCACAATATAGAGCATGCTGCGATTTTCACGCAACGCAGAAGTGATGCGTGAAAATCACCGCTCATGTGCACAGCCCCATAGAAATGAATGGGTCCGGATTCAGTGCGGGTGAAATGCGTCCTCCTCACGCATTGCACCCGCGCGGAAAACTCGCCCGTGTGAAAGGGGCCTTAGGGGGGAAAAAAGAGGAGAGGAGTGAATAATTAATAGCGCTGGGCTGGGCCGAGAATGGGTGTGGCTGGGCACAAACGGCAGGAGGGACAGCCCCTTGGGCACAATCGCAAGGTAATTTGCATATTAATAAAACTGATTTTTATCCAAAATGACAAGACAGGTTGGGGTAAAACTAGTATATTTTTTATCAGATCGTGGAGACGGATATGACGATATGAACAACTCACTATTGAAAATCTGGCTGACAGAATCCCATTAAAGTCAATGGGGGTCTCCTAAAAAGACAGGCATTTTACACTGGTCTTTACTGCCGAAGGAGGGGCATAATTTATGAAGCGATGTGTGCCTAATCATATATTAGGTGCACCTTAGGCAGTCTGTTCACATGATGTAAAAACGACTTCAGCCCCTGGGTGGAGTTGTTTTTTACCAACATTTAAGCCTGTTTCCAGTAAATTTGTCAGGGCCCATGTCCCACCTCTGGCCCATCACACCCCCTCCACTACCTTTTCCACTCCCAAGTGGCGAGGACAGCGCAAAAACACCCATGTGAAAAAATGGGGTCTTGTGACTTTTTTACACCTACAAACTGGCATAAAAATGTTATTAAATAACCCCCAATGGGTATGCATGCTGTCCGTAGAGGACACAGACAGCACACATCCGTGATTCGACTAAGGCTACTTTCACACTTGGTTCGTGTGATCCGGCAGGCAGTTCCGTCGTCGGAGCTGCCTGCCGGATCCGCCGATCAGTGTGACAACTGACAGCATTTGTAGACGGATCCGGGTGCGGATCCGTCTACAAATGCATTGCCAGAACAGATCTGCCCCTCCGCTTGTCATGCGGAAGTTCGGATCCGTCCTTCAGTTGTTTCGCAATGTTGGATCCGGCACTAATGCAAGTCAATGGGCATTAATGCCGAATCCGGCATTCCGGCGACTGATCAGGCATTTTGGACGGATATAATACCGCAGCATGCTGAGGTATTACGTCCGCCGAAAACGCCTGATAGTGTCTGAACGGAAGATATACTGATTCAAACTGAACGGATTTCTATCCATTCAGATTGCATGGGAATATGCCTGATCAGTTCTTTTCCAGCATAGAGCCCTTTTGACGGAACTCTATGCCGGAAAAGAATAACGCAAGTGTGAAAGTACCCTAAGCCAACAAAAAATTGGTATTAAGTCAGAAAAAAGTGTTTATCCCTGCACCACACTCCTCATCTATCCTGAGCCCCTATCAGAAATTTGGGACACTGGGGGTCATTTATCAAAGACTGGCTTTTTACACTGGTCTTTGATAGCCTTTGCACTGCCGGAGAATTTATGACGAAATGTGCGCCTTTAGTAAAATTCTACTCCACTCCCTGAGTGGAGCAGTTTTTAGACAACTTTTATACCTAGAAATGGCGTAAATGTTTGTGAATGAGCTGGGGCTGATTGGCCGGCCTCATCCAGCCCCCGACACTTCCTCCCCACTACTCGGTGGCGACGAGGGTGTGTGACAATATATTTTGGCAGGCATTTAACAAAACGGGGTCTTGTAAGTCAAAAACCGGCGTAGCGCTGTAACTGAATTACCATCTATAGGATTAGTAAATCTGGGCAAATGTGTCATTTTCTTCACAGTACTTTTTGACCTATACAGAAGGTGTTGTGAAAAGGCCTGAAAAAAAAAAAGAGCTCCAGCATGATGTCAATTTAAAGAGAAGACAAAAAACACCACCTAATGAACAAAAACACCGTTACGCCATAAAACTCGTGTGTTCTGTGTTTTATATTTCCCATAGACCTTCGGCTACCATCTGGAACTGGTGTTTTTAAACCAAAATATGCTTCAAAAACGCAGGTGCAAAAAATGATGCAAAAAACTTGTGTACAAACAGCCTAAGGTTTATTGCACACGACTGATCCGCAAAAAAAATGGATGACATCCGTGTGCCCCAAATAGAACAGTACTATCCTTGTCCGTGATGCGGACAATAATAGGAAATGTTCTATCTTTTAACGGAACGGAAATATGGAATGTATACAGAGTACCTTCCGTTTTTTTTGCGCACCGATTGAAATAAATGGTTCCGTATACGAACCGTATACGTAACGCAAAAAACGGCCCGTACACTCGCAAAAAAAAAGTTCGTGTGAAAGAGGCCTAAGGCCTCATGCACACAAAAATTGCGGTCTGCAATGTACAGGCACCGACCATGTGACCGCCGTCTATGGACGCGGACCCATTCACTTGAATGGGGTCCGCGATCCGCATCGGACGGTCCACACCACAAAAAAATAGTGCATGTACTACTTTTTTGCGGTGAGGAGGCACGGACAAAAAACCTACGAAAGCACTACGGATTGCGCACCGATTTAAGTGATACAGTGTGCACACGGTCGATGTCCTTTTATTGTGGACCCGCTGCTTGCCGTTGTGCCGTTTTACGGTATTTTGTGACACATTTTTTGCATCTTTTTTTTGCTGAGGAAACGCTGGCTCCAGATGTTAGACTGTATTGGAAATGTGACTTGCAGGACACAGATACGTTTTTTTGGGGGGGTTTTATTGGTGGAGTTTTTGTATCTCTGTCTCTTTTTTATAATGCAGCATGTCGAAGCAATGGTGTTTTTTCAATCATCTTTTCATCCTCTTCTTTATAGGGGAAAAAGAAAAGCCATTCAAACTTGTGTTAACACAAAAATAACTATTAAAAAACATGCATGTGGTATGACAAAAGCCGCAATCTGTTTTTTATGGCGGTAAAGAAAACGCCAGAGCAGATCTGTGTGTGAAGGAAGCCAAAAGGCGATGATGATAGGATATTAGTGGTGAAGTCATCAGACGGTCGGGAAGTGACTCTCAGGTTGTCGAAGCCGTTTTCCCGCGTTTTGATGTTTAAGCCAAAAGACACACTTGCCCTCAGGGCTTTCTTTATGGAGACGGTGGCCAGTTTAACAAGTCTGAGCGCCTGGGAATCGCTTGCAGTGAAACGGGCACAGACTAACGACAAACAAGGGAAGGTGGATGGAGTATAATGATTACCGCATGAGAACAATAAAGGTTTCTAAAAAATATATATTTGCATGTAAATCAAAGGAGGGAAAATGGATCATAACAGTTTATAATGGATCCCTCCAATCCTCCATAAATCCTATACAATGGAAGCCATGATTCCGCTGCAAACACTTCATGACAGGATCTCAGGGGTTAAGCCACTGACATGAGCTCATGTTGTCGGCTGTGGATTTAACCCCTGCGGGTGCTGTGTGCGCGGCCATTCATTGTCGCCTTGAATGCAGCATTTTATGAATTGCAGATCTCTTTTTACTACTTTTGGTCAGAAGCAGAGCACAGGAAGGTCTGTGACGATGAGGAGGAACTTTCAGCTCTCAGCAGAAAGCCCCTGCTCCTCTCCATCTGGAAGACATTAAGTGGTGACGCACAACTGAGGATTCAATTCCCCAGAGTCTCCCTGTTCTCTAATGTTACTACGCAGCCCTGGAGTCTAATGGAATAAAAGCAAACTGGAGCAGAACACCGAGACTGGAGTAGAGCAGAGCACACGGCCCGGGCAGAGCCGAGAGGCCGAAGCAGAACACAGTAGCCTGAGCTGTGCACAGAGGCTGGAGCAGAGCACAGGGACTAGAACAGAGCAAAGAGGCTGGAGCAGAACACAGGGACTAGAGCAGAGCAAAGAGGCTGGAGCAGAACACAGGGACTAGAGCAGAGCAAAGAGGCTGGAGCAGAACACAGGGACTAGAGCAGAGCAAAGAGGCTAGAGCAGAACACAGGGACTAGAACAGAGCTAAAAGGCTGGAGCAGAACACAGGGACTAGAACAGAGCAAAGAGGCTGGAGCAGAACACAGGGACTAGAGCAGAGCATAGAGGCTGGAGCAGAACACAGGGACTAGAACAGAGCTAAAAGGCTGGAGCAGAACACAGGGACTAGAACAGAGCAAAGAGGCTGGAGCAGAACACAGGGACTAGAGCAGAGCATAGAGGCTGGAGCAGAACACAGGGACTAGAGCAGAGCAGAGAGGCTAGGGAAGAACACAGGGACTAGAGCAGAGCAAAGAGGCTGGAGCAGAACTCAGGGACTAGAGCAGAACAAAGAGGCTGGAGCAGAACTCAGGGACTAGAGCAAAGAGGCTGGAGCAGAACTCAGGGACTAGAGCAGAGCTAAGAGGCTGGAGCAGAGAACAGGGACTAGAGCAGAGAAAAGAGGCTGAAGCAGAGAACAGGGACTAGAGCAGAGCAAAGAGGCTGGAGCAGAGAACAGGGACTAGAGCAGAGCATAGAGGCTGGAGCAGAGCACAGGGACTAGAGCAGAGCAAAGAGGCTGGAGCAGAACACAGGGACTAGAGCAGAGCAAAGAGGCTGGAGCAGAACTCAGGGACTAGAGCAGAGCAAAGAGGCTGGAGCAGAACTCAGGGACTAGAGCAGAGCAAAGAGGCTGGAGCAGAACTCAGGGACTAGAGCAGAGCAAAGAGGCTGGAGCAGAACTCAGGGACTAGAGCAGAGCAAAGAGGCTGGAGCAGAACACAGGGACTAGAGCAGAGCATAGAGGCTGGAGCAGAACTCAGGGACTAGAGCAGAGCAAAGAGGCTGGAGCAGAGAACAGGGACTAGAGCAGAGAAAAGAGGCTGGAGCAGAGAACAGGGACTAGAACAGAGCAAAGAGGCTGGAGCAGAACACAGGGACTAGAGCAGAGCATAGAGGCTGGAGCAGAGAACAGGGACTAGAACAGAGCAAAGAGGCTGGAGCAGAACACAGGGACTAGAGCAGAGCATAGAGGCTGGAGCAGAGAACAGCGACTAGAGCAGAGCATAGAGGCTGGAGCAGAGAACAGGGACTAGAGCAGAGCAAAGAGGCTGGAGGAGAGAACAGGGACTAGAGCAGAGCAAAGAGGCTGGAGCAGAGACACAGGGACTAGAGCAGAGCAAAGAGGCTGGAGCAGAACACAGGGACTAGAGCAGAGCAAAGAGGCTGGAGCAGAACACAGGGACTAGAGCAGAGCAAAGAGGCTAGAGCAGAACACAGGGACTAGAACAGAGCTAAAAGGCTGGAGCAGAACACAGGGACTAGAACAGAGCAAAGAGGCTGGAGCAGAACACAGGGACTAGAGCAGAGCTAAAGAGGCTGGAGCAGAACACAGGGACTAGAGCATAAAAACTAGAGCATAACATAGAGAATGACACATAACACAGAAACTAGAGCAGATCAAAAAAACTAGAGCAGATGAAAGAGGCTGAAGCAGATCACAGAAACTAACACAGAAGGAACACAGAGAGTACAGCTGAGAGCAAAAACTAGAGCAGAGCACAGAGGCTGAAGCATAACACAGAATCTAGAGCAGAACACAAAAACTAGACCACAGCCAAGAGGATGGTGCAGAGACTAGAGCACAGCGTAGAACCTAGAACAGAGCACAGAGGCTGAAGCAGAGCACAGTAACTACAGTAAGGCACAGAAAGTAGAACAGAACACAGAAACTAGGGCAGAGCACAGAGGCCGGGGCAGAGCACAGAGGCCGGGGCAGAGCACAGAAACTAGAGCAGAGCAGAGCAAGGTGGCTGGAGCAAAACACAGAGCCTGGAGCAGAACAGAGACTTCCATGGTCCTTGTAGTAGTTCTGTCCTTACTCTGCCATCTTATGTAAATGAACTGACACTAATAATAAACTGAGAACAGCAGACGCTGAACAATAACAAACTACGCGGCGGACGCGGCACTGCGCAACTGTAAACAAAACAAACACTCAGTGGATGATGGAGCGAGACGCTCCGCAGCAAGTGCTGAAAATATTTACTACGGCACTCCAGTGCCATTCACTGACTGCAAGCAGAATAAACTATTACAATATGCCGCAATTGCAGCCTATGCCCTAACCCCTTAGTGACCAGCGCATTTTGGGGCTTAATAACAAAGAACCAATTCCCTATTTCACTGATGCATTTCAAGAGCCATAACTTTCAATTATATGAGAGCTTGTTTTTGATGGAAAATTTGCATCTTTTAATGGGGATGGGAAACAACTGCGGATCTGCCAGTGCTTTTTAGACCTTGTTTTTACAGCTTTCACTGAAAACCATGATGGCTTTATTCTCTGGGTCAATTCAGTTATGGCAGTGATGGGCAACGTGCGGCTCTCCAGCTGTTGCAGAACTACAACTCCCAGCATGCAAAGCCTGTCTATAGCTATCAGCCTACTGCAGGGCATGGTGGGAGTTGTAGTTTAGCAACAGCTGGAGAGCCGCACGTTGCCCATCACTGAGTTATGGCAATACCAAATTTAGATCTTTTTTTTTAACTTTTGCATAATAACACTTTAAAAAATTGTTTTTCTATTGCCACATTTCTAGAACCACAACTTTTTTATTTCTCCATCGACTGAGCTGTGTGAGGGCTTGTTTTTTAGTGGGAATCTGTCATTTTCATGTTACAGCACATAAGACTTTATGGTCACTTTTTGCATTTGTTTTTTAATACAACCACCCCAGCACCATCCTTATAGCACAGTGATCCTGATGCTTTGAGATGCATTTATTTCACCGCTCTCCAGACACATTCATGGAGAATGATAGTAATATTAGCAATACTACTCCACTAGTACACTTGGGCTACTCACAGTCAAACACTGACTACAGCACCACTCTCTGAAGAAATCGTAATATTGCTAAATACAGTCCTAATACTACTGCACACCAACAGGTTTAATTGTTTGTTTCTCGGGGGAGTGAGGGATGTTTCTTCTATATTTTTTTGGACCAAGCTTACTTTTAAGAGAAATAATAAAATAAATGTTTTAAATCTAATAGTGTGAACAAATGAGATATATAACCCTATGGAATACTCCACAAGTAAAGTCCCTACATATAAGAATTCCTTACAGCATTGGGAGTGCCTCACAATGTAATCACACCTCTTTAGTGCCCCCTACTCCATTATAATGCCTACTCTCCCAGTACTGGTGGCCTCTTAGTGCCTCCTTACACTATAATAGGGCCTAGTAGTGCTCCACATTAGGTAAACGTGACTGCAGTGTACTCAGTAATGGTGTCCCCCTTATTGTCCCCTCTCCCCCCCAGATAAATAATGGCACACACATTAACCCCTTAGTGACCACCCATACGTCTTTTTACGGTGGTCACTCAGGGGCTTTTTTACAGCAGCCCAGTCTAAGCGCTGCACGGGTTCCGTGCAGCAGGGAGCGGGTGCCCGGCTCTCACATGAGAGCCGCGACCCTGCTGTAACAGCCCGGACTGGCAGGATTGCCGATCCGGGCTGTTTAACACTTTACATGCAGCGGGCAATGGTGCCCCAGACCAACCTTCAGTAATTTACAGCAGGCTGTGCCTCTCTGGCATAGCCTGCTGGTCAATGTTAGAATAGCATTGCTATTAAAATGCAATGCACTGTAGGGATAATGCATTGCATTTTAAAAGCAATCAAAAGACTCTCTGTTATAGTCACCTTGTAGGACTATTAAGTGGTAAAAAAAAGAAAAAAAAACACATTTATTAAATTACGCTTTTTTTCCATTGAAAATACGCTTTTCAATGCAAAAAATGGCAAAAAAAAATCAAGCCCTCATGCAGCTATATAGATGGAAAAATAAAAAAGTTATAGCTCTTGGAAAGTGATGATGAAAAAAGGAAGAAAAAAACTTGGTCAGTAAGGCCCAAAACAGGCTGGTCACTAAGGGGTTAAAATAACCTCCCACCTCACCTCTCGGTCTCTTCATTCCTGCAACATAGATGGGATCCTTATGTGGTCAACACTACGTAAGACTCTCACCCCAGTGTCTCATAGGCTGCATGTTTAAAGTGGCATGCAACCTATGAGAGGGAATGATGGAGCAAAGATGACAGCACCCAGCTCGGCCTTTCTATTCAGCAGTATCTGCATTCTGAGGATGCAGTTGAAAATGGTGGTCACCGGAGATCTGGGGCACTGAGCCAGAAATTTTGTACCCCAAATGCCCAGTGTTAGCAACACTCATGCCAATACTTCTGTATAGCCAAGTATTTAGCCTGTCACTTTTACACTAACAGCTTATTAGAACCTGGTAGGAGCTAATAGGGTAACAGAGGGAGCCTCCTCACTTTGAAATAACTTAAATGCCACAGTTGCTATTGACCGCAGCATGTATGGAGTGTAGGATTGGAGGTTTCTCCGATTCCGGCTGTTAGAGCTGAGCTTAGGACTCCAGTGCAGGTCTTATGCTACAGACAATTGACAATGCCATTTCTAATGCGAGGATTTGCAGTGGCTTGAGGGACAGACAGTGGTGGAGGAGAACATCAACTGGACACTAATATGACAATTAATCTACAAGATTCGCAAAGCGTGTCTTGTCAGCTGTGCAAACATCTCATCTGTTAATTAAATCAGGCCGAAGCAGCACGACGAAACAGAGATTTCACACTACATGAGTCACATTCATAAAGAGAAGATCCGCTCGCGGGCATCGGCAGTGACACTTTTTACCATGACTCCAAGCTAATAGAACGAGTGACAAATCAATGATAGAGATAAAAAATCTGTTTACTCAGTCCCAATAAAAGATGGGGAAAAGTGCAAAGGTGATGAACGGGACAAATATGGCAATGTCTCAGACAGAGGGAATAACAAGAGCTGGACCTACTGTGGACAATCTGATTGTTACATGGCCACAAATGATCCAATCTACTCAGATCAGATTGTGCAAAGTTATTAAATGTATGAATAATCAGCAATAATAAAAAGGAGAGTCGTCTAGGGTCACGGATGATGGCTCCCGCCCTGTAGGGGCAGCGCTCTATGGATGATGGATGGCTTCTGTCCTCACACAATAATAATACTAAAAATAACCATGATAAAGTAATAAAGATAAAAGCTAATAAAAATATAAAACACAAATATAATCTGAATGAATCCATAAAAATCTACTTAGTAGTCAGGCTTCATGTGGACAGTTCAAGTGGTGTCCGGTGGATAGGAAATAACTATAAGATCAGGGGGGAGTCTGACAGTTGGGACCCCCATCAATCACAAGAAAACAGGCCCCACTGCCCCAAATTAATGGATAGTCTGGTCGAGCATGCACACGGCCGCTCCTTTCTTCTCCATGAGACAGTCCTGTATCATACTGCACAAGGGTGGGTCTCAATAAAAAATAGACACTGATTAGCCAGGAACTATGGGTGCTACACCAGACCTGATATCTCCAGTGCCACAAGAGGAAGCATTTCATTTATGACAAGGTGCACACTATCCCCTGGCAGTCCATGTACCTGATTGCAATCTATGCTAGCTTGTAGAAAACCGGCATAAATGATGACAAATGTTCAAGTCTTGGGGCCCTCCCACGCCACAACCCATTTTTGGAAAGTGGCAAGGGCAGTGTAAAAACGCCAATAGCAACTACACCTAATAAAAAAGTCATTTTACGCCAGAAACGGACACGGGAGGAAAATAAATCTCCCCTTGAACTCTAATAAATGGTCATTGAAAACAGTAATCATCTTAACAACCATCAAAATCTAAAGAGGACCTTTCATCTGTCCAAAGTTTGTTAGTGAAAGGTATGTACATGCAGAGCGGCACCCAGGGATGTCCCTGCACTTACTTGTATCCCTGGGTGCTGCTCCGTTTGCCCCCGGTACCAGCGCACGTGCTGCTGATAATTTTGCCTTGGGCGGAGACATCCTCTTTTGCCCTGGGCGTCTCCTTCTCCCAGGCTGGAGCACTGGCCAATCGCAGCGCTCAGCTCATATCCTGCAACCTCCCAGGATATGAGCTGAGCGCTGCGATTGGCCAGTGCTCCAGCCTGGGAGAAGGAGACGCCCAGGGCTAAAGAGGATGTCTCCGCCCAAGGCAAAACTAGCAGCAGTGTGTGCACCGATACCAGGGGTTACAGCAGACGAACGGAGCAGCACCCAGGGATACAAGTAAGTGCAGGGACATCCCTGGGTGCTGCTCTGTGTGTACATACCTTTTACTAACAAACTTTGGACCAGTGAAAGGTCCTCTTTAAATATTCTATAGTGTCACTACTCCATATACAATGGTCCCATAGGACTGCATATTACCGACAAGGACAGGATCAGGCACAGGACACGGTTGCCCCTATGAGGATGATGTTTACGTTTGTAAGGGTCATTGTAGTCTCCCAGCAGGGCAACCTGGGGGTCAGTAAATATTCCTTCACCCTCAGATCCACTGTGTAGTAACTGTCACTTAGGCCTCTTTCACACGACCGTATGGCCTTTTTAGTGTTTTGTAGGCCGTTTTTATCGGATCCATTTTTTCCATTTTTTGTTTCTGTTGTGTTTCCGTTTTTACGTTCCGTCTTTCCGTATGGAATATACAGTATACAGTAATTACATAGAACAAATTGGGCTGGCTTAAAATTTTCAATAGATGGTTCTGGAAAAAACGGAACGGATATGGAAGACATACGGATGCATATCTGTATGCGTTCCGTTTTTTTTTGCGGACCCATTGACTTGAATGGAGCCACAGATCGTAATTTGCGGGCAATCGGACATGTTCTATCTTTGCACGGAACGGAAAAACGGAAACGGAATGCACACGGAAAAACTTCCGTTGTTTTTGCTGAACCATTGAAATGAATGGTTTAGTATACGGAACTCTAAAAACGGCCCGCAAAACGGGAAGAAAAGACGGTCAAGTGAAAGAGGCCTTAAATGGGAGCAGATCATGGCAGTCGTTAACTCCATCCACTGTTTAGTTTCCATTGCCTGTGGCTGCCTGAAACAAATGATTGTGGGGGTGCCGGGTGTCAGACCCCCACCAATATGATATTGATGACCTACTGAAAAAATACGTCATCATTTTAAAAAAGCTGGAATATTCCTTTAAGGGTCAAATAAAAACAGTTTTCATTTTCTTCCTCCCCGTCTTCAGAGTCATGACTTTTTTATTTTTCAGTCAACCTAATCGTATGAGGGCTTTTTTTGCAAGTTGAGTTGAACTTTTAATGGAACTTTACATGGGTTATATAATGTATTAAGCAGCTGTGAAAAAATATTTGTGGGGTAAAACTAGGGGAAAAAAATTATAATTTTATTATATCTCCTAATATGGAGCGCTTAAACAGCTTGAGGAGTCTTTGTCAGGAAACGCTCCTCTGGAATTCTGGGAAGAGGGTATGCAAATGAGCTCTTAGCAAGCTCTGCCTCTAAAGCCACCAGATGTAAGGTAGCTATGCTGTAAGACCTTTTAAATAGCCCTTGGGACATGACTTGGATAATAATTATTACAATTTTTGCAGTGGTACGATAAAGGTAACGTGTTATGGCTGCGTTAAAATAACAACTAACATCAAATGTCCCACTCAAATGTCAAATCATTTGATCAAATGTCACAATAGTGCCCCCCCCCCCTTACTATGCTTTTTCATCCTGTGTTTTCCACCTTATCATTAAATGTGTGGTAAAAATGTGATGCAAATACAGGCTTACGTAATTCAGTGAGTGTCTACATTTACAATAATACCAAATTTATATTACTATTGTTACGTTACTACTTTTAAAAAAAAAAATAAAAAAAAAAATGCTCTGTGTCACCATATTCTGGCACCCATAAACCTGGAGTTGCAGATACAGTTTTTGTGTACATATGACTTTTTGATTATTTTTTATTCAGTCTTCTTTGGGAGGCGAGGTGACCAAGAAACAACAGTGTTCACCACATCTAATAAATAATGTGATATTAATTATTTTATGCGGTGATACCAGTTGTTTTTTCTTTTATTTAAAATAAGAAATGTTTTTAGAAAAAAAACTTTATTCAGATGATTTTTACCTTGTTTTTAACCCCTTAAGGACCGGAGTTTTTATTTTTATTTTTTTTGCGTTTTCGTTTTGCGCTCCCTGCCTTCCCAGAGCCATAACTTTTTTAGTTTTCGGTTCATATAGCCATATAAGGGCTTGTTTTTTGCGGGACAAGTTGTACTTTACAACGACACCATTTAATATTGCATATGATGTAGTGGGAAGCGGGAAAAAAATTCCAAATGGTGTGAAATTGCAAAAAAAAAGCAATTTCAACACAGTTTTGCGGGTTTTTAAATTCCGACGTTCGATGTGCGATATAACTGACCAATTATTTTTACTCTACAGGTCAGTACAAATCCGGCGATACCCTATATGTATAGGTTTTCTATACATATAAAAAAATCAGTTTTACTTTTTTGTCACCATGTTTTGACCCCTATAACTTTTTTGTAATTATATGTACAGAGCTGTATGGGGGCTCATTTTTTGCGTAGTAATCTTATCTTTTTATTGATACCATTCTGGGGTCTGTATGACTTTTTGATCACCTTTTATGTAATTTTTTGTGGAAAATGAAGCGACCAAAAATGGCGAATCTGCTTTTTTCCGTTTTGCTGTTTAAAGAGGACCTTTCACTGGTCCAAAGTTTGTTAGTGAAAGGTATGTACATGCAGAGCAGCATCCAGGGATGTCCCTGCACTTACTATTATCCCTGGGTGCTGCACCGTTTGTAGCGGACTGGACCCTGTACCAGAGTCTGCCCCAGTTTCCTGGAAGGGACTGCTTGCTCGCCTCCTGCCCTGCGACTATGGCCCCATGTATGCTTGTCCTGTTTGAGCGGTGATGCCCCAGATAGCTCTGCTATGGAGCCCATTCGTATAATGAAAGACTATGGGAAAGACTTTAGCTCCATGGCAATTGAACTGGATATGTGTGGTCTGAGCGCCATTCAATAATGTGCGCTCAGACCTAAGCCATCTGGGGATATGTTGCATGTATATGTTTTATGTAGTAATTGTAACATGGTGTAATTTTATGTCCTTTGCAACCATGTGCTCAATGGAGTCTGCCTCTATCCCTGGATATATTGAGCGCTCAGATCCAAGCCATCGGGGATATGTTAAATGTCTGTGTGTGCTGTAAAGGGTGGGACATTGTGTATTGAATAGTGATGTCTGTCCTATTGTCCCCACATGTGTATTGGCGATTTCCCTTTGTCCTGAGAGATAATTGAATGACTCCTCAATTGTCTCCAGGACAGAAGACATTGTGTATTCTCCTGCCTGTGATGATTACATTAACCTGTGTAGGGTGATTGTATCACAGGCAGAGGGAGGGATATGCTGGGGGTGTCTGTATTGTCCCATTGTGTGTGATTGGCTGCTGTATCCCGTGTCGCAGTCTTCCTTCTGGTCCCCTAGGGAGTGTCCACCAGGTGGGAGACCTGGATAAATACCGGGCAGGTAGCCCTCAAAAAAGAGGGAGAGTTCCTGTTTAACCCTCAAAGTGAAGTGTCGTCTCATTATTGGGGAGGAGTTATTGGATGCTGTTCCAGTCTGACTGCTAGGAGTGCAAACCTATTCGTATGGTTCCTATTCAACTGTCTACAGCATTCAGAGGCTTGAGAGGATTCGTATGCTTCTCAGGTTCGGTGGTTGTGGTGTCGTCTAGAGCGCTTGGAATCCTCAAGAAGCGCTAGGAGCATCTTTCAACGGAGGTACCCAGTCGGGGTGCCAGGCGATCCGTTACATTGGTGGCAATCGGTGGGATGGCGTCCTAGTGCGAGGTAAAGCAGCTCGTTCGTGGATTTACAAATTGAGGGCGACGCTAGGGTTCATACAGCGTCCCTATCTACAGAAAGATTTGGGAAAATGGGGTTCGTGGACCCCTGGGCAGCACACACACCTGAGAAAGAGAGTGAATTGGAATGGAGAGATAATGCCCGGAAAGAATTATGGTACGATGCCCTGGAGGAAGTCCAGTATCAACGGCAACAGCGCCTTCCTGGGGTCGCATACCAGTTGGAGGAGCAAATGGCCTGGCGGATGCCGCTTCTGGGAGACCAACCCGGTGGGCAGCAGGTAAGACAACTTGAGTACCTCGTGGAAAGGGAACTGAGCCTGGACGCCTCATACCGGGCACTGTGGTGGTGCACTGTCCAGCCAGAGACGTGGAGGGCAGAGGGCATCCAGCCAGAGGGGAGAACTACACGAGCCCTGGCCTGTTGTGGAAAGCCTTAGCGGAGGACGTCGACTTCGGCAGTCCAGCAGAGTCACGGTACTGGGCTATCTATCATTACCGAAGTGAGATGCTACGGGGCCCGAGAGCTATTGGACTGGGAGAAGATCTCCGCCGTTTCGTTGCCATGGAACGAGAGCTGGAGATGGACTATGTGGAACTACTCAACTCATGTCAGCCACAAAGCATGGACGCAGAACAGGAAAACTGGGTGGCGGACCCAGACCCGCCAGCCTACAGCTGGGAAAACGTGGCAGAGGTACCCCCTGCTTCACTACCAACTGCAGAAGTAGGGGACCTCATAGACTGGTCCTGGAGAGACCAGATGGCAGGTGGAGATGGGACCGAGATCTCTCTACCGGCCCTACAGGGATGCTGGGCAGTCGGCCCAGATCCCCAGCGACAGTGTGTATCCCAGGGAGCTGAAGGTGCAGTCCTTGCTCCCCAGCGGCAGTGGGTGTTACATGGAGCTGAAGGTGTCGTCCTTCCTCCCCAGCGGCCGTGTGAAGTCCAGGGGGCCGAAGGTGTCGTCCTTCCTCCCCAGCGGCCGTGTGAGTTACAGAGGGCCGAAGGTGTCGTCCTTCCTCCCCAGCGGCCGTGTGAGTTACAGAGGGCCGAAGGTGTCGTCCTTCCCCCCCAGCGGCAGTGTGAGTTACAGAGGGCCAAAGGTGTCGTCCTTCCTCCCCAGCGGCCGTGTGTACCCCCGGGAGCTGAAGGTGCCGTCCCTTCTGCCCAGCAGCAGTCTACTGTTCAGGGAGAGGAGCTGGTTACCCCCTCTCCCCAGCAGAAGCATAACCCACCAAGGGGAGACACTAAGCCCCTCACCAGCGCAGATGGGACCGCGGTCTCTGCGCCCAAGCTACAGGGAGTACGGAGGGTCAGCCCTGCTCCCCAGCGGCAGAATGTTTTACCAGGAGGGGAGAGTCTTGTCCCTCCTCCCCAGCAGCAGCCTAGCCCACCAAGGGGAGACAGTAAACCCCACAACAGTGCAGATGGGACCATAATCTCTGCACCTGCACCACTGGAGATATGGACAGTCTGTCCTGGTCCCCAACAACAGGACAAGGTATTGGAAGAGAAGGCGGTTTGTTTTCCCGTAATACAAGAGAGGACGTCACAGGGAGAGGAGCCTGTTACCCCTTCTCCCCAGCAACCGCTTTATCCAACCAGGAGAGAGGACACCCTGGTTACTTTTTTCCCAGACTATGGATTTCCCACTGGATACATGTGGCAGGAGAACACCAGGACAGCTACACCGGGTAAGAAAGGCCGACCGACTATCAGAGCCCCAGACCGATTGGAGGTCTGGAGTCTGGATAGTCTCTTTGGTAAAGGGGAGAAATGTAGCGGACTGGACCCTGTACCAGAGTCTGCCCCAGTTTCCTGGAAGGGACTGCTTGCTCGCCTCCTGCCCTGCGACTATGGCCCCATGTATGCTTGTCCTGTTTGAGCGGTGATGCCCCAGATAGCTCTGCTATGGAGCCCATTCGTATAATGAAAGACTATGGGAAAGACTTTAGCTCCATGGCAATTGAACTGGATATGTGTGGTCTGAGCGCCATTCAATAATGTGCGCTCAGACCTAAGCCATCTGGGGATATGTTGCATGTATATGTTTTATGTAGTAATTGTAACATGGTGTAATTTTATGTCCTTTTGCAACCATGTGCTCAATGGAGTCTGCCTCTATCCCTGGATATATTGAGCGCTCAGATCCAAGCCATCGGGGGATATGTTAAATGTCTGTGTGTGCTGTAAAGGGTGGGACATTGTGTATTGAATAGTGATGTCTGTCCTATTGTCCCCACATGTGTATTGGCGATTTCCCTTTGTCCTGAGAGATAATTGAATGACTCCTCAATTGTCTCCAGGACAGAAGACATTGTGTGTTCTCCTGCCTGTGATGATTACATTAACCTGTGTAGGGTGATTGTATCACAGGCAGAGGGGAGGGATATGCTGGGGGTGTCTGTATTGTCCCATTGTGTGTGATTGGCTGCTGTATCCCGTGTCGCAGTCTTCCTTCTGGTCCCCTAGGGGAGTGTCCACCAGGTGGGAGACCTGGATAAATACCGGGCAGGTAGCCCTCAAAAAAGAGGGAGAGTTCCTGTTTAACCCTCAAAGTGAAGTGTCGTCTCATTATTGGGGGAGGAGTTATTGGATGCTGTTCCAGTCTGACTGCTAGGAGTGCAAACCTATTCGTATGGTTCCTATTCAACTGTCTACAGCATTCAGAGGCTTGAGAGGATTCGTATGCTTCTCAGGTTCGGTGGTTGTGGTGTCGTCTAGAGCGCTTGGAATCCTCAAGAAGCGCTAGGAGCATCTTTCAACGGAGGTACCCAGTCGGGGTGCCAGGCGATCCGTTACACCGTTCGCCTGCTGTAGCCCCCGGTACCGGCGTTTGTTCTTCTGATAATTTTGCCTTGGGCGGAGACATCCTCTTTTGCCCTGGGCGTCTCCTTCTCCCAGGCTGGTGCGCTGGCCAATCGCAGCCCTCAGCTCATATCTTGCAACCTCCCAGGATATGAGTTGAGCGCTGCAATTTGCCAGCGTTCTAGCCTGGGAGAAGGAGACGCCCAGGGCAAAAGAGGATGTCTCCGCCCAAGGCAAAATTATCAGAAGAACAAACGCCGGTACCGGGGGCTACAGCAGGCGAACGGAGCAGCACCCAGGGATAATAGTAAGTGCAGGGACATCCCTGGGTGCTGCTCTGCATGTACATACCTTTCACTAACAAACTTTGGACCAGTGAAAGGTCCTCTTTAACATATGGGGAATATTTTTTTATATTTTTATAGTATGGGCGTTTTCGCACATTGCGACACCCATGATGTGTATTTATTTATTTTTTAAATTATTTTAGCAAAAGGGGGGTGATTTTTTTTTTTTCTTAAACTTTTTTTTTTTACACTTTTATATAGTTCCCATAGGGAACTATAACTTACAATTATTTAATTGCGATTATCATACATTCCAATGTAATAGCATTGGAATGTATGAAAATTTTTTATCTTCATTCTATTACACCCTGTCAGAGCAGGCAGCAGTTAGCATTGATGCTGGCCGTTTAAAGTTTTGTTCTATCTCACTCTTTGGAATTGTGTATTATAATTGTTGGTGAGTTTACCACTGGTTGTATACTAGGTATATTATTCTTTTCTTTGCATAGAAAATGCTAAAAAACAGGAAGCAACTGTATAATGTAAAAATATACTGAGCAAACTTATACCCTCAGATTAATATATAATACATTTATATATCCATATACTAATATAGTGTACAGATATAGGCCTCATGCACACGACCGTTTTTTTATGCTGTCCGCAAAAAGGGGTTCCGTTGTTCAGTGATCCGTGTCCGTTTTTGCCTTCCGTTGTGCTTCCGTGTGTCTTCCGTTTTTTTAGCGGACATGACCCAAAAGATTTTACCAAAAGACAGGCTGACAATTTTTGCCAAGTGCCTGCCAAGGGATCCGCAAAAAAAACGGACACGGAACACGGATGACACACGGATGGCCATCCGCATTTTTCACGGACATATTGACTTGAATGGGTCCGTGAACCGTTTTTCACGGACAAGAATAGGACAGGTTATATTTTTTTGACGGTCTGGAATCACGGACCACGGACACGGAGGACAAACGGTGCATTTGCCGAGGTTTCCACGGACTCATTGAAAACCAATGGGTCCGCAGAAAATCACGAAAAACGGAGCAACGGACACGGAAACAATCAACGGTCGTGTGCATGAGGCCATAGTGTAAGATAAAGCAGCAGAAAGTGTAAGCAGAGTAAGGCCTCATGCACACAACCTTTTTTTATGCTGTCCGCAAAAAGGGGTTCAGTTGTTCAGTGATCCGTGTCCGTTTTTGCCTTCCGTTGTGTTTCCGTGTGTCTTCCGTTTTTTTTAGCGGACATGACCCAAAAGATTTTACCAAAAGACAGGCTGACAATTTTTGCCAAGTGCCTGCCAAGGGATCCGCAAAAAAAACGGATGCGGAGCGCGGATGACACACGGATGGCCATCCGCATTTTTTCACGGTCCCATTGACTTGAATGGGTCCGTGAACCGTTTTTCACGGACAAGAATAGGACAGGTTATAGGACTGGAATCACGGACCACGAACGCGGAGGACAAACGGTGTAGTTGCCGAGTTTTCCACGGACCCATTGAAAACCAATGGGTCCGCAGTAAATCACGAAAAACGGAGCAATGGACATGGAATCAAACAACGGTCGTGTGCATGAGGCCTAATATAGAATAGCACAGACACAGCCAAATGTAAACAGCATAATGGAGAGCAGCACAGATACAGCTGAGTATAAAGAGTATATAAAACAGTACCTATACAGCCAAGTGTAAAAAGAGTAACAGAAAGCAACATAGACACACAGACAAAGCTCAGCTTAACAAAAAACAGAACAGTTACAGCTGAGTGTCAACAGTATAAGGCCAAGTTCACAATGCTGCTTAATATTTCCGGAATAACAGAAGGTCCAGAGAGGGCATGTAACTGACCCGAATGGGGCTGAAACGACTGCAACAAAGTCTGTTCAGTTTTACGTTCGGAATCCAGGTTTTTTACTGGACGAAAAAGTCCTCTTTTGGACAGTCCATTTGACAGAATCTGCAATGGAGGCCTCGGATGGAGCCTTCAATGCAGATGTGAATTCGCCCTGATAGAGAACAGCGGTATAAGGCTACTTTCAAATTAATGTTTTTTGCGGATCCCTCATGGATCTGCAAAAATGCTTTCGTTAAAATATTACAACTGCATGCATCCGTCGTGAACGGATCCGGTTGTACTATGTCGTCTATAGCTATGACAGATCCATCTTGAACACCATTGATAGTCAATGGGGGACGGATCCATTTTCTATTATGGCGCCGCTTTGTCAGGCAAACAGCAAAATGCTGCAGGCAGCGTTTTAGTGTCCACCTCCAGAGCGGAATGGTAACTGAACGGAGGCAAACTGATGCATTCTGAGCAGATCCTTTTCCATTCAGAATGCATTAGGGCAAAACTGATCGGTTGTGGACCGCTTTTGAGAGCCCATGACGGATCTCAGAAACGGAAAGCCAAAACGCTAGTATGAAAGTAGCCTAAACAGTATAAACAGTGTAACTAAAAGCAAAGACACAGCCAAAAGCAAATAGTATAACACTGGGTTCAGACCTGAGCGTTTAGAAGCCTATCGTTTTATGCGCGTTCAAGATGGGCGTTTAGGCGCGTTTTTTCAAGCGTTTTGGTAAATAGTGTAGGCGCGTCTGACGCGCGTTTATGTGATTGACTGCATAGTTGGCCAATGACCAATGATATAGTTTGGCCAATCTGAGTGCTTTAGAGGTGTGACATTCCATGGTGGCTGATTCAGCATGTTGCAAACTGTGTAAAACGCGCATCCATAGGCGCGTTTTACGCTGCACAAACGCCCGAACAACACGCCTATCGCGTTTCCCATTGAAGTCTATTGGAACCAAACGCTGGATAAACGCCCGAATTAACGCGAACATACTTGCCTATGCGTCGGACGTTTATAGGCGCCTACGAACGCGCATAAAAACGCGCAAGTGTGAACCACCCCCATCGGAATGCATGGTTCCTGTACTGTTGTGCGTTTTTATGTGCGTTCGAACGCGGCGTTTTACGCGAAAGTGTGAACTGAGTGTAAGAGCTTATGCACACGACCGGTGGATGTTTTGCGGTTTGTAAACTGTGGATCCGCAAAACAAGGATCCCGGCTGTGTGCATTCTATATACTGCCGAATGGAACAGCTGGCCCCTAACAGAACAGTCATATCCTGGTCCGTAATGTGGACAATATTATGACATGTTCTATGTTTTTGCTGAACGGCTATGTGGACAGAAAAGAAAAGCACACAGATACATTTCCATTTTTGCGGCCCCACTGAAGTGAATGGTTCCGCATACAAGCCACAAAAAAAACGGAACAAAAACGGGAAAAAAAAGTCCATGTGTAAGCGCCCTAACAGAAAGCAGGGCAGACATAGTCAAGTGTCAACAGTGTAACACAGAGCAGCACAGACACAGTCGAATCAAAACAACAGAAAACAGCACAGACACAGCCAGGTATAAACAGTATAAAAGAGAGCAGCACAGACATAGCTGAGTGTTAACAGTGTAACAGAGAGCAGCACAGACACAGCCAGGTATAAACAGTGTAACAGAGAGCAGCACAGACACAGCCAGGTATAAACAGTGTAACAGAGAGCAGCACAGACACAGCCAGGTATAAACAGTGTAACAGAGAGCAGCACAGACACAGCCAGGTATAAACAGTGCAACAGAGAGCAGCACAGACACAGCGAGGTATAAACAATGTAACAGAGAGCAGCACGGTGTAAACAGTGTAACAGAGAGCAGCACAGACCAACAGCACAGACACAGCCACGTATAAACAATGTAACAGAGAGCAGCACAGACACAGCCAGGTATAAACAGTGTATCAGAGAGCAGCACAGACACAGCCGAGTATAAACAGTGTAACAGAGAGCAGCACAGACACAGCCAGGTATAAACAGTGTACCAGAGAGCAGCACAGACACAGCCAGGTATAAACGGTGTAACAGAGAGCAGCACAGACATGGCCAGGTATAAGCAGTGCAATAGAGAGCAGCACAGACACAGCCAGGCATAAACAGTGTAACAGAGAGCAGCACAGCCACAGCCACGTGTAAGCAGTGTAACAGAGTGCAGCACAGACACAGCCAGGTATAAACAGTGTATCAGAGAGCAGCACAGACACAGCCGAGTATAAACAGTGTAACAGAGAGCAGCACAGACACAGCCAGGTATAAACAGTGTACCAGAGAGCAGCACAGACACAGCCAGGTATAAACGGTGTAACAGAGAGCAGCACAGACATGGCCAGGTATAAGCAGTGCAATAGAGAGCAGCACAGACACAGCCAGGCATAAACAGTGTAACAGAGAGCAGCACAGCCACAGCCACGTGTAAGCAGTGTAACAGAGAGCAGCACAGACACAGCCGAGTATAAACAGTGTAACAGAGAGCAGCACAGACACAGCCAGATATAAACAGTGTACCAGAGAGCAGCACAGACACAGCCAGGTGTAAGCAGTGTAACAGAGAGCAGCACAGACACAGCCACGTGTAAGCAGTGTTACAGAGCAGTGCAGAGGTTAACCCTCAGTTCACACTTGCGTGTTTTACAGTGCGTTCGAACGCGCTGTAAAACGCATAACCGATGCAAACCAATGCTTCTCTATGGGACTGGTTCACATTTTCGCATTTTACAGCGCGTTCGAACGCGCTGAAAAACGCCTGACGCATAAACAAGTACTTGAGCTTTTTTGGGGGCGTTTGTCGCGCGTTTTGGCCCATAGACTTCAATGGGAACGCGCAACACTTGTATTTTGTGAGTTTTTGACACTGAAAACGCGCGTTCGAACGCGCGTTTATGAATTTGCAACATGCTGGAAAGGCCAAACTTCATATAGACAGGGATATTTGGTCATTGGACAACACTGCAGTCAATCACACAAACGCGCGTAAAACGCGCATTTACTATTGCCAAAAACGCGCACAAAAACGCGCGTAAAACACGCGACAGAAACGCACGGAAAACGCGCGTCTCAGAAACGCTCAGGTCTGAACACAGCGCAACTGTAGCGTACTCTGGCAGCTGGATTACACTGCACTGCCTCTCTGACTACACACTGCAGTGACTACTCCAGTGTTATTTTTAGAATGCCATTTCTTGCGTGAACGAACTGCAGAGCTCACACTCCTATTTTTGGCGATAAATCCATTTTGTGACATGACAAAGCTTCTTGGAAGCTCAGTGTGGGTCAAAGGGATGGAACAGATTTCATCACATCAGACTAGAAATAAAAGAAAAACAATGCAAATATTCAGAATGCACCGTCCCACAAGCATCTTCCAGTGCGTTTCACAATTAGATGTCCCTGTTTCACATCTCACTGAAGTAATGGAGGGTTCGGGGGTGACACCAGGGAGCTGCAGGGGGTCTCCACAATAATGCTGTGTACACAGGAACAGGAAATAGAGTGATATTTAATACATCTGCTTCATCTCAACAATGGGAGGATTCTCACTGGACAGGAATCCAAAAACACCCCGACAAATTTTACAGAATTTGTTGTAGAGCGAGGACACTCCATATTCCAGCTCCCTATACGGTGACTGCTATAATGGCTTATCCCAGAAAAAGGCATACTGTAACTAACCAGCGACTAAAAAAACTTTCTAAGGGTACTTTCCCACTTGTGGCATGGCTATCCATAGGACTGTTCTATTAGGGGCTAGCTGATCCGCAAAATACGGAATGCACGCGAACGTCATCTGGATCAGCCATGCCGCAAGTACCCGTGTGCTGCCGCTCCGTCCCCACTGACTATAATGGGGCGGGGGGCGGGGCGGAGCTACGGCGCAGCACAGCAGTGATCGCCGGACTAAAAAGTTGGACCTGCGTTACTTTTAGTACGGAGATCTACGGCCTTGCTGCGCCGTAGCTCCGCCCCCCCCCGCCCCATTATAGTCAATGGGGACGGAGCAGCAGCACGGCAGCACACGGGTACTTGCGGCATGGCGGATCCAGATGACGTTCGCGTGCATTCCGTATTTTGCGGAACAGCTAGCCCCTAATAGAACAGTGCTATCCTTGTCCGTAATACGGACAATAATGGGACTTGTTCTATCTTTTTGCGGAACAGACATACAGAAACGGAATGCACACGGAGTAACTTCCGTTTCCTTATGCACATGACCGCTTTTTGGGCATTTTTTGTTGATCACTTAGGGACCGATTCACTTTGCTGATTAAACAAGGGCCCATCCATTTCTGTGGGTCCACAAAAAATACGGACAGCACACGAATGTCATCCGTGTGCTTTTCATATCTGTGTGTTCGTTCTCTGCAGACAAGAATAGCCAGTGCTGCATCCATATTTTGCGTATCTGTGGTTTGTGGGCTGTAAAACGGATGTGATCATGTGCTAATAGAAAGTTCTGCTCCATGTTTGCAGCTTTCATGTAAGAATTAGTACTCTATGGCCTTAATCAGTTTTTTTTGCAATTGCGTTCAGTGTTTCCATTTTTTTCATCCAGATTCTATCCGAATTGCATGCGTTTTTCACGTGAAGAAAAACCGCAGAAGGACGTCTACATCTTCTAGTAACAATCAGTAAAAAAAATGCATTGCATCCGGATGCCTTCAGTTTTTCACGCAAGCTCCATTCATTTCTGTGGGGCCAGGGAGATTTTGAAAAACAATGCACAGACCCATTGAAATGAGGCTGATAACAGGGAGCAATACATGGTATCCACATGCACAAAGGTTTAGTATTACTTTAATAATTGTGCACTTACACAAGCCTATACATTGGGTCTTCCTTTGCCTTATTATATAATTTATGAGAAAATTTGAGATCCAGACACTGTTACTGCTAAGATAACAGCACTGAACTAAAAGCCTGCAAACGGTCTGATAACGGAGGTATGACGTAATTTCATCATACAGCGTACGTGCTGTACGCCGCCCCAATGGCTACTACACAGACATATGGAGGTGGTACTATAACGCGTTTATTTACTTCCTTTCCTTTATAACATATTGATACCCCATATTCCCAGAACCCATCCAGTCTGGTAAACATGGCCACCGTCTACTTGTCGGCTCAGGGCTACTACTGTACCTGGGGGGCAGTATAGGTCACACACACTCCGAACACCAACACACTCTGGTATTTCACACATTTTCAGTTTCCAGAAAAAAGGACCAAGAGATTCTCCTGTCCCACAGCCGAGGATTTGTCACAAATTCTCCAAGAAATTCTCTGTGGGCGACACGCAGAAGCAACATAAATGTCTCCATTAAAGGCTGATCTCCTCAAAATAAGGTTGTGATATCATGAGAGAAGATGACGAGGCACACAATAATAGGTGCGGACTAACACTCTCCACCCAGGGTAAAGAACTAATCAAAAATGGTCGCATTGTGTGTAAAAATCAGTACATGTTAACAACTTTAATCCTCACACATATTATGGCGCCCTCCAGAGGTTCATATGTGGTTCCACATCATACTCCACACAATGTGCTATCATTTCATGGTCACCACCGCCTACAGACAACTTCTAGCCTGCTAGGAACAATGGGACACGTCTGCTGGTACAGCTTCCACTAAGGTTGTTATTCAGCTTAAAGGGGTTGTCCAGCTGTTTAAAGGGAGTCTGTCACCCCAAAATTGATTCACAATGGCTTAAAGGGAGAGAATATTTGAATCCATATGCAAACGAACAGTTAAGGGCACCGAGGGCAGGCCAAAGCCACTTACTGAACTATTGCTCCTCCGGTTTCCTCTGCCAGCTCCTCCCTCTGATTCTTGATTGACAGGGCCAGGTTCCTGCATAGTTATCTCAGCTGGCCCTATCAATCAAGTAGGAGAGGGAGGGGCTGGCAGAGGACGCAGGAGCAGCAATGGTGCACAGAGTGGCTTAGTCCCGCCTTATGTGCACTTAACTGCTCATTTGCATATGTATTATAAGTTCTCTGCCAGTCTCTGATTTTGGCACCTCTAGACATACAGAAATTGACTGCTCTGCCAATCACTTTTTTCACATTTGCTAAGCAGTCTTTTCCCTCGTGTTAAGAGAGGCCAAAAAGCAGAGACCAGCATGGAAATGAGAAGCGTCAGAACCAGAGTGTAAGGGGATTGGTAAGGTGGGTATCACTCATCTTATAATTATACACCATTCAGCCATGTTGGTTGTCATCCAGTTTCTAAGAAACAAAAATAACTAATAAATGACTGAACAAACATTTTAAGAACTTAAAGGGGTTATCCATGGCCTATCCTCAGGAAAGGTTATCAACTTCAGATCGGAGGGGGTCTAACTCCTGAGGCCCCCACTGATCAGCTGCTCGAAGAGGCTGCAGCACTCTGTGCGGTGAGCTCAGCTGCCTTTTCAAACTGCTGATCGGCGAGGGGGCAGGGAATCAGACCCCTGACGATCTGATATTGATAACCTATACCAGAGGATAGGCCATCAATATCAAATTCCTGGATAACTCTTTTAAGATGATTCTATGATTTTATTTTCTGATTAGTTTTTTTTATTTTAGGGGGAAAATTATTTCAGTTACACCAGAAGATGAATATAATAATACTCATAGGGACTTAGGATAGCCCCCACAGCATGACTCATTGTAGGACCCATAGCAAGGCTCAGAATGGCCCCCATAGCAAGACTCTGAATGGCCTCCACAGCATGACTTAGAATGGACCCTCAGAGCATGACTCATTGTAGGACCCTCAGAGCATGACTCATTGTAGGACCCCATAGCAAGGCTCAGAATGGCCTCCATAGCAAGGCTCACAATGGCTTCCATAGCAAGGCTCACAATGGCCCTCTACAGCAAAACTCAGAATGTCCTCCATAGCAAGGCTCAGAATGGCTTCGATAGCAAGGCTCAGAATGGCCCTTATATCAAGACCTGAATAGACTCTTTAGCAAGGCTTAGAATGGCCTCCATAACAATGCTCAGAATGGCCTCCATAGCAAGAGTCGGAATGGCCCTCTACAGCAAGACTCAGAATGGCCTCCACACCAAGACTTAGAATGGCCCTCTACAGCAAGACTCAGAATGGCCTCCACACCAAGACTTAGAATGGCCCTCTACAGCAAGACTCAGAATGGCCTCCACACCAAGACTTAGAATGGCCTCCACACCAAGACTTAGAATGGCCTCCACACCAAGACTTACAATGGCCTCCACACCAAGACTTACAATGGCCTCCACACCAAGACTTACAATGGCCTCCACACCAAGACTTAGAATGGCCTCCAAACCAAGACTTAGAATGGCCTCCACACCAAGACTTACAATGGCCTCCACACCAAGACTTACAATGGCCTCCACACCAAGACTTACAATGGCCTCCACACCAAGACTTACAATGGCCTCCAAACCAAGACTTAGAATGGCCTCCACACCAAGACTTAGAATGGCCTCCACACCAAGACTTAGAATGGCCTCCACACCAAGACTTAGAATGGCCTCCACACCAAGACTTAGAATGGCCTCGATAGAAAGATTCAGAATGGCCCCCCAGCAAGACTCAGTAAGGGACACTAGTAGTTACATGTCCTATGACACGATGTGGTGATGGTATTGGGGCTCTCTTTCATAATAAGTCAACTCCTCTGAGTGTACCCCATATTCTCCAGATGTGTTCCCCTAACATGTTACATACACACAGCAGTCAGCCAGTTCTATCTGGAAAGTTGGGGCTGTGCCTGGAGGAGTCTCTGTGAAGGGTCGTTAAGGACAAGACATAAACATTTCACAATTATTAAAGGAAAAAGCACCAGAGACAAGCCAAGTGCACAAAGCGCTATCCAAGATGTTACAGTGCGGGCTCAGCGCCAAATCCAAGTGATAAAACAAGCCAGGCCACTGCTGACGACCACCGGGGGGAGGGAAAATTCAGGAAAAAGACACACACGTTACATGAAATCTATGACCTGGGGAGGAAGGAGGTAACCCGGGTCCACAGCATCAAATCCCGTTATGGCACAATAATGGCAACTAGGACTTCATAACTGGAAAAGTGACAAAATCATAACTGGACATGACATCAGACAAAAGTGATGACATCATAACAGGACACTAGTGATGACATCAGACAATAGTGATGACATCATCACAGTGATTTTCATAACTAAACTAGTCATGTAATCAACCTTGTCAGTTTAGCGATGACCTCAATACTGGGATTTCATCAAAAACTGGGCTAGAGAAGACATCATAACTGGACTAGGACCGTTCAGATAACTTCTTACAGCCTACACATGGCCTAAAACTTGTCATATTGTGCAGTGCACTTCGGGTCCTCCAAGGGCTGTAGAAATCACGGGTTTAAAGAGTAGTGTTGAGCGCGAATATTCGAATAGCGAATTTTAATCGCGAATATTGCAACTTCGAGAATTCACGAATATCTCGAATATAGTGATATAAAATCATAAAAACTAATATTTTTTTTCATCTGAACCCATTACCTACCTACCTGCTTCTTGCTTGTGGGCCAATGTGAGAAGGCTGCAATATCGTAGTCTGTAGTGAATTAGAATATTCTTATTTTTTAATTTATTTCATCTTGTGCGAAAAATCGGCAATGTAATATGCGCGTTAATGGAGTAAGGGCGGGTTATTGGCAACTTTCCTATTGGGTTGGCTAGCTAGAATTCACGAATATGTAGAATATAGTGTGATAAATATTTGTAAAAACGAATATTCATTATTTTTTTTCATCTGAACCCATTAGTAAATGTAATGGGTTCAGAATCGCGTTACGAATTCTCATTATGCGATTTTTAAATTGATGATTTTTCGCAATCAAGAGAATAATCTCAAATATTCAATTAATTTCAATGGTCCCGCAAAAAAACCTGAAGTGTTTCCATGTGCATTCCGTTTCCGTCTTTCTGTTTTTCTGTTCCGTGCAAAGATAGAACATGTGCTATTATTGCATGCAAATCACGATCCGTGGCTCCATTCAAGTCAATGGGTCCGCAAAAAAATGGAACGCATACGGAAATGCATCCGTATGTCTTCCGTATCCAATCTGTTTTTTGCGGAACCATCTATTGAAAATTTTAAGCCCAGCCCAATTTTTTCTATGTAATTACTGTATACTGTATATGCCATACGGAAAAACGTGTGAAAACTAGAGTGAAACTAGCCTTACACTCCTGTTACATCCAGAGCTGCAGTTCTCTTGGATTTCCATTAAAGGGAACGTGTCACACATATAGTTTTTTCCAGTTAAAGGGGTTATGGGGACTAGTGTAAAACATGAAACTCAGACATCATATAGTACAGGACAATCTCTTTCTAACAAAGCTAGAACCAGCCCTGTACCTCACATGGATCCAGAGATCTCCCCATTAATTGCTCTGCTGGATTTATATCAAGCTGGCAGCTCAATGGGAGTGTCCTATCTGCTGTAGCTCAGGGGTGTGTCTTTTCTGCTGCAGCTCAGTGGGCGTGTCTTTTCTGCTGCAGCTCTCTCCTTATCACAGCTCAGGAGGCAGTTGAAGGATGAAACTGAGCATGTGCGGCCATCTCAGTGAGAAGGACAAAGAAATAAGAAGAACAGCAGGTGGCGCTATACAGAGACATGTTATTCACTACTAAAGTGGCTATGCAAATTTTTTTATTAAGTGCAATTACAGAAGTATTCAGATCCAGGTGCTGGGTTGAAAACTGCACAATATTTTTTCGGGGGACAACTATTTTCTATTTCCTGAACATGATGATGGCGGCGGCCATCTTGCTTGAGCTAATGTTAACAGCATTTAGAGATATGCTTTACAGCAGCCACAGTGGGCCATAGATAATAGTGTGGAGGGGAATCATTGGCGTAAACTATGACTGAAATCTACACCAGCTACGAGCAGAAGATTTCAGTCTGGCGCACAGGCCTGCGCTTTGTCACAAGTTAAAAATGTAAATGCCTGCTCGGGCAGCACAGGGCCCATCAAAACTAGTGTAGCACAGGCTGTTCTTGATAAATCAGGGTCTTAATTTAAACAATTGGTCGTTTTCTGATGACGCATTCCCTTTAACTATGGGGCTTGACATCTCCTGCTGGTTCAGTGTCTGGACAGGTCATTGCGACGCATTACTGAAAATGTCTACAATGTTATGCTAGGAAACAATGTAGAAATTCTGTGTGGTGCATTTATCAAAACCGGTGTAAAGTAGAACCCGCTTAGGGTACTTTCACACTAGCGGCAAAGCTATCCGTCAGGCTGTTCCGGCGAGTGAACAGCCTGCCGGATCCGCCATGCTGCAAGTACCCGTGTGCTGCCGCTCTGTCCCCATTGACTATAATGGGGCGTGGAAGAGCTACGGCGCAGCACGGCAGTGCACGGCCAGAAATCGCCGGACTAAAAGTACTGCAGGTCTGACTTTTTAGTCAATGGGGACAGAGAGGCAGCACACAGGTACTTGCAGCATGGTGGATCCGGCAGGCTGTTCACCCGCCGAAACAGCCTGCTGGATAGCTATGCCACAAGTGTGAAAGTACCCTTAGTTGCCCAACCAATTAGATTCCACCTTTTATTTTTCGGAAAATGAAAGGTGGAATCTGGAAAGCCAGTTTCCCTTTACACCAGGAATGCCATGAAACACAGGGCACTGCTTTGTGGGGGTCCAGGGAAGCAGTGGACATATGCATCAGCTGATGGTGCTGGGGGTGCAGCCCATGTTGTGGCTCAGACCCCCTCCCTCCAGCTGCTGTATTAGAACAGATCCCGGTGATTATCTATCCTGTATACACTGGAGATCACAGAGAACGGACTCAGGTGACATGAAGCAGGACGCTGCCCCGTAATGGAAGCATCGCATTTATCATCAGTCACTGACTGCTTTGATGTCAAATCTGAAATCAGGTTATGAGGGAGGCACAGCTCTTAAGTGATGTGCAGCAGTAAGTGAGGTACCTGCAGCACCTGGGGGGAAGCAGTATGCACATCACACCGCAACATACACCACAACATACACATCATAATACTAACACCCCCCACCTACCGCACAACATAAATCCACACCACAACATGCACAACACACACACTGCAACATACTACACAACATACAGCAACCCCCCCACCCCACCCCGCAACATACACATCATACTACAAACACCCCCACCTCACCCCACAACATACACATCATACTACAAACACCCCCACCTCACCCCACAACATACACATCATACTACAAACACCCCCACCTCACCCCGCAACATACACATCATACTACAAACACCCCCCACCTACCGCACAACATAAATCCACACCACAACATGCACAACACACACACTGCAACATACTACACAACATACTGCAACACCCCCCCAACATACACATCATACTACAAAACCCCCCACCTACTGCAAATCATAAATCCACACCACAACATGCACAACACACACACTGCAACAAACTACACAACATACACATCATACTGCAACACCCCCCCAACATACACATCATACTGCAACCCCCAACATACACATCATACTACAAACACCCTCCACCTACCGCACAACTTAAATGCACACCACAACATGCACAACACACACACTGCAACATACTACACAACATACACATCATACTACAAACACCGCCCAACCTACCGCACAAAATACACATCGTACTACAAACATACATCCACACCACTACATATACACATCACACCACAATATGCACAACACACTGCACTGCAACATACACATCACACAACGTACGTAACACACCAAAAACACCACTTATATATATCACACGTTCCATACCACACACCCCAATATACACATCATACTGCAAATACACACACCCCACGTACCTCACAACATACTTTCACACCACAACATAGATCCATACACAGCACACCACAACATGCATATCACACCACAAACACTACACATCAAAACATCCATCCATACCACATACTATAACATACACATCACAAACACCAAAAATACATTGCAACATACATCCACACCACACAATACACACATGCTTAACACACACTGCACCATACACCACAACATGCATCCATACCACATTATACAAATCACACGATAACACACATAGACAAAAAAACACCACTTTTAGATCACAAGATACACATCACAAACACCAAAAATACATTGTAACTTACATCCACACCACAGAATACACACCCTAAACACATCACTACTACACAACAGAGGCTGCAAACCTGTTCTGACCCAGTCACAAAAACACATTTGCAGGTTTGGTACATTGTGCTGATGATAGCACTGGTACTCGTCGTCAGTGCAAGTAAGGGAGAGTTCACATCACATCATTTTTCCATTCTTCTGATCCATCAGAAGAACAAAAAAGGAAAAAAAAAAGATAACCGATCCTGTAAAAAAAACGGATCCTGTTCATCAGTTATGCAAATTTGGCATCCGTTTGAGCCATTTCCTTTAATTGAGCCGTGTCTGGTTTTTAGACGTAAAAAAAAGTACTGCCTGCATGACTTTTTTTCTGTCTAAAAAAAAAAAAGAACAGCTCAAACAGATGCCGAATGTGCAACATTAGTTTTTTTTACAAGATCCGTTTTTTTTCTTTATTTTTCTGTTCTGACGGATCAGAAGAACAGAAAAATATTCGTAATGTGACCTTATGCTAGGGCCTTATGCACACAACCGTTGTTTTTGGTCCGCATCTGGGGCCGTAAAAGATGCGGAGAACACTCTGGACCCTTGAGCCAAACGCTGTTTGTGGGATATTAAATCTCAGTGCATGTGATGAGGTCGTTAAACTATAATAAACTGTTCAAGTGCAGGACAAACATGGAGAAGCTGCCGCCGACTGTCACTTGGGGGCGTCCACGTCAGTTGGTAGCACTGCGGTGACACTCCAGCACAGAACAGGCAGCCTCTATTCACTGTCATTGTTGGAAATTTCCAACCTGAGAGAGCAGGGGATGCAGAGGCCATCGCTGACACCGGTCCTGGGCCACGTGCCACTGACACAGAACAGGAATGTCCTCGGGGTGAGACTTGTTCACAAGTGACGCCAGCTTCCATGATCTCACTCAGACAACAACTACAACAACGCAACACTGTGCTCCCTGCTGCTGCTGCTCAGCACCCGTCACTGGCACACTGGAACAGACTACCCTCTGTTACACAGCACACAACACAGCCACCATGAGAGCCTCCATAGGGACAGTCACCCAGTTTTCTACATGCACATGACCATATTTTGCATCCGTGTTCACATTTTTTACAGATAGCACACGGATCCATTCATTTCTATGGGTCCGCAAAAGAATGGGCAGCACGTGGCTATCATCCTTGTGCTATCCGCATCCACACTGCTGACAAGAATAGTCATTTCTAGTTCTTTTCTGAGATCCTCTGGATCCGTCATCAGTGTCTGATGGATGGAGAGGTCCAAAACACAGGAACCCCTTCCGATCAGCTATTTGAGAAGGCAACGGCGCTCGCAGTAGGCCAGTGACATCACGTTCATGGGTCACATGGCAGCTCAGCCCCTTCGAAGTGAGTGGGGCTGAGTCCAATACTAAGCATAGCTGCAATACAATGTACCGCGCTGTGCTTAGTAAGCACAGAAAAAGCAGTGGCGCTCAAGGAGCGCTGGTGCCTTCTCAAACAGCTGATCAGCGGTGGTCCTAGGCATCCAGAGGACAGGTCAACAGTAATCTTGGAAAACACTTTTAAAATCAGAGTAGGTGGAATATGGATGGCACACAGAGGGCGAAAAACAGACACGCAGACCAAACACAGATTCTTCACGGACATCATCACAGATGAACCATGGCCATCTTGCCACTGATGTCATCAAGGGCACTTATGTGTGAAAGAGGCCTAACAGATAACTAAGAGACGGCTGAATGGAAAACAAGACTCGGAGAAGAGAAATAAAATGTGACTGCAAGATATTCAGCGTAAGAGGGAAGGATGCGACTGGAGCCTGAAGATTAGAGGACGTTACAGCTGCAGTGAACGGATAAACCTTCCAAACGCGCAATGCAAGGCAACCTCCTCCATCCAGTGTGTGACACATCTATGGCTGCTTCACCAAGCTGCAGAAAGCACATAACATCATGTTCATCATATCATTTGTAGTCAATATGTCTCCCCACCGTTCCTTATCTGGGGGGCCTGTTCAGAGTCTCCTGGTTCATGAAAAATGCCAGAACTACAGTTAAGACTGACACATAGAAGCAGCGGCGTAGTTAACTGCTCATGGGCCCTGGTGCAAGAGTTCAGCTTGGGCCCCCCTTCCCTCAGTCATTTGTGTGCATTCCTATGCGTCACAACGGTCTTTGGGCCCCCTTATGCTCCTGGGCCCGGCAGCGACTGCTACCTCTGCACCCCCTATAGCTACGCCCATGCATAGAAGTTACACAAGAGAGAAGAGAGGGGGGCAGAGGGAATTCTACCACTTAATATGGCTGTCAATATACAGTAGTATTCAAAAGTTTGGGGACCCCTGGTCAAAATTACTGTTAACGGTTAAGCAAGTTGAAAATTAAATGACATAAGGCATAAAGTTAAAGATGACACCTTCCCTTTGTATTTTAAGCAAAAACATTTTTTTATTTTCATCTTTTACATTTTTAAAAAAGGAAATGGGCCCAAAGCAAAAATTTGGGCATCTTGCATGGTTAGTACCTAGTAGCACCCCCCTTATCAAGTATCACAGCTTGTAAAAACTATTGGTAGCCAGCCAAGTGTCTTTCATTTCTTGTTTGAGGGATTTTTATTCATTCTTCCTTGCAAAACTCTTACAGTTCTGTGAGATTCCTGGGCCATCTTGCATGCACTGCTCTATCCACAGATTTTCAATGATTTTCAGATCAGGGGACTGTGAGGGCCATAGTAAAACCTTCAGCTTGCACCTTTTGAAGTAGTCTGTGGATTTTGAGGTATGTTTATGATCATTATCCATTTGTAGAAGCCATCCTCATTTTATTTTCAGCTTTTTCACAGTTGGCGTTATGTTTGCTTCCAGAATTTGATGGAATTTTATTGAATCCATTTTTCCCTCTACCCATGAAATGTTTCCCGTGCCATTGGCTGCAACACAACCCCAAAGGATGATTGATCCAGCCCCATGCTTAATGGTTGGAGAGATGTACTTTTCAGGAAAGTCTGTGCCTTTTTTAATCTAAACATACCTTTGTTCATTGTGGCCAAACAGTTCAATTTTAACCTAATCGGTCCACAGGACTTGTTTCAAAAACTTTTTAGGCTTGTTTAGATGTTCTTTTGCAAACTTCTGATGCTGAGTTTTGTGATAGTGATGCAGGAGAGGTTTTCTCCTGATCACTTTTTCGTGAGGCCATATTTGTTCAGCTGTCACTGAACAGTAGAACAATGTACCACGACTCTGCTAAATCTTCCTGAAGGTCTTTTGCAGTCAAGGTGGTTATGATTTGCCTTTCTAGCAATCCTACGGGCAGCTGTCTTTGAAAATTTTCTTGGTCTTCCAAACCTTCTCTTGACCTCCACTGTTCCTATTAACTGCCATTTCTTAACTACCTTTAAAACTCAGGAAATTGCAACCTGAAAATGCTTTTCTATCTTCTTATAGCCTTCTGCTTTGTGGGCCTCAACCATTCTCATTTTCAGAGTTTTAGGCAGCTGCTTAGAGGAACCCATGGCTGCTGTGTTTTGGGACAAGGTTGGAGAAGTATGGTTATTTATAAAAGCTTTGAGATTTGCATCACCTGGCCTTTCCTAACAATGATTGTGAACAAGCCTTAACAGGCTATTTAAGGTCTGAGACCTTGGTCAAAGTTATCTAAGTGCTCAAATCTCCGTAGGTTCCCAACCTTTTGCAAGGTACTCAATTCCCATTTTTACTCTATACTGAATTGCTTAAAATGTTGAAAAGTGTGTTTCATCTTTAACTTTATGCCTTTTTGAGAGCATGTCATCTTCAACTTGCATAACTGTCCACAATAACAGTCCGTCATTTTGACCAGGGATGCCCAAACTTTTGCATGCCATTGTATAAGCCATTCAGGATGCTCTGAAAAGCTGTGTGACACGCCACAAGGAAGAAGATTCCCACGTGATATCGTAATTTTTTTGCAGGATAGGTTAAGTAGACGATCTCCACTCAGAATATTAATATTGATCAATTAGATTATGCAAAAGAGAAAAGTTAAACTTTTCGCCACAGACGGCGGATTTACCGTGTGACTGACGCTGCATTTCCATAACCTCTCGTTACACGCAGTTAACTGTGGCTCTGAAGATTAATTACTGCACAGGACGCTAACTGGGATCATGGAGTCTGTAAATTAAAAACTTAGCAGAGCAGAAAACAGCAAGAAGTTAAGACCCCCCCCCCCCCGCCCCAGACACAAACACATCCCCTCCCCAACAAGTGTCATCATGAAAGATGCAAAAGTCTGAAAAATATATAAATGAGGCGACGCTCCAGCAGGTTACATAATCCTCAGGAGGCTGCCTGTTCCTGGTTATATCTGGTTCTAGGAAAGCTGGATGACAACTAACATGCCTTCCAGAGTGGTTGTCCTAATAATTTGTCATTCTGGAAAATGCTTCTGACAGAATACCTCAGTGTGCCCCCAGGAAGATACTACTTTTCGTGTCGAGTTGTATAATTCTTCATGCTGTTCTTTGTTTGCATTATATGATATGGAACACTTGTGGCACTTGTACCCCAGAAAGGTTGTGACCTGGGAAATGGATGGTTGGCTCCTGATCAAAGCTCTGGAATAATGGCATGAACAAGAATCCCATTTGTCACAGGAGTGTGTGCAGCCGCAGATCCCGTTGTGGGATCTTGTCATGACACTGCTGGGAACATGATAGAGCTGTGTGTGTTCCCCGGGAGGAGCTAGATACCTTAGATATAGGCCTGGTTGGCACATGCCTCCTGATCATAACTATGAAATGATGGCGTGAACGAGAATCCCATCTATCATTCCAGAGGACTGTCCATAGTCATAGGTTCCCTTGTGAGATCTTGCCATGACCTTATCATGATAGCGCTCTGTGCTGTAGCGTTCCATAGGAGGAGCTAGAGACCTTACATGTAGGCTTGGTTGGCACATGCCTCCTGATTATAGCTCTAGAATTATAGTTCCCGCAGTCGCAAATCCCATTGTGATAGCCTGTGATGACACTGCTGGGAACACGATGGAGCTCTGCACAGTAATATACCAGATGAGGAGCTACAGACCGTATATATAGGCCTATGTTTTTGGTGCTGGTTAGTTACAGCGCAATCCAGAGAGAGAGAGAGAGAACCTAGCTGAGGAAGCTGATCAGACCAGAAAGTGAAAGTGCTCACTGAGACGGTACCAGAATCTGAACCAGCAAAACAGCAGTAAAAACGGAGTGAATTTTCGTCCGTGACCAAGTGCTAAGGTGGCCCACTTGATGAAGAGAACTGTGACCCCCTGCGACACTAACCCAAGGCCTAAAAGTACAAGCACTACCTCTAGTGCACCAACCAGTCTGGTGTGTGTCAAGCATCATTCTCGTAGAAGTGATCTTCCCCTCAAAAGATTGTTGTGAGCTGAGCCTGCCACATGTGGTCTGGGAGTCCCGCTCTAGTTGTGCTGGGATTGTGGAGTGGGTGAACTGCCAGAGAACTGAACCACTGCTAGTGAGTAATCATTCAAGATTAGAGCCTACTGGTGAGTTAGAATAAAATTTGTTTTGCTTGTTCCCCCTCTGTGTCCATGGCATCTAGTTAGGTATCTAACACCCTATGCCCCACATCACACCACGATATTAACCGAGCAGTTTTTATCCTTGTAACAGAGATGGCAGTGCCATCCAAAAGTGGAGTGTTGCGCCATTTTGTGACTGCCAGGATCAGAGGGGCAGTGTGAGTTGTGAGCTGCTGCTCGAATATCACCCTGTGAAGGGCACTCCCAGTTGACATCTCTGGGGAGGTGTCACACAGGGGACATATCAGTCTCATACATATGTGATCTGGGACCACATCGACGTCACATGGCGGGCGCGTAGTTCAATGGTAGGATAACATGTCCTCTGTGGGAAACTTATCAAGGAGATGAAGGCAAACGCTCCCAGATGTTTTCTGCAAGCAGGAAATCCTTTTGTCAATCAAGACAGACTCCATCTACAGCGTGCATATCAGGCTGGGAGGATAGATAAAGTACCCTAGTCTGTACGCAGCAGAGGCTCAGACTTTACCCCCCTTCCCCCTTAAAAAAATAGTTATGCTGCTCAGTTGTACCCTTTGATGCTGCTTCTGCACTTGTCACCCACTGAGAATAAAAAATACATTTCACAACGTCAATAGTGGCATGATAAATGGACAAAAGCTTGTCCCTGAGAGCACTCATAGTGTCACCCTCATATATCGCAGGCAAGCAAATGTGCACACACATACTGTAGTTCAGGCAACAAAAGCCGTCAAATCATGTGACCCACTTTCTGGTAATGTAAGAGAGCCTGCAACATGCCGCCAATGGAGATTAAGTAAGAGAGCGTCAACATGGTGTCAACAGAGAATGAGTAAGAGAGCACAAAACATGCTACCAAAGGAAAATTAGTAAGAGAGCATACAACATGGCATCAAAGGAGAATAAGTAAGAGAGCTGGCAACATGGCATCAAAGGAGAATAAGTAAGAGAGCAGACAACATGGCATCAAAGGAGAATAAGTAAGAGAGCATGCAACATGGCATCAAAGGAGAATAAGTAAGAGAGCTGACAAGATGGCATCAAAGGAGAATAAGTAAGAGAGCATGCAACATGGCATCAAAGGAGAATAAGTAAGAGAGCATGCAACATGGCATCAAAAGAGAATAAGTAAGAGAGCATGCAACATGGCATCAAAGGAGAATAAGTAAGAGAGCTGGCAACATGGCATCAAAGGAGAATAAGTAAGTGAGCATGCAACATGGCATCAAAGAAGAATAAGTAAGAGAGCATGCAACATGGCATCAAAGGAGAACAAGTAAGTGAGCACAAAACATGGCATCAAAGGAGAATAAGTAAGACAGCATGCAACATGGCATCAAAGGAGAATAAGTAAGAGAGCATGCAACGTGGCATCAAAGGTGAATAAGTAAGAGAGCATGCAACATGGCATCAAAGGAGAATAAGTAAGAGAGCATGCAACATGGCATCAAAGGAGAATGAGTAAGAGAGCATGCAACATGGCATCAAAGGAGAATAAGTAAGAGAGCATGCAACATGGCATCAAAGGAGAATAAGTAAGAGAGCATGCAACATGGCATCAAAGGAGAATGAGTAAGAGCATGCAACATGGCATCAAAGGAGAATAAGTAAGAGAGCATGCAGCACAGCACCAAAGGATAATGAGTAAGAGAGCTGGCAACATGGCATCAAAGGAGAATGAGTAAGAGAGCATGCAACATGGCATCAAAGGAGAATGATTAAGAGAGCATGCAACATGGCATTAAAAGAGAATAAGTAAGAGAGCACAAAACATGTGATCAAAGGAGAATAAGTAAGAGAGCATGCAACATGGCATCAAAGGATAATGAGTAAGAGAGCTGGCGACATGGCATCAAAGGAGAATAAGTAAGAGAGCATGCAACATGGCATCAAAGGAGAACAAGTAAGTGAGCACAAAACATGGCATCAAAGAAGAATAAGTGAGCATGCAGCATGGCATCAAAGGAGAATAAGTAAGAGAGCATGCAGCATGGAATCAAAGGAGAATGAGTAAGAGAGCATGCAACATGGCATCAAAGGAGAATAAGTAAGAGAGTATGCAGCATGGCATCAAAGGAGAATAAGTAAGAGAGTATGCAGCATGGCATCAAAGGAGAATAAGTAAGAGAGCATGCAACATGGCATCAAAGGAGAATAAGTAAGAGAGCAGGCAACATGGCATCAAAGGAGAATAAGTAAAAGAGCACAAAACATGCTGCCAAAAGAGAGTAAGAGAGCAGGAACATGCCACCAAAGAAGAATAAGTATAGAGGACACAAAATGGCACCAAAGGAGAATGAGTAACAGGACATGCAATATGCTGCCAAAAGAGAATGGGGTTCATTTATTAAGACCTATTACTTTCATTTACGCTGGTGTTGATGCCAGAAGATGCTCCTAAGTTATGTTGGGGCATGCGTCTGTCATAAATTAGGCTCATCGTTGGTAGTCCATGCGCCTGCGGGAAAATCTACCCCAGGCCCAATGGCATAAGATTAGTAATTTGCCACACCACATTCCACCACTCCCTCGACACTCCTAAAAAGTCACAAAATAGGGGTAGAGCAACAATTTTGAGAAGTAAAACGGTTAGTTAATGACCCTCAATGAGTGAGAGAGCAGGCAACATGGTACCAAAGGAGAACAAATAAAAGAGCATACAGCATGGAGCAAAAGGTGAGAAGTGACATAGCGTCATAGGAGAACACGTATGAGAACACACCACATAGTAAAGTAATTTACGTAAGACAGCACATAACATTGTAACGTGGTATCCGTAATATAAACGTTCCCAGCCCGGTGCTGACGTCTTGAAAGTTCTGACTGTTCTCTGTCACTTTAAAAAGATTTCCAGCATCAGAGAATCCGGAAAACGTCTGCTTCTTATAGAAAGCGCTAACCTCTCCATGAGAAAGCATTTATGGCACCAGTTCACGGGAACACTGGGTGGTGACACGATGCCAGGATTCCAGGGAATATGACACTGGTGCCAGCGATTCTCCAGCATCACAGCACTCATAATGAGTGGTCACTGGTGCAGTAATCAGCAATGGGGCCCAGCCTCATGTCTCAGGCGAACCGCGTTGTGCCTCATGGACATCCCGGTATTCAGGTGTCATCAATGAGCCGCAAAATGAGGCAACCTGACTGGAAGCATGAGTCACTGAGCGAATAAACGGCTTATAATCAGCACAGGGTGATGTCACAACCCCTGGACATTAACCCCATCATGGCTGACACAAAAGATCAGCTGTTTCTTAGTTATATCTGGTTCTGGGAAAGTTGGGTGACACAAAATGGGGGTCATTTACTACTGCAAAAGTGGCGTAAAAAAAGTAGAAAGACTGAATATTTTGTGACACGCAGCGTTTTTATGCCTCCCAAGTGTTGGGGGCATGGTGGGGGCCACGCCATCAGACTTGGCATATTCATTTACACCAGTTTTAGGTGTAAAAGATGCCAAAAATCAATTTTCACTCCAGATGCCGTAGATGCATCTAGTTTATGACAAGACGCACGCCTTGATATAAAACATCTGCATCCTCCGGCAGCTCAGGGGAGAAATCAAAGGGCGGCATAAAATGCTGGTCTTTGTAAATTACCCCCAACTTTCCCATAGTCCTGAATGTTGAATCTGCTCCAGTATAAAGAATTTCTATGTGACATGATGACTAGGGTTGAGCGAACTTGTATTTTAAGTTCGGCGTCCAAAGTTCGGGTTCGGGTTATCTTAGAATGCCGTTATGGATTCGCTACCACGGACCATAACGGAATTTGGAATCCAAGTTCGCGCAACCGTCCTTCACTGCTCTACTTCCTTCTTCTCCTCCACACAGAGCACAGGAGCTCCGCCCCTCATGTCACATGATCATTATACCAGGCCCTTTACCACCTCTTATCCAATCCAGTACTGAGCCACGCCCCCTGCACTAATCACATGACGGTGACATCACACCATGTCCTTAGTGTTGTCCAAGGTTCGGGTTCATCGAAGAATCCCCTTATGGATTCAAAATTCCATTATGGTCCGTGGTAGCGAAATCCATAACGGGATTCTTCGATAACCCCAACCCGAACTTTGGACGCCGAACTTAAAATACAAGTTTGCTCAATCCTAGACATGACTAGGCAGATTTACCAGAAGCCTAGGAAAGCAGGATGACAAAAAGAAGATCTTTCTCTGGACTTTTTTTTTCCAGTTTGTCATTTCCGAAAAAATCCGGTTACTCCAGAGGCTAAAGTCGCACAGTTGTCCAACATAAGTAAAACACAATTTATCAAACTGGTGTAAAGTAGAACTGGCTTAGTTGCCCATAGCAACCAATCAGATTCCACCTTTCATTCTTCACAGCTCCTTTGGAAAATGAAAGGTGGAATCTCATTGGTTGCTTTGGGCAACTAAGCCAGTTGTACTTTTCACCAGTTTGATAAATCTCCCCCAAGGTGTAAGCGGTCGGTGGAGGAGAAATTCTACCCTTTCTTCTAAAGGACGTATAAGAACAGGATGCATCTGGTTTTTGTGACTACGAGACTCCTGTTATCCTAACCTGTCCAGTGCTGGGAGGAGGGGTGGTAAGGTCCCACGGGTCACTGAACACTAGACAATCCACATCTGTACAATATGGTGGACACCTGGGGCCACAAGTGAACACGTCCACCGTCAGCTGTGTGATCACAAGTCCTGTAAAAACCTCATAAAATATGAGAAAAAAATCTCGTAACCCAGCACACAAGACCACCAGGGCGCCAGATTATCAATAATGCTAGACCATCACAACTGGGGTGCGTGACTCATCTTACAAGCCAGACTTTGAGGATGGTGGTCACCAGAATTCTGCAGCCTCAGGTTCATGTTATTGGAATTTCCCTGTATACACTTTATATGCAATGTCTGGAATGAGGTTCAGTATAGATCAGTGAGGGGGAGTTTATATGGACGAGCTGTAGAATATAACGCAGTGCTTATGATGACCAGGTCTCGGGGGATATTCTTATTCTCCTGTAATCCCAGCTGCTGAGTGATCTCTACCATGATTTACTCTCTAAGGGTACGGCCACACGGTCAGGTTTCTGCATGCAGAAGCCAGGAGTGAATTCCAAAAAGAGGAGAAGTCGTATCTGTCCCTTATACTTATTCACCTTTCATGATCCGCTCCAGATTTTGGCTTCCAAAATTGCATCCGAAAAGCTGACCTTATGGCCGTACCTTTCAGGTGCATTGACTCATAGCGGTGGAGGCGCAATTCAAACGGCATCAGAAGAAAATGAATGCCGTATTTCCACGGTACGCAGACGCAGTCATTTGAAGGACGAAAGTGAAACATGTAAAATGAATAACCCCCATTTTACTATTGTGGCTGCATCAGAATTCTGGAGTACATTGTGGAAAAATGTTGCACAATTTGGCACATCTCATTTCACATATATTTGAAAAAAAGGTAAGCCAAAAAGAATAATCCAGTGTGACTTGCCTCCAAAGGGGTGTGGCTTCATGGATAGTGGGTGTGGCTTAAGATGTTACATTTTGCGCCAAAATTTTGGCACAAAGTAAACCAACCAATTGGTGGTATAATGTTAGTCTAGGCCTAGGCTGGCTAACCTCCGGCACTCCAGCTGTGGTAAAACTACAACTCCCAAGATGCACACTTGCTTGGCTGTTCTCAGAACTCCATAGAAATGAATGGAGCATACTGGGAGTCGTAGTTTCACCACAATTGGAGGTTAGTCAGTCTTAGGCCTCATGCACACGACCGTTTTTTTATGCTGTCCGCAAAAAGGGGTTCCGTTGTTCAGTGATCCGTGTCCGTTTTTGCCTTCCGTTGTGCTTCCGTGTGTCTTCCGTTTTTTTAGCGGACATGACCCAAAAGATTTTACCAAAAGACAGGCTGACAATGTTTCCCAAGTGCCTGCCAAGGGATCCGCAAAAAAAACGGACACGGAACACGGATGACACACGGATGGCCATCCGCATTTTTCACGGACCCATTGACTTGAATGGGTCCGTGAACCGTTTTTCACGGACAAGAATAGGACAGGTTATATTTTTTGGACGGACTGGAATCACGGACCACGGACACGGAGGACAAACGGTGCATTTGCCGAGGTTTCCACGGACCCATTGAAAACCAATGGGTCCGCAGAAAATCACGAAAAACGGAGCAACGGACACGGAAACAATCAACGGTCGTGTGCATGAGGCCTAAAGCACATCAGAGAACTGGAGTGTTTTTGCAACTCTTTCAGTTTTTTTGGAGCAAGCTCTTAAATTTGTTGCGAAGCCTACTCCACGGACAAAACAGGCAACTACACTATACTTTTCTGGTGGCGCATTACCCCCTAAGTTTACACTAACTATAAGGGTACGTTCACATGGTGGATTCTGGAATTTTGGAGTGGATTTGTAGAGGATTCCCATAGTTTTCAAAGGAAGTTTTCATGCGGCTGACGGTTTAAGGATGGCAAGCAGGTAAATATTCAAGAGGACAGAGCGCTCGCATGAGTACCGTGACCTCTTCAAGCAGCTGATTGGTGGGGATCCTGGGTGTCGGACCCCTGCCGATCTGATACTGATGACCTGTTCTGAGGATAGGTCATCAGTATCCGTAGCCTCTTTACCTACAGAAGCAGAAATCTTATCCTAACTTCTTCCTGCTTACACAGTTGAGGGCTTGCAAGGGCCCCATACACACACATTTTGTCTAGTGTTTTAAACGACAAAAAAGCCAGGGGAATGGCTTGAGCTTTTTCCACGCTGCATGTGGTTTGTCTGCGTTTTTATTTGTCTGGTGTTTTATTCCCTACAGAGAAAGAGATGTCAAAACGGCAAAAAATGCTAGGGTTTCGACATGCTATTTTTTTAAACATTGCCTAATTAACAAACACAGCAGTAGCTGAACTGGGGACGGATGAGGTTGACTAGTTTCCAATATTTCTGGTCTATCCTCAGGATAGATCATCAATATCAGATCAGCGGGGGTCTGACTCCCGACACCCCCCCAAATCAGTTGTTTGAAGAGAACGCAGAGCTCGTCTGTTTACCTGCGATACCAATGGCGAGCAGTGCAATTACAGCTCTGCCGTCCCCATTCTCTTGAATGGAGAGGCATGTACATACAACTGCATCTTCACATTCAAGTGTATGGGATGGAGAAGCAGTAATCATACTGTTCATTACTGCAATGTCAATGGCGGGCAGATGAACAGTGAAGAGAACGCAGCACTCGCAATGCTCTTCAAACAGCTGACCTGCAGGGGTGCCGGGAGTTGGACCCCGCTGATCTGATATTAATGACCTATCCAGAGGATAGGTCATCAATAATTGGAAACTGGACAACCCTTTTCAGCTAACATCTGGAGCTGGTGTTTAGGCCCCATTCACACGTCCGTAGTGTGTTGCAGATCCACAACACACCCGGCCACCAGCCCCATAGAGATGCCTATACCTGTCCGCAATTGCGGGCAAGAATAGGACATGGTCCATATTATTGCGGAGCCGCCGGCCGGAAGATCGGCGGCGAGCTCTGCAAATGTGGATGCAGAGAGCACAGTGTGTGCTCTCCGCATCCATCACGTCCCCAATGCAAAATGAATGGGTCCGCACCCGTTCCGCAGATTTGCGAAACGGGTGCAGACAAACATTGCGGACGTGTGAATGGGGCCTTAACAGCAAGATGGGGGAAATTGATCAAAACTGGAATAAAGGAAAACTGGCTTAGTAATAGCAACCAATCAGATTCCACCTTTAATTTTTTAAAGGAGCTCTGAAAATTGAAAGGTGGAATCTGATTGGTTGCTATGGGTAACTAAACCAGTTTTCCTTTACACCAGTTTTGATAATTCTCCCACATGAACTTAAAAATAGGTGCAAAAACCATCACTAAAACAGCAAACTGCACAAAAATACCTCTACAAACCTATGAGAGATGCATCAGTATACACAATCCTCTGTAAATTAAAAACAGCAGCAGCACGGATCTCTCTCCAGTACTGGACTATTATCTACACTGATAATTTGTAAGAAACCCTCAGGTGTGTGAGGAAAACTAGGTCAGGACTAGCGTTCAGCTTCTTAAGGGTTTAATATTCACATTAAGTCTAGATCTCAAAAACGGTGATGAAATGAAACACGAGCTTCATTTATCGAGGGACTTGCGACAAATTTTTCAACAGTTAGGCAGGATGAAGTGGATCGGGGGCTTTTCCTGGCCCCAGCAAATGTACTAACATGGTACACTAAAATGTACTAACCAGTCTGGGGCTGGCATAGTTTTCCTGCCCGGCGCATGGCTGCCTTATATCGGCCTAAATTATGGCAAGGCGCACTTCATAAATTAGGTTTATCCTTCGGCAGCACAAGGGGAAACAAAACCAGCGTGAAAATGCTGGTCTTTGTAAATGCTTCCCAAAAAGGGTAAGGGCTTAGCAGAAGGGGGCAGGATTGGTCACAAAGAGTCCAACGATGCACCAGATTAATAAAGAGTAATTCCTTACTCCAGCAAACTTCTGATTAAGGCCTTTTGCACACAAACATATTTTTTTTCCGTTTCTGTTCCATTTTTGCGGTTTCGGTTTGCGGTCCGTAAGCGGAACCATTTATTTCAATGGTTCCGGAAAAAAATGGAATGTACTCCGTATGCATTCCGTTTCCGTATTTCCATATATCCGTTCCGCTAAAAGATAGAACTTGTCCTATTATTGTCTGCAAATAACGTTCTGTCGCTCCATTCAAGTCAATGGGTCCGCAAAAAATACAAAGTGCATACGGAACACATCCGTAGGTCATCCGTTTTTTTACGGATCCATGCCCACTTTGTCCATGTCTTTACTGTTTACAAAAAATACTGTACATTACAGTAATGATTACATATTTTATATTTCCGTTTGCGATCCGCAAAAAACAAATCGCATACGGAGATTTTTTGCGGTACTATGGAACGGAAACACAATGGAAACAAAAAAACAAAACAATGGATCCATGAAAAACGGACCGCGCAAAACAGCAAAATACATATGGTCGGGTGCAAGAGGCCTAAGCTTGGGGATTCATGGTGATCTTGGCCGCGACACCCGTTGCTGTTTAGTAGTGCGATCTGCAAATTTGCTGTGTGTGGATTATTTTGTGACTCTGCAACACCATTCATTGGGTGCATCACTACAAAGCGGTCGTGTGGCAGGTGTCAAGAATAAGACTGGCATGGGAACACTAGTCATGCACTCGACTGCGTGTCGGCTTCACCCATATTGCAAACAGAGGGTCTGACTCCACAATATACAGGCACCGGCCGTATGACAGATCACTTGAATTGGTCCGCGATACGGGAAATACGGTGTGGTGCGAAATGGGGAAATTGATCGGAAGCCCACGGACACACTACAGAGTGCTTCCTTGGGTTTTCTGTCTGTGCCTTTGAACCTTGACGAAATTGTGCATGCACTACTTTTTTGCAGGGGAGAACATCAAGTTAAAGGGTCCGCGTCCGCAGATGGCGGGCACATGGCTGTGTTCATGAGACTCTAATAAAATTAGCAGTTGCAGAAATGTATTTCATAATGATGACATTTCATATACAGAAGACTGGGGGAAAGTATCACATGTAGTGTGAATAGAAATCCGTGCTAGTGACCGGTAATAAAGGTGAAAATCCAGAATATACTGTCACTGTCTAGAGAACAGTCTAGAGCCCTGATTTATAAAAATGGTTTTGTCCTTATTAGGCCTCATGCACACGACCATTGTTTGTTTCCGCGTCCGTTCTGTTTTTTTTCACGGATAGGATGCTTCCCCATTCATTTCAATGGGCCCGCCAAAAAATGCGGATGGTCAACCGTTTTTGTTCCGCATCCATGGTCCGTGTTTACATTCCGTCCAAAAAAATAGAGCATGTCCTATTTTTTTCACGTTTGCGGACAAGGATAGTCATTATTACAATGGATCTGCCATAAAAACGGATCCGCCCAAAAAAAGGTCCGTCATCGGGTTTTTTTGGCGGACGCAAAATTTGAGGACGGAACGGATGCGGAAACAAACAACGGTCGTGTGCATGAGGCCTTCTGGAGTAAATTTAAACATCTCTTTTTCCTTGTAAGACACATTTATCAATGCGTCAGGCCGATGCGCTTTTTTGCGCCTGCTAAGTCAGTTTCAGAAATCCACTTCTTTTGGGGGCGTTTCTGTGGAGTATGTTGGTTTTTGCTAGCCACTCCTGACCCACTGTAGCTGTGGCAGGTGAAAATAAGTCCGAATGTGAAAGCTTGACTGTGCTAAGCATAACACAAGCTGTGTGCCATGTTCATGAAGTTGGCACACAGACCATTACCGTTACTCTATTTTGTCCCCTGCTGGTAAATCAGTCAGAGGGCGAACAGACATACAGTAGTGGGGCAGATTTACTAATGCTGTTTAAATGTGACACTGTAAACTTATGCTAACACTAGCGTTACCTGCAGGAGCTCTCTGGATCTAGCATAGCCGGATATTAGCGCAATGCCCACTGCCCCATTGACTATAAAGGCATCTGACCGCTAAGCCGGACAAAAACCGCTGCAAACAACATTTTTTGTCCGGCAAATGCCATCATATTCATGTTTGCCAGATACCATTATAGTCAATTAAAGACGGGAGTGGCAGCTCTCACCTGTTAAAAATGACGACCATCCAACAAACCAGCACGGACGATGCACCCGAAGGCAACTGAGCAGAAAACAGAAAAAAATCCAGCTCCAGCAGTGGATGTGATAGAATTAAATTTCGGTCTTTATTGAGCGATTAAAAACTCCAAGTCATATTGACACCATTCATGGCAGTATTGTCAACGCGTTTCGGACCAGATAGTATGTACAGTCCTTCCTCATGACAGACATGACATTGTCATCACATCCACTGCTGGAGCTGGATTTTTTTCTGTTTTCATTATAGTCAATGGGCCAGTCGGGCAGTATGGTAATGTCCAGCTATTCTCAGTACTGGCAAGTCACCGTCAGTAGATTGGATTGAATTAAAGTGACAAAGTAAATTGAATTAATCACCGTGAAGGAGTCACTAAAACATAACTTTTATTTCGATATTAAGAAAAGGGGACATATAGTGAATTAGACACCTCCAGTAAAGATAGGGGGAAATAAGCTGGGGGGCAGAAGGGTGCTATCCCTATTTCTGGCCCTATGGCTAATATACCCTGCCTATCAAAACGGAATAGCCGCCCCGATAGGGGCGATCCCGTGTCAGGAACCTCCTGATGACCCTATCTGGCTCCTGACATAGGATAGTACCCACCACCAAGTGTGTAAAGACAATAGTCAATTGTAGTCCGTCAGTCCAATACTAGTCCGTCTCTATATTAGATCAGTATGTATACTGTATGAATATCAAGAGATATATACAATAATTAAATATAGGAGGACATAGTTATCAACCCTGATATTTAAATCATATTACCAAGATCAAGGCCATAGATAGACAAACAGCCCATACGCTAGGGTTATTCCATCTCCCATATATATGTACTATGATAAGCTATATAGGTAGAAGCCTAGTTGGTATATAAATGGACGACGGTACAACTGATACACATTTGTATCCAATATCATATAATTGCTCACATTGGTACCATAAAAAATTCTAAACTATCAATAATGATGTCTACTATCAAGCTCATCAATAAAACAGAGAGCCTAATCCCAATCCCAACGCGTTTCACCACCGGAATTGACCGGTCGGATCATCAGGGGATTCATGGTAAAATGGGTGCAATAACCCTCAGTACCCAGTTAAGAACCAAAAAATGTCAGGTGAAGACCTTACGTATTGTAGTATAGGAGACAGATCAGCACTAAAATACTGCATCAAAACAATAACTTCATCTGGTTATAAAGTGGCCATAAGATATAAGCCACTAGATACATTCTTTGATGTCCTGAGAGGAAGGAAAACTCTCATGTGACCAGTTTAACCCTCAATAAGTAGATAATACGTAGGCAGAGTACTATTAATTATTAAATTGGTCACTCATTCAAAAGGTCTGAGGACCAATACTTGCGTGTGCCCCCCAAAAAGGCAAGCCGGTCTGTGCCAATAGACAGGGTCGCGCTCATGCTCCGTCCACGTGTCGATGCTGACAGCATTTATATACCAACTAGGCCTCTACCTATATAGCTTATCATAGTACATATATATGGGAGATGGAATAACCCTAGCGTATGGGCTGTTTGTCTATCTATGGCCTTGATCTTGGTAATATGATTTAAATATCAGGGTTGATAACTATGTCCTCCTATATTTAATTATTGTATATATCTCTTGATATTCATACAGTATACATACTGATCTAATATAGAGACGGACTAGTATTGGACTGACGGACTACAATTGACTATTGTCTTTACACACTTGGTGGTGGGTACTATCCTATGTCAGGAGCCAGATAGGGTCATCAGGAGGTTCCTGACACGGGATCGCCCCTATCGGGGCGGCTATTCCGTTTTGATAGGCAGGGTATATTAGCCATAGGGCCAGAAATAGGGATAGCACCCTTCTGCCCCCCAGCTTATTTCCCCCTATCTTTACTGGAGGTGTCTAATTCACTATATGTCCCCTTTTCTTAATATCGAAATAAAAGTTATGTTTTAGTGACTCCTTCACGGTGATTAATGTCCAGCTATGCCAGATCCAGAGAGCTTCGGCAGGCTGTTCCCTGCTGGAGCCTCATTCACACGTCCGTGTCCATGCTCAAATCCGTTAGCAGGTGGTCAGTGATGCATCAGTGAAGCTGTCCGTGGCGGATCCGTGTTGGATGCATCCGTGTTTCACTGACACTGAACAGCTGAAAAATAATTTTCCTAAGGCCTCATGCACACGACCGTTTTTTTATGCTGTCCGCAAAACGGGGTTCCGTTGTTCAGTGATCCATGTCTGTTTTTGCCTTCCGTTGTGTTTCCGTGTGTCTTCCGTTTTTTTAGCGGACATGACCCAAAAGATTTTACCAAAAGACAGGCTGACAATTTTTCCCAAGTTCCTGCCAAGGGATCCGCAAAAAAACCGGACACGGAACGCGGATGACACACGGATGGCCATTCACATTTTTTCACGGACCCATTGACTTGAATGGGTCCGTGAACCGTTTTTCACGGACAAGAATAGGACAGGTTATATTTGAATCACGGACCACGGACGCGGAGGACAAACGGTGCATTTGCCGAGGTTTCCACGGACCCATTGAAAACCAATGGGTCCGCAGAAAATCACGAAAAACGGAGCAACGGACACGGAATCAAACAACGGTCGTGTGCATGAGACCTAATGATCTGTGACACACGGATGGTATCCGTGTTGCATTCGCGGTTTTCAAGGACCCATAGACTATAATGGGCGTGAGGGATCCGGGAACACGGACCAAGATAGGACATGCATCCGTGTTGAAAACACGGACCCACGGACCGTGCTAAAACACTGATGTCTGAATACACACATTTAAATGAATGGGGACGTGTGCTGTCTGCGGAGAACACGTACAGCACACGTACGTGAAACACTGACGTGTGAATGAGGCTTTAGACAGGAGGTCATTTACACAAATGGGTGGTTCCGCGATCCATCACCACCGCCAAAAAATAGAGCATGTTCTATTTTTTTGCAGTACGGACGCATGGACCGAAATGCCTCGGAAGTGTACCGCAGAGCTTCCGCGGCCTTCGGCTCAGTGCCTACGCTCCGTATCTTCCGCATTGGAGACCCATTGAAGTGAATGGGCCCGCATCCGGGGTACGGTGCACACACCGGCGGTGCCTATATATTGTGGACCCGCTGTTTTTGGGTCGCAATATGGGCACTGACCTGCTACGGTTGTGTGTATGAGGCCAAAAGAGAAGAACAATGACACTGGTATCACTGCCCAATCCATCACACGAGGGACACCAGCATTGGCCATGGTGTCCCTCATTTTACCAGAAAAAGTTGTGCCGCATGCAGTGCTATCTTGTCTGCCACTTGGATGGAATCTGTGAAGGGGGCTCACACAGATGTGAATAGAGCCTAAAATGTATCAGTCTGGACTCCAGCGCACAGAGAACTGTCTGGACACAATTCACTTCAATGGAAGCAGTAACCAGTACAATCCACTGTATATAGGATTTCCACTTGACTGGTAAACCAGCAGCCTAGCTGGTCTTTGAGGCAGGAAGCCAGTGACTATATTTTATATTTACCAGCCTATTAAAGAGCTGGTAATTTCCCTGCAACAGTTGTTATAGAGTCGGAGAAACGTTTCTATCTCTGCACCAGATTTACCATCCTGCTGAGCCACTGTGATAAATCTGGTGCAGGTCTAGACAGCCGGTCTAAGCTTATGTCGCTACAGGATTAGTTAATCTGGGCCAGTGTTTTGCCTATGAGGGGGGTTACCCCCTGTATATTTAACTTTTACTATAACTCCTCTTTTAAATTGTCACTACTTCTTAGAGTATCTGCATATACGCTAAGGAGTGAGCCACAAAGTCCACTGTTATTAGAAGGAGTATTTTCTCTGACTAAAAACCTCAGTAGTATTCTTCCCTGGTACAATGTAATGTACTAGTATTTACAGATACATCTCTATATATACCAGTACATTGTATACTTGCTTTTTTAAGAGGATAAAAGCAGAAGTACAATTTTTTTTGTAGTGCTCCATGGCCTTCGCTTCATGCTTAAACTTTGTATCTTCCGAATTGTGGACCCATTCAAGTGAATGGGTCCACATGCGTGTTACGGTGCGCACACAGCCTGTGTTGGTATATTGCGGACCCGTTGTTTGCTGGCTGCAATACGGGCACAGGCGGCACACGTTCGTCTGCATGAGCCCTTAAGCTGCACCTCATTTATTATAGTGGCTAACGTGTACACCACACATGAATTGGTTTAGTTTTACTTCACGAATGCACATGGTGTCACATTAAATGCTTACCGTTTCCCACAAAACCACACCCACTTTCCGCTGAAGATGCATAAGAAGACTAGAAAAGTGTGTAACACTAAATAAATGCAGCACAATGCATGTACAAAAAACTGGCACATTTTCAATAGTAAATTTCCCCCAATGTGAACAATAACGTATTCATGAGGGCAGTATTACAGTTAGATAGTAGTTATATTCCTGCACAGGACGGTCAGTAGTCAAGCAGTTATATTCTTGTACAGAGGGGGGTTTTAGTCTTGTACATAGCAGCTGTATTAGGCCTCATGTACACGGCCGTTGCCCGACCATGGCCATATTGCGGCCCGCAAATAGTGGGTCTGCTATATGCGGGCACCGGCTGTGTGCTCCCAGCATCACGGATGCGGACCCATTCTTTTGAATGGGTCCCCAATCTGGAGCTGAAGTGCGGAACGGAGGCATGCAACCCCACAGAAGCACTACGGAGTGCTTCCATGGTGTTTCTCTCCGTGCCTCCGCATCGCATGTTCTATTTTTTTACGGTGCAGACTGATCACGGACCCATTCAAGTTGAATGGGTCTCGATCCGTCCTGGCCACCGGACAGACGTTGCCCGTGCAAGGAAAGGCCGAGCATTTTAGCATCGCTGTACATAGGGACAGTATTATAGTAGTGCAAGTAGTGCAAGGGAACAACTATAGGGGGTGGAAAAAGATAACTCAGAGTCATGAGGCACTTCATTGATTCACTGATTCCTTATTTGATGCACTATTGTACCACATTGCACCTATTTGATGTACTATTGTAACCTTCATGCGGTTAGCGGTCTATAATACCTCATTGAGTGTTTTCCCTCGTGCCCTTTTCCTCCTCCCATCATCCACTGGGGCAGCAGGGCCTATGTCACAGGACATATATCTCCTCTTCATTCACAAACTTGCAGGCGTCTGGTGCATGTTTACTATTAATCTCTTCACATAAACTTCCTTAAAACTGATCTGATGGAATTCCAGAAAATATTGTGAAATTTCGTCTTTGAACAAAATGTTTCCATCTGTTTATAAAACCCGGGAACGGCTGTATAGTGTGAATGCGCCTGCCAGCAAAATGGGAAGTGCATTACATCAGTCAGGTCCGCAGTCATCAGTAATACTCTGTAAAACATGGCAATCTACCCTCATTCGGAAATATCACTGCTCCCATGACTAAGAAATTCTGCCTTTCAGAAGTATGGGAAAGTTGGGTGACAAACAGCTGAATGATATACAGAAGAGAATGACTGGGGGGTGGGGTTGTGAAATTATAAATGACAATAGACATAGGGAGCATGAAGAACGCCGAAGAGCATGAGGAGAGGTCCTTTTACCCAGCCTCATGATCTGCAAAGGAACGTGTTCATGCCCTGTGTAAATGAGCAAACATTTGTAGATTGGGGGGGTTTGACTCCCGACACCCTCGTCGATGAGCTGTTTGCAAGAGCTCCAGTGCTGGAACCAGGCACCGGAGTTAGGCTAGGGCTACACGACGACATGTGTGGCGCGACATAGGGCACAACTATCACTGCAACATGTGTCGCGTGACATTGATGTCGCATGACAATTTTTATAATGATAGTCTATGGTGTCGCACTGAGACATGCAACATGCTGCGACTGAAACGCGACAGTGGCAGAAAAATCCATCTTAAATAAACTATCATTATAAAAATTGTCGCGCAACATTGGTGCGACAAAATATCGCTGTGTAGCCCTAGCCTTACATAGCTCCATCTGCTATTTTAGTAGCCGTGTCAGCTCCTGCAAAAAGCTCATAGGCGGGTGTGCCGAGAGTTAGACCTCCACCAATCTTGAAAACCTGGCCTAAGGATAGGTCATCAATACTTAGAGGGGCTGTCTCACTTCAGCAAATGGCAATTAGGGCTCATGCACACAAACGTATTTTCTTTCCATGTCCGTTCCCGTTTTATTTGCGGACCGTATGCGGAACCATTCATAAAAAAAAAAAGTGTTATCATCTATGGGGGCTGAACTATCTGGTAAGCATTCCAGTTTGTAATATATAAACCCATGAAAGGTCCTCTTTAATACAAGGCACTTACTAATGTATTGTGATTGTCCATATTTCCTCCTTTGCTACCTGGATTCATTTTTCCATCACATTATACACTGCTTGTGTCCTAGGGTTATGACCACCCTGCAATTCAGCAGCGGTGGTCGTGCTTGCACACTATAGGAAAAGCACCGGCTTCTCTGGTGGCTGAGACCGTGGAAGCGCACATAGGCACGCATGAGCAGCAGCTCCAATCCCAGCCACCTTGTATCTGTGCTGCGGCAGTGACCATATCCCCTGGATAAGAACAGTGTATGATGTGATGGTAAAATGTATCCAGACAGCAAAGGCGGCAACATGGACAATAACAATACATTAGTCAGTGCCTTGTATTAACTTTCTCTACATGATACATGCCATTTACTGAAGTGAGACAGCCCTTTCGGAGGCTCGGAGAACTCCTTTAGGTTGCTTTCTCACGTTTTTGTGCACCGTTCTGTGTTTTTGCTCTATTTTTGCACCTGTGCTCTTTGCCCATTATTTTTTTTTCAAACACCAGTTCCAGATGTTAACTGGCGGTCTACAGGAAATATAAAGTGCAGGACAGAAGCTTTTTTTTTGCTATTGGTGTTTCTGTTCAAAAATGCAGCATGCTGGAGCGCTTGCCGTTTCCTCAGGTGTTTTCCCATCACCTTCTTTATACAGAAAAAAACCGCCATGAAGAAAACGGTATTGGTAGTACACACTATAAGAGATATAGCAATGGTTTTACTCCACAATGGTGGAGTTGCAGATTATGGTGCACACTATATTTGAGCTTTAGGCTACATTCACACGAACGTATTTTGTTTCCGTGTCCGTTCCGTTTTTGTTGCGGATAGGATGCAGACCCATTCATTTCAATGGGTCCGCAAAAAATGCGGACAACAAACCGTATGCTGTTCGTTCCGTAGCCCCGCAAAAAAGATAGAACACGTCCTATTCTTGTCTGTTTTGCTGACAAAGATAGGCATTGTTACAATGGATCCACCAAAAAAAACGGATGCCATACGGAACGTCATTCTTTTTAATTTGCGACTTTTTGAGCTTCTTCATACTTTTTACAAGTACAGAAAGGCGTGGGGCCTAGCGGGAGGACGTAGAGTATTTACATCAGCAGTTGGTGTAGATTGTAGCTGAAATCTATACCACTTTATAGCTGGCATTTTAGTTTCTAGTACACAGAAGGCCAGAAGATGCACCAAATTTATTAAGAGGCCTATAAATGTGGGGCATCTTAGTCCAGGGTTACTTTTTGGCTCTTTCACACTTGCGTTTTTGTTTTCCGGCATAGAGTTCCGTCGTCGGGGCTCTATGCCGGAAAAATCCTGATCAGTTTTATCCCCATGTGATCTGAATGGAGAGAAATTCGTTCAGGATGCATCAGGATGTCTTCAGTTCAGGACCGGAACGTTTTTTGGCCGGAGAAAATACCTCAGCATGCTGCGCTTTTTGCTTCGGCCAGAAACCCTGAACACTTGCTGCAAGGCCGGATCCGGAATGAATGGCCATTGAAAGGCATTAATCCGGATCCGGCCTTAAGCTAAACGTCGTTTGAGTGCATCGCCAGATCCAACGTTTAGCTTTTTCTGAATGGTTACCATGGCAGCCAGGATGCTAAAGTCCCGGCTGCCATGGTAAAGTGTAGTGGGGAGTGGGGGAGCAGTATACTTACAGTCCGTGCGGCTCCCGGGGCGCTCCAGAGTGATCCATGTACATGGGGCGCTCTAACGTCATTTTGGAGCGCCCCGGGAGCTGCACGGACTGTAAGTATACCGCTCCCCCGCTCCCCAATACTACTATGGCAATCAGGACTTTAATAGCGTCTTGGCTGCCATAGTAACCTGAAAGCATTTTGAAGACGCCGGATCCTAACAACGCAAGTGTGAAAGAGGCCTAAGACTGGCATACGAAACATGTACAAAAAAAAATAAAAAATTCCCACTAAAAAAAAAAGTATCACAAAAAATACGAGTGTCAAAAAAACAAAACACTTTTGCTTATCTTTAGCATATTTATTTTTACTCAATTTCAACCCATTTAAGCCTCATTCACACGTCTGTGTCTGTACTCAAATCTGTTAGCAGGCGGTCAGTGATGCATCCGTGAAGTTGTCCATAAAGGTTCCGTGTTGGGTCCCTGTGTCTCATAGACTATAATGGACGTGATGGATCCGTGAACACGGACAAAATAGAGCATGCATCCGTGCTGAAAACACTGTCCCACGGACCATGCTAAACCACTGATGTCTGAATACACACATTAAAATGAATAGGGACATGTGCTGCTGTGGAGAACACTTACAGCACACGTCCGTGAGACACTGACGTGTGAATGAGGCTTTACTAATAAATAATAATAATTCCTTCTTTTGCATTAAAAGTCATAGTTTCCTGGAGACATGCGATTTTTCTTCTGGAGACAGATGTCACTATTTTTCATGCTCAAATAAATGAGACCAGTCTAAGTGAATATGAACCTGTCTCAATAAAAAACAACCACCAGAGGTCAGACTAATAGGAATACTCCGAGTCTAATTCATCAACTGCTGTGCAACTTTTAATAAATTCTCGGCAATAGAAAGCCAGACTAATGAAATACGCCTGTCAAATTTTCTAGCCCAAAACAGGCGAGCTTGATAAATGTGCCCCGCTGTTCGGTCAGGTGTTCAAGTGGTGATTTTGAGCCAAAACCAGGTGGGGGTCTAAACACAGAACAGGTGCAGATCTTTTCCTTACTTCTTATCTCTGTGTAGTCTCCACTCCTGGTTTTAGCTCACAATCACTGATCCCTGACCAAAACACTGACCGTGTGAATAAGGCCTCATGCACACGACCGTATGTGTTTTGCGGTCCACAAACCGCGGATCCGGACACGGAACAAGAATAGGACATGCTCTAATTTTTTTGCGGGGCCACGGAACGGAGCAACGGATGCGAACAGCACACTTGAAGTGAGACCAAAACAACAGTTGTGTGCATGAGGCCTAAGGCCTTAATGGGGCATAAAGGGTCTGTATGATCAAGGGGCCTATATACAGTGTTTGCTGACAACCTTCACTCTTGACTTCACCCTAGTTTTCGTCCTCGCTTGTGGAGCGAGCCTCTCACCTATCACACTATTAATAGAGCACTGAGGTCTGGAGACAAGGAAGCCCTTGTGTGAGGCTGCACTCGCAGGAAGCCATGAGGAAGATGCTGACTTAAAGAAGTTTTCCGATTTAGTGAAGATAAATCTTAAATCACAACTTGGAGAACAGAAGTTATAACAGACAATGGGGGGGGGGGATTGATCAGTTTTGGAGCAATTTGTGCCATAACTTTCACAGCTGGAGATAAGAGCTGATGAGTTGCATGAAGGAGCCGTGGCGCTTGTGCTGGCACTGTGTCCTCTTCAGTGTTTGCTTGCACGCTATCTAATTTGTAGCGGTGGCGCAGTGTAATTACAGCTGCTCATCCTGTTCAAGTGATTGGGAAAGGAAACTGTAATTACACTGCACCGCCGCTACGAGGGAGACCGGGTGCAGGTAAACACTGAAAAGGACACATGATCACAGAGGCCCCTTCAAACATGATCGGCAGGGGTGCCAGGAGTCAGGGACCCACCGGACCTGATATTGATGATGACCTGTCCTGAGGATAGGTCATGAATACCTGTAGCCCGACAACCCCTTTGTTTGCTGTACATACATAGCTGGTACCTTCAAGGCAATGATCTGTAAGCTGAACAGCCTGAGCTCCAGACTGATTCACTGCAGGAAACTAGGAATGACTGCAGTGGCGGCTGATGTGTTTCGCTCACAGAAGATTGTCTGGACTGAATACAATTGTACAAACCTTCAGCTGTGAGAGCAGGACTAGCTAAGTACAAGATTTGGAGATAAACACAGTACAACAACACACCACAAATATCTCTCCCATTCTGAAAGTTTGTCGCAATGTATCGGTGCAGGTAGGAGTGGTATTACACTCTGTCTTGAAGTAAGCAAACCAACAGTTGGTATAGAATCGGAGAAAAGTGTCTATCTCTACACCAGATTTACCATCCTGCTGAGCCGCTTTGATAAATTTGGTGCAGGTTTAGACAGCCGGTCTCAGCGTATGTCGCTACAGGATTAGTTAATCTGGTCCAGTGTTTTGCCTATCTAAATTTAACTTTTATTATATCTCCTCTTTTAAATTATCACTACTCCTTACAGTATCGGCATATATGCTAAGGAAAGATCCACAGAGCCCACTGTTATTAGAAGGAGTATTTTATCTGACTTAGGGTACTTTCACACTAGCGTTTTTTCTTTTCCGGCATTGAGTTCCATCATTGGGGCTCAATACCGGAAAAAAACGCTTCAGTACAGATGTTATTTCTTCATAATTGGTTACAAGTGCTTGTTAACCTTGTTGTTTATGCCACCTACGAGTGGCTTTATATTTTGTATAAGCTAGTTTATGAATTATACTCAATAAAAAAGAGATTTATGGAAAAAAAAAACACTTCAACTTTATCCTAATGCATTCTGAATGGTGAGAAATCCATTCTGGATGCATCAGGATGTCTTCAGTTCAGTCACTGTACGGCGTTTTGGACGGAGAAAATACCGCAGCATGCTGGTTTTATCTCCAAAATGCCGGAACACATGCCGTAATGTCGGATCCGGCATTCATTTCAATAGGAATGTATTAGATCTGGCATTAAAAATACCGCATTGACGGATCTGTTCTTCCTGTCCTGACCTTTAAAAATGTGAAAAAAATACATAACGGATCCGTTTCTCCAGATGACAACCGGAGAGACGGATCCGTTCTTGCAATGCATTTGTGAGACAATCTGCATCCGGACCCATCTACAAATGTTGTCCGTTTCCACATAGATTGCCGGCGACAGATCTGCTTGCCGGATCCCTCTGCCGCAGGTGTGAAAGTAGCCTAAGAACTTGAATAGTATTCTTCCCTGGTACAATGTAATGTACTAGTATTTACAGATACATCTCTATATATACCAGTACATTGTATACTTGTTTTTTTTAGGAGGATAAAAGCAGAAAATAATTTTTTTTAGCAACGGCAAAAAATTAAAATGGCTCAAAAAAAGTATTCACAGAACCATCCATTATTAGAAGAGAACAGTGAAAATAATGGAAGCACCAGAAATGACAGAAATGGATACCACTTGCAGGACCAGACCATTTTACCGGACAAGAAAATACCGAAAAGGTGGCTCCACATTACATCGATTGGTTGGTTGATACAATGTGGAACCACTTTTTGGGTACATATGTGATTGGCTAACAAATAGTCCAAATGTGTTTTTTTATGGAAAATGTTATACACCAATAAAGATTCACTTAGAGGAGATGCTGGAGCCAAAAGTTTTTTCGGATCCTGAGGATAGGTCATCAATATTCCGCCACTTCTCAACCCCTTTAATAACAATAGGAACAAAAATAGCTTTATTTAAAAAAAAAGGTTCACAACATGATCAAACTATCGTGTCCTATGTTAAGCCATGATCCCAAAACCACATCCCTTTTTTACCAGTGCAAACTTGGGCAGTGTTTTTTGCTGGGTAAGGTGGCAACCCTAACTGCAAACTGGTCAGACCTGGATGGATAGTTCTGACGCCAGAGCTCGTGCACAACAGCTGATTGGTGGAGGTGCAGGGTATTGGCCCCCCCGATCAGATAGTGATGAGCTATCCTTAGGATAGGCCATCACTTCTAAGGATTTGGACAACCCTTTTAAGCCCTTCATTTATATTTCTTATTTTCTTCCAGCCCAGTTCTGACTTTCACTGAAAAACTTCTTCAAAACCTGCCACAAGAAGCTGTGCGTGACACAACCCTTACATAAACGTCTTGTGTATATTCATCCTGAATGAAAATGAACCTAGATCTGCACTTGGCACTGCTGAGGTGTCATCTCAAACATTTGCAGTTTAATCAATCCCCCTGTGAGGGTGAACTTCAATTTCAGAGGAGGAGAAATATGTTGAAAAATTGAGCTGAGGTTAACAAAGCTAAAATATTTTAATAAAGTAAAATAGCAGCAGATGACCAGAGGGGTGGGGATGTGAGTAGAGGGGGTGCATGAGCAACACGTGTTCTACAAAAAATAGAGAAAGGCCAACGATCTGGATTTATTTATGCTCGCAGTAAAACAGATGAGGCTAAAAACACAATGAGAAATATTTCATAAAATAGCAAAAAAAAAAAAAAAGCTGCAAATTCTCACACCAGCACACCACCAGGGATAAATCTGTAATGTATCCCCCAATATGGCAGACAAGTAAAGACAATAGAAACAGAGGGTTACATGGTATTTATAAGAGCAGAATGCATCTACGTCAGTAACAGGGGCGGGACTGTGACAACCTCTCATACATGATATAGAGGCTGGTTGTCAGCAGTAAGAAGTGGAGTGGCTGTTACTGTAGTATAAGGTGTGTGGGTCTCATGTCTGATCACAATGTAATTACATTACTATTATATTCAGTGATGTCAGTAACAGGGGTTGGGACTGTGACAACTTCTCAGACATGATATAGAGGCTGGTTGTCAGCAGTAATAGATGGAATAGCTGTTACTGTAGTATAGGATGTGTGGGTACAAACAAAAAAATGCAACAGCACTCTGCAACCAGAACTCTGCCCAAGATAGAAGCTATAAGAGGACATTAGTGTACGTTTTGATCAAAAGGTAATAAGCCACTCGCCACGCCAAGGCTGTCCCGTGAGTGGTCCTAACGCTAAATCTGACCTGTTATGGGCCATGACAGCCACATAAAATCCAGGGAGTGTGGGCTGTTACAGCACCAGAAAGGGTTAATAAGTATGGTTTATCCCAGCATGCATGCTGGGCCCACACTCCCTGGATTTTATGTGGCTGTCATGGTCCATAACAGGTAAGATTCAGTGTTAGGACCACTCACGGGACAGCCTTGGCGTGGCGAGTGGCTTATTACCTTTTGATCAAAACGTACACTAATGTCCTCTTATAGCTTCTATCTTGGGCAGAGTTCTGGTTGCAGAGTGCTGTTGCATTTTTTGTTTGTATGTATAATTGCCATAGCTACGTGCACCTGCATACAGGGACGTGCTGACTGACCCCCCCTTGTGTTTCTGTTTAGTATGTGTTAGAGGTGTGGCAACCTCCTCTTTAGTCGTGCACACCTGACTAGTTTGTCTGCCCTAGAGGCTGGTTTTAATCAGAGTGAGTGTAAAGCTGAATGTGCATTCACAGTACCTGCTAATAGCCATCTGGCTCCAGGAGGAGTGCACAGTGGGCTCAGCATGCATGTTGGTACCTGCATCCCTGGATCTAATGGAGGCTGTTACAGCACCAGAAAGGGTTAATAAGTATGGTTTATCCCAGCATGCATGCTGGGCCCACACTCCCTGGATTTTATGTGGCTGTCATGGTCCATAACAGGTAAGATTCAGCGTTAGGAGGATTTTATGTGGCTGTCATGGCCCATAACAGGTCAGATTTAGCGTTAGGACCACTCACGGGACAGCCTTGGCGTGGCGAGTGGCTTATTACCTTTTGATCAAAACGTACACTAATGTCCTCTTATAGCTTCTATCTTGGGCAGAGTTTGTTTGTATGTATAATTGCCATAGCTACGTGCACCTGCATACAGGGACGTGCTGACTGACCTCCCCTTGTGTTTCTATAAGATGTGTGGGTCTCATGTCTGATCACAATGTAATTATATTACTAATCTATTCAGCAATGTCAGTAACAGGGGGTGGGGCTGTGACAACCTCTCAGACATGATATAGAGGCTGGTTGTCAGCAGTAATAGATGGAATAGCTGTTACTGTAGTATAAGGGTACTTTCACACTTGCGGCATGGCTATCCAGCAGGCTGTTCCAGCGGGTGAACAGCCCGCCAGATCTGCCATGCCGCGAGTTGTCATGTGCTGCCACTCCGTCCCCATTGACTATAATGGGGCGGGGCAGAGCTACGGCGCAGCATGGCAGTGCATGGCTGGAGATCGCCGGACTAAAAGTACTGCAGGTCCGACTTTTTAGTCCACCGATCACTGCCGTGCTGCACCGTAGCTCCGCCCCCCACCCCATTATAGTCAATGGGGACGGAGCAGCAGCACACGGGTACTTGCGGCATTGCGGAGCCTGCCGGATATCCATGCCGCATGTGTGAAAGTTAGATGTGTGGATTTTTCAGTCGAAAGTGTAATCATATTTATTACAAAGGCATAGTCAGTTTGTACTCTGCCAGGGGACTGCAGAGCATGTGTGACTTTTTTGAGACCTTACTAAATGTTGCACTGATAAATCTGGTTATAAATGTAGACAAACCCACAAAACATCTGGCCGTCCCTTATAAAATCTAAACTATTGGACATGACGCAAACCATACTAAAAATGGCACAAAAGCAACATAAATTTGTTGCAAATGCCTACTCCAGATTTATCACTTTTGTCTAACTATACCAACCACGAGATGGCTTACTTTGAGACAAAAGATTATGCAGAATTGTGCAGTTTTGGCACAAAACACAGCCTTTCAAGCCACTGACCTTTTAGTAAATCACACCCCCCTTATTAACTAGACACAGAAACTTTCTCTAAACCTAGCACAGTTTACACCAAAATCTAGATGTATTCACATTAGTTAATGAGGGGCAATGTGTAGTAATGAGGAGGTTATTTTAACCATTTATGTGGTAGAGTCTGTTCTCTCACCATCCTCCACGTAGTTCAGCGCTCACACAGTTTAGCTGTGATGCTTTCTACAGAAGGAAATCACACAATGTGCGTCGTGGCCCCGTCATGTTGTATACCTTGGATGATCGCCAGGAGCTGACGCTTTTCATGAACTTAAGGGATTCTAACAAGTGGGAAATGGAGAACAGCTTCTGGTCATCAAGGAATCCTCCAAAAATCAGCCATTGAATAGTTAATATCTTGTTTGGAATCTGGGTGATAGATTTAAAGGAGTTCTCTGGGCCATAGATATTGATAACCTCAGGACAGGTAATACAAATCAAATCAGTAGGGATCTGACAACTAGGTGCAGTGCTGGAAACTATACAGAGTAAGGCCTCATAAAATCAAACGTATTTTCTTTCTGTGTCCGTTTAATTTTTTTTTGTGGAATATATATGGAACCATTCATTTCAATGGGTTATTCTGTGTGCATTCCATTTTTCGTATTTACGTTCCGCAAAGAAATAGAACATGTCCTATTATTGTCCGCATTACGGACAAGGATAGTACTGTTCTATTAGGGGCCGGCTGTTCTGTTCCGCAAAATACGGAATGCACACGGATGTCATCTTTATTTTTTACGGATCCATTTTTTGCAGACTGCAAAATACATACGGTCGTGTGCATGAGCCCATATGGAAACGGAATACACACGGAGTAACTTCCGTTTTATTTGTGGATCCATTGAAATGAATGGTTCCGCATACGGTCCGCAGAAAAAAACCGAACAGACACGGAAAGAAAATATGTTTGTGAGCATGAGCCCTTAGGTTGCCCCTCCCTGAAATGCAGTGTAGTGACCCATTGTCACTGATGTACTGTATAGAACAGAGAGAGATGAGTCCGATTAAATGCTTGATATGCAAGATGTCCTCGCCCTCCGTATAATGATTGACTTTTTTTCCCCCTGTTGTGCATAAGAAAAAATTGCCAATCATCATCCACAGGCAGGGGTAGACGGGGACTTTCTGATCAGCAAGCCCTTTACAGGACATATTCGCATTGTGCAGCTCTAATGGTCAGTTCTATAAGCCTGCTTAGGGGACATTGACACAATGGATTTTACGGTGGAAATTTGGCACGAACAGCCTCACCAAAATTCCACCCCCCCTCCCCCCCAAAAAAATGCAGGTTTTTGGTGAAATTTCATCACACTTGTTTGCGCATTAATTCCACTGTGAAAATCCCCTAAAAGAATATACTCATGTAGGTGCTTACCTCATGTACATCTTCCTCATGTTTTATTTAAATTTTTTTATTTAGACTCTCCTGACTCTTTACCATGTAAACAAATCTCTCTGGTTTGTTTCCATCCTGTAAGTAGCACTTCCTGTTGTTGTACCCAACCAAACCCATGATGCACTTTATAGCTCATCCCATCAGCTATTTACATAGAGACTCCCCTAGCACTGCCCCGCCCATGGACATAAGTAAGAGCTGCATGGACATGGTCATGTGACCACAGCCCAGAGAGGTAGATAGGATTACGCATAGGAAGAGGCCGCAGCACTAACTGGAGCGCCGCAGCCTCTTCAAACAGCTCATCGGATGGGTGTCGGGAACTGGAATGAGTGGTCATTTTACTGCTCACAGTAAGGGTCTATTCACACGTCCTTGTGTGTTTTGCAGATCCACGGATCCGCAAAACACGGACATCGGCGATGTGCGTTCCGCAATTTTTGGTCGACTTGCTAACATGAAACACAGGTAGCACCAGCCTAAAAGGGTCACTAAACTTTTGATATGTCATAACGACTTATTGAAGGTTTTGATCAGTGGGGGTCTGAATGCTGAGAACCTCTCCGATTGCTAGAGCGAAGATGGAGAATCGCTCACATAGTGTGCCCTCTCTCCTAGCTGCTGGAGACGGATTCAAGACAAGCCCATAGACTTTTTATTGAGCGAGGAGAGAGAGAGAGCTATGGGAGCGCCTCTGTATCCTCATTCTAGCAATCGGTGGAGTTCTCACTCACACTCCCCCTGATCAAAACGTTTGATAGGTCCCTGATATATAAAAAGTTTTGTGAAAGTTCAGTGGCCCTTTTAGCAATATCTTATGTACATGATGCATATTTTATAAATGACCTGCAGTGCGGCTTTTAAAATCTGTAGCATGTCAATGGCTTGTGCAGCTACGTGGCTGATGTATGCCACTGAGGCCATTGACTGGCCTCAGCAGTAACTTGTAACTTCTGGATCACGGGACACTTGGGGAGACTTCACCGCTGAGGCCAGTCATTGACTGCAACAGTGCACATGACTCTGTCTATCGGGAAGTTTACAGGATGGGAATCGGAAGACCACCGGTGCAAGGGACTCGGAGCCAAAATGCAATGGCGGCGAGCAAGCGAGTTTTTTTACAAATAGTACAGCAGGTTGGAATTAAAAATAAAAGTGTACAAAGCTGGAAATCCCCTTTTAATGCTGATAATGAGTTATATGTAAGTGACCTACAGACATGCATTACTTTTATTCTTGTATCATCATCCTATAATTATGGTTTTCCAATTTGTCCGTTACAAAATGTGAGCTGTCATTTTTGGCTAATTTGTCAAGAAAAAGATGAAAATTCAGGGTGGCAACCTGACCTCTAGCCACACACCAACTGACAATCCATCAGAACAGTGGTCATTTACCCACAGACCTCTCTCATGTGCCATCAAGGGCCCCACCATAGTTGATGATTCCCTCAAGCCGCGCCACCTTTTACACAAAGATGTTCACTTTTAAAGGGACTTTAGGCTACATTCACACACGTATTTTGTTTCCGTGTCCGTTTTTTTTTTTTGCGAATTGTATGAGAACCCATTCATTTCAATGGGTCAGCACACCGTTAGCTATCCGCATCCGTATAGAACATGTCCTTTTCTTGTCCACTTTGCGGACAAGGATGGGCATTATTACAAAAAAATCGGATGCCATACGGAACGTCATTTTTTTTTTTGCGGATCTGGAATTTGCGGACCACAAAACACATACGGTCATGTGAATGTAGCCTAAACCTGATGATAATGAGGGCAGAGCAGCTCCTTGTAAAGTTCAGCCAAGTGTGCAGCGAATTCATCAGCTCCAGTTGCAAAACTGCCAGCACTGTGCCCGGCGGAGTTCCTCTACAGCTCGGTTTACGTGGCCTTTATGGCCTCTGTTTAATATATATATACGCCAGGAACTGCTCTTGATATATATGGGTAATGGTGGCCATGACAGATGCCATGCAGTGGCGTTCATAACCCGTAAGTTAAAAAATAAAAAGTAGAACGGACAGACTGAGGCCAAGAGAACTCCTGGAATCAGGTTGTTGGAAATTCTGTTCACATGTTCCTTAGTTCTATCTGTTTCTGGGACAGCTGGGTGATTACTGATATGGCCATCATTGCTACTCCGACAGGAGTTGTCATCCTTTCCTAGGCTCCTGAATGGTTAATCTGCCCTGATATTTCTTCTGTGTATAATTTGCCATAAAGTTTCCTCGGAAAGGCTGGGTGATGATAACTCTTTGCCAATCCATAACTTGGGGTCATAAGGGTTATTTCCCAGATATCTGTCTAGATCCCCATCTCCATGCTCCCATACCCTAGAAAAGCTGGGTGATATCCCCTATAAGGCCTTATTCACACGTCCGCAATTCTGTTCCGCATTTTGTGGAACAGAATTGCGGACCCATTAGTTTCAATAGGGACAGGCGATGTCCCGGCCGGGTCCGCAATTGCGGATCCGCACTTCCGGGTCCGCAATTGCGTTCCCGAAAAAAATAGAGCATGTCCTATTCTTGTCCGCAATTGCGGACAAGAAAAGGCATTTTCTATGAGAGTGCCGGCGATGTGCGGTCCGCAAATTGCGGAACGCACATCGCCGATGTCCGTGTTTTGCGGATCCGCGGATCCGTGGATCCGCAAAACACGACGGACGTGTGAATTAGGCCTAAGGCCCCTTGCACACGAACGTTTTTTGCGGACCGTATACTGGCAGTTTTTTCAGTTCAGTATACTGACAGTATACTGAACCATTCACTTCAATGGTTCTGCAAAAAATACTGAAGTGTCTCCGTATGCCTTCCGTTTCCGTTTTTCCGTTTTTTCTGTTCCGTTTAAATATAGACCATGTCCTATTCTTGTCCGCAAATCACGTTCAGTGGCTTCATTCAAGTCAATGGGTCTGCAAAAAAAACGGAAAGCATACTGAAGTGCATCCGTATGTCTTCCGTATCCGTTCCGTTTTTTGCGGAACCACCTATTGAAAATGTTAAGACCAGCCCAATTTTCTCTATGTTATTACTGTATACGCCAAACGGAAAAACGGAACGGAACAACGGAACCAAAACGGAAACAAAACGGAAGCAAAAAACTGAAAAACGGATCCGTTAAAAACGGACAGCAAAACACTGATAAAAAAAAACGTTTGTGTGCAAGAGGCCTAATGGTAGACATACTGGCTGATACCCAGCTTTCCCTAGAAAGAAGCAGCAGAGGACGCATCCAGGCCTGATATTTTATTTTATTTTACGGGGACTTGTTCTTTTTGGGGAGGCAGACTGATTCCATAAACCAGGAACAGATTTACTCCTGAGATGAGGAGGATTCCTCTGCATGGGGTCCTTAACATCACCCTGCACTCTACACCCGGGGCCCGATTTCTCTTTATTTCCCAGTAAAAACATAAAGATCTCTTTTGTAGACAAATATTTTTATTTTTGACTCAGTGACTGAGAATTTTAGTTTGAGGCACGGAGCAGGGACACATCGCGGCTGCATGCTGTGCAGTGGAAGCACCAGAAAAGGGGCACTCTGCTGTGGAAAGACTCCGAACAGACTGGCAAATGTCACACTCCAGTCAGCATAGAAAGCTGGGTGGCAACCAATATGACCATCACAACAGCCCCCACTGGGTAACAACTCTTGTGGAAGTCAAAAACCAGCAAAGCACATTTTGTACAGTCCCACAAAAAATTAGGCCATGGCTGGATATCGAAAGGAAGGGAGAGACAAATGAATCTGCCTGGGGCGAGGATTCATTGTCCTTGTCAGGGAAAACACGCTAAGAAAGACATCATTAACCCAGAGGCGGACAGATAATCGATAAGCTGCATTAATCAGTCAGTATCAGGGAGCCCAAAACCCATCAGTAAGGAGGCGATGACCCCGCACACAGGTACAGGTCTACATTCACATACTGCAGATTTGCTGCTCGGGTGCGGACCCATTCATTCCACTTCCGTTCTGTAGCCCTGCAAAAAAAATATAACATGTCATATTCTTGTCCGTTTTGCGGACAAGAACAGACATCTCTATAATTGCGGAAGGCACACGGGCGGCTTCTCTGTTTTGCGGAACGGTCGTGTGCATGAGGCCTTACTGTGAAATGCTCCAGTGGAGGAACGCCCAGGTGAAGCAGCAATTTGCAGGAAAACCAGGAATGTTTTTGCCACATGGCAATAACTGCAGCACAGACGCAATGGGGGACATTTATCAATGATGTAATTTGCACCAAAAAAATACTAACATTACAAATCAAAAGTGGTGATTTGTTTCACCTCATATATCAAAAGGTGCACATCACTTAAAATGTGACTTTTTAAAATATAAACCTGATTATCCGCCTATTTCTCTGTATTTGCAACATTTTAACACCCATGGCACTAAAATGCGCCATTTCAGCCACCCACCCCACTGCAAGACCGCACTTGCAACCTTTGAAGCATATTTACAACATTTTTGTTATTGGGACGTTTTTGTTATTGTTTTAGTGGAATGTCAATTTACTGACAAAACCCTGCAGTTTAGCTCATTTCTATTAGAAAAAAATAATTGCATCCTGTTTCAATATTTACCTATCACTTGTTCCCACGAGTTGGTTTTCTTTTCATAAATGCGACTTTTTGACAAAAAGTCGCATCTTCCTGCCATAAATGGGACTTTTTGCACAAAACACCCCCACATAAGCTGGCTTAATTGTCCGCAACAATTTGAGCCATTTCTGCCGATAAGAGGATGATAAATGAGGCGCAATATGCGCCAATTTAATAGCCCCCCCCCCCCACTTTGACATTTAGAACTCATTTTTGGCGTGATGTATTCTTTATGGTGAAAATTCTGGAGAAAATAGTTGATATATTTGGCGCAAATCAAAATGCCATTCTTTTTGGCGCATTTTACACCATAATTCTGGCGCAACATGCTTAGTCTTATCCCACCACGTGTCATTTATAATACTGGTATCTTCTCATGTGACAGAGGGGCTCCTCCAGGCACCAAGGCCAGGATTTGACTGTTATCCCTGAACCCCGTATAGCTAAACCACCCTGCTACCTCTACACTCCATATATCTACATCCCGACAGCTAGGTCTGCAAACCCTTCAGCTACGTGTTGGTTGTTACTTCTGCACCCCCCTAAGTTACAAGCCTAGCTGCTACCTCTTTACCCCCTATAGCTGGGATGGCTAACCTCCGGCACTCCAGCTGGGGTAAAACTACGACTCCCAAGATGTACACTTGCTTGGCTGTTCCCAGAACTCCATATAAATTAATGGAGCATAGTAGTTTCACCACAGCTGGAGTGCTGGAGGTTAGCCATCACTGCTAGCTACGATACTGATAGCTTCTCCTGCACCCTCTATAGTTCGTACACTTTACTGCTAACTCTGCACCCCTATAGCTCCACCTTTGACTGCTACCTCTGTACCATCTATAGCTACAACCCTAACTGCTAACTCTGCACCCCTATATCTCCACCCTTGACTGTTACCTCTTTACGTTCTATAGCTATAACCCTGACTACTACCTCTTCTCCCCCTATAGCAACATCCCTGACTACTACCTCTGCACCCCTATAGCTACAACCCTGACTACTACCTCTGCACCCCTATAGCTACAACCCTGACCACTAACTCTGCACCCCTATATCTCCACCCTTGACTGCTACCTCTTTATGTTCTATAGCTATAACCCTGACTGCTACATCTGCACCCCTACAGCTAAACCTTGGATGCTAACTCTGCACCCCCTATAGCTACATCCCTGACTACTACCTCTGCACCCCCTATAGCTACATCCCTGACTACTACCTCTGCACCCCCTATAGCTACATCCCTGACTACTACCTCTGCACCCCCTTATAGCTACATCCCTGACTACTACCTCTGCACCCCCTATAGCTACATCCCTGACTACTACCTCTGCCCCCCCCCCTATAGCTACATCCCTGACTACTACCTCTGCACCCCTATAGCTACATCCCTGACTACTACCTCTGCACCCCTATAGCTACATCCCTGACTACTACCTCTGCACCCCTATAGCTACATCCCTGACTACTACCTCTGCACCCCTATAGCTACATCCCTGACTACTACCTCTGCACCCCTATAGCTACATCCCTGACTACTACCTCTGCACCCCTATAGCTACATCCCTGACTACTACCTTTGCACCCCTATATCTTCCCCCTTGACTGCTACCTCTTTATGTTCTGTAGCTATAACCCTGACTGCTACATCTGCACCCCTACAGTTAAGTCCCGGATGGCTACCTCTGCACCCCTATAACTACATCCCTGACTGCTACCTCTGCACCCCTATAGCTACATCCCTGACTACTACCTCTGCACCCCTATAGCTACATCCCTGACTACTACCTCTGCACCCCTATAGCTACATCCCTGACTGCTACCTCTGCACCCCCTATAGCTACATCCCTGACTACTACCTCTGCACCCCTATAGCTACATCCCTGACTACTATCTCTGACCCCTATAGCTACATCCCTGACTACTACCTCTGCACCCCCTATAGATACATCCCTGACTGCTACCTCTGCACCCCTATAGCTACATCCCTGACTACTACCTCTGCACCCCTATAGCTACATCCCTGACTACTATCTCTGCACCCCAGCATCTGACCATATCGTTGTATTCCAGCTCATCTGTGTGTGATAATGAATATGACCTCCCCATCACACGGGATACAAGGTCATGATACAAGTCTGAACACTGCACTACTTTCCACAATCACTCACTTTCACCATCTCTACGTCAGTCCTATGGATAAGGATGCATGGATTATAAACCGCATAATGGCTGCACAAGTGGACAGGTCTCAGCTGTGTCATAGAGTTGTACTGACCTCACCTGTATACTGATCATATAGAGTATGGGGGTCATTTATCATTTAAACTTCTTTTTGTGTCAGTTTAAGCCTGGCTTTGCTTTGTGTGTCTGCACCAAATTTATGAACTGGTGAACCTTAATAATATATGTGACGTGAGTGCAATGTGCTTTACACGTACACCAAGGGGTTGCCTGGCATAGGCTGCAGCATTTTTGCAAAAATCGCACGTAGTAAATGAGCTATAATCCAGGTCTAATCTAACTTTTAGCTCTTAAACATAGACTACTGTGAAAAGTGGGGAGGATCAAGAAATGTTGCAATAATGTTGGAGTTGCCATGACTTCATAAATGACCCCCCTATTTACTTATCTCACTGGTATACTTATCATCTACAGTATATAACTGGGGTACATTTAGTTTCCCCCTCTGCGCTGCCGCTAGATACGTCTAATTTATGAAGAGCCGTGTGACTCGTCATTAATTAGGCGCAGCAGTCCGTGCGACTGGAGTAAAAACAGGCTGTCGTAGTTCTCCACTAACATTTCTGCCTGTTTCAAGGCACAAATGTAAGTAAATTTGCAGGGGCTGGAGTCCAAGCCCCACCACGGTCCTTGACATTTCCCTATCACACCCAACAGGCATATACGGTGCAAAACCGGCCATGCGACACAGCCAGACAGAAAAGGGGACCTGTAACGCTTTTTATGTCTAGTAAATGTGCCCCACTGACCTCATGTATACCGATCATCTACAGAGTATATACTTCCCGCACCTGTATACTTATCAATTACAGTATAGAATATATATTGATCCCACCAATATACTGATCATATACAGAGTATATACATCCCCCACCTGTATACTTATCATTTACAGTATAGGATATTCTGATCTCACCAATATACTGATCATCTACAGAGTATATACTTCCCCCACCTGTATACTTATCATTTACAGTATGGGATATACTTATCTCACCAAAATAATGATCATATACAGAGTATATACATCCCCCACCAGTATACCTATCATTTACAGTATAGAAGATATACTGATCCCACTAATATACTGATCGTATATAGAGTATATACTTACCCCATCTGTATACCTATCATTTACAGTATAGGATATACTGATCCCACTAATATACTGATCATCTACAGAGTATATACTTACCCCACCTGTATACCTATCATTTACAGTATAGAAGATATACTGATCCCACTAATATACTGATCGTATATAGAGTATATACTTACCCCACCTGTATATCTATCATTTACAGTATAGAAGATATACTGATCCCACCAATATACTGATCGTATATAGAGTATATACTTACCCCATCTGTATACTTATCATTTACAGTATAGGATATACTGATCCCACTAATATACTGATCATCTACAGAGTATATACTTACCCCACCTGTATACCTATCATTTACAGTATAGGATATACTGATCCCACCAATATACTGAACATCTACAGAGTATATACTTCCCGCACCTGTATACTTATCATTTACAGTATAGGATATACTGATCCCACCAATATACTGAACATCTACAGAGTATATACTTCCCGCACCTGTATACTTATCATTTACAGTATAGGATATACTGATCCCACCAATATACTGAACATCTACAGAGTATATACATCCCCCACCTGTATACTTATCATTTACAGTATAGTATATACTGATCCCACCAATATACTGATTATATATAGAGTATATACTTACCCCACCTGTATACTTATCATTTACAGTATGGGATATACTTATCTCACCAAAATAATGATCATATACAGAGTATATACATCCCCCACCTGTATACTTATCATTTACAGTATAGAAGATATACTGATCCCACCAATATACTGATCATATATAGAGTATATACTTACCCCACCTGTATACCTATCATTTACAGTATAGGATATACTGATCCCACTAATATACTGATCGTATATAGAGTATATACTTACCCCACCTGTATACCTATCATTTACAGTATAGGATATATTGATCCCACCAATATACTGATCATCTACAGAGTATATACTTCCCCACCTGTATACCTATAATTTACAGTATAGAAGATATACTGATCCTACCAATATACTGATCATCTACAGAGTATATACTTCCCGCACCTGTATACTTATCATTTACAGTATAGAATATATATTGATCCTACCAATATACTGATCATATATAGAGTATATACTTCCCCCACCTGTATACCTATAATTTACAGTATAGAAGATATACTGACCCCACCAATATACCGTTCATCTACAGAGTATATACTTACCCCACCTGTATACCTATAATTTACAGTATAGAAGATATACTGACCCCACCAATATACCGATCATCTACAGAGTATATACTTCCCCCACCTGTATACTTATCATTTACAGTATAGAATATATATTGACCCCACCAATATACCGTTCATCTACAGAGTATATACTTACCCCACCTGTATACTTATCATTTACAGTATAGAAGATATACTGACCCCACCAATATACTGAACAACTACAGAGTATATACCTACCCCACCCGTATACCTATAATTTACAGTATAGAAAATATACTGACCCCACCAATATACCGATCATCTACAGAGTATATACTTACCCCACCTGTATACTTATCGTATACAGTATATAAGATATACTGATCCCACCAATATACTGATCATTTACAGAGTATATACTTACCCCACCTGTATACCTATCATTTACAGTATAGAAGATATACAGACCCCACCAATATACCGATCATTTACAGAGTATATACTTACCCCACCTGTATACCTATCGTATACAGTATATAAGATATACTGATCCCACCAATATACTGATCATCTACAGAGTATATACTTACCCCACCTGTATACCTATCACTTACAGTATAGGATATACTGATCCCACCAATTAACTGATCATTTACAGAGTATATACTTACCCCACCTGTATACCTATAATTTACAGTATAGGATATACTGACCCCACCAATATAAAGTAGAATCCAGCAAATCCGTTAAAATCTCTGTTGCGCTTACGATTAAGAACACACCTGTGTTCAAAGCGCGTCAACAGATGCTGTGGTGGAGGATTGTGTCTTTGTAAGTTATTTGCTATGAAACTAAATAAAGCGCAACTGAGATTTTAACGGGGGTGCTGGATTCTACGTTATTATCGTTTGTTGGATTTAACCTGATCCTTTCCATGCACCATATCATTAGAGGTGAGCTGGAGTGCATTTATACATTGATATATACAAAAAATACAGGGAACACTTAAACAACACAATGTAACTCCAAGTCAGTCACATTTCTGTAAAATCAACCTGTCCATTTATGACAATTCACACTGATTGTGAATCCGTTTCTCCTGCTGTTGTGCTAATTGAACAGACAACAGGTAGAAATGAAAGGCAATTAGCAAGACACCCCCTAAAAGGAGTGGTTGTGCAGGTGGTGACCACAGACCATTTCTCTGTTCTCATCTTTTTTGGTCACTTTTGCATTTTGTCATTGCTCTCACCACTAGAGGTAGCATGAGGCGGTGTCTACAACCCACAGACATTGCTCAGGTAGTGCAGCTCATCCAGGATGGCACATCAATGCGGCAGCACATTGTCCAGAGCATGGAGCAGATACCAGGAGACGTGGAGGGGCCGTAGAAGGGCAACAACCCAGCAGCATGACAGCTACATCATCCTTTGTGCAAGGAAGAACAGGAGGAGAGGTGCCAGAGCCCTGCAAAATGACCTCCAGCAGGCCACCAATATCCATGTGTCTGCTTAAAGGGAACCTGTCACCTGCAAAACACATATTAAACCGACCACAGTACCTTACAGTATCCCCCAGTGTGTTCCTAATCATCTTTTTCTTTTCTCCTTCTGTTCCTTTATACTTGTTAAAAACGTAGTTTTAATGTCTGTTGGCGCTGTCTTCCGAGTCAGACTTGAAGTCAAGGGGGCAGCTTCCTCCTTGCTTCAAGTCAAGCTAAGCCCGTCCCTTACTCCTCCTCTCTGTAATTTGATGGACAGAATAGAATTGACGGCTGGGCGCGTGTGCGATAGAACTGTCCGGCGCATGCACAGTCAGCCAATTGCAGGCGGGTGAGTGCGGGAGCTGGGATCGCGCTGCAGACAGGATGTCCATCAAATTGTAGAGAGGAGGGGTAAGAGCGGGCCTAGCTTGACTTGAAGCAAGGAGGCCGCTGCCCCCTTGACAGAGCCAACGAACATTGAAACTACTTTTTTAACAAGTATGAAGCAACAGAAGGAGGAAAGAAAAACACGATTAGGAACACACTGGGGGATACTGTAAGGTACTGTGGTCGGTTTCATATGTGTTTTGCAGGTGACAGGTTCCCTTTAAACTGTCAGAAACAGACTCCATGAGGGTGGTATGAGGGCCCGACGTCCACAAGGAGGTGTTGTGCTTACAGCACAAAACCGTGCAGGGCGATTGGCATTTGCCAGAGAACACCAAGATTGGCGGATTTAAGATTGGCGCCCTGTGCTCTTCACAGATGAGAGCAGGTTCGCACTGAGCACATGTAACAGTCTGGAGACACCGTGGAGAACGTTCTGCTGCCTGCAACATCCTCCAGCGTGACTGGTTTGGCAGTGGGTCAGTAATGGTGTGGGGAGGCATTTCTTTGGAGGGCTGCACAGCCCTCCATGTGCTAGCCAGAGGTACCCTGACTGCCATTAGGTAGCAGGATAAGAACCTCAGACCAATTGTGAGACCACATGCAGGTGCAGTGGGCCCTGGGTTCCTCCTGATGCATGACAGTGCTAGGCCGCATGTGGCTGAAGTGTGTCAGCAGTTCCTGCATGATGAAGGCATTGATGCTATGGACTGGCCTGCCTGTTCCCCAGACCTAAATCCAATTGAGCACATTTGGGACATCATGTCTCGTTCCACCACCGACTGTCCAGGAGTTGACTGATGCTTTAATTTGATTTTCCACTTTGATTTTGAGCATCATTCGAAATCCAGACCTCCATGGGATATTAATTTTGATTTACATTGATCATTTTAATGTTTTATTGTTCTCAATGCACTCCACTACCCACTATGTAAAGAATAAAGATTTGCAACTGGAATATTTCATTCATTGAGATCCAGGATGTGGTATTTTATTTTTTTGAGAAGAGTACTTATCTCACCTGTATACTGATCATATCTATACTGTAATTACTTCACCTGTATACTGATCATATATATACTGTAATTACTTCACCTGTATACTGATCATATATATACTGTAATTACTTCACCTGTATACTGATCATATATATACTGTAATTACTTCACCTGTATACTGATCATATATATACTGTAATTACTTCACCTGTATACTGATCATATATATACTGTAATTACTTCACCTGTATACTGATCATATCTATACTGTAATTACTTCACCTGTATACTGATCATATCTATACTGTAATTACTTCACCTGTATACTGATCATATATATACTGTAATTACTTCACCTGTATACTGATCATATATATACTGTAATTACTTCACCTGTATACTGATCATTATATATACTGTAATTACTTCACCTGTATACTGATCATATATATACTGTAATTACTTCACCTGTATACTGATCATATATATACTGTAATTACTTCACCTGTATACTGATCATATATATACTGTAATTACTTCACCTGTATACTGATCATATATATACTGTAATTACTTCACCTGTATACTGATCATATATATACTGTAATTACTTCACCTGTATACTGATCATATATATACTGTAATTACTTCACCTGTATACTGATCATATATATACTGTAATTACTTCACCTGTATACTGATCATATATATACTGTAATTACTTCACCTGTATACTGATCATATCTATACTGTAATTACTTCACCTGTATACTGATCATATCTATACTGTAATTACTTCACCTGTATACTGATCATATATATACTGTAATTACTTCACCTGTATACTGATCATATATATACTGTAATTACTTCACCTGTATACTGATCATATATATACTGTAATTACTTCACCTGTATACTGATCATATATATACTGTAATTACTTCACCTGTATACTGATCATATATATACTGTAATTACTTCACCTGTATACTGATCATATCTATACTGTAATTACTTCACCTGTATACTGATCATATATATACTGTAATTACTTCACCTGTATACTGATCATATATATACTGTAATTACTTCACCTGTATACTGATCATATATATACTGTAATTACTTCACCTGTATACTGATCATATATAAACTGTAATTACTTCACCTGTATACTGATCATATATAAACTGTAATTACGTCACCTGTATACTGATCATATATAGAGTATATACTGTACTTACCCCACCTGTATACTGATTATATATAGAGTATACACTTACCACACCCATGTACTGATCATATATAGAGTATATACTTACCCCACCTGTATACTTATCATTTACAGTATAGAGGATATACCGACCCCACTTGTATACTGACCATATATAGAGTATATACTTACCTCACCTGTATACTGATCATAGAGCATATACTTACACACCTGTATACTGATCCTATAGAGTATATACTGTACTTACCCCACCTCTATACTGATTATATATAGAGTATACACTTACCACACCATGTACTGACCATATATAGAGTATATACTTACCTCACCTGTATACTGATCATAGAGCATATACTTACACACCTGTATACTGATCCTATATAGAGTATATACTGTACTTACCCCACCTGTATACTTATCATTTACAGTATAGAAGATATACTGACCCCACTTGTATACTGACCATATATAGAGTATATACTTGCCTCACCTGTATGCTGATCATATATAGCCCCAATATCTGACTGGTGGGACTCCACCCCTGCAGATCAGCCATTTCAGACTAGCTCCAGCACTGGAAGTTGACGTTGAAACTTCACTGTGGTTGGAGCTTGTAACTGCAGCGCTGCTTCCATTCACTCCAAGTAACCAGCTCCATCTTCAGCACAATGGTCGGAGCTGTGTGGACTACTGGAGCCAGGGCTACTCTACAATAGTCAGTGGGGGGTGCAGGGCTTTCATCAATAGTAAAGGAGTGGACAACTCCTGTAAAACCTCATCTGAAGAACTGTACAGCCAAGTATTGCATTGCACACAGGCTTTCAGATGCATTTCTAATATATTTTTGATGTGGTTTTATCTGCCTCGCAAATGCTATATGTGAATACACTCATAGAGGACATGCTGATCTCACTAGTATGCAATCACATATAGAATATACAGTATATTGATCCTACGGCCACACGGCACAGTCATCATGTGGTCAAGATGCAGTTAGGGAGTCAATGGGAAAATAGGTTTCTGACACAGATCTGGCACTTTGAAAATTGTGATGACTGCACCTGATTTCCATGCGGGTGACCGCACATAACACGTCCTGCCGCCTGCGGCCACTGACTGTGTCGGCGCCACTTTTATTGTCGTATTTTCTCCTTGATACCCTTTCTGTTTTGTGTCCACACAATTTAACATTATTGCACCTGTTTTGTTATGTTTTGCAACGCCTGCGCCATTTTCTGATTTTACGATAAATTCCTTAGGTACGCCTTTTTTGAGATCACATTTAACATGTGCGCCTATTTGTCCATCCTTTTTTGGCGTACAAAGTTGCTTAAAACTACGACACTCCGGGGGTGGTGTATTTTTGTCCACATGTGCATGATTTTGTGGCACAATAGAGATTTTTTTGGCGCACTTTTTCAGATGTGTTCTTCAATGTAATCTTTGACCTTTTCCAAACAGCTTTTTGTCTAATAATCTTAAAGTTTTACTGTCTTTTTTTTGCTAATATGCAGGGACAGTGATAGCTAATATTATATATTCCTAATTCACATTATTTGGGGAAAAACCTTTATTTATACTAGAAAACCAGGATTAAAATGTCAGTTTTCAGGAATCTTTTCAGAGCCGCTAATAAGTGACATCCGTCTTCCTAACAGGGGAGTGATAGGGAGACAGGCTGGGAGCTGGCGGGCGTCTGCCCTCACTGCTCCCTCGTATAGTAGTGGGGAAATACAGTTATTATAGATGAAATATATATTAATACATAAATCTTCCTGCTCAGTGGCAGCGTGGCCAGTGCTGTCAGTGCGCTCTTCTTCTGTACTCCCGGCGAGTAACCAGGACATATCACATATGTTGCAGACAAAAAGTGTGCAGTAAAGACAGGACTAAATATTTGTCCCACAAACAGGCTGCCTTTATATGGGTGATGGATGCGCAAAAACAACCTGGACCATATATGATCTATGGATTGGCAAACCTTTGGCGCTCCAGCTGTTGTGAAACTACAATTCCCAGCATGCTCTATTCATTTCTATGGGAGTTCTTAGAAGAGCAGAGCAAGTAGGCATGCTGGGAGTTGTAGTTTCACAACAGCAGGTGTGCCGGAGGTTGCCTACCCCTGATATAGACACTTGGCAGCATGTGCCACAATAATACATTTAGGTGCAATAGTCTCACAGCACATGGTACCATCAGGCGTAAACTACCAGCGCTGCAAGACGAAGAACAGCTGTTCGCCAAATAATAAATCAAACCCTAAATGCGTGCGCATGATGGGGGAAAAAGTAAGAAAATGAAGGAGAAAAAAAGCGAGCTCAGTAAATGTGCCCCATAAAGATGAGTAGACGCTTGTGGCATTTGCGTTACCACAGGTAATATTGTTTGAAGTTAATCAGAAAGCTAAAGAACCAGGAAAACTCACAGGTAAAACAACAGTGGCAGACAAAAAAAGCACCCTAAACGCGCGAGTATGTACAGTATGCAGTAACCGGCCGCATGCGTTCCTGACCGCATCACAACCGTACCGTGTGGCCATACCCTTACTGTAACATATAGAATATACACTGATGCCACCTGTATACCGATCACATACAGAATACACACTGATCCCACCTGTATACTGATCACATATAGAATATACACTGATCCAACCTGTATACTGATCACATATAGAATATACACTGATCCCACCTGTATACCGATCACATACAGAAAACACACTGATCCTACCTGTATACTGATCACATATAGACTATACACTGATCCTACCTGTATGCTGATCACATACAGAATATACACTGATCACACCTGTATACTGATGACATATAGACTATACACTGATCCTACCTGTATACTGATCACATATAGAGCATATACTGTTCCCACCTGTATACTGATCACATACAGAATACACACTGATCCCACCTGTATACTGATCACATATAGAATATACACTGATGCCACCTGTATACTGATCACATATAGAATATACACTGATGCCACCTGTATACTGATCACATACAGAATATACACTGATCCCACCTGTATACTGATCACATATAGAATATACACTGATGCCACCTGTATACTGATCACATATAGACTATACACTGATCAAACCTGTATGCTGATCACATATAGACTATACACTGATCAAACCTGTATACTGATCACATATAGAATATACACTGATCCCACCTGTATACTGATCACATATAGAATATACACTGATCACACCTGTATACTGATCACATACAGAATATACACTGATCCCACCTGTATACTGATCACATATAGAATATACACTGATGCCACCTGTATACTGATCACATATAGAATATACACTGATGCCACCTGTATACTGATCACATACAGAATATACACTGATCTCACCTGTATACTGATCACATATAGAATATACACTGATGCCACCTGTATACTGATCACATATAGAATATACACTGATCACACCTGTATACTGATCACATACAGAATATACACTGATCCCACCTGTATACTGATCACATATAGAATATACACTGATGCCACCTGTATACTGATCACATATAGAATACACACTGATCCCACCTGTATACTGATCACATACAGAATACACACTGATCACACCTGTATACTGATCACATACAGAATACACACTGATCCCACCTGTATACTGATCACATACAGAATATACACTGATCCCACCTGTATACTGATCACATATAGCATACACACTGATCCCACCTGTATACTGATCACATACAGAATACACACTGATCCCACGTGTATACCGATCACATCCAGAATAAACACTGATCCCACCTGTATACTGATCACATATAGAATATACACTGATGCCACCTGTAAACTGATCACATACAGAATATACACTGATCCCACCTGTATACTGATCACATACAGAATACACACTGATCACACCTGTATACTGATCACATACAGAATACACACTGATCCCACCTGTATACTGATCACATACAGAATATACACTGATCAAACCTGTATACCGATCACACACAGAATACACACTGATCCCACCTGTATACTGATCACATACAGAATACACACTGATCCCACCTGTATACCGATCACATCCAGAATAAACACTGATCAAACCTGTATACTGATCACATACAGAATATACACTTATTCCACCTGTATACTGATCACATACAGAATACACACTGATCCCACCTGTATACCGATCACATCCAGAATAAACACTGATCCCACTTGTATATGGATCACATATAGAAAATACACTGATGCCACCTGTATACTGATCACATATAGAATATACACTGATCACACCTGTATACTGATCACATACAGAATATACACTGATCCCACCTGTATACTGATCACATATAGAATACATACTGATCAAACCTGTATACTGATCACATATAGACTATACACTGATGCCACCTGTATACTGATCACATATAGAATATACACTGATCACACCTGTATATTGATCACATACAGAATATACACTGATCCCACCTGTATACTGATCACATATAGAATATACACTGATGCCACCTGTAAACTGATCACATACAGAATATACACTGATCCCACCTGTATACTGATCACATATAGAATATACACTGATGCCACCTGTATACTGATCACATATATAGAATATACACTGATGCCACCTGTAAACTGATCACATACAGAATATACACTGATCCCACCTGTATACTGATCACATATAGAATATACACTGATGCCACTTGTATACTGATCACATACAGAATATACACCGATCCCACCTGTATACTGATCACATATAGAATATACACTGATCCCACCTGTATACTGATCACATACAGAATATACACTGATCCACACCTGTATACTGATCACATACAGAATATACACTGATCCCACCTGTATACTGATCACATATAGAATATACACTGATCCCACCTGTATACTGATCACATATAGAATACACACTGATCCCACCTGTATACTGATCACATACAGAATACACACTGATCACACCTGTATACTGATCACATACAGAATACACACTGATCCCACCTGTATACTGATCACATACAGAATATACACTGATCCCACCTGTATACTGATCACATAGAGAATACACACTGATCCCACCTGTATACCGATCACATATAGAATATACACTGATCCCACCTGTATACCGATCACATACAGAATATACACTGATCCCACCTGTATACTGATCACATACAGAATATACACTGATCCCACCTGTATACTGATCACATACAGAATACACACTGATCACACCTGTATACTGATCACATACAGAATACACACTGATCCCACCTGTATACTGATCACATATAGAATATACACTGATCCCACCTGTATACTGATCACATACAGAATATACACTGATCCCACCTGTATACTGATCACATACAGAATATACACTGATCCCACCTGTATACTGATCACATATAGAATATACACTGATGCCACCTGTATACTGATCACATATAGAATACACACTGATCCCACCTGTATACTGATCACATACAGAATACACACTGATCACACCTGTATACTGATCACATACAGAATACACACTGATCCCACCTGTATACTGATCACATACAGAATATACACTGATCCCACCTGTATACTGATCACATATAGAATACACACTGATCCCACCTGTATACTGATCACATATAGAATATACACTGATGCCACCTGTATACTGATCACATATAGAATACACACTGATCACACCTGTATACTGATCACATACAGAATATACACTTATCCCACCTGTATACTGATCACATACAGAATACACACTGATCACACCTGTATACTGATCACATACAGAATACACACTGATCCCACCTGTATACTGATCACATATAGAATATACACTGATCCCACCTGTATACTGATCACATACAGAATATACACTGATCCCACCTGTATACTGATCACATATAGAATATACACTGATTACACCTGCATACTGATCACATATAAAATACACACTGATCACACCTGTATACTGATCACATACAGAATATACACTGATCACACCTGTATACTGATCACACATAGAATATACACTGATCCCACCTGTATACTGATCACATATAGAATATACACTGATGAAACCTGTATACTGATCACATACAGAATATACACTTATTCCACCTGTATACTGATCACATACAGAATACACACTGATCCCACCTGTATACCGATCACATCCAGAATAAACACTGATCCCACCTGTATACCGATCACATACAGAATACACACTGATCCCACCTGTATACTGATCACATACAGAATACACACTGATCCCACCTGTATACTGATCACATACAGAATACACACTGATCCCACCTGTATACTGATCACATATAGAATATACACTGATCACACCTGTATACTGATCACATACAGAATATACACTGATCCCACCTGTATACTGATCACATATAGAATATACACTGATGCCACCTGTATACTGATCACATATAGAATACACACTGATCAAACCTGTATACTGATCACATACAGAATACACACTGATCCTACCTGTATACTGATCACATATAGACTATACACTGATCCTACCTGTATACTGATCACATATAGACTATACACTGATCCTACCTGTATGGCCTCATGCACACGACCGTTTTTTTATGCTGTCCGCAAAAAAGGGGTTCCGTTGTTCAGTGATCCGTGTCCGTTTTTGCCTTCCGTTGTGTTTCCGTGTGTCTTCCGTTTTTTTTGCAGACATGACCCAAAAGATTTTACCAAAAGACAGGCTGACAATTTTTGCCAAGTGCCTGCCAAGGGATCCGCAAAAAAACGGACACGGAACACGGATGACACACGGATGGCCATCCGCATTTTTTCATGGTCCCATGGACTTGAATGGGTCCGTGAACCATTTTTCACGGACAATAATAGGACAGGTTATATTTTTTTGACGGACTGGAATCACGGATCACGGACGCGGAGGACAAACGGTGCATTTTCCGAGTTTTCCACGGACCCATTGAAAACCAATGGGTCCGCAGAAAATCACGAAAAACGGAGCAACGGACACGGAATCAAACAACGGTCATGTGCATGAGGCCTATACTGATCACATATAGAATATACACTGATCCCACCTGTATACTGATCACATATAGACTATACACTGATCCTACCTGTATACTGATCACATATAGAATATACACTTATCCCACCTGTATACTGATCACATACAGAATACACACTGATCACACCTGTATACTGATGACATATAGACTATACACTGATGCCACCTGTATACTGATGACATATAGACTATACACTGATGCCACCTGTATACTGATGACATATAGACTATACACTGATGCCACCTGTATACTGATCACATATAGAATATACACTGATCCCACCTGTATACTGATCACATATAGACTATACACTGATCCCACCTGTATACTGATCACATATAGAATATACACTGATCCCACCTGTATACTGATCACATATAGAATATACACTGATCACACCTGTATACTGATGACATATAGACTATACACTGATTCTACCTGTATACCGATCACATATAGACTATACACTGATCCCACAAGTATACCGATCACATAGAGAATACACACTGATCCTACCTGTATACCGATCACATATAGAATATACACTGATCCCACAAGTATACTGATCACATATAGACTATACACTGATCCCACAAGTATACTGATCACATATAGAATATACACTGATCCCACCTGTATACTGATCACATATAGAATATACACTGATCACACCTGTATACTGATCACATATAGAATATACACTGATCACACCTGTATACTGATGACATATAGACTATACACTGATCCTACCTGTATACTGATCACATATAGAATATACACTGATCACACCTGTATACTGATGACATATAGACTATACACTGATCCCACCTGTATACTGATCACATATAGAGCATATACTGTTCCCACTTGTATACTGATCACATATAGAATATACACTGATCACACCTGTATACTGATGACATATAGACTATACACTGATCCTACCTGTATACTGATCACATATAGAATATACACTGATCCTACCTGTATACTGATGACATATAGACTATACACTGATCCTACCTGTATACTGATCACATATAGAATATACACTGATCCCACCTGTATACTGATCACATATAGCGCATATACTGATCATTTTGTTACGGTTACAGTATATTTAATTCACCTGAGCTGAGCCTGAAACCAGAGTGATAACTCGTGAGCATCACCACTAGGGAAATGGTGAATGGTGCGGTGTTCAGGCATTGCTTTACCATGGAAGTGATGGGGTGAGCTGCAGGGCGTGCGCGGACGTCTCTTACCCCAGGCCGGCTGACGTCACTGCACTGAATGTGGAGTAAAGAATAATATCTGCAGAGGACGGCGAAAATGTTGATTCTGGCACGTAACCCCATGCCATGACTAGTGCATCACATGAGCTAAGACACCTGAAGAAACGCATTCATAGGGAGATTTGACGCTACATTAACTGTTCCTTAACCATTCATTCTCCAATCCATGTGTCATCTTCAGAAGTTTCAGCGATTAAAAGAGGCACTACACATGTAGTGATCCAGTATGAGCGGAACAATTCCCAGTAACGCGGCAGCTGACAAACTGTCTAACCAACAGCAAAGGCTACTTTCACACTTGTGTTAAACTTTTCCGGTATTGAGTTCCGTCGTTGGGGCTCAATACAAGAAAAGAACTGATCAGTTTTCTCCTAATGCATTCTGAATGGAGAGAAATCCGTTCAGGATGCATCAGGATGTCTCCAGTTCAGTCACTATACGGTTTTTGGATGGAGAAAATACCGCAGCATGCTGCGGTATTATCTCCGTCCAAAATTCGGGAACACTTGCAGGAATGCCAGATCCGGCATTAATTTCCATTGAAACGTATTAGTGCCGGCATTAAAATTACCACGTCGACGGATCCGGTCTTCCGGCCTGCGCATGCACAGACCTTTAAAATTGTGAAAAAAATAAATACCGGATCCGTTTTTCCGGATGACAACCGGAGAGATGGATCCGGTATTGCAATGCATTTGTGAGACAGATCCGCATCTGGACCTGGCGTGAGTGGGTAAAAGTTGCAGATTGTTGCGCCGCCATCTGAGCCTGAAATACGCCTAATATAGGTATATGTCAGTATAATAAATGACCCCCAAGGTGGATAAATAACATTGTAAAAGGGGTGTTGCTAGAACGGTGCTCAAACCACATAAGCCCACCTCTTGGTGCTCCAATGGATCATTTGCATAAAAAAAAGTGTCAATTTCTCCAAAACGCTAGCACCTACAAAAAAAAACTAAAGGTATAATTTTACTCAGCTACATCAACCCTATATGCCTGGTTTAATAGGGTTGATCCTGGTGACAGAGCCTCTTTAAACACTTTTTCTCCACTGTATTTACAGAGGAAAACTGAAATGGCAAATAACACATAGTGCAAATTCCCCTTTAAATGCTGTCTGGCAAACGAAGAAGTACAGCACCGCCTTAAAGGGGTTGTCTCACTTCAGTAAGTGGCATCTATCATGTAGAGGAAGTTAATACCAGGCACTTACTAATGTATTGTTATTATCCATATTGCTTCCTTTGCCGGCTGGATTCATCATTGCTCCTGCAGAGTTGCCCACATTCAGTAGTTCCTGCTCTTCTAAACTTCATTTCAAAATGTCCCAAATTTGCACTACGTTTCATTTATTATGCTCTGCTTGACATTTGATAAATTTGGTCTTGACTTTCACTACTTTCATCTCCAGCTCAAAAAAAGTTAGTTATGGTGCAAATTGCGCCAAAATTGATAAATCTCCCCCCGTGTGCGTAAGTGGTAAGTAACTGGCTCAGTGATAGAAAACAGAAGGTGGTTATTAAGGGGGTTTCTGGTCCTTTTATATTGATGGCCTTCCTTCAAGGGGGGCAGAGATGCAGTAACTGGATCCGTCCACGTAACCGATAGCGAAGGTGTCAGAGCCTACTGTAGAACAGATGACTGACGGGGTGCGGGATGTCAAACCCCCAACAATCTGATATGGATGGTCTATCTTGAGAAGATAAACCGATGGAAAAACCCTTATAACGGTACTTACTTAGATTAGGTCACCATAAGGCTCCATTCACACATCCGTAAGTGGCATCCGAACACATATCCGCAAAATACGGACGCCGGCAATGTGCGTTCTGCAATTTGCGGACCTCACATCGCCGGCACTATAATAGAAAATGCCTAATCTTGTCCGCAATTGCGGACAAGAATAGGGCATGTTCTATTTTTTTGCGGAAACGGAAGTGCGGATGCGGAAGTACGGATCCGGAAACACTATGTGCTGTCTGCATCTTTTCCATCCCCATTGGAAATGAATGGGTCTGCACCTTTTCCGCAAAATTGCGGAACGGATGCGGATCCATTTTGTGGACGTGTGAATGGAGCGTTACCAGTGGGTTACCACTGAGGTTACCACTGAGGTCGTATTGGGCCTCATTCTCATTAATATACACTGCTCAAAAAAATGAAGGGAACACATAAATCCCAAATCAGATCTCAATGAAGGAAAGGTTCCTTAAAATGAATAAAAGGGTTTCTACCTCATGATTATTTTATTTCTTTTCCTTCCCCTGGATCAGTTTTGCAGAATAACAGGCTGAACTGGATGGACATGTTTTTTTCAGCCTTACACACCATCGCTGAACAAGACGTGGGCACCAGGATGACACGTGATTAATGTTGCCCTGTAAATTAACAATCTCATCCTGTGATTAAACGAATATGACGACCATCGCCATCCCACTGGAATGTAGCAATCATGGCAACATTGATTGGGGGGAATTTATCACCACGCCACTTCTGGTGTAAGAAAGTTGCAAACCCCATGCATATGAAAGGTCATTACAGAGATCTCCCCCAAGCTGCCTTGGATTACTGCTTAGGATGCGTCTAATATATGATAAATTAGGCGCATCCTCCAGCGGTGCGGTGTAAAACGCTGGTCTATGGTAAATTCCCGCCATTGTCTCCATGGAATAAAACAATCAAGACAACAGTTGCTGTCTCTCTCTAAGGCTACTTTCACACTTGCGGTGTGAGGATCCGGCAGGTAGTTCCGTTGCCGGCACTACCCGCCGGATCCGTCATACCGCGTGACAATTGAGAGAATTTGGCGACGGATCCGGATGCGGATCCGGCTCACAAATGCATTGCAAGTGTGGATCCGTCTCTCCGTTTTCAGACAGAGAGACGGATCCGTCTCGATTTTTTATTTACAGCTTTGGAGGTCTGCGCATGCGCAGACCGGAAGGACGGATCCGTCGTTGCGGTATTTGTAATGCCGGATCCAGCACTAATACAAGTCAATGGGAATTAATGCCGGATCCGGCATTCCGTCATGTGTTCCGGAATTTTAGATGGTGATAATACCACAGCATGCTGCGGTATTTTCCCCGTCTAAAAAACATTTACATACTGACCTGAAGACATCCTGATGCGTACTGAACGGATTTCTCTCCATTCAGAATGCATGGGGATAATACTTATCAGTCGGCACTCTATGCCGGAAAAGAAAAACGCTAGTGTGAAAGTACCCTTACCTCACAATCATAGCACTTGTCCCTGTCACCCCATAAGCTAGCAATCTTGGTGGCCGTCACTGTCACCCTAGAAAGAAACAATCCATACTTGCCAACAGTCCTGATTTTGCCAGGACAAACCCTCAGGCTGCCAAATGTGGTTAGTTTGGGTCCATTGTTGGGCGTTTGTGGGTATTCACAAGGGTGGATCTTAAATGTCCCACATTGGTAGGTATGAGAATCAGGACTTGTCAGTCGCCCTGTAATGTACTGATCATGGCAACCGTCGCTAACACCCTAGAGAGTAACAATCATGGTGACTACTGCCATCATGGGATTATAGATTATACTAAACCCCATTCACCCAACTTGAACCTACTAATGATAAAATAAAAACACACATGGACACACTATATAATGGATAAGTTTAGGCCACGGCCAACTTTATTAGAGAACAGCTCAATATTATATAACCAAATACATTCAAAGAATAATAACCACTGATTAGGCCAGCCATCAGCTCGGCCTAAATACCTAAATCAACTCGTCCGCTCGCCACTTATTGACGAGCGACCTTACCCCTCCTTCTAATAAAGTGACCGTGACAAGAAACAACAAATAAGGGGAAGGCAGGAGCTGAATCCTAACACACAGCTTGGCAGACAGCCTAATGCCGGCCACTTCATATTATATACAGATTGTACCCCACCACCCCAGACCTATCCTCCAATGCCCTACCTGTTGGTGGGAACCCAAAACTTCCTAGCCTCAGCAACCATTCCCTTATAGGATATCCTAGCTAGCCAATCACCTGTCTTCTTCCCCTTCCCAGCAACCAGGCTAAATTTATCCAACTTGGCCAATGAGTTTTGACAGGAAAACACTTTTGGCGGGAAAATTCCCACCAAAATGCTCTACCCTAACTATGGGGATAATCATAATCCCATGTAAATCCCTCCAAATGGGATTTTTGGGATCCCAACATTCTGTAATATAAAAAAATATGTAAGAAAGAAAGTAAGTCACGGTTACTTTCACTCTGTAATGTACCCACCACAGCGACCCTCACTGTCACTCTGGAATATAACAATCATGGCCACCATCACTGTCATCCTGTGATATCCCAAGATGATGATCACGGTGACCGTCACTACCCAGTCTTACTTCCAAATTTCAGTGTCATTGAGGCAAGTCTTTCAGGCTTTACCTCCGAGAATCCTGGAATTGTTGTTGCATTATTATCATTACCATCATCATTGCTTCTTCCCTTCTAATAAATCATATAACATATTATTTACTATTCAAAGGCGAGAGATGCCGGAAGACCACAAAGCGAACCCTCCTGCAACTTGACAGCGAAGCCTCTGCTTGAAATTACATCAAATTACAAGTATCGCCAGCGAGAGGACATAACTTTAATGGCTTAGCTGACAGTATAACCCATGATAGGCTTAGATACAGCCGCTCAGCAGACAGTATCAAACCTGATAGGCTTAAATACAACTGCTCAGCAGACAGTATTAAACCTGATGAGCTTAGATATAGTAGCTCAGCAGACAGTATAACCAGTGAAAGGCTTAGATACAGCAGCTCAGCAGACACTATCACACATCTATGAACCCTATACAATATATTTTTCATGGCAAAAGAGGAAATTGTGGAAATTTCCAGTTTATCTGTGGCTAATGATCAATCGGAGTTTAGAGATAAGTCGTTGGTGTGATTTATTGTCTATACAAGAACATTGACGGTGTGAAGCTATAAAAGACTCACCTCAGCTACATGCATGTATCATGTGAGCACCACCGGTAATGGACTCATTCTACAAAACAATGGGGCACATGTACTAAGCATATAGAGGGTGTAAACTTAGACTGGGGGAGATTTATCAAGATTGGCGTTCCCATACACCAGCCTGTCTTCAATTGGAGCTCCTGGCAGCCTGGACTCCGCTGAAGCGCTCCAGACCTGCCATGGCTTTCTCCGTACTGAGCTATGCACGAGGCACAGCTCAGAATGGAGAGAGTAAAAATCCCATTCACCCTAATACAGATCTATCAGGGGAATAGGAGAGGGGATCAAAAGAAAGTGAAAAAAAAAGTAAAAAAAAAAAACAAAACACAAAAATATTAAATGTTTGAACAAACATATTACGTATCTTCGTGTCCGAATAGTTCGATATTTTAAAAAAAAAATCCTATCCCGTAAATGCTGTAACGGGAAAAAAAAGAAATGAAAAACATGCAAAAAACAAGCCTTCATACAGCCCTCATACGCAAAGAAAAGTTTGATTTTTGCAAAAGTTTTTATTTTTTTTTTTGTCAAAACCCCAAAAACCTTGGTGGAATTATGTTTATTTTTATTTTTTCAATTTGACCCCACAAATAATTTTTTTCCCATTTTCCAATAAAAGACACGTTAAATTAAATAGTACCATAAAAAATGAATCTTGTCCTGCAAAAAATAAGCCCTTATATGGCTATATGAACGGAAAAGTAAAAAAGTTATGGCTGTAGTAAGGAAAAAACTAAAATGCAAAACAAAAAATGGGCCCGTACTTAAGGGGTTAAGGGAACCACTACTTGGTGGGGCATTATCTTTAAAATGGCCACTACTGGGGGGGACTATATTTAAAGAGACCACTACTGAAAAGCTGTTTCATGTAAAATCCCCTCAAAAGACAAGGGGTGCACTCCCTCCGTCTGGAGAAGAAAAAGGAACAGGCGTCTTAGACACCGGTCTTAATAAAGCCCTAAGCTGGCGGAGGATCTGCCGAATTTATGAAGAGGAGAAGGCCTCTCCATAACTTCGTCAGATCCTCCGCCAGTTCTAAATGTAAGACAGCTTCCAAGCTGTCTAAGCCTAAAACAGGCGTAGAAAATGGTAAATAAGACAGGCCTACCGGCCCGTCCCCTTCTCCGCCACACCCATAATCTTAGAACTGGCATGAGCGGGGTAAAGTCGCAGATTGCAGCGCAACTAACCGTTGCTGCCTTCTGCACCTGAAATGCGCCTAATTTAGGGAAATATCAGCTCAGTAAATACAGGGTATTTTATCTTGTTTCATCCTGTCCATGCTGACAATTAATTTACGAGGCTTCAGACAGGACTGCTATAGTCTACAAAGTTTGATATAGGATTGATGTATGAGGCTGAAGGCAAAACTGTTATCTCTCTACAAACTTTATCTTGCAAGGTTCTATGGTTGGCCATCTGACGAGTGATATTGTTGCTTGTGATGAAGCAACGAGGACATGACGTACTCTCCACATTCTCCATGATGTAACATCTTTGATATGAAGAATAGCATGTTATGCAGCATTACCAAAACCACAATGAAAGCCATTGTCAATATGTTCAGCCCCAAATTAAAAAACTAAAATATGTGCATCTTTTCCTGTTCACAGTTCCATTACAGTAACAATAATAATTCATGATGCAGTTGGCTGACACACACCTTATAAGACACGGTACAGGCAGCTGACACACAGTATTATACATGGTACAGCTGGATGACACACACCTTATAAGACACGGTACAGGCAGCTGACACACAGTATTATACATGGTACAGCTGGATGACACACACCTTATAAGACACATACAGGCAGCTGACACACATTATTATACATGGTACATTTGGCTGACACACACCTTTAAGACACGGTACAGGCAGCTGACACACATTATTATACATGGTACAGCTGGCTGACACACACCTTATAAGGCACAGTACAGGTGGCTGACACATTATGATACAAGTTACAGCTGGATGACACACACCTTATAAGACACGTACAGGCAGCTGACACACATTATTATACATGGTACATTTGGCTGACACACACCTTTAAGACACGGTACAGGCAGCTGACACACATTATTATACATGGTACAGCTGGCTGACACACACCTTATAAGACATAGTACAGGCAGCTGACACACATTATGATACAAGTTACAGCTGGCTGATACACAGTACAGTACAGGCGGCTGACACATTATTATACAAGGTACATTTAACTGACACACACCTTATAACACACAGTACAGGCAGCTGACACACATTATTATACATGGTACATTTAGCTGACACACACCTTATAACACACAGTACAGGCAGCTGACACACATTATTATAAATGGTACATTTAGCTGACACACACCTTATAAGACACAGTACAGGCGGCTGACACACATTATGATACAAGTTACAGCTGGCTGACACACACCTTATAAGACACAGTACAGGCGGCTGACACACATTATTATACATGGTACAGCTGGCTGACACACACCTTATAAGACACAGTACAGGCGGCTGACATACATTATTATACAAGTTAAAGCTGGCTGACACACACCTTATAAGGACACAGTACAGGCAGCTGACACACATTATTATACATGGTACAGTTGGCTGACACACACCTTATAAGACACAGTACAGGCGGCTGACACACATTATTATGGTACATTTAGCTGACACACACCTTATAAGACACGGTACAGGCGGCTGACACACATTATGATACAAGTTACAGCTGGCTGACACACACCTTATAAGACATAGTACAGGCGGCTGACACATTATTATACATGGTACAGTTGGCTGACACACACCTCACACCTAACACATAGTGCATGCGGCTGACACACACATTTTAGCTTACAGTACATGCGGCTGGCACACATTGCGATACACACTGTAGCCACCTGATGTCCAATATTACAACACAGTGCTGGCAAATTACATACATTTTAAGAGATGATACAGGTAACCGACACATTGTATTGTATACAGTCCTGACAGTCGGTGTTATAATGTGTGATGTCAGCAGCTGACATGTTATAACACACGGTGAAGGAAGATGACCTACATTTACACTTTATGACACCTTGTTATCTAGTATATTGGTGACAAATTGTCGAAAGTAATGTTGCCTGGGGTACCTTGCTTAAAATTTAACAACATTTTGACCTCAACACCACTTTCGTTTTCGGAATACAGGAGTGGTCATGTTTTCTGCTTATACCACTTTTAAGGCAGATTTATGATTTGTGACTTTTGAAAAAGGTTACAAAGTCACTCCAGTAAGGGGAGCATAGAAAAAACTAGAGAAGCATTTCTATAAAACGTGTTAGATTTAAAGATGTGCCAAATTTAACAAACACCATGTGCTATTTGATAAATTTGGCACAAACTACTCCAACCCATACTCAAGCAAAACTGACTTTAATGGTACGACCACTCGGTCAGGTTTTCGCATACAGCTTTGGAAACCAAAAAAAGGAGAGAAAGTATAAAGGACAGATAAGTCGTCTCCTCTTTTTTAAATTCACTCCAGATTTTGGCATCCAAACCTGCTTGCAGAAAGCGGAGCGTGTGGCCGTACCCTAAATATTACCCTGATGATAAATTCCCGGATTGAGGACACAAATTAAAATACATGGTGCAGGGGGCTGACACTATAATACATGGAGCAGCCGGCTGGCGCACATCAGAAAGTTCCCAGCATATAACCATTGGGAGTGAGGAGCAGGAAGTGCGGGGTTAACCCCTTCAGTCCTAGCCCAGGTTTTATTTACTTTGCATGTAACTCCGGCCCCGTCCTGATCTCCACATGTTTAGACTGAAAGAGCAACATTTACTCATGGCCTCTGCGTCCGCAGGGAGCGGGAACCGTACAAAACACAGACGTCGTTATTCTCTCAGCCAAACGAGGGGAATGTTCTGCCCTCAGACGATTTCTCTAAAAATTCTCCTGCTAAAAATACAGAGAAAGAATCACGCACAGGACGCTGAACACACCACCAGCTTTGAAACTTTGTAACTAGTACAGGTGACCCCCTCCATCAATTCAGTGATTTCCCTCTTTCCACCTTGATGTGACATCCCGCCTCTCCCTGGCACCCTGCTCCCCCCTTGCACCCCTTGTGAACCCTGATTCCCCCATGTCCTAGGATCTGACACCTACATTACTGACCATTTTTAGTATTAAACAGGGCAAACCAGCAGCACTACAGCCACCTCAGAGACTGTGCAGGTTCCCGTACAATGCAGATTTATTGTATGCATGTACAGCCATGGCCCTATTTACATCCGGCTGTCTAGACCTGCGCCACATTTATCACAGGGGCTCAGGCTGGATGAATGTGGAGCAGGGATGGACACTTTTCTGTGACTCCAACTATTGGTTGGCTCACTTTAAGGCAGAATTTTACACCAGAATTGCGGTAATTTAGTATTTTTGGGCAAATTGTCACACGTTAGGCCATGCATCTGTTTCCATTAAGCCATGCCCCCTTGTTGGACTAGGTGCAGAAAATGGCTCAGCTATGTGTCCAAGTCTAAAATCTGTTGGCACAATTTTGGCGCAATTCGGTGCAACTAAGGCCTTTACAATTTTTCTGACTTGCTTGAAAAGGCGGAAGGACTAAGTGGGCAGGTAGGAATGGAGCATGGCCCAATATGGATCAAAACTGCTCCACAATTCTGAGGTAAAACCCTCTCTCGAAGTAAGCGAACCAATAGTTGGAATAGAGTAAAGGGCCGAATTTATCATTAAAGAATGCCACTTGTGTAAAATTTTTTACCAAAAGCGGGTGTGGTGAAAGGAGAGGGGGCTTCAGCCCTGCCACATTTATCATCTTCAAAGAACACTGAAATATACTCCAGCCAGGGCATGGATCTCGGTTCTGGCACATGGACTGTCAGAAACTGCTCCTTACCAGCACACCTGGTTATCATAGCCTGGTGTACACCGCTGGGCTATGATAAATCAGGGCCAAATGGGGTCAAGCTGAAATACACATAAATAAGGTGTATTTAAGGCGCATATTGCGACGGAACGGTTGGTTGCGCCACAATCTGGGACTTCTCCCTGCTCACGCCAGGTCTAAAAAAGTGGGTTTGACGTGGGGGAGGAAAGGGCCAGGTCGGCAGGCCCATCTCATTTATCATTTTCTACACCTGTTTTAGGGGCAGAAAAAGGACTAAATTTAAGACAGCTAGGAAGCTATCTTACATTTATAAGCGGCCGGCCCCTGTTCATAACTTCGGCAATCCAGCGAATGTGCTCCAAGGTGTCCATCCCTGCACCAGATCTATCTTCCAGCCTGGGCCCCTGTGATAAATCTGGTGCAGGTCTAGACAGCCAAACGAGGCCAAACTTACGCTATCAATAGGATTCCTAAATCTGGGCTAATGTCTGTAAACCTTGATGTGCCCAAATACAAGACCTCCTCCTAGGTATCCTCATATGACTGAATGTGGGTCATAATCTTTTACTTCCATTTTTTTAACTAAAGTTTTACTTGCCTGAATAAAGTCAGTCATTTATCTTCCCAGAAAGGTAAATCTTCATTTTAGCTAATGACAGAACGTTTCAGAGGATAGTGATATTGATACAGATATCATAATAACTATATACGGTATATCACAATTCCTAGAATTATTTAAAAGTTAAGAAAAAACAATCTGACCAAAACTACAGGCACACACATTACTACATCGATGCCCGCACACTCATCAGACAGGTCATTTACCAAGACCAGCATTTGTACACCAGTCTTGATATCCCCCTGCGCTATCAGAGGATGCCGTAACTTATGACGAAGCACACACCTTGCGCATACTCCTGCAATCCAGGAGGGAGATTTACCAAACCTGGTGTAAAGTAGAACTGGCTTAGTTGCCCATAGCAACCAATCAGATTCCAGCTTTCTTTTCTGAGAGCTCCTTTGGAAAATGAAAGGTGGACTTTGATTGGGCAACTAAACCAGTTCTACTTTGTACCAGGTTTGATAAATCTCCCCCATGGGCCTAGATCGATACTCAATTTACATGATGATAAATTATGATAAATGCGCTTAGACAATGGCCGTGCCCACACCCTGCCAAGCCCGCTTTTCAAAAAGTGGCAAGGACGGTACAGAAATGGCAGTTACAACTAAATTTAAGTGCAATGACGTTTAAAAAAAAATCACAAACTCAAGGTTTTTTTCACTTGCAAAAAAATCGCAAGTGCACTCCATTCCCTTGGTGGCGTACAAACTGACACAGCCTTTGTAATAAATATGACTAGACCTTAGAGTGAAAACATTTTTGCAAATTTGTCGCAAAAAAACAACAACCTTGAAACCAAGCTGACGCTCCAAAACAAAAAAGATAAGAAGCAAATCGCAGCGCACTAAAAGCTATATACCCGACTATTTTGACGGTTATGGACTGCCAGATTTAGGAGACGAGACATGGGTGGGTGACAAGCTGAAGTCACTGTACAACACAAGCTTACAGATATATCTTACTTCTTGTTCAGCTCATCTTGCGTTCTTTGGGCAGAAACCTACCTTTGAAGAAGTGACAAGTGTTTTCGGAGGGTAAATGACTTTGGGCCACGGATCTCACACTGGGAACAGACAGGGATCCCTCAGGCGGGCAGGCTCAATGTGGTTCTGGGCATCAAAACCACCATCAAGGAGGGCAGATGCCACTTTTTACTATAATGAACAAATAACTGGCACCTTCAAAGGGTGAAATGCGGGCACCCCCGTCTGAGTGTTGGCAGTGTTATATCCGTGGCCCAGTCATTTCACCATTTGCAAACACCTGTTACTTATTCATATTATATTCGTATTTCTGCCCATTTTGATGCCAATGTTAAGCCAGTGGAAAGTAAATCATTGTGATGCAGAGCATCCCTACCTGTGTGTTGGCCCAAAGTTATTTAACCCTTTAAAAACACCTGTTACCTATTCAGGTCAGTAAAACGTGGCTGTCTCCTCATTAATACACCTTCACTTGTATCTTAATGTTTATACCCAACTCTAATCACAGTATAGACAATAACTAGAATCGCCATCTGTAGCGCCAAACAAATACATCCCAGGGGCAGAAGGGAGTGTTTTAATGTAAAGAACTGGCAATATAAAGAACCATCAGCGCATAGAACCATGAATATACAGAGCAGGAATATAAGGAACCATCAAGGTGCAGAACCATGAATATACAGAGCGGGAATATAGGGACCATCAAGGCACAGAACCATGAATATACAGAGCAGGAATATAAGGAACCATCCATAGAAAGAACCATCAAGGTGCAGAACCATGAATATACAGAGCGGGAATATAGGGACCATCCATATAAAGAACCATCAAGGTGCAGAACCATGAATATACAGAGCGGGAATATAGGGACCATCCATATAAAAAAACATCAAGGCACAGAACCATGAATATACAGAGCAGGAATATAAGGAACCATTCATATAAAAAACCATAAAGGTGCAGAACCATGAATATACAGAGCGGGAATATAGGAACCATTCATATAAAGAACCATCAAGGTGTAGAACCCTGAATATACAAAGTGGGAATATATGGAACGATCCATATAAAGAACCATCAAGGTGAGGAACCATGAATATACAGAGCAGGAATATAGGGACCATTCATATAAAGAATATACAGAGCAGGAATATAAGCAACCATCCATATAAAGAACCATCAAGGTGTAGAACCATGAATATACAGAGCGGGAATATAAGGAACCATCCATATAAAGAACCATCAAGGTGAGAAACCATGAATATACAGAGCGGGAATATATGGAACCATCCATATAAAGAACCATCAAGGTGAGGAACCATGAATATACAGAGCAGGAATATAAGGAACCATCCATATAAAGAACCATCAAGGTGAGGAACCATCAATATACAGAGCAGTAATATATGGAACCATCCATATAAAGAACCATCAAGGTGCAGAACCCTGAATATACAGAGCAGGAATATAGGGACCATCCATAGAACGAACCATCAAGGCACAGACCATGAATATACAGATTGATAAATATAAGGCTCTATTAATGTACAGAATAAACAAAAAACAGAATAATCAATAACTAGAACCATCAAGGTTAAAAGCCATCAGTATACAGATCTACTGTATCAGTGCACAAAAGTGTCAATTTATAGACCTATCAAACTACAGATCCATCAAGATACCGAACCATCAATATAAAAAAAACAACAACAACAATGTGCAGAACTATCGAAAGATAGGACAATATTAATACACAGAACCATCAATATGCCAAACTATTATCGTACAGCATATTCAGTGTACAAGACCATCAATGTAAGGAACCAAGACAAGACCATTTAACCCCCTTCCTGACCAGACACATTTTAATTTTTTTAAGGACATGCGGCTTTGAAAGTTATCACTTTTTACAGTTGGGTATCTAAATATTTTCTATCCTTTTTTTGATAAAAACATGGGGCTTTATTTTTATGACATTTTTATCCAAGAAATTTTTTCACCTTTTACCCAGAAAAAGGTGATAAAAGCAAAAAAAAAAAGGCTATTTTTCACTTCTTTCAATTTTTTTAAATAGCACTAAGTACAACTAAAATACATTTTTAAATTGTGTGCCTATTCTCTTACTGTTTTTTTGCTATAGGAGACATATAGTTTAGCTGGCATTCTTTTATTATTATTATTTCAGACTTTTTTGTTTTGCTTTGTCTTTAATTTTTTACACTTTATGCTCTCCCAAAATGTCATACAAGACCTTTGGGGGTGCATTTAACATTATATTTTATTTTTTGTATTGTAGATAGCCCCTGTAACTGGGACTGACGTAATACACCTTAGTTACAGGAGGAATACAGCTTTCTGATATGCACTGCAGAGGTGATCTGGGTCTGCTAAGACCCTTCAGCTTGTGCAATCACATAATCACTAGGACTGGAACAGGAAGTGGCAATACTGCTACCTGAGCTGTATACACAGCACTGTGTAGGTTCAGAAACATGGACCACCCAGATGTCTAAAGTCTGTGAGTGGTCCAAAAGTGGTTAATAAAACCATTAATATACAGAACCATAAATTTAATCGGTTCACGAACAATGTGTAAGCAGTGTAAAAAGTGGCCTCCCAAGCTGAGCCCACTCCATACATGGTGGGTGCTCACAGTGTAATACATCTGATACCCCACAACAATGAACATAATCGGAGATAACTCTGATCCCAGTCAATCAACCTCTCAGATGCGACAGTCAATGGCGACCACAGCATCTGAAGAGTAAGAAAGAGGGAGGGTACTCCCTCAGTCCTCCGATTGGTTGCTTTGTCAGCTTTGGGTTTTGTGAAGGCTCCCAGCCCTGTTATAGTAAGCTGTCTGTGGCAGGGCTTGACAGGCAGCCAGGAAAAATCCCGCAGGTACAAGAGATCAAAGGGTACTAAAAAGTTTTGTGAAAAAAATAAAAAAACATCAAAATATTACAAATTCTAATCACTCCTTCCAAATTTTACATTTTAAAATAAATAATAAAAAAATAAACATAATTGGTATTGTTGCATTCTAAAATGTCCAATCTATTAAAAATAAAAATGCACAATTCACCATTTTTGGTCACAATGCACCCCAAAAAGACTGAATAAAAAGTGATCAAAAAGTAGAAAGTAGAGAGTTGTTTCGGTACCAAAATTTTGATTCGGTATCGATACCATAAAAAAGTATTGCGATACTCGATACCATTCGATACCACGCGAAAAAAATAAAAACGCCAAAAAAATCCGCGTGCATTCCACATTTTATGAAACCGCCGGCTCATAATACAACAGTCCTATCCTACTTTTTTGTGGGGACAAGACGACTAAAAGAAAATGGCGACTCGTGCATTTTTCTTTTTCTTTTTTTCTTTTACGGCGTTCACCGCATAAAAGTGGATTTTTTAATTGTTTGGACTTTTGAGACGCAGCGATATGTAATATTTTATTTATGTATTGTTTATATATTTTATATGTAAAATTTTGAAAGGGG